>WOXC01007501.1:0-639944 GCA_011680675.1 Gymnobelideus leadbeateri | reverse complement strand
AGTTTACACTACCCTGTCTCTCCCCATCTCCTCTTGCCACTTTCCTCTCTCACCTCATAATTTCATCCCTTGAGTATTCTCCCTTCCCAACAAATTCAACTTATGCCCTCTATCCATATATAACTGTAACCATATACACACACATTCACATATGTATTCATATGACCACACACCCTTCTTCCATTATTTTCATAGTGAGAAAGATATCATCAGTCACAGTTATTGCTTTTCCATATAGGAATGTAAATAGTTCAACTTTGATAAGTTCCTTTTGATTTCTTTTCCCTGATTACCTTCTCAGGCATCTCTTCCTTCTTGTGTCTGGATGTCAAATTTTCTATTCAATTCTGGTTTTTTCCTCAAGAATGCTTGAAAGTCCTCTATTCCACTGAATGACCATATTTTCCCCTGAAACAAAATACTCAGTTTTGCTGGGTAGGTGACCTGTGGGTTCATTCCCAGTTCTTTTGCCCTCTGGAATATCATATTCCATGCCCTTTGATCCCTCAGTGTAGAAGCCACCAGGTCCTGGGCTATTCTGATTGTGTTTCCACAATATTGAAATTGTTTCTTCCTGGCTGCTTGTAGTATTTTCTCCTTGATCTGGGGATTCTGGAACCTGGCTATAATATTCCTGGGAGTTTTCTTTTTGGGATCTTTTTCAGGAGGTGATCTGTGGATTCTTTCAACCTCTATTTTGCCCTCTGGATCTAAAACATTAGGGCAGTTTTCCTTGAGAATTTCTTGAAGGGTGATTTCTAGGTTCTTTCCTTGATCATGGCTTTCAGGTAGTCCAATACTTTTTAAATTGTCTCTCCTGGATCTATTTTCCAGGTCAGTGGTTTTTCCCATGAGATATTTCACATTGCCTTCTAATCTTTCATTTGTTTGGATCTGCTTAACAGCATCTTGATTTCTCATAAAGTCATTAGCTTCCATTTGCTCCAGTCTAACTCTGAAGGAATGAATCTCCTCAGTGAACTTTTGAGATTCTTTTTCCAACTGGCAAATTCGACTTTTTAAGGCATTCTTCTCCTCATTGCCCTTTTGGGCCTCCTTTGCCATTTGAGTTAGTCTATTTTAAGGTGTTGTTTTCCTCAGTCAGGCTGTTGACCCTCATTTCATACTTTTCCTGCATCCTTCTCATTTCTCTTTCCAATTTTTCCTCCACTTCTCTTATTTGATTTTTAAAGTCCTTCTTAAGGTCCTCTCTGGCCTGCAACCCGCTCATGTTTTCCCCTGGGGCTTTTGGAACAGGACTTCTGACCTCACAGTCCTTTTCTTGCTCTATGCCCCCAAAACAGGAGTCTAGGGTTGCATTTTTCTGTTTCCTTTGCCTTGGCACGTTGCCACTTAATTACTTGACTTTTGGGCTTGTTGCCACACTATGGCTTTAAGGCCAGATAGAGGAATTTTTGTCCCGAACATGTGGGGGGCAACTTCCGTTTCTGGCAAGCTGTAAACCCACCCACGACTTCCACCCTAGATCACAATCCAGATCCAGGGAGGTTAAAGCAAGAGCGATTACCCCCCAAGACTGCTCACTGGATCTCCCTACAATTAATTGCAGGCTGGGAGCGGGAGCTGCCTCTGAAAACTACAAAATGGAGTTTGTCCTCATGGGCTTCTAGCCCCCAGGGGAGGGAGCCGACGCATTCCCTAATACCAGTCCCAAAGTCCATAGGACACCAACCTCTTACTTTGTCCTAGGCAAGTCTATGTTGATAACTCTGGAGTCTCCACAGCTCCTGGTGTTCTGGGGTTCCTCCAGCTGGCTGCTGGCCCTGCCGCCCTGGGGCCAAAACTTCGGCTCACGCGGACCTGGGCTCGGCTTGGCTCTGCTCGGCTCCTGCGCTCTGCGCGCTGCACGCTGCCAGGTCCCAGACCACTGCGCTGGTCCTTCCTGCAGGGCTGCTGGGCTGTCCTCAGCGGGAGTTTAGCTTCTCTGTGTCGTTCTGTGGGTGCTGGGGCTCCAGAAGTTGTTCAGAGTCCCCTTTTACATCCTTTGGGGGGAATCTGGGGGCAGAGTGGCTTGGATGAGCTGTTTCTACTCCGCCATCTTGGCTCCGCCCCCCATTGGTACTTCTCAAGTGATTAGGATGATTGACCCCCTCCCATCCTCCCCAGCCCCAAACTCCTATTGATCACATTCCATCACTCCTTGCTGATTTTTCTTTCAATGCACACATTAGAAAATTCTAACACAAACTAGACAATTTTTGGTTCTTTCTGAAAAGATGAAGCTCAGTTGCAATATCAGTGACCTCTATCTTATTGAGTGATCTTGAGCAAGTTTCATCCTAAGTCTCAGTTTCATCTGTAAAATGGGGATGACAACACCGGCCCTGTCTGTTTTATAAGGATATCATGAGTACAGAACAAAGTCGTGTGTGGGAAAGTATTTTACAACTGTAAAGGAATATGAAAATATTAGCTATTATTATTATACCAATACATATCATGCATATCCATCAATTCACAGCTAATACTGGTCCAAATGTAGGTTATACTTATACATGCAAAGGTGACATATAAAATATTATAATATTGCTTTCCATATATGTGTATATATACATACCTGTACATGCACATATACATACATATATGTAGTTTAAATACATGTGCCTGTATATTTGATATACAAAAATATGTACACAGATAGTATATTTATATATTTATATGTAGATATACAGACACCTATATAGATTCATATATATTATAAATTTATATGTAAATAGATGATATAGATATAGATATTTCCCCTTTTCAAAGACATCTCATTTTCGGAAGACAATCTGTACTCAAACTGATATACTACCCAAAAAATGTGGTACATACTAATACATGACATTAATATACAAGTAGGAATAAGAGTATTAAGTCAAAGAACTCCAAAGTGAAGAAGATGGAAAGACAGCTCACATTTGTGTAATATTTTACACTCCACAACCTCATGTGCTAAGTAGTATACATGCTATTATTCCTTTTTACATATGAGGAAACAGAGGGTCAAGGAGGTGAGAGGAAGCAAAATTAACTAAAGTTCAAGATTCTTTTATCTTTCCAGTGCACTGGCAGCAAGGGACAGAGAGTCATCAGTGCTCAAAGAATTTGCCATTCTGGTTTAAACATTCTAAACTCTCTCTGGTTTAAATACTCTTCCTAAACTGTCAGGCAAGAGTAATTATAAAAAGTAATGCTGAATATCCAGGGGGAAACAAATTCTCTGATAATAAATCCCACTAGGAAATTATAAAAATGTCTCAGATTAGATAACTGAACAGCCCACTGATGTTCTCTTGGGAAAGGCCTACTGACAAAAAGATGAGTTGCTGCCCATTTTGTGGAAGAGGAGGCAAAGATACATTTACTTTGGGCATTCTGTTCCAGACTTTGTGTTAGTGCTCAGGAAGTTATGGGGCCCTAGTTTTGCTATTAGGCAAAATGGGGTTTGTTGTTAATTTGGTTTGGGTTTGGGGTTTTTTTTTGAGGGGGAAGGAAAGCTGTCACATAACTGAACAGGATTTATCTCCTCTAATGTTCCATCTGGAGAAAGTACAAATCTCCTTTTAGAGGTATACACATATATAAAGACTGTATTACTAAGAATATGTTTTTAGCAACAATCACAAGAGGATTTGGATACAAACTTAGGTTAATAAAATATAAATCCTCTTTAAATCTATAGGTGTGAAGGCAGCATCCGATGGTTCTTCAGAGAAGACAGTGGGACCTCTGCGGAATTACATTAAGCAACGGTTCTGAGTGTTTTGTAATATTGACAAATCTTTGCTCCACACCAAGCAGAGCAGAGAATTAAGAAAGTCATTTCCAGTCATGGCGTAGGTAGGCGTCTGAGCTAAAATATGATGAAAGTCGTTAATTTTTTTTTCCATTAAGCTACCAAGCACAAGTGAGAAAATTCCTTTTCATATTTCAACCTGAAATCTGCCGAAAACCCCATCACCCAGATTCGTCACAGTAAAACAACACGTTGTTCTTTTGCCTTTTTCTCCAAAAACAACAACAAAAAATGAAGTGTTGCTGCCACCACTTAACATGCAGATTGATGCAAAATGACTGCTAATTAATGGCTTTTAAAGCTATACCTCTTTATTCTTGTCTCACACAGCATGCCTACCCAACTTAAGGTCTTAACATCTCTAGACTTTGAAGATCTTATTTCAAGATCACCTGCTGGATGGGTACTCCAATTAGGGTCATAGATTTGGAGCTGGAAAAGACCCCTGAGATCTTTTAAGTACAATCCCTTCATTGAATAAATTTAAAAATGGAGATCCAGAGGGTTGACTTACCTAAGGTCACACAGCTAGTAAATGACAGAGCCAGGATTTGGATCTACCTTGGTCTTCTAACTATCCAGTATTCCGGGCCATCTCAATGCAGCAACCAGATCCCAGACTGGTTTCTGAACTATTTCTTACAATTTTTATGTTAAGAACAAATCTACCTTATGGGACCATATCTCTAGAACCAGAAAAGACCTTAAAGGTCATCTAGTTCACTTCATTTTTGAGTTGAAGAAACCAAGGGCCAAAGAGATTAAGTGACTCACCTAAAGTCATACTAGTAGGAAATAGTAGAGCCAGAATCTTAAATCCAGTCCCATGACTAGAAGGTTAGTGTTCTTTCTACTACATTACCCTTCAGAAGAAGGCAAAACTTTGCAACTTTAACACAGACATAAAGAACTATTTAACTTCTTGTCACTATATATTATCCACTAAAGTCCTATCCTGATGCATCAAAGCATAGAGGTGTTCCCTTAAGCTCTTAAAAGTTCTGCCACTGGGGCATGAGTGTTGAAAGGCTCTACAAAATTAGAAAATCTATATATGGACTGCACTGATAATCTGAGGACCAAGCTGGCTAAGTTGGGAAAAGACTGGCCAGTAATGGATGGGTTTTGTCCATAGGAACTCATAAAGATTGTCTAATAAAACTTGGAGGAGGGGCTTGGGGGGAGTGGGACTGCAATCTGCATGGGTGGAGGGAATACCCACACAGATTCACTCAACAAACATTTTGTTCAAAAATATTTATTAATAATAATAATAGCTGACATAAAGCATCTCTGTGCAGAGCACTGTGCTAACTGCTAGAGAAAATACAATTTAAAAAAATATATCAGTCCCTGCCCTCAAGGAGCTTACAGTCTGATAACAGGACACATTCAAGCACATACAAATAAAAACCACAATACACAATGACAAGTGCATTTGAGGGACACAACAAAATTCAATGGGAAGTCTGAGACAGGAAACTTTTTACCGACTGGTAAGGGGAGACTGGATGATCAGTGAAATGAGTTAAAACCTCAGAGCTTCCAAAGAATTAAAGTATATCACTATACAAGTACTTTTAGGCACATAACAACTAATAAAAACTGACCTCCTCACCCCAGGTTATGGGGCACAGCAAACAATGGCTAACACCACTCATTCTGTAGTGTGTAAGTCCCCCAAACTAAAAAGTCATATAGACATCAGTCTCAATACAAGCCCCAAAACCAACATCTAACATTCCATCTTTAATACCCTGTTGAGTTTGGATTATGCAGACAGGTTCTTTGATATTCTTTTTTTCTACTACAGTAAAGACAACTCAATTTGGAGGTAAACAGAAGTATAGATATAGGACAGCCTCAGAGTCAGGATAATCTGCAATCAAATCTTACCTGTGACACATACTGGTAGAGTCCTTCCAAGCAAGGTATTTAGGCCCTCAACACCCCCAGACAACTCTCTAATGCTGCTGATTTCAGATTTTCTATTAATGTACTTCTGTATAAGAAGTTTCTCACTGAGGAATTCCCTACACTAATGAAATATTGAGTACAGGGTCCCCTGTCCCCCCAAAAATATGCCAGCACTTAAATACAAAAACAAAATCAAGCTAATCCACACCTTCAAGGAACCCATACTCTACTGAAGATGTAGGAGATATAAATAAATACAAAATAAGTACACATTAATGGGAGGGGGAGGGATAGCAGAATAACAAATGGGGACATCAGGAAAGGCCTCTTGTAGGAAATGATGATTGAGCTGTCTTGAAGAGAAAGGCAGAGGTAAGGAGAAAGGATATTCTAAGCATAGGGGTATAACCTCTGTGGAAGATGTAATGTCATAAATGGGGATCAAGTAGGCCAGTTTTGCTGGAATATAGTGTGTGTGTGAAGGAGAATAATGTGTCATCAGACTGGAAAGATAAGCTTGAGATTTTGAAGAGCTTTAAACACCAAAGTAATGTTTGCTTTATCCTAGAAGAGGGAGCCCTAAGGCATCTTGAACAGGAGATTGGGGATGGTCAGACCTACACTTTAAGAATATCATTTTGGGGGAGGCTAGGTGGTGAAGTGAGTAAGAATGCTGGCCCCAGAGTTGGAACGACCTGGGATTGGTTCTGGCCTCAGAAAATGAGCACCCACACATAAATAATGACTGGCCGTGTAACCTTGAGCAAGTTACTTAACCCCAATTGCTTTTTTAAAAAAAAGGAATTATCACCTTGATAGCTATGTAAATGACTTATTGGAAAAGAAAAGACACTGATGGTAAAGGACCAATGAAGAGATTATTGCAATAGTTCATGTGAGAGGGTCTAACTTGGGATGGTTGTTGTATGAGTAAAGAGAGTGGGGTAGATGTGAGAGATGTTGACAAGGAATATCTATAAGACTTGATAACCCAATGGAGATGGGGAGTGAGAGTGAAGGGGCAAGGATGACCTCTAAGAGGACAAATTTAGATGAAAGGGCAAAGGGTGATATCTTTAACAGAAGCAGGAAGGAAGGGGGAATGGGCTTAGGAAAAAGGTAATTATTTCCGTTTTAGACATGTGTGATACATATTTTGGAATCATCTACATGAAGTTTACAATCACACCCATGGGAACTGAGACCACCAAGAGATGGTATGGAGGAAAAAGAGAAGGGTAAACTGCAGACCCAGAAAATACAATCCACTGGTATGGTACATATATACTAGCTTTAAGAGATTCATCTTGTTGCCTCCCATTGTTCTCCTTCCCACCGAAAAGAGACTACAAACTGCTTTTGTTTCCTGCTCCATTCAACTGCAGCCTTTATTTCCCTTTCTGTAAGACTATGTATTGTATTTTTTATACATTCTTTACTTTTACCTTGAGAACATATATATATATTTTACCACACCACAGTTACCTGCTCTCTGCAGCATGGAAGTGAACTGAATCCAGAGCTACAGTTTTCAAAATCTGTGACTACTCCCAAGGCCTGAAGAGTGCCACCCATTCTGAAGTATTAGTTTCCTTTACAGACAGTATTACTATTTACCTTTCTAACCACATTCCTCTATTATTCTTTGAGTTAGAAGGGCCATGGAGATCATCTAGTCCATTCTCCCTCCCTCCCTTCAGTATAAGAATCCTTTCTACAATAATAAGGGCAGATGACCTTTCATTCTATGCTTGAGCACTTCCAATGATTGTGAATTCACAATGATGTGAAGAAACCTGCTTCACTGCTGGAAAGTTCCAAATTATTAGAAAGTTTTTCTGAATTATTAAGATCTGTCTCCCTCTTAACTTCTACCCATAAGCCCCAGTTTTACTCTCTGGAGTCATACAGAATAATTTAGTTCCCTTTTCCTCATGATATCCCTTAAAATATTGGAAGACCATAATCTATATCTTCCCAAATCATCTTTTCTCCAAGACAGGGGTGTCTATTAACTCAGTGACAATACCCAGAATGACTTAGGTCTGGCCTCTATCTATCGTGTCAAGAAGAGAGTATTAGGTACTAATAAATGTTCGTTGAATTGAATTGAAAATTAAATTGTCTTTCCTTTTCCACCCATCCATCAGGAAGTTGAGTATGAATATGCAGGCTTGCTTTTACATTCATTCAGAAGCATTAAAAACTCTTAACCATCTTAACCCCACTCCTAGAAGGCTATCTGCATGATTATAAGTTAGAAAGCTTCAAGTCATTAATGTAATTGGCAAACATAATTACTTCCATTTCATTCCCTTACATTATCATAGGGAAAAGTAGAAAGAAGATTCCCTCTAAACCTCTAAGGAAAATAACTTATCATTGGTTTTAGAACTTGAAAGATCTTGGCATTCTGTCCTAAGTACAAAGAAAAACAATCACTGGAGCAAGAGACCCATAATTGACATATTATACTTTAATAGCTGTTAAAACTACCAAGTTAAGGATATCTGTTATTAAAGGTACCTAAATATGTCTTCACAGTACAATGAGAACACTTGATCAGGTCAATTCACCCAGTAGTTTTGAATGTTCAGAATGTATATTATCCATTAATCTGACCATTTGGAACAATGTGTTCTAAGAACAGAATATTAGGAAGTAATTTTAATTTGGGCATTTTAAATGCAAAACAACCCAGGAATGAAAGAGTTTCCTATATGCTAAAAGAGAACAAAAACATCCTTAGAAAAGGCTCAGCTCTTAAGGCCCTTGTATATAAAATGCCACAAAAGACTTGATTAGGCAATTATAGAAGTCAGGGGGTGTACTCCATAATGGTGAAAATCCAAGAACTACATATTGTATTACATATTAAGGAGGAGGAAGAAGGCATTAGAGTGGATTAAGATGAGGAACCAAAGAACTAGCTAGTGGAGCAACCAAAATATGCACATATTTCTCACTTTAAAACATCTTAAAATTTTCCTAGTGCCTAACATAGTAGCCTGAATACAGCAGGAACTGAAGATATTTCTCCCTTTAAAATATATTTCTTAACAATATAATTAACAATTATATAACTCTGTTTTTGGAGGGGGGAAGGCAGGGCAAATGGGGTTAAGTCACTTGCCCAAGGTCACACGCCTACTAAGTGTTAAGTGTGTGAAGCTGAATTTGAACTCAGGTCCTCCTGACTCCAGGGCTGGTGCTCTATTCACTGTGCCACCTAGCCACCTCCTATATAACTCTTTAAATGTTACAAGGTGCTTCCCCAAAACAGCACTTTGAAATGGGTAAGTACAATAGTATTATCCCTATTTCCTGGATGAGGAAACTGGGACCCGGAGAGGTTAAGTAAATTGCTCATGATCACACAGCTAATAAATGCCTAAGACAGGAACTGAATCTGGCCCTCTGTCTTCTATATCATGATTTCTCTCACTATGAAAAGGAAATGTGGGCCATGACACTGTAGGAGGGATAAGAATATCTATACCTTCATGTAAGAATAGGCCACAGGTTATTCCTGAACACATAAATCCTCTCACCTATCCATTAATCTAAATCACTATTGATTAGAGAAATGCAAATTAAAATACCACCCCTCACACCTATCAGATTGACTAATATGAAAGAAAAGGGAAATGACAAATGTTGGGGAGGATATGGGAAAATGAGGACATTAATGCATTGTTGGTAAAGTTGTGAACTGATCGGACCACCCATAACACCTCTGCTCCCTTTTAAATATGTATGTTCCCTCAACAAGTAACCCTCCACTCAGTTATATTAAAAAATTTCCTAGATGGGGCAGCTAGGTTGCGCAGTGAATAGAGCGCCGGCCCTGGAGTCAGAAGGACCTGAGTTCAGAGCCGGCCTCCAACACTTAATCCATACAAACAAAAACCTAGCCCTGTAACCTTGGGCAAGTTACTTAACCCCAATCGCCCTAAAGGGGTGGCTAGGTGGCCCAGTGAGTAAGAGCGTCGGCCTCAGAGTTGGGATGACCCGAGATCAGATCCGGCCTCAGAAAATGAGCACCCACGCATAAATAATGACTAGCCGTGTAACCTTGAGCAAGTTACTTAACTCCAATTGCTTTAAAAAAAAAAAATTTCCTAGATCTCCTTTACCAGAGAATCTTATAATCAGCTCCCATTTCACTTAGTAGGGATGATCAATGTGGGGAATAGTCAAGATCCCACATCCCATTCTCCTCAAAACAATCTAATAATAATTTGGTTGGGGGGGGGGTTATTTAGGGCACCTGTCTTAACCAAGCCTTCACTTTAGGTTTCAATTTCCACACCTGTCAACTGGAGACTTTTAAAAATCTAAATCATTTACTTCCAAAGCATATAAGGATTAAGAAGAAAATATCAGCAAGATAATTTTGAAGATGATGCCATGTAAATACCACATTTTGTATTGCCATAAAACATGAATACCTTCAAAAACATAATGAAACATCCTAATGCTATTGAAATGAGAAAGTGCTGTTAGGCTTATAGGATTCAGAGCTAAAAGGGACTTAGAAATCATCAGTTCCAACTCCTTCATTTTACAGATAAGGAAACTGAGGCCCATGGGGGAAGTGCTTTGCCCAAAGTGCATAGGTTGTATGAGAGAAGGGATCTGAATCCAAGATTTTACTCTAAACCCAGTCTTCTTCCCAATACACTATGCTGTCTCTCAAAACAGAACTGAATTTTGTGTCTGAATCAGAGAAATGAAGGGCATTAAAATGGAAAATGCTCATTCACCTTCAACTAGAAAAGAAATGGAGCAAAATAAGAATTTTTTAAGCCTCATTTACAAAATACCCATAAATGTTTGCAGGAAACCAAGTTCCTTGCTCCCTAATTCCAAAATTATCTCCATAAAATCAATCTATTTAAAGCCACTGGGAAAGGTAACATTTGCCAAATGGTCCCAAAGTCTTTGATGCCACCAATGCTAAATACATGCAAAGAGTATTTTCTAATGAAAGTTTTGGCTTAGATCAAACTTCAGAAAGTCAAGAAATGGAATTCTATTAATCGATAAGCCCCAGACATATTTTTACAGCTAAATTACAACCCTATGACAAATAGTTACTGATATGTCCTCTTGGCACGTCTACTACTGGATATCACTGCTCATACTGCAACAAAACTTTGCTCTGAACAATTCTTTGGAATTAAGAGAAATACAAACCCCACTAGAACAACTGTCCCTGAGAAGCTAGGATGAACAGACAAATAACATCCAAAGATTTTATCTTATCATGCTCCTTTCCAACTAGAATGGAAGTTTTCCCTAATTTACCATTGGTTCGGTTGGGATATAATAACCAATAACATTACAGCCCAACTTCTTTTAGAGATCAGACTCCTATATAATTTCCTAGTGATACTTTTTGAAGCAGGTCATATTTACAAATACCATGAAAGTACCACCATGATTTTACAATGACCTTTGCTTATTTGCAAAGTTCAGTGTTTTGAATAGCTCATAGTTGTATTTGGGGATATGGGATTATCTCAAAGGGACAGTCTATTAAGCTACTGGAATGCTCCATGTATCTGATGACCAATGCTGCTGATGGTAATTGTGAAGCTAAAACTGAAATCTAGTCTTTCCATTTGGACATGGATTTAATGCCACTGAATGGGGGAAAGGAGGTTGTGTTTAACCAGCAGTAGCACAATCTGCTACTGTTCCAGCTTCCCAAGATTCCCCCAGTCTTTACTTACAGAACCATTATTATTGTTAGATACTGAGCGCTATGATCCATTCTGTAGAGATGTGTATAAATAGGTTTCCTACTAGAGACATCCAAGTTCATTTCTATTGGTGATCTAATAAAGATTCTAAACTCTGACTACCAGAGGTAAAAGCAGTTTAACCTGCTATCTGCCAGTCTCCAAGGTTGCAATTATACCAAAATTACACAAGCAGCTATTGTCACATCCCCATTATGACATTTCTGAGGTATTCAATCATAAAATTACATTAACAAATTCAACTTTTATCTAGTCATTTTATAGCCACTTAGATATTCAATTCATCATCCCCATTAGGAATAACATTATATCTGGTATTATAACAACAACATGTTGCATAGTGATTTCTAGGTTGTCATTTCAAAGCCTTAAGTAAGCTCCTTGAGTGGGATAAATAATCATATGTCCATGTTTGGTGTATCAACTGACACAGTTGCTCAAGGAAAAAAAGAGTCAATACACATCTACACTCCAGAAATTCCCTGACATACCTAATATTTTCCCCAAATAATTTAAATGAACTTTAGATATTTAAGAATCAGATTCATTGACCTGAAGAGAATTTGGATGACTCTGAATGAAAATATAAGAAAGAAAGAAAGAAAGAAAGAAAGAAAGAAAGAAAGAAAGAAAGAAAGAAAGAAAGAAAGAAAGAAAGAAAGGAAAAGAAAGAAACCCCTGAAGATTACTGTTTAGATTGAGGAAACTGGGGAAAATCAAGAGACAAATTCTTTCCCTTCCCTCTGCTGTCATACATTTAATCCCATACAACTGGCTAACAATTGACATCTTATTATAATATTTCATGCATTGAAGAGAGACAAACTTGAGTTATAAAGAGTCCTCCTACCATCTCCTACTTGTTGACATAATGCATCCTTGATAAAATTATGGCATAAACAAAACACCCAGCCAACTTGTCCTAACAGCTTGTCTTCTAGAACTACCCTTCAGCAATGTTGCCCCTCTTTCCCACAATCTGAACCAAGATTCTTTAACAACAATGAACTTTCTTATAATTCACTTATTATTGTCATCAGTCATCTGAAGGCTATTCTTTGGTCACCATAAAACTTTGAAAGTGAATTGGCTCTGGTTAACAAAGAAGAGCAGAAAAAGAGAAGGAGGCCCAAAGAAATAAACCAAGTACCTTCAAATAAAATTGCTGAATAAGCAGATCATTCTCTTCAAGAGAGAGAACTCTAAGCAGAAGCCCAAATAACTATTAAATCAAAGAGAAAAACATGCATTGTAAGCTATAATTCAGACTCTTAGAATAACAAGTAAAACAGATCCCTAGCATATTTCCAATGGGTGCCTAAATTAAATCCTTATTTTGAAGGTTTCATTCATTGACTTTAATATTTTATTATATATTCTAACAAAGCAAAGATCAAAATCTCTGCAAAAGTTTTCTATTTGGGGCTTTTTTAATAATATATTGTTAGCACATCTTTTTGGAATAATTTTCTTCCCTCAGACCAGGAAATAGCTTCCATATAGAAATGATTTTCAAAACACTAGTTTTTAAAAGAGTTCCACCATCTTCAGCATCTCGTGTAATTACTTCATCTTATGACTTGTTAACAGAGGATAAAAAGGTAGCTTTTTATTTAGAAGGCTGGAGGATATGCACTAGATTTCTAAAAATACAAAACACCAAAAGTATCATATTATCTAAAAACAAAAATTAAACTCCAGAGCTTTTCCACGTGGAGTGTCTAGATTTGGTACATTTCAAGTCAGTCAAATGGTAGGTAACAGCCAAAGATCTGGCTCAAACAGTGGGTCATCTTAATTGAATAAATCTAAGTACAATACGTTTGTATCCACATGGACCAACCCAAACTTCTTTTCTGTTAAATGTCTACAACTCTGCCGATTCTGACGTTGGGTATTATTCCGTTTGGCTTCTTGGATTCCAAGTACTGAACTGAGTGGAAATTCCTCATTCACATGACATAAAAAACATGCCTTCCAAACAATTCTGAGCAAATGTAATTGATTAGTCAATTGGCCACCGCTAGTTGATCCAGATTTTAAGCCACTGCCTTGGTTGGCTTATTGATGGAGAATCCTCCACCAGTATATCGAGGGCCAGGTCTGGTCGTTGGATAGGTATTTTCTATCATGGAGAGGCATTCCTTATTCCTTTAAAAAGGAAAAAAAAGTTAGTTGGTTTATCATCTTTCTTCTCTTGATAGTTTGATGCTATAAGAATTTCTTTGGTATAATTATTTATCCATTTAGAATGAGCTGACTAAAGCTCCCAATTTTAGACCAGGTAACTTAAACATAATTAGGTGACTACTGATAATATTTGGAATACCAAAAAAAGCTACAATTAAGTGAGCCCTCCTAATGTAAAAGTGAATATGGATAGAAGACCTTATTATAGCTAGAATGCTGTGGACTTTGCTGGCTCCCAACTTCTAGTGATCTTATAGTCTTATGAAATACTTGTTTATTTTCAAAGGATCAATCAGGTTTTTTCTTGACTGAATTATAATGAAATGCATCATTTATCACCCTTTTAATTTTAGAAAAGTCCCTGAAAAACATTTATTTCACATGTACAGAAGTCAGTAGGCATTTATATCCATACATTTGTTAAAGATTAATTTTCTTTTTTTTCCTTTTGCTTTTTGGAGAAGGGAAGGTAGGGCAATTGGGGTTAAGTGACTTGCCCAAGGTCACATGGCTAGTTTTGTGTTAAGTGTCTGAGGCCATATTTGAACTAAGGTCCTCCTGACTCCAGGGCTGGTGCTCAATTCACTGTGCCACCTAGCCACCCCAAAAGATTAATTTTCTATAACCACTGAGATACAGCAATTAAAAGTAGAACTTTGTTAAAAATGCAAAGAGGAAAAGAGACAGATAATTTCACTAGACAAAACCTAAAGACAGTTTTATCCTAAAAGAAAGGAAGGAAAGGAGGGAAGGAGAGAGAGAGAGAGAGAGAGAGAGAGAGAGAGAGAGAGAGAGAGAGAGAGAGAGAGAGAGAGAGAGAGAGAGAAAAGAAATCTTGAGTTGTTGTAAGGGCCTACAGAGATCTCCCGGTTGGTGAGTGGGAGTGGGGATGGTGAGGAGAAGAACTTATGTATGCATAGTCTCTAACATATTACTGTTCCTTTTTCGTCACCAAGTTCCCTTAAATTATAGCTCAAAAGGAAAACATTTCCAGAAAACCCAATTCATAACATTAGCAAATTCTCTTAGGAATGTTTTAAAGTAATTCCACTTTGCAAAACACAAATGTATTTCTTTAAGGGAATGCTAAATTGGGAAAAAATCAGATTGATAGCACTAGTACAACCTAAAGGGGATTTGTGTTGGGAATTAAGGAAGATGGGGAAAACGACTAAGAACACTAGTGAGTTAAGAAGAATAAGAAGAGATAAAATAAGGTGAACCAGGGGTTGGGGGAGCAAAAAAATAATAGCCTGGAAAGTCAAAAGAGTAGGAGAGAGTATCCAAAAGCATTCCTTGGGGAGGGAAAGAGCCTGTAGATCATTACCTATTCGATCCAGCTGTCTCCTATCAGAACTGATTTCATTATTATGAAACCATCCTCAATACATGGGCAAAACCTTTAGCTTGAAATGTCCCCAGCAAGGATGAGTCCCTCATATGACCTGGCAACTGACTTAATTGCTTACTGCTAAATACATGTCACCCTCCTTTCCACCTCCCCCCAACTCCAGCTAACTTAAACTTCCCCCAAAAGAAGAAAGTTGAGCATAATACTCTTGGGCTTCATCATAGCTGACTAATATTAATAAAGAAATTCCTTTATACATGTTTTAATGTGCAATTTTGATTCTCTTTAGTCATTTTTTTCTCTAAACCCTAATATTTTAAATCTTGCCTCATCATATTTTTCTTCAAATCTTTTATTCCTCTCCTATAAACTTACCATTCTCATAGGTTTTGTCTTTCTGAAGTGTAGACCTTAAAGCAAGTAGAATCACTCAAATAAGGACTAACAAAATCATAGATAGCTGATGATTATAGCAAGGCAAAGGATTCTAGATGAAGACCATCATGGAAGGCTAAGACAATTAGAATGACAGGTCACCACATCCTGAGCCTAGAGTTCTCTGAAAATGACTGAGAAAGCTCAAATAAGAATTGGCCAGATCCCACACCCTGGCAGGAATGAGAGAGACAGAAGGTGGTCATCCCTCAGGTGGAATGGCTCATCTAAGGGAAGTAAATGAATTCATCTTTAAAAGTAATAGATTTGGGTCTACAAAAAAAATCTAGGCAAGTTAGCTGTTGGGTATTAAGTAGATAAAACCACTGAACAAAATTTTTCACTTTGAAAAAAAAGTGTATAGGGTTGTTGACTTAGAATTGGAAAAGACTTTAGAGGCCATCTAGGCCCATTCTCTCATTTTAGAGATGAGAAAACGAAGGCCCAGAGAAATGAAGAGAGTTGGCCATTATCAGGGAGGCTGGACATGGCAAAGGTATGACAGAGGAAACTCCTTTGACTCTGGATCTGACAGTCTCTGCATTGCACAAAGTGGCCTCTTATGCTAGATACAGCATTACCACTTGAAAGGTAATCTTTGTGCAATTACATTTAGTTAAGGTTAACTGGTACCACCTACATTATAGTAATGTTCTGTCCAACTGAGAGAAAGGCATCCAAATTTGTAGAAAGAGATTTTTCAAGGAGGGCTGGATAGATCAATTTGGCTGAACTTTGCCACTGAAGTAATGGGATCCTAGGCAAATGCCGCAAAAACATCTGGATCATTTGCTAGCCCATTCAAATCTTCATGCAACGGAAAGCTCCAAACTCAAAAAACACCAAGCAACCAGCATAAGCATAATAATAGCTAGTTCTTTATATGACGCTTTAAGGTTTGCAAAGCACTTTGCATATGGACATATCTGCGTTGTTTTGACAATGCTATAGAGTCTGATTAGCATTCAGGGTTCATCAATAATAACTGAAATCTAACCTTAATTTCACTAGCCCCAAGACCAGACTAAATATAGTAACAAAATAATGACAAGTTATTTAAATATAAGGGAACTCAAAACTATTCCTGAAAGGAAACAAGAACTTGGAAACTTTAGAGGGACTCTCTATAACAAATACCAAAGTTATTTGCTAGAGGATTGTTTATCTGTCAGTGATGGATGTCCAGAGACATGGTGTTAGCTGAACACACTTATCCTAAAACTAAAGGAAGGTCGTTAGGGGTCAATAATTGTTGTTGATTCTAAACATAGAAGTTGCATTATCAGAGTGTACACATGAGCTAAGGTCCTTAATTAATCCCTGTTTTGCTGATCTGGTCACTAGAAATACTTGGGAGTCTTAAATGTGAATGAGCCTGAGTAGAGCAATCTGACTTATTTTAAATCACACAGGCAAGAAGTTATCCATAAACTCCCAAAGCAGATTAAAATATCTCATCATGTATTCCTCAGTCTATCTGGATGTTTACCAATTAGTGGTAGACATCAGTGGATCAGAGCCCCAGACTAAAATCTGAGCCCTTGACCTAGCTTTAAAATTAAGTTTGATGTGCAACCTTGGAACCGTCGTCATCTGTTATCTGTGTCTCATTTTACCCACAGAGGTTCTCTGCCCCACGGTGCCATTTTGCAGTTTTCTGGATGTTTGTACCATGTTTTCATATATGCAAACAGTACAGAACATGAAAATAGGAAAAAAATATCACAAGTCTTACTTTTGATTTTGTTCCTTGCGTTTCTGACTGAGGTATTTCTTCTTCACATTAAGGAGTTCATTGGCAAGTCTCTCAATCTCATACTTGTATTCCTGGCTCTGTGACTCATACATATTCAATTCTGAAGACAAAACCTAACATCCCAAAGAAAGTGGCAGTAACGAAAGATAGAGTTAGATGATGTCCTTTCCCTGGTAGAGCTAGAGGCTTACAGCAACATTCAGTAGTCCAGGAAGGAAGTTTAAATGGACCACAGCCCAAGCATGTGATAAACAAATACACGACTACAAGTCAAGAAATGGACCAAAGACCTTACTAAGGGTTGAAGCATAAAAAGAGAATAACATGCCTGGAAATGAAGTGTCATTCTCTTAACTTATGACTAATATGAAATAACATCACGAGGCTAAAAAAATAGTTTCTTAAAATAAAGGATCTTACATTCTTTTCTTCTTGAGTCTTTTTTTTTGGAGGGGGAAAGGTAAGGTAATTGGGATTAAACACACAGCTAGTAAGTGTGTTGTGTCTAAGACCAGATTTGAATGAGGGTCCTCCTGACTTCAGGGATGGTGCTCTATTAACTGAGTCACCTAACTGCTCCAGGATCTTATTCTAAGCAGACATGCCAAACACAAGACCCATGAGACTATGGTGATGCCAACAAGGCCTATGCAACACTCCTGAGGGGGCCTAAACCAGATTAAAATGTAATTGGGAGGGGCGGCTAGGTGGCACAGTGAGTAGAGCGTCGGCCCTGGAGTCAGAAGGACCTGAGTTCGGATCTGGCCTCAGACACTTAATGTACACACAAACAAAAACCTAGCCGTGTGACCTTGGGCAAGTTACTTACCCCCAATTGCCCTCCAAAAGGCAAAAAAAAAATGTAATTTGGAAATATTTAACAAAACAAATCAAAATACAATAAAATAGTGATAATACCTATATATGATTTTTCTAAATTATGATGTCCCTGCAGGGATCTTTATGTATGGCTTCATAGCCCCCATTTCTATTTGAATATGATGCCACTGTTCTAAAGCATATTCTAAGAACATATGCCAAATACACCCAAAAAAGAGGAGGAATTTTTAAAATTTAAATTTGCTTTAAAACCTTTTTTTAAGACAATCATGAAAAAATCACTAAGGAGTTTGACTCCAAAGCTTTTGGGTGAAAAATGATTCTGGAGTCATACTCCTAATCCCTTTAATCATCATACTGCTAACACTGTGGGTATTCATTCTGCAAGTCCACAATGGATATGGTTCTTGCTGTTATGTCTCTTCTTTGAATTCTCTAGAGACATTCACCAATTGTCATTTTGCCCGTCACAGGGAAACTTACCTCTGAAGATGCAAAAATCATAGGATGTACTTAAGAGACTCACATTGTAAGAAACAGCAATATGAAATGTGATTATCTGCTTCAGTTAAATGTGGAAAATAGATGCTTCTATGGTCACCAACAGGCCAAACAGGATGAGATAGTGGGCCATGCATTTCATTTAAGATCTCTGTGTTAAAAATCTGCCCCTAGTCTCTGAGAGAAGCAGAGATTGCCTTCCATTCTATTTACGGGGGCTGTGATTTATTCTGTATTTCCATTTCCTTATTCTTTATTTCCAAGATTTGCATGAAAAGAGGATCTTCGCTTCTTAAGTGTTCATCTGCTTCTGAACCCTTTCCCCTTAATTGCAATGGAAATGATTATGACTATGGTGATGCCAAGAGAAGAATATGATTTCCAGTTAGGGGAAAATCTGCCACAACAGATGAACTCTAAGAAACATAGATCCTGTTTTCAACCCATAAATAAAGGATTGGGGAAGAGAATGCAGGCAATGAGGCCAAATCGACTGAGATGCTCATTAACATTGACCCCTGAATGTCTTCCATGTGCCATCACCTATACTTTCTTATATCAAGGATCTGGACTTTCTGAGCTGACAGGTTAAAAACAGTCCTGAAGATTCTATGAGTCACTCAGCATGATGCAGGGCTAATGTAGGAGTATTTAAAAGCAATCTTCAATCTACAGCAATGTTCACCTAACTGTGGACAACTTTATTGCAAAAAGAAAATGATATTATTTGTTAACTTGTTTGAAAGACTCAGATGTTTGAAAAAATGGCCAAGAAATTAACATATGCATAATTCTAATTGTGAATACTGTCCCCCACAGAATTTCAATTTCATCTAGTCCAACCTATAACTGACCAATAATCCCCTTATAATATAGCCAGGCCTTCCCTCCCATCCTTGGAATATCTCTAGTGAGAGAGAATGTGCTACCTCTAGAGATAAATGACAGCAATAAGTATTTACAACAGTGTGTTGTAAATTAATGTTGTAATTAGACATATGTTTCGTCTGCCAGTTTTTTTAAGAAAAAAGTTATAAAATCATATTCTTCAAAGAATACTTGTAAAATGACATCTGTTTTCCCCACGCAAAGAAGGCTGTTGAACTCAGAAATATGGCCTATGATACTAGACTATAAGCTGTCTGATGACAAGGATTAATGCATCTAAGTTCTCTTTATGTCCCCTGTAGCATCTAACATGGGACCTTGAACAAACATGGCAGGAAATCAATAAATATTTGTTATGGACTTCTATTTAATATATGCCATTATTTTGATGGATGATATCCATGGCATATTACAGATGTTTCTCATAAGTCTTAACTACCATATCAACAATAAGTATTTAGGAAGATAATATTCTAAATATAATGGGAAAATTCATTGGAATGGGGGGCAAGCTCACAAACAGAAAAATGAATTGTAAATGTAGACTGACATTGCAAAAAATATACAATTCTTGTACTAAGAGTTCCAGGGTAATGAGACTTTGGGTGAGACCCCAATTCTTGCTTAATTTAAGCTTAGCTTTCCTTCCTTACCTATTCATAATATTAATGGAAGGGTATAACCCTGGAGGATTGTGAGGGACTTGAGCTTTTTGCATATTTTCAGGTGACAGAAGGTAATGATAGAAGTCAGAACTCTTGAAAACTATTCCTACTAGAATGACAATCTGGACATTTTCCCTTCTTTTTCCCTGATTTGGGAAGGTGGTCTGGTTTTGTTTGGCAATTAAACCAAAACATCTTCCCCTCCAAAGGTCTCTATTTCTAAATCATCCATGTAAAATTTCTGAGAATTCCATGCTCCAACCTGGTTCTCCCCTTTTTGCCCACCTGGCTCTTTCTAGGAGTGGGAACCCTGGAATTCAGCTTGAGCATCCAAGAGTGGGGAGGAAAGCAATCAGGTATGCCTCTCCCCTGATTTTCTATATGAGAAAAACATTCCCCTGAGCACAAAATGACCCACAGAAGGACAGCCTCTTATCGGGAAGCAAGGACATGCTTTTCTACCTGCTCCTGAAAGACCTCCCTTTTGATAGTAAGTAGTTAGAGCCTTCAACTCACTTTCAGCTGTTTGGTTTTCTCTCTTAGTGTATGCCTGTAAAGTTGCAATTGCTCAGCTGCTTCAGGCCCAGGCTGTCGAGCCAAGATGTGCTTCAGTTCCACATACAGCTTCTCCTTCTCCTGCAGGAGGTATTAGAAAACCATATAATTTTATGCTAGAAGAAACATTAGGAATTATCTAGGTCACCTCCCCTCTTTTTGTGAATGCTTAAACCAAACCCTAGAAAATCTGAATGATTTGCCCATGGTTATTTATTAGTTAATGAGCATCTGTATTGGTATTTAAACTCAGGTCTCTTGATTCCAAGACCAGGCCTTTTTCAGTGATGCTTGTCCCAAGTTCTGAGTGTTCTCCGCACTCACATCTAAGGTCAAAATTGTGCTGGTGATGGCCAAACAATCAATTCATCTTCACACCACTATGAGGATACTCAGCTTGGGGAACTCCAGACTTCCTTCACTAACTCCTACTAACTTCTTGGGTCACTTCAATTCCCAAAATTTCAGTGACTTGGTGGCCATTGGGGGCTCTGAGACCAACCTGACTGAAATTTAACTTTCAGATCCTTAAATCAAACGCATCACGTAAAAGACAAAAATTTACTTCCACCGCTTTCCAAACATTAGGTACCATCACAGAATTTGGACAAATACTGATAAAGGTAAGTGTTTCCACCCATCAGTTTCTGTATTTACTTCCTCAAGGTAACAATGATAAAAAAAACACAATAGGTAAAAAAAGATTATCATTAAAAGAGATATTCAGTCAAATGCGAAGCTAATTTTTACCAAGAAGCAAGTATTCCAAGTACTGTCATCAGCTAACCCAGTTTGCCAGAGAACATAAAACAGTCAATAAAAGTGTAGCTAAAGGGAAATTCATTAACTGGCAATTGTTATCATTTGTTGTGGTTTCTATCTTCCCCTGACGAATTATGGAAACTTTATTATAAGCACTACAGCTCCATTTACCAGGAAGTGTGTACATTACTTAAAATCAGTTTCACAGAATAAATCCATTCCAGATATATGCCACCCAGAACCTTCTGGATGAATATACATTAAAAATGTAGTCACATTTCAGAAGTAGTCCCAGCAATGGAGTGGAAAGGAAACAGGTTATACCAAAGAGGAGTATATCAACAATAGAATTATAAGCCAGGCATTTTCCTGTACTATAACACCCTTTGTTTCACCTTCCAAATGGATGTTCACAGTAAGTCTCAGTAGCAAACAATGAGAATCATAGCAAGAGGTGAGTTTATTTTATGTAACCACTTAAAGCTTACCTTGCAGAGAGGATAAAAATCTTCCTGACATAGCTTGAAGATTCCACTTAAACAGGTAAGGAATAGGGAGAGAAACCTAGTTAACTGTCTTTATACCTCTCATCTGTCTCACTTCCTATGGTAGATGAAGTAGTTGGGACCAAAATTAAAGGATCCCACAGTAGGGAGAAGAGACTAATCTTGTTTTTGTTCAAATATAATCCTGAATTGATCATATTAACTTCATCCCACCAGCTCAGAATATATCACAGAGGCTAATGCTTCAATGGCCCTATGAGAGGGAAGCCAAGTGAACATTCATTAACACTCAATAAACATTTACTCTGTACTTACTGTGTGCAGAAAATGGTGCAAAGTAGTAGGGAAGAGACAATGTTTAGATAATACATAGCCCCTGTCCTCATAAAGCTTTGCTCTGGTAGCTTAGTAGATAAGAATGGTAGACTCATGGAGGAAAAATCTGAGTCTGAATCCTATCTTGGATATATCATTTGTTGTGTGATATTGGACAGATAACTCTGAGTCTCAGTTTTCTCATCTGTAAAACTTGGAAAACAAGACTTTTACCTACCTCCCAGAGGGCAGCAAGGTGGCACAGTGGATAGAGTGTAAGCCTGGAGCCAGGAAGATATGAGTTCAAATCTGACCCCAGACACTTAATAGTTTTGTGACCCTGGGCAAGTCACTTAACCTTGTTTGCCTCAGTTTCTATATCTGTAAAATGAGCTGGAGAAGTAAATGGCAAACCACTGCAGTATTTTTGCCAAGAAAACCCCAAATGGGTTACAAAGAGACAGACAGAACACCAAATAACAATAATCTACCTCTCAGGATTGTTGTGAGGCCCAAATGAGGAAGTGAATGTAAAACATCTTGCAAATTGCAAAGTGGTACATAAATGTCTACTCTTGTTACCATCACCAAAGCAGGAGGGGAGATGAAAACATAGATTATACTACACATTATTACATGAAGAGTGGATCGGGGAATTTCAAAACAAAGTCCTCCATGAGCTTAGAGGGTGTGAGTTGATGGCAACCGTGGGGGTCAGAAAGGCTTTGTGGAGGGACTGAATTTTGAATTAGTCTTTAAAGGAAGGTTTAAACTTCACTAGATGAAAAGTGGGAAGAGGAAAGAGGAGATTCTAAGCCTAGGGGAAAAAGAGCCTAAGGAAAGGCACAAAAGTGAAAGAGTATACTGCCTTTTCAGGGAAGAGAGTTTGTTCTGGAACCTGTTAAGTTTGGGGTGCTACTGGGCCATCCAAAAAGAGAGATCCTGTAGGCAGCTGGAGGTGTGGTTTTAGAGCTCAAGAGAGAGTTCAGAAGTAGAAGAATCCCCTCCATAGAGGGTGAATGAAATTCAAAAAGGAGGGGTGAAGAGAAACAAAAAAAAATTGAGGGCAAAAGCCATTAAGGAGCAACCTTGGTGCAGAAAAAGTTCAGCTCATCTGGACACTGGTGAGATTCTCTGCCAAGAAAAGAGCAGCTATTAAATTCTTGGCTGGACATAAGGATAATTTCATTCTTCAAAAGGTGGATAGTTTGACAAGGGATTCTACTATTCTAAACTTGATTCTCACACAAAAGAAAAAAAACTGGTTGCTAAAGGAATAAGAATGATAACTTTAAGGAAAAGCAACCTCTCTATCTTAAAATTCATGAAAAAAGAGAGGAATGTTGAGGACCATATACTATGTACCATGGATCCTGAGAATATATTTAAAGGTGCTTGGGGAAGTAATAAGTAGCATGCCACGGCCTAAAATTCTGGAGAGGAAATGAGCCAAGAGAAGGACGGGAAGTTTTCAAGAACAAAATGGCAAAGGAACAAACAGAAATAATTACAGTAAGTGAAAACAAAATGGGGAGTTTTTTTAATGCACCAATATGAAAACACAGAGAATTCAGACCAACGAAGATTTTTAAAAGGCATCTACAGAATATGAAATCAAAGGCAGGTAATAGAAGATAAATAGAAGAGAGGTATGGTCCTGTAATAAGAGCATGAGAGACCCTAAGGCCCCAGATGATTAGAAGTTCACAAGGAATGCTGAAGTAGACAGAAGAGGCTAACAGCCTTCATTTTAATGAGGGCACCAGGCCAGCTATGTCTTCTTCATTCTTCTCCAGGCTGAAATCCTAATTCTCCTCCAACAATTTATCTACATGACCCTCTCCAGGTACCTTCATCTCTCCCCTACATCCAGGTTCCTTTTATGTATTGCCTTCCCTATTAGACTATAAATTCCTTGAAGGAAGAGATTGTCTTTCTGTTTGTATTTGCATTCCCAGCCCTTAGCACTGTGCCTGGCACATAATCTGTGCTTAAGAAAAACTTGTTGACTTGGCTTGACTTTTAAACCATGTTGGGATGATCAAAGAAAAGAATAAAACTGCTTCTCCAGCAGATGGAACAATGATAAGGGACAAGTAAGAGGAGGCAGAACGATTCAACTCTTGTTTTGCCTTCTATTTCTCTGCCATAGAGAAGAATCTTTGGATTTACAAGGATAGTTATTAAAACTCAGATAAAGTAGGAAGGTGGCAAGAGAGTTCCTAGCTCCCCTCACTGAATTCATGTCAACAGACTTGAAAGAACTAACAGCTGTGACCGCTCAAGGCAAATGAGCTCTAGTCACCTTCCAAATTACCCCACACTGAATAAAAATAACGTCTCAGTCTCACAATGGAGTGGGCCCTCCAAATGTTTTCTAAAAGGAAGAACAATTTTCATTTGCAGAAGTAGGAAGTTTTTCCCAATTTGTTCCCAAATCTTACTCTAGGACTTCCTTCTTCTAAAAATCATAAAGTATATTAAAACTGATAAGAGAGAACAAAAAAGGAAGAGGAACAGTGAAGGAATATGAAAGAATAAATAGTAGAACTACCTGGGTACTTCAAACAGAAAAACTCAATCACAGACTCTCAGAGCTAGAAGGGTACTTGGAGGCCACCTATTCTGATCTCTACTTGAACCAGAATCCCTTTCTACACTGGACCTGAGAGGCAGTCATCAAACTTTTGATTGAAGACCAGTGAGAATCCACTTATTCTAAAGTAGCCCATTCCACTTTGAGATAGCTCTCATTGTTAGAAAGTATTTCCTTATATCACATTTAAATCAACCCCTCTGAAACATATAATCTTTGCTTACTTCTATCCTCTAGAGCTAAGCAGAACAATCCCAGTCTTTCTTGAACACAAGAGTCCTTCAAATATTTAAATATGGTTCTTATACTCCCTCCCTAGATGAAGATCCATGTTCAAAGCCAGCCTCAGACAAGGATTGTCTCACACCACTTAACCTCTCTTTGCCTCAGTTTCCTCAACTCCAAAATAATAACAATAGCACCTACTTCACAGGGTTGTTGTGGGGACCAAATGAGAGAATATTTCTAAAAACACTTGGCCCAGTGCTTAATACTATGGTACATGTTTTTATTCTGTTATTTTCAGTTGTGTCTAACTCTTCGTGATCCCATTTGGGGTTTGCTTGGCAGATATTGGAATGGTTTGCCTATATCTTTCCCAGCCCATTTTACAGATGCAGAAACTGGGCAAACAGGGTGAAGTGACTTGCCCAGGGTCACATAACTAATAAGTGTCTGAGTCCAGACTTATACTCAAGATAAGTTTTTCTGAATCCAGGCCCAGTATTCCACCTACTATAACACCTAAACTGCTCGATGTTTATTCTTCTCTAGATTAAAGATCCCTAAGCTCTTTACTTAAATTCCATGTGAACACAAGGGTTTCACTACAGTTTATCAATGACCTCCCTAAACTGTGGTGCCCAGAAACGTACAGAATGTTCCAGCTGTGGTCTGAGCAGGAAGAGGACACTACAAATATAGTCATCCAACACACACACACACACACACACACACACACACACACACACACACACACACCTCTAGTCCTGTACTCTCTACCTTTTTAAATTTACTCTAAGATTACACTAACTTTCTTGACTGTCATATTAATTCTATAGTTCCCTAAAGTCCTCAGACCTTTCTTTGAAAGAATTGTTGCCTAGTCATGCTTCCCCCCTCCTGTCCTTCTGAACTTTATTCTTGAAATCTAAATGTAAAATTTTAGATTTATTTCCCTTATATTTCATCTGATTAGATTCATCCCAATGTTCTAGCCTTTTGAGATCTACTTGAACTTTTGTTTTATCATACAATGTATTGGTTATCCATCCCAGCTTTATGCTATCTGCAAATCTGATGTCTGACATCAACACTTCTATTCAGATCATTGATAAAACTGTTAAACAGCACAGGGCAAAAAAGCATATATTCCTGGTGTATTCCACTAGAGACCTCTTTCTAAGTTGACATCAAACCATTAATGATTCCTCTTTTGGTCCAACCATCCACAAGATCTGACTGCAATGGTATAATCTGTCCTAATTTCAAGCCCACAACTCCCTCAGAGAGTTGGATGTTCCAAGAAAGATGATGGATGGGAAACTAAGTAATAGTTTATGGTCTGAGACAATGAAATGCGTGAAGAAAAGTGGAAAAGCGAATTCTGGAAGTAGAGAGTCCTTTATCAAATTTCTACTTGTATCAATTCAAGTATACTCTTAAAGAAGAACATCTTCCTAATAAAAAGCCCTAGCAAAGGATGGTCAGCATTAACATGCTGGCCCTGAATGTGACACAGATTTGTATTTGAGGAGAGTAGGCTAGTAATTTGGATAAATATGGAGTAGTTGATGGATTGAAGGTCTTATGTACAATTGTTTTCCAATTTATTTCTCTCCTAACCCTCTACAAGGGCCAACCAAGCTCTTCAAACATTGTGCAATGGTGTGTATAATAACCCTATTTAGAGACAAAGTGTGCAATTCTATTATAAAGAGAATCTATCTTATGCAACAGAGACTCATTAGCTGTCCGATGTATATTGTCTCCATAAGCCAGCACTGGCAGAACCAGCTGCCTTGTAATGCATATCCTGTCCTTCTTCATTAAGCAGAGTCCATCTTTTTTTAAACCTAGTCAATTAATTTGTCACTGGGTTAGAAGCACCATATGTCAATGAAAAAAAATCCCAGAAAAATCATAAATACTATATTTTTTCCTCACTAACAAAAAACTATTTTCTTTGCACTAGAATCTATTAATTTATTGTTTTGGCTGTTGATTCGCAAGGAATATTAATATTACTTTGGCTCACATCTCATTCTTCAAATGATTTTATGAATAGCTACTACTAGAAAAAAATAAAGTTAGACACTAACATCAATACTGGAGGTCTCTGGGTCCAGCTAAAAATTTTTATGATTCTATGATCCTAGTTTAGCTCATTGTATGGAAGTGTTTTTGCAAACATTAAGAATGTTCTCTTCATCCTCAGTAATTAAGTTTTCTTCCCAGGGATCCCCATTCTCTTTGTCAGAGAATTTGTCAGACATAATTATAGGGTTCCTTTTCTGGGAGACTCTCCATGGAATGATGTCAGATGACAGTTTAGCACACTGTCAATACTGGCCAAATGCTGTGGTGAAAAATTTAATTACATTATTAGCCTCAAATAATGCTGTCATTACATGGTACCATTCAGGGACTACATGGGAAAATGCAGAGTTAAGTATCGCATAGATTTTCAGCTATTCATGTTTTATCTACCTAAAATTTCAAAACCTGCCTTCAGAACAGTCTGTGCAAATAAAAGTTATAACCATTCTGGGAACAATCCAGAATAAGAACTTGGGTTGCTCATAGGTCTCCTTTCAAGCCAAACCATAGTAACATATTAAATTCTTTGTCTGTTGACTCTATGGTTTTTCATTTGCTTCTTAATCTGTAAGCAGAAGCTAGTTCACATTCAATGTACACCTTACCCCTCTGTTTCCCCAGCTCACTCACTCTGTGCAATAACTGACTAAGAGGAACTAATTTATTCTATTTTAGTCCAAATCTGTGTTTGACAAATGCCAATGCATTGATTCTGCTCAGGCCCACAGTCATCCATTTGTTCAAGCTAAAAGTTCATGTAATCACCACAGCCAAGTCAGGTGAAATGAATAATGTCCTTTCTGCTCAAAGCTTATCCATCTACCTAAAGTCCCTGGGTCAATGATCTCCTTGTAAAATGTTGGGTACCATCCCCCATTAGGGAATAAGAGACCATCTGCACTTCCTCTTTACCTGATGAAATCAATGTAATGTAAAGACAGGATATAGACAAGAACTGCATTTCCTGAAAGAACACGACAAAGAATCCAGTACATATGTAGAAATTCTGTGCTAATGGAATCCAAGAAATAAATAGAGGGCATAAAATAACGTATGAAGCTGCTAGGGAAGGCTGGTTAATTGGCTATTGGCCTTCATTCTCAAAGAGGACCAAAATGACATCACTACAGTAGAGTCAAGATTCAGTGTATCCAATTGTGGCTGATTAGACCAATACAAGCTCAGGTTGGGCACAAATAGCCCATGTGAACATTTGGGGTGGATCCAAATTTGTGCATCCTGTGTATCCTTTGAGCTATCTCAATTCTGCTTTGCTCATAGAGCACAACACCTTCTCTGAGTTGGGCACGCCATGCTGTGTGGTCCTGTGCCAGTATCTCCCATGTTACACAACCAATTCTAAAGTTCTTAAGAGAGACCTTGAGAGTGTCCCTGTATAGCTTTTTATTACCACCATGTGAATGCATGCCCTGTGTGAGTTCTCCATAAAAATAGTCTTTTTGGCAAGCTTACATTCTGCATTCGAACAACATGGCCAACCCATTGGAGTTGCACTCTCTGAAGTGGAGTTGGAATGCTTGGCAGTTTAGTTTGAATAAAGACCTCAGTGTCTGGTACTTTACCCTACCAGATGATCTTCAGAATCTTCCTAAGACAATTCAAATAGGAGCAATTCCATTTCCTGGCATGGCACTGGCAAACTGTCCAGGTTTCACAGCCATACAACAATGAGGTCAGCACAAGGACTCTGTAGACTATCAGTATGGTCATCAGTCTAATACCTCTTCTTTCCCATACTTTCCTTTGGAGCCTCCCAAACACTGAGCTAACTGGAGATGCATGTGTCAACCTCATTATCAATGTGTCCATCCCTGGAAAGTATACTGATGGTTCCACTTATGCATGATGTGGTGGTGGCTGATAAAGCACTGTGTTGTCTTGATGTTAACTGTTAGGCCAAAGTTAGCACAAGCAGCAGAGAATCGATCTATACCTTGTCGCATCTCAGCTTTGGAGGCTGCATTGAGTACACAATCATCTGAAAGTAGATAATCATGCACCAACACTACCTCCACTTTGGTCTTGGCTTTGGTCTAGGGAAGACAGTGCAATGGTGGAAGAACACTGAGGCATCTATATAGGAAGAGGACTGTTTCAAATTTCAAGAAATATCTTCCCAATGGAAAATTCCAATTCGAGTGATTTATATTGTTATTTATCTTTCCAGTCTCCCTAAACAGATTATAAACTCCAGAAAAGGGGGCTAAATATTATACTTCTTTATATTTTTTCTTTTTTTTACTTTTTTGCCTAAAATGGTTGCCTACATATAGATGTTCTATAAATTGTCATTGATTATAACATTTTATCATGAATCTGTATTTGTCATATGCTAGGATCATAAAATCATAGATTCAGCATTGGAAGGGACTTTGTCATCTAATCTAACCCTTTTACCTTATAGATGAGAAAAAGCTGAGGTCCAAAAAGAGTAAGTGACTTCCTCAGATCACACAGCTATTAAATGGCAATCTGGTGTTAGAATTCAGTCCCTAACCCCAAATCTAGGACTGTCTACTATAGAAGCATAATTCTAAATCAATTAGTACTGAGAAGTCATATTACAATTAGAATCTTAGAGATTTCCATCAATTAACAAAATTAGTAGAGTTCTCCATAGTGTACAAGTTGCTATAAATGTTCACAGACCATAGATCATAGGGCTTTAGAATTTAGTTGCAGGGCTTGCTTAAAATAATCTGTGATCTCTTTGATTTGGAAGTTTCCTCTAATAAACTAGATTTCTGCCCTTCATGTGTGGTTCCTGTTTGCCACAGGGGATCCTCCTCATGATCCTACATGATTCCATGAGCCTTAATGCTCAAACTCATCATCACCCTCTGCCCCACTGATTACAGGGTACAGCCTTGAACTCCAAAACCTCACTTTAAGGAGGGAGCTCAGCTCAAACATCTTATTTCTCACCCTGCTGCACTGCTCTGGAATCTTTCTGACTTATCTACCATGTCCCCATGTTAGGTAGCTTTCCTCCTAACCTGTCCATTTCAGGTCTTGCAAGTTCCTTGAGGACAGGCGCTTTTTTCATATTTGTATTCCCAGAACTTAGTATAGTGCCTGGCACAGAGCAGATGCTTAACAAATGTTCCTTGACATATATTGACCCAACAAATTGGAGTCCTTCCTTACTTTCTCTTGACATTATAAAGGTACCAATGGCGCCCTTGGCTGTCCACTTGTCATCCCTCCCCCTCACCACATGACCAACTCATATCATCTTATCAAACAATTCTTTGATGACATATTTCATTCCTGATTTTCAAAATTCCTCCTTGGTTATATGTTGCAGTCTGATCACATCTACCATACTCTTCTCCATTTCACTCTGGAGGACATTCACTTTTAAGTCTTTGGAAAATGTTGAATTAGAGCAACAAAAGTAGAAATCAGTATATTAAAAGATGGGCCTTTGCCATCAGGGAAGTTTGGAATCATGAAAGGAGTTCTGTTGTTCAGTCATTTTAGTTGTGTCTGACTCTTCGTGACCCCTTTTTGGAGTTTTCTTGGCAAAAATACTGGAGTGGTTTGCCATTTCTTTCTCTAGTTCATTTGATAGATGGTGAAACTGAAGCAACAGAGTTAAGTGACATGCCCAAGGTCACACAGCTACTAAGTGTCTGAAGCCAGATTTGAATTCTAAAAGAAGAGTCTTTCTGACTCCAGGCCCAGCATTCTATCCCTCTTGCCACCTAGCTGCCCTAATGAACTTTACAATTTCTTAAAAGAAAATCCAGTCGACTCTTCCTCATGAGTTCAACTATGGGCCCAATTCGTTGTCCATCTATACTGTCTGTCCCAGATATACATACTGCTGTACACATTCTATAGGGCATCTATCTAAATGCATGTTATAATCTGTGCAAATAGACATTACTGAACACTTGGTCTTTCCTGTGTGGTTGGTTAGACCAAACTCCTTTGGTTAAACAACTCTTCCAGGAGGCTCTGCCACATTCTGCAGTTTAATGCAATTAGCACATCAAGCTCAACCAGGAACATCTGGAGGACCCCACTGTCCAAAGGAAATCAATTCCCCTTCAGTGGGACTCTCACTGAATATTCTCCTTCATAGTGAGGAATATATTTAGCAAGTATGTATCTCCCTCTGTGGCATATTGACCGATGTGCATGATTGGAGGTCATTGAATAGGATGGTTTCTGTTGCTATTGAGTTCAAGGAATATTGAATAAATTTGGTGTACTTTGATTGGAAAGTACTTGTTGGAGATTTTGTTGAAATTTGGAGATACTGTGTTGGAAAAGAGCCTGTAAGGTGACATTTTACTCTTCTGAATCAAATGCTTTTTCATACTCAATAAACAGTAAGTACAATAGGAAATTCGATGCTCTACATCTTTTGGTCCATTGTCCATTGCCTCTTGCACAGATCACCTTCCTATACTTGGTCCAATATATCTTTCCCCATCTTTGTACTCCTTAGTGCCATTCCTACCTCTCCTATAAGCATATCTAAGACTCTGATGTTAAGGACCAAGTGTGGTGGGTCCACTACCCTTGATGTGAAAAACCTTTGTCATAATAATTCTTATAAATCTTATCTACGTTTTCCTGCTTGCTCTCTTGCATCTTCATCCTTAAATTTCCCTAGGGTAACTTAGTTGGGTATCTTAAAAAGCTTTCTTTAAACTACTTTGATCCTCCACTGCTTGCTTCACTCTGTGCTATTAGATGATGCTGTTTGTAACTGTCCATCTTTCTTTGTAAGTTTCCAAAGAAGTATATATCTTAATCTTGTGTTTTCTTGGGCAGCCATCTTTCTCCTTCTATAAATTGTCAGATACTTGATGACTAAGCCTTCTGGACTCTTTTGGTTGCCATGTCATAAAAATATCTTTCCGATGATTAAACTTCTATATAAAATATTATAATTGGTGTTGATATTTCTGTTTTCCATTTTCCATTTCAGTATGATCCTGGCAACAGACCAAGATCATTTTCTGAGGACCACCCTAGTTAAGTATAAAGAGGTTCATGATTTTACATGGTGATAAATGTTTTTGCCATAGTAACCCATGAAACAAATTTAAAATGGTCCTTGATAAAATGCCATCTCCTTTCATTTCTGCAGTAATAGTGGCAAAGTGATAGTAAAGGGCACAGGGGTATAAGAATCAGTTTTTAGACTGTATATAAACTTTAATTTGATGCTTGCTACTCTAATTGTGAGATCTATGTCCAATGACCAACAAGTGGACATGTTGCTTAAGGAGCTGAAGCATATCAACTGACATTCTTCTTATAAATGAAATCAGAATAGGGAAATTACAGCTGAATGGAAGGATGGCTCCTTGGAGAGGCAAAGAAAAGAATTGGCAGAGTAGGTTTTATCATACACCCAAAGGCAAAAAGGAGCATTATTTCATGAAAATTTTAGTTATCACATACTGAGCTGTAACCCTGGGGCTCAAGTCTAGGCATTGGCATAAGATTCTTATCAGTAAAGAGAATGATTATTCATAACTTTTTGCCTGTGTGAGGGGTAGAGTTGGCAAGAAATTAGAAGAGGAATAATTCTTTTTCTGGCTTCCAGTTTTGAGACAGGACAGACATGGTTCCAGGATCTATCTAGGGAAAGGCCTTTAAAGGGTGAGGAAGACTCTGGGAAGAAGTCAACAAGCAGAGGAGCCTCTAACATACCCCTATTTCCAGCTTACCACACTAGAAACTTAGGGCAATTTCCCTTGGGTGAAATCATGGACCCTCTTGGCTGAACTGAGATATCTCAATCCCAAGGAGAGAGCTCATTTGTGGTATATTGTCTGGTATAGTCTAAACTTCTCTGATTTCTGTTTGCTATATGCTTGGATAAATGTATTCACTATTCAATATGTGGGATGGTCTTTATGTAATTACCACTTAGTGGGAAGGGAGTCAAGTCTTTGGATATAGCTTGAAATACTGCTTTGCTGTTATGGGCTAGTGACCAGGAAAAGCATCATCTGGAAGCTAAAAATTATTTCCTCTAGATTAACAAAAATTTGGGGGACAAATTAATATAATTCTAGTCCAGTATTCCCTCTTTGAGCACCGGTCAGTATTGTGGCCCCAGTTTCCTGCTCCTCACTTGGAAAGGGATGGATGAAATTCTAGAAATATCTATTTGTGCCTTCCCTGAAAGCCAATTTAGGCAGACTCAAGGAGACACACACATAATCTATAAGGGCAACATACAGAAGTTGTAGATGGAAATAACTTCAGTTTAAACACCAGAATTGGTTGCTAGGTATGAAGTAGTAGAGAAAGTCTATGAAGAACTTGATAATACCCTCTAAATTAAATTAACACATTCTGATACTTGGTGACTTTATTGCAAAGGTAGCAATAAGGAAGAATAAGGAAAAATATATAGGAAAACATCACTCAGAAGAAGAAATAAAAGATGACAAAGACTTGCTTATTGCACAAAAAACTGATGGCTGCAAATCATGAAGACTTTCTTAAAGAAAAGACTTGGTAGGCACTGGTTATGGTTGGCACCAGAAAAGAGATAAATGATAGGGATTGAACTTGTGATTTCATTGTTCTGGGGAATTCCCAATAATAAAATTTTTTCTATCAATGCAAGTTGGTGCCTTTTCTGCATCTTAGAGGGTTATCTAGAGTCCTAAGAGGTTAAATAACTTGGCCAACCTCACAAACACAAGAGGCTCACATACACAAGTATGGACTTGAGTACAGGTAAACCTGGCTCCAAGGCCAACTCTCTAAGACGTCTCTTGAACAGACAAGAAGAGCTTTGTTATTCATAGAGGAGTTATCTCCGAATCAGTTGCCCATGCCACAAGGAGGCCATAGAGTTATTAGAGTTAAGATCAGAATTAGTATAAAGCAATAAAAAAACAAGAATAAGATATTGCACACAACTGAAACAACTCAGTCATGAGCTATTAAACAAGTAGGTGGTGAGCAAAAATGTGAAAGGGACAGCAAAATCTAGGATTTACTGAATTTATATCTCAAAACTAAATCATAGAATCTCAGAGCTGAAAGAGATCCCCTAAATGGGAACTGACAATGTCAAAGGACATCTCATTCAAACCATACCTGAAAAATAATATCTTCTAAAACACGGCCAACAAGTGCCCACTAGAATTATTCCAATGAGTAGAACATATGACCTCTCTCAATATGGCCCATTCTAGTTGGGGACAGCTCTGAGTGTTAAGGAGTTCTTCTTTACACCTGACATCCAGGCCAAAATCTGCCTCCCCAGAGTGTCCTCTGTTATTGCTCTTAGTTGTGTCTTTTGTGACTAAGTAGATCGTGATAGCCCTTTCAAATGTTTACAAACAACTGTCACAAGCCCCCATGTCTTCTCTTTACTCCAATAAACACCTTCGATGTTCCTTCATGCAATCCTCCTGTTGCATGGCTTCTAGTCCTCTCACCCTCTTCTCTACATAATCTAGCTTGGAAAAAAAAAAAAAGAATTTTCTCAGGTGATCCAATATTGCACAAAACTGCATAAAGTCCAAAAAAAAAAAAGAAAAGAAAAGCAAAAGGGGAGCTATGGAGACCTACATATAACAGTGATTTGTAAATACTGATTACATCCTTAGATTTTATGTGAACATAACAGAGAGATTCCAAAGGTGTGGAAACACAGCACAAACTTTTCATTTAATTTTCATAGGACTTGTAGGGTTCATGCAATTCCTTAGAACAGGGATCGATCAGGCCTGACACATCTTTTTCTGCAGTAAGCCTAAGAATAGGTTTTTTTTTACATTTTTTTAAGCAATTGGGGTTAAGTAACTTGCTCAAGGTTACACGGCTAGTCATGATTTACATGTGGATGCTCATTTTCTGAGGCCGGATTCGATCCCGGGTCATCCCAACTCCGAGGCCAACGCTCTTACTCACTGCGCCACCTAGCCGCCCCAAACCATTGGTTGATTTGATTTTTTGCTTTTTGGAGGGCAATTGGCGTTAAGTAACTTGCCCAAGGTCACACGGCTAGGTTTTTGTTTGTGTGTGCGTTAAGTGTCTGAGGCTGGATCCGAACTCAGGTCCTTCTGACTCCAGGGCCGACATTCTACCCACTGCACCACCTAGCCTCCCTTTTTTTTTACATTTTAAATAGTTTTATTATATTTTAAAATGTGAATCAAAAAAAAAATGTCTTAGTTCACATGCTGTACAAAAACAGTTCCCAAGATAGATTTGGCCCTCGGGCCTTAGTTTACTGACTCTTGCCTCAGAACATGAACTCAGTTCTAAGTCCTATGATCTATGAAAAAACAAAGTTGAAAATATGTATTCTAAAGCAAAACAAACAAAAAAACCCAGGCCCACTTTTGTCCATCCTTTGAAACAGTCCGATATGTGACCTCTGATAAGCAGAAAGGGGAGGAAGGAAAGAAAGCAAGATGTGTCAGTATATTTTATCCATAAACTTCTGACCTTGATTATATACCAGGAAAAATGAAAAATCATCCTATAACAAGGACAACTAGTTTGATCAACAGTTCAAAATGACCTCTCTCCCTCAACTAAACTGGGTTCTCCTTTAAATTCCCTGCTGTACCCTACCAGTCAGTGACAACCTATCTTATTTATATACTCTTGAAAAACAGGTCAGAAAATTGTTTGTTATACTAGCTTCATCTCTCAGTTATAAATGCCTATGGAACCTTTTATGGTTTTGGTTGTTGTTGGCTTTTTTTTTCTTGCTTTATTTGCTTTGTAAATGAATGCAAATTAATTGTGCCTGGAAACTCCACATGTATTTACATGTATATATTGATATATTTAGGTGAGTGTTAAGATATAACAGCATCTTTCCAAAAATCATCCTCTAGCTAAAATGAATGTGTCAACTAACTAATCAGATGCTTCTGCATACATAAATACATTGCTCTTTGCTACAAAAACCTTAATGCAATATTTTTTTTACTCTTTCTGCTTGGTTCCAATCACTCCCTCCCACTGTCTTTAACAAAATAACAAAGTCAATTTAAGATTTTGTGCAAAATTGCTTCCCTCACTATACAAAGACAAGCCCAGAAATACTACCTAATCTGTCTGAAAATGCTTATTTTAATTAGTAGGAAAATAAATTAGAAGCTCTGTAAACCTACTGCAGTTCTAGCTTGCATTAAAAAAAGAAAAAAAAATGCCACAGCTAATACCTTGGGGCTTTCTTGTTTATTGGCATTATAACCAAAATGTCAGCGAAGCTGAACTCTGGAACCACCTTGTTTATGATGTCATGAAGCAACAAAGCCCCCTAGAGAGAATATTTAAGATGCTTGAATTCTGAAAGAGAGAATAGGCACTTAAGTTTCTTCTAAGCGGGATACTAGTTCGTTGCATGATGATTCTTAGCTTGTGATATAAATGATTAAGTGTTTTATGAGGCACATCAGAAATTAACATACACTAACCTTCACTATGTTTATAACAATATGGAAACCCACCTCCAGGATTTTCTCATACAAACAACACAAACTTTTATGATACATTTTTGCAGGAGTATATGTTTCTATGTAGATTATTGCCATCCCCCCCCCCCACATAGACTGAATTTCATTAACATGACTGTTAAAATTTGTTTTATCTTAGTAACTGGCAGAGTACCTTGTCCTAGCTCTGTCCTTGTTTCCCTTCCCACCCCAAGCTCAGCTCTCCTGACCATGAAATTTCTCTGGGGTTTACTTTCAAATTTAGGTTGTATTATCCCTACACCTAGCCTAACATTCCAAGCAACAGTACCCACACAAATCTCCCAGAGCTAGCTTTTCTCTTTCTTGTGATCAAAGTCCTCTACACTACTTCCCTGGGATGATCTTTCCTAGATGACTTGGTTCTTCTCAGTTAATGTTTTGATTTCCAGCTCCCTTTACCAAGTGGGTTCCTAGCACCTAGAAGAGGATTCAGAAACTAAGTTTTGGTTTCCCTAAGTAGCTTTCCCTTCTCTATCTCTCTTCTTATCACTGTCTCCCATTAGAATCCCATATCCAGATTTCCCCTAACAATTCTCATATAAGATCCATTTCAAAAAAAATAGTTTTTAAAAAATATATGAATATGAAAATACTTCTGTTTCTAAGATCCAAACTTAAGAATCAATCAGAGCACATTTATTAAGTACTACTATGTGCCAAGCACTGAGTCAGTGTTGAATTAGAAAGAGCCCAAAGAAAAGGTTCTTAACCTGGACTCTGTGAATACTTTGAAAAAATATTTTGACAACTATATTCAAATGTAATTGGTTTTTTACATATTTTATTTTATGCATTTAAAAACAGTATTCTGAGAAAAGGTCCATAGACTTCACCAAACTTCCAAAGAACTCTACATCATAGAAAAGGTTAAGAACCCCCTAACCTAAAGGGTCATTAAGTTGCTGAGGATCAGAATTAGAAAGGACCTCAGAGGCTAGCTCAGCCAATCAATATATGAAAATCCAGCTAAAAGGTAGTTGTCAGCCTTCGCTTAAATAAGGCGTCCAGTGAGGGCAAAACCTCTACCTCTGGAACCAGCTCACTCTTTTTCTGGAAGCTCTGTCAGAAATATTATCCTACCATAAAATCTAAACCCTCCTTGAAATTTCCATCCTTTACTCCTGATTACACTTTCCAGGACTAAACAAAAGAGGCTAAAGACCTCCTCCATATAACAGCCCTAAAAATATTTGGGAAACTGCTATCATCTTCCTACACACTTCTCTGGGCTCAACATCCCCAATTCAATAAGTTGATTTTCACATGGTATAAACTCAAGTCTTTTTGCTTACTCTAGAGATTTTCCAATTTATCAATGTCTTTCTTAAAGCTGAAGGGAATACTACAGATGTAGTCTGAGCAGGACAGAGGATTCAGGATTATTGCCTCATTATCCCTAAACACTCAATCCAGTAGCAATTAGTCAGTCAACAATTATGTATTAAGCTCCATATCACTATGGATTACATGTCATAAAAGCATCATGCAACATGCTTCTAAAGACATCCATTGTACCCAGTAAAAGTTCAGTTTCACAAAACCCATTAATTCAAGCTTCAGTTAAGTTTGAATTAATAAGGTTGTATCACAGTTCTAGGAGAAGCAGAATGAAATTCTCAATGCTAGAAATGTACAGATGCAATTATATATTCTAATCACAATAACTCCAAGTGACCTAGGTTTTATGAGTATTTTTTTAACTCTGAATAACATTTTCTTCATCCTCAACATTATTGACTGGCATGAATTGGCTATAATGGAAGAGTAAAGCATCTACAATTATTAAGCTGGTCCCCTTCCACTGCCCCACTCCCCCCAAAGCGTTCCCCTTTAATTCATAAGCAGGCACATGTAAGGGCAGCCAGGTGGCACAGTGAATAGAGCACCGACCCTGAAGTCAGGAGAACCTGAGTTCAAACTTGATACTTAACTAGCTGTGTGACCTTGGGCAAGCCACTTAACCCCAACTGCCTTACCTTCCCCCCTCAAAAAAAAAAAAAAAGAACATGTGTATAGAAGAGAACAAAGAAAATTGAACACTTGATAAAACATAGAAGCCAATATGAAACAAAACAACAACAAAATGTTCCAGAAAGGTTCAAAAGAAAAATGAAAAACATAAAGGAACAAGTTATAAGAGAACAAATATCAGCATAATAGAATGAATTAGAAGAGTAGAAAAAACCTGAATCTTTAATGGAGACTCTCACCAAAGAAGAGAAAGAGAAAAACAACAGATTTGTAATTCAAATTAACAGGACAATCTAGAAGAAGAAAAGCAAATGGTAATAATGTTAAAAGAACCCATGATCTCTATATAAGCAAAATCTATTAATCTTAAAGATAGGATGCATAGAGATGCCTTAAGGATCATCGGTCTCCCAGGAGAACATGACAAACTAAAAAATTTGAACACTAAAACATAGGAAGTGATACAAGAAAACTCCCTAGAATCTCTGACGACAGAAAACAAAGGACCAATCAAAAGAATTCATAGATTCTTTCACTTCCAGCAAGAGTGTTACACTTCAATATCCAAGAAGAGAAAGATTAAATGTAACAATTCCAAAGACAGACAATGAATCCTACAGCTGGTCAGAGAAAGACATTCAATGAAATTTGAATAGCGCAAAACTATTTTGTGCCCACTACAAACTGCAGGATGGAATGGAATAACATATTCCAAAAAGCAAGGAGCTCAAGATGCAACTCAAAATAATGTACCCTGAAAATATAAGCTTAATCAACAAAGAAAAGAAATGGAGTGGTATTTGAGGTATTCTTGCAACAACAAAAAGCTGTGGTTATACTATTCAACTTATAAGCACCCTTCATGCAACTGAATTAAAAGGATTGTAAATAAATACAATTATCTAAGAAAAAATGACACACTAAAACAATGAAATAAAGTTGTTTTTTTTTAAGGAATAAAAAGAGAGACTGAACTATGGGGTTAAAAAATGCAACAGAGGAGCCACTTAGAGATTTATTTTAATATATGAGTGGTTAAAGAAGAAAGTGAAACGGAAGAGGATTTTGAACCAACCCCTTATGTAAAAGGAAAAACAAAGGGAAAAAAGTGGAAAAGGAATGGTTACCAAAATTTTAAAAAATAAATAAAACCTTCCAACTAGGAAAAGGGTTAGAAAATGAGAGAAGAGGTAAAAGGGAGAAAAAAGTCTATGGAAATATTATTCCATTAAAGTAGATTAAACAAAATTAATAATAGGGATAAAATATTGATTAAAAAGGGAAGAGGAACAAAAAAATCTAATTTACAAAAATAATAAACACTAGATTAACAAAAGGAGGGAAAAATGTATCTAACTCGCATGACTTTAAATGTGAATGGACAAAATAATCCAATAAAGCAAAAAAAAAAAAAAAGAATATAGATTGAATGAGAAAATAAAACCCTATAATGTTACTCACAATAAATATATTTAAAAATCAAGGATCTACATAGAATCAATGAGTATGAGTTTTCAGAGAAAATTTACTATGAATCAAATAAATCCAAGAAAGCAGGAGTTGCAATCATGCCATCAGATAAAGCAAAACTGAAATTTCATAATATGAGAAGAAATAAACAAGGAAATTACACTATCCTGAAAGGAAGCATAGATAATAAACTAATATCAGTATTAAATTTATATGCTCAAACTGAAAAGGAAAAATTAACTGAATTGAAAAAAGACAGACATTAATACAATAAATAATAGATCTTGCTATTTTTCTCTGAGAGTTGAAGAAATCTAACAGAAAGATAAACAAAAGTAAAAAAATGTAGAATTAAAGATAGTATTGAAGGATTTAGAGTTAAAAGATTTATGACACCTTTAGAATGGGACCACTAAAGAATGTGCATAGTCTCAGCACCATATGGCAATTTTATAAAACTATGTATTAAAGCAAAGAAAGTTTGAAAATAAATGGGGGGAAAGGCAAAAATATTAAATATATCCTTTACAGACCATAACAAAATAAAAATGTCAATTAATACAGAGAGCATGAAGAAAAGAACCAAATCTTAAAGGAGATTGAACTATTATATCCTAAATTATATCCTAAAACAATGATTGAGTCACACGACAAAATCATAGAAACAATTAATTATGTCAAAACTAATAATGAAAAAAACACACCAAAATTTCTGGGATAAAACTAAAGCAGTCTTCCTTCAGAGGAAACATTTTGTCCACAAAAACAAATATTAGTATGCTTTCCTAAACAAAAAGAGGTTTAATGCAATGGATATGCATTTTTTAAAAAATAGAAATCCAACAAACCCAAAAGAAGAACTTTCAGAAATTAAAAAAGAAACAGATAAAAACTATAGAAATGATGAATAAAATTAAAAGCTAGTTCTTTAGAAATACTAACAAAATTGATAATCCTTTACCCAACCTAATTAATAAAAAGAGGGCGGGAAAATTTGAAATCAACCAAATAATAACATGATGGTTAAAATCACAACAAAAACACAAGAAACAAAATGAATTCTAAGACTCTACAATGTACAGTTATATGCTAAGAAAACTAAGAACACAGAAGAGAGGATGTTTCAACTTGGCTTTTCTGCTTGCTAATTGAGGGAGTTCCTTCAACGAGAATTCTCACTGAGACTATAAATCAACAGTTCCTTAGCATACGCACATCTATGTGTATGTATATAGTTTGGGAGAGAGAGAAGGATTAACCTGTGAATTTAGTACAGGGAACTCCTAAAGTGTGTGTGGGTGGGGGACGGACGGAACCCTTTACCAATGGAGGCTGATACATTTTCTGCACCTATAGCCAAGAGTTTTAAGTGACTTACCCAGGGTCAACACAACCAGTATGTATCAAAGGCAGGATTGACTCAGGTCTTCATGACTTCCAGGACAGCTCTCTGCTGCTCATTTTATATATGTGTGTATGTTTGTATATGTATATACATATATATGTATATATGTGTGTATGTATATATACATATATAACATATATACATGTATATACACATATATATACATGTATATATACATATATAACATATATACATATATAACATATATACATGTATATATGTACATACACACATAGGAACAATAATCATCAGGCATAATCTCACCATCACTCATAAGGGTTCTTCCTCCATGACCCGGAAGTCTGAAATGCCTCTCTCTGACTATAAATGTCTCTCTGATTATAAACTATCCTTTCATTTCTCCCTCTTCCTAAACCTGTTATCATATCACTAAAATCATATGGTTATGATTTTATCCCTCCTTGTCCTAGTCTAGTCTTTCTTCCCATTGTAGGCTTGACATTGTGGTTTATCCTGCTTATCCTCTGTACTTCAATTCCTTGTCCCCCCTCCCTCATCCTAAGACTATCATAAATGCCTTGCTAAACATAACTCTAACTTACCACCACCATTGGTCTTCTTCACTCCCACTCAGGTGCTGTTGAAGGCCACTAGAGAGGTTCACTACAAAATCATGTTATCCAACCTTATCTATGCCCTCATTGCTTCAAGGCAATCTTTTTTTCTTCTTTCCTGATTGACTTTCTATTGCACTCCTAACAATTGCTATTCTAAACCTTTTTTTCTCTCCACAAGATACCTACATAACTATTTATTCTCTGTATTTCACATAGCAGAGAGAAATAGAATTAAATTTGTAGTCAGAGGAGTTGAGTTTGTTTGGCAAGTGTTTTAGAACCCTGCTCAAATCCTAACTCAACAACTTACTACCTGTGTGGCCTTGGTGATGTTACTTACTCTTTCTAGACCTCCATTTCCTCATCAGCAAAATGAAGCTGTTGAGGCGGGCTAGGTGGTGCAGTAAATAGAGCGCCGGCCCTGGAATCAGGAGGACCTGAGTTCAAATCTGGCCTCAGACACTTAACACAAACACTAGCCATGTGACCTTGGGCAAGTCACTTAACTCCAATTGCCCTCCCTTCCCCCCCCCCCCAAAATGAAGCTGTTGGACTAGATCACCGGAAGGGGCCTTCCAGTTCTAAGGAGTATGACTGCCATCGTTCTGTTTACTTATTTTTATTTTTTTTAATGAGCAGAACCCTTTTTATTGAATAGTATTGTGAGATCCCAGTTCCTGTAGAAGGGTCAGATGGAAAAAAAAAAATCAACTGGTGGTTTCAGAAGGTGAGTAAGGACAACTTGAATAGGATGAACAGCACTGTCTCCCCGGAGCTACGTTGAAACTCTCTGGAAGGTCAGTCTTGGGGAGTTGGAGCAACAGCATCAGGCCACGGGGAAGAAATGAGGCAGCAGCTTGCGGTATATCTTCTCATCCTTTTCCAGGAACACACAGATCACCAGCCGATCCACCTTGTTCTTGTGTTCCTCCAGCCATCCTCGAAGGGCGCCCAGGACCACCTCAGCCGCCGCCTCGCTGGGGTAACCGAAAACTCCGGTGGAGATGCAGGGGAAGGCCACCGATCTGATGCCGTGCTCCAGCACCAACTGCAGGCTGTTAAGGTAGCAGCTGCGGAGCTCCTGCACCTGGCTGGGGCTGGGATCTCCCTGCACGATGGGCCCCACCGTGTGGATGACATACTTGGCCGGCAGGCGGTAGCCCGCAGTGATCTTGGCTTTGCCCGTCTCACAGCGGTGCAGCGTTCGGCACTCCTCCTTGAGCAGGTGGCCGGCAGCGCGGTGGATACAGCCGTCCACGCCGCCGCCTCCCATCAGGGAACTGTTGGCCGCGTTCACAATGGCGTCCACCTGCAGCTTGGTGATGTCCCCTCGGAAGAGCGAAATCTTCTCATTCAGGGCCTTGTCCACCTCATACTGGGATCGCCCCGCTTTACCTGCAGCCTCTGTTGACGCTGTATCCTCCCAGGTCGGTATTTTCTTCAGACTGATGAAGTCTCGGCAGAAATAATGCTCCTCCCTTTGCTTGTCGCTCAGACCTTTCAGAAAAGCTTTCGCCTCCTTCCAGTCGATAGAGGTCTTGAGGTCCACCTTCGCCGCCATGGCCAGAGGGGAAGCCGGTGACCCAAGGCCGTAGGCCAGACCCCACACCGGGCTGCGGGGGTCCCTGTGCCTGGCAGTGGCAGCGTGATGTCGAGGAGGGCTGTACACGGGAACTGCCGCTGAGCCTGCTCCGGGCGTCCTACTTTAAAGGGGATTAGCACAAGGTTGACGTGACTCGCCCAAGGTCACTCTGCTTGTTAGTGACATAAACAGGACTATAGAAACCATGTCTCCTCCTAGTCTAGGGTGTTTCATTGTGGAGAGGATGCGGGCCCTGGAGAGCAGGAATGAATTAGAGAGGTGCTGCTGCCCTGGTCTTCATCTTCCTCCAAGGTCCCAAACTCATCCCCCCTCCAAATTCCCTATTTCTGTTGAGAGAATCATTATTCTTCCAGTCACTCAGGGATGCTGGCACCATCATCAGCGACACCATCTTTCCTCTCCTTCACTCTTTTCCCAATCAGGCACCAAATCTCAAGGCCACCACAGATCTAGTTCAGGTACTCCTGAAGGGCAGGGCCTATCTTTTTGCGCTTTTTGTATCCCCAGCCTAGTACACGGTAGGAACCGAATAAATGTTGATTGATTGAATTGTATCTCATCATTTCTTGCCTCCTAATTGGTTTTCCTGTTTTCAATCTCTTCCACGCAGCTGCCAAAGAAATCTTCTTAAAGGCAAAGACTGGATGGCTCTCCATTGCCCTTCTCAAGAAGCTTGCATGCCTTTCTGATATCTCCAGTACAAAGTCTTTGATTTAGCATTTATAAAGTCCTTTACAATCTGACTCCAGCCTATGTTTCCTGGCTTAGTTAGAGCATCGCTCCCTTTTATGAGCTCTACTTTCTTGACAAACCAGCAACCAACCATACTGGTCTTGAACTTGGCATTCCATCTTCCACTTTCAGCCTTTACAAAGGCCATTCTTCATGCCTGGAGCGCATTCCCTCCTCACTTCTATCTTTTGTGATCGTTAGCTTCACTCAAGGTTCACATGTGGATCACAGATCTCGAGCTGGAAAGGTCCTCATTTGACAGATAAGGAATCTGAGGCCTGCAATGGTTGTGTCATCTTAGATATCATCTCCTATGGGAAGAAGCCTTTCCTAATCCTAATTGTGAGCTTCTCTCCCTCCTCAAATAACGTTGTTATTTACTTAAATGTGTAAATAGTGTATGCTCCCCTGGTAAAATGAAAGCTCCTTGAGGGCAGGGGCTATTTTTCACGTTGCCTCTGTAATCCTGACACCTAACACAGTGCATCACACTTAAGTCAATATTTAATAAATGCTTATAGAACTGAATTTAATTGAACCGAATTGAAATGAGTGAAGGCAATGACATATAATGGAAAATGTTGGATTCAAGAATCAGAAAACCTGTATTTCATTCCAAGTTCTCATTTTTACTAGCAGAATAATCATGGGCAAATTATTTAACTTCTTTCTCCCTTGTTTCCCCAATGTAAAATGAAACTAATAACATTTCAATACCTTCTTCAGAGAGTTGTTATAAGGAAAGCACTTTGTACATCTTAAAGGGCTATAATACATGTGGTCTGTTTATGATCACTCTTCAACTGCCCTTTTCCTATGGCTTTTAAGCATGCTCAGGTGACCCCAGGGTTTTTTGATCCTGGTGCCCCGTCTACCTATCATACTACTTCTCTCCCCTCGTTGCCATTTTTGTAACAGCTGGTATTTCTTTAACCACCTCCACTTCCTCTCTACCTCTTCCCTTTCTTTGCCCCCACTAGCCATCTAAATTTTACCCCTTTCCATTCTACAAGAATTGCATCCTCAGGGGTGACCAACGACATCCTTCTAGCAAAATCTAAAGGTCCTTTCTTCGCTTTCATTCTCCTAAATATTTCTGTGGCATCTAACTGCTGAAAATTGCCATCTTGAAACTCCACTTAGTCCTTGATTTCCATGATGGTGCACCATCCCAATTTTCCTTCTCAAAAAACACCCCTCATTTGCTTGTCTTCTTTCTCTATATCCTAAATGTGAGGCTTCTCCAAGGCACGACCCTTTCTCACTCCAACAGAGAAAACATCCATTCCCATGGCTATAAATACTGTAGACTGCAACCAAATGAGATACCTGACTATCAGAAAAAAATATCTTTGGCCTTCCTAACTATGTCCCTTTGTTCACTCAGCCCCTAGGTATGAAACAGCTTCTCTCAACCTCTAATCCCTATTTACCAAAATCCTACCTATCCTTCCAGACCCAGCTCAAATGCTGACCCCTTTCATGAAACCTTCCTTCTACCTCAAGAAGAAAATCTTTCCTTCCTTGAAACTCCCAAAATGTTTTTCTTTGTACACTTAAGTAGCCATCATTTCTATTTTGCATTAAAGTTATTTATGTTTGGTGTGTGCCTTTAATTAATTTGTCAGGATTTATTAAAGACTTACAATGTGCTGGGAAAGATAAAAAGATAAATAAGGTGTGATCCCTATCCTCCAAGACCCTATGATCTAAGACAAACTAACGAGACCTGTATATAAATAAATATATATAACTACAAATTAAAACTTGTAAATATATAAAGGCTGTATAAAGTGCTATGAGCTCAAATGACTGGAAAATCACTCTTAGTAGAGGAGATAATGAAGTTATGTATATTATTCTCTTCGATGCCTGGAGTAGCAAATACACTGGCATACCCAGAATGGCTGCTAGCTCAGGTTTTTAGATCTGCTTTACTAGGAAAGATAGCTGGTCAAGAGGTCAACAATCTTTTTTAATTACATTCATTGGTTCAGGGGAAAAAATCAGCACTCTAAACTTCAGAGAAAATTCAAACAAAGAAAATAAATACAATACAAGCAAAGAAATAAAGGCCAACAGACAGGGCTTCTAACCATCTGAGAAATAAGCACAGATCAACAGACAGATCCAACTGTCTGCCCAAGGCAATACATACATAGTTACCAGAGAGAGAAATGCCAACATCCGGGTTTTTCAAAGGAGGGGTGGGAGGGCTCCATAATGGCTACCCAGAGTCTCATCTGACCAAATCACAAGAGCACTCTTCCAATGAGTGAGCCCCAAAGCAAAATGCTAACCCCAGAGTATATATATATATATACACCCTTTTTTAAAGCCAGAGGGCATCACAACCCTCTGACTCAGTATCTAATAAGAAATTAACAAAAGATGTGAAAACCTTCTGACAATCAAGCCTCCCCTAAGCAAGCTTCCCTTAATGAACTCCATGGTTAGGCCCCTTGTGAGGCCTATTAATGGGCAGGAAGATCTTATATCCCATTAATATTACAATGCTCCTTCCTTTCCCCACCATATTGTGGGTACTGATTGACTTTTTTTAACCTTTGTACTAGTATGGTATCAGTGCCTATCATAGTGTTTTATAAATAGTAAACACTCAAAAAGTGTTCTTTGAATGAAAGACTCACAAATTCACATCACAGCCTTGCTCCCCAAGTATTTACTGCAGCTCACCCAAGGAGAGGCAGCATGGTATAATGGACTGTAAGATGAACTTAAGAGTCTGGAAATCCTACCTCTAACATTTAATAGCAGCAAGAACATGGACAAGTCACTTAGCTTCTAAGCCTCGGTTTCCTCAAGTATAAAACAGTAATAATAATGCCTGTAATACCTAACTCAGATAGTTGTGAAGGTAAAATAAGATGACGTGTGTAAAATATTTTGTCATCTTTAAAGTGTTATCTATATAAATGCCAGGTAGAATCATTTTATTATTAAGTTCTAATTTATTTATTTCATCTTTCTTTTCCTTTTCTTTTTTGAGTCTGGGCTCTCCTCTCTCCTCCAGGCTAGAAATGCAATGGTTTCCCATGGTTCCAATCCCACTGCTGAACAAGATGATAACTTTGACCTGTTTCCAACCCAGACTGGCTCACCCCTCCTAGCATCCTGGTGGCCCTATCACCAGTAGCCCTACTGTAGCACAGAACTCCAAAGCTTAAGAAATCCATCAGTAGAGATTACAAGAGTGTGACAAACACCAGATAAGATGATCTTTCTAACTACCTATAAGACATGTTTCATTGTTTTATCATCACCCAAGCTTAACATATCTAAACCAAGCTTGGAATCTTCTCCCATTAATGAACTACCCTTTCCGAACTTCCTCCTTTCTTTTTCATAGTCCTACTCTTCTCATAGTTTCCTGGGCTTGAAATTTTAAAGTCAGTTTTTTAGCCATCTCTGGTTCTTCTCTCTCTTGCATTCTTCATATCCAGTCATTCATATTAAATTCTATTGGCTCCTTCTTCAAAATGTTACCTTGATTTGTCGTTTTTCCTTACATGCCCACTTCTACCACCCTGATCCCTTAAATTACAGGTGGTAAACTCAAGTAGAAATGGATATTGGCTTAGAAAACTACACATTAATGTTATCTATGTTGATTTGTACTTTTATTTATTTTGTTAAACATTTCCCGAATACATTTTAATCTGGTTTGGGCCACACTGGGTAGTTTTGCTGGCCAAATGTTCCCACAGGTCAAGAGCTTCATACTTTTGCCCTAGATTACCACAAATGTCTCCTAACTAGTCTTATGCCCTCTCTTTCCCTTCTATTTTCCACAATACTGTCAGATTAATCTTCTGGAAATATCATAACCATCGTGTTACTCCACTTCTCAAGAACCTTCATGGCTTCCTGTTATTTTTATGTGTCAAGTCTAAACTCTTCTGCTTGGCTTTTATTACCTTCCATTATCTCTCTCCTCCCTACCTAGGTAATCTTATTTTCCATTATTCCTTACTATGCGTCCCCCAGTAGGACATATATTCCACATACACACCATGCTCATTCCCATAGCTATCCCTTCATTCATGCTAAACTCCCTTCCTTCCTGAAGTAATCTTCACATTTACACAAGAGCATGCCCTTTCTTTCAGATCCTGGGTCCAATCCTAATTCCCTATGAAGCTTTCATCAACAATGTCAGACCACATAATGATTCCTTGCTCTAACTCCTTTTATATCTGCTTTCTATAGCACACACATACACAACTTTTATACTGACTAGTCTCTGTGCAACACAAAATATTAGCATATTGTATATAATTGCATATAATACCATTTTATATACTAATTCCCATCAGTAGCATGTGAAAACAAGTCTCATTTTATAGTTTTACTCTGAACACCCATAAAATAGTCTCATTATTTCTTCCTCCCCAACTATATTGCAAGCTCTTTGACATTAAGGGACCATATTTTATTCATCTTTGTATCTCTCAGTGACTACAACAATGTTCTGTACATAGAAAATAGGTGCTTAATATATTTTAATTGAATTTATTATACTCAACCTCTTAATGAAGGAGGCAGTATCACTGAGGAATCCCTAGTGATTCAATTCAACTAAAAAAATTATTAAATGGTTACTATCTGTCAAAATGAGTATTTACTAGAATATAGATTATAGGGGAATAGAGAAGTAATAGAGGTTTAGCTCATTATCTCATAAGTAGGAACTGATGACACAGAAAAAATGCATGCATTAACTCACTGATAGATTCATAAGGTTACTAGTCAGATGGTCCTGGACTTTTCTAGAAGGCTTTCAGAGGAAAGGACAATAGAGGAATCCATCTTATCTCAGCCTTCCACTAGAATGAATCTGGACCAAGTCATCAAAAGCCAAAAGCAAAAATGAGTCTGATAACTTCAATACAATCCTTAATAAGCTACATATCTGGCATCTGTTTCAGGACAGACCATGCATCAGGAACTTAGAAAAAGTCTCTGGAGTATAAAGTCAGCAGCAATCCGTCTCTCACCTATACATCAGGTCTGTAGAAGACAGGGTTCTACATTGTTAAATTCATGAAACAGGAGCCAGATCTGACACCCATTTATCAGAGCTGCTTTAGGCATAATAAAATCAATCCTACCATTATAAGGAGGGGTGAACTTGATGACCCACTAGAGATTTTTTTCCAATCTAAACGATTCTATAAATTCCCTTAAAATCATAAAATATCCGATTAAGGATTCATGTAGGTGTTTGGAGTATAAATACAAATTAATTTCTGCTCCAGCTGCAAATTTTCTCATCCTTATAAGTAGCACCTTTATGTCTGAGATATTTCTGGAGAAAAACTATGAGAAGAGCTAAAGCTAGACAGGACTCCCCAGAGTTCTTGTTTTGAATCATTTTCTTCTAATTTGTTAAATAACTCTGCTTCTTGCTCCTGTCCACAAACATTTATCACTGAAAATCTGTTTCACTTGAAAATGAAATATAATTGTATACTGATTTAATAAGAACCTAAATGTCCCACTGAGAATTTCTTTATTCAGAATACTTTGTTTCTGTTCTAACTAATCTCCTTGTTTCCGTTTCTAGTACTAGATATACTATTGCTATGTATTTTTACTAAAAAGCAATTTTCCTATTTAAATGCTGCTCTTATGAGAAATTTATGCTGTTGTGTTGATTGTTAAGCATCTTACTTTTAAAAAATAATTTAAATTAACCATTCCTGTCGGGAAAAAAGCACTAGTTTCTATTTAGAATTTTACCCCTCACCTATTAGATTTCAGTAAGTAGAAACCAAAGAAAATTGCAAATGTCAACACTTTTTGAAAGATTCATTTATCAACCAATACATTTCTGGTTCACACGTGTATTCAAGATGGAGTCAGATTACAAAATAGAAATGAACAAATGTATCATGGGAAATGTTTCCAAATGCACAGGAGGAAAACGTATGGCCCCAAAGAAATGCTCTGCTATGACATCACAGCTGTTTCTTCTATAAAAGAAGCTAAATCGTGCAGCAAACTATAATTTCTCAAATAAAGGGAATAAAAGATTAAAGCAAAGAGAAACATGTCAGTAATAAAAGCCTAGGGTACCAAACAGATGTCAAGCATATTAAAATATCGCATCAGGCAAAGATTAAAATAAAACTCTTCTCATATTGCTTGAAAGGCAACTTAGAAGAGTAGATGGGGAGCCAGGCTTGAGGCTAGAAAGATCTAGGCTCAAATCTAGCCTCTGACAAATGTGCTGACTTTGTTACCCTGGGTAAGTCACTTAATCTCTCAAGACCAGAGGTGTAAAAAAAAAAAAAAAACATGCCCACGAGCCCACTTAGTGCTGTTCAAATCACATTGAAATATAATTAGGAAATATTTAACAAAATAAACAAAAATACAATAGTGTAGTGACCTCCATTTCAATCTGAATTTGATACCACTAGGCAACTCTGTTAAAACATAAGTTGCAAAGAGGGACCACATATCTTGGTAGATGGAGTTTCTTCACCTTAGAATTTATTATACCAATTAAATCACAGGCCCAGTCCTTATATGCTCAGGAAACTTAGATGAACGGCCTTTTCATCCATACTCAGAACAGAAACTCAGTTCAGCAGGATGGGCCAAACACAGAAGTGAGAAATGAAGACGGTGATCCAAGAATGTGTGGGGCCTGAATAAAGTTTCTGAAAATGATTCAGACTATAGAGTGACATTTTAGAAGCTGGTTTTGGAAGAGAACCTCCTTACAAACATTTAAATCCATCAAAAACCATTTGTTAAGTGCCTTCCACATGCAAGGCAATGTAGCATGGTGGACAGAGTGAGCCTCAAAATTGGGCTCAGGTCCCGCATCTGACACATGCTAGCTATCACCCTGGGCTAGTCCTTTGGTCTCTTAATGTCCCAGGATAACTCTCTAAGACTATAAGACCCAGAGATGGTGCCCATCTGCAATGGTGGAGGGAGTTTCTTCATTGTGATTAACCGGTCCCTAGCCTCGAGTTGATTACATTCTACTTTGAAGGCCACAGGTGGGGTGAATCTCATACTTCTTGTGCCAAAGGTCTGTATATCTCACAATCTGAGAATTCATAATCACATGCTTGCACTTATTATTTGCTCACAGCCCTTTCAAAGCCAACAAGTCAAGGGACGAGGTCAAATTCATCCAGAGTCAACATCCCTCCACTAAGATCTTACTCTGATGATTCATTTTGGCATACCAAGTGATCCTAAGCTTTCAAAAACTAGTTCAGCATCATTGCAAGTTCTGGAAGTTTCTATCAAGCTAAGAAGACTGAGTGTGAGCCCAGTGAAGGACCATCCCCTTGCCAGAGACTCCTCGACAGACTGGCCTGTGGGTGATGAATGTATCAGCAACCTACAACTCTCCACCACTTCATACTAAATCTTAAAGAGGTTGTGATATATGTCAGTGAAGGGAAGAGACACAATGAAGGAATTACAGCTTCTCAAAGAAATATTTAAAGCATACAGACATGAGTGTGCTTTTCTTGATCTGGAATTGATTTTCAATCAACTGACCAATAAATACTGAGCACTTTACTGAGCACCTACTAGATAACCTTGTTGAGATTCTAATTAGTTTAGCTTTAAGAAAATATCACTCATTCAACATACTCTATTCCATGGTCCAGGGCTTTCCAAAAACTCTGGGCTCACAGTGACTGGATTAAATCCTAGGGGTCTAAACTTAAGAAAGGTTGTTCTCTCTCTTTGACTCACCTGCCCTCACCTGGTATCCTCCAGAAACGTTTCCAAATATGCTTATGGTACAATTTTGTCTAGAGGGCCTCAAATAGGGTTAACAGGATCTCCAACTCCTGTATAGGTCCTCAAGGTACTAATGTGTATAGGGTAGAGAATAGCCTTAATTCCACACCATATAAATTCCACATTGCAAAAGACTTACAGTAACTTATGAATGAAGACAGAAACAGAATTCAAATAACAGCCTAATAGTTCCAACCCAGAAAGGAACTGAACTTTGGGTTCCTATCAAAACAATACCTGGTCAATGAAATCCCTTTATCCCACAGAGTCATAAACAATTCCTCCCTAGAACCCCTAGAAGGTGAACATACTTGAGGACTTCTGAACAAGTAATTCTGTCAGATACTGTCCAAGCAAACCATGGCCTTGTTCCCCAAGTCACATCCTCCTTAAGAACTAAGTAAACACTCTTATTATTTCTCTAAGAAACACACTGCATGAGGAAATCTTTTTCTTTCTAGAACTCTCAAATTTAGAGTTAGGTGGTACAGGGCATGGAGTGCTAGGCCTGGAGTCAGGAAGACCTAAGTTCAAATGTGGGCCTCAGACACTTACTAGCTGTGTTACCCTGGGCAAGTGACTTAACCTTCTTTGTCTCAGTTCCCTCATCTAAAATGAACTAGAGAAGGAAATGGTAAACCGCTCCAGTATCTTTGGCAAAAAAAAACCTCAAATAGGGTCACAGAGAGTCAGACATGAATGAAATGACTCAACACAAACTTGTGATTACCCATGGTACAACTGCCAAAGCTGCTGCTGTTGTTGCTGCTGCTGAGGAAAATTTCTCTTCTCTGCAGGAAGGTTAGATTCCTGGGCCACATACCTAGGGAGTTCTCCCCCACTCTATACAAAAGGTTAGGAATTAAGAGAATGTCATCTCCATGAGAACAGGGATTGGTCCATTCTTTGTATTACTATTCCCAATGCCTAGAACATAGAAGGCTCTTAATAAAGGCTTGATGATTGATTGTCCAAAAGCTCTCCTACCACAAATAATCAACTGTTTTAGGGCAGGAGGGGAAGGGAAAAATCCCCTCCCCACACTCACTGCTAGATTCCAGAAGAGCAGGGGAAAAGCCTAAACGTACTAAAGAGAGTGAGAGAGACCCACCAGCTCACTTTTAATGACCACAGAAAGGGGAGGTGGGTTCTCAGTCATGTCAGTCATCAAGAGGCAACCCAACTGTAAGGGGATAATTTGCAGTAAAGTTTCCCCATTCTGAAAAATCAAATCTAGAGAGGCTTTAGCATCCACTAGGCCTAAGTTTAGAAGTCACCTGACCTTGCAGGAATCTGGGACTTAGAGCAATGGAGACCCTCCCCAGTGTCACCTCAGCACAAGATAGGCCAAATAAGGACAGAAGTGCTTTCTCAAATGTACATTGGTTGATCTACTGTTTCCTTGTTCCAGTACTTGAGGTAGATTGCCACCCTTAGGTTGTACACCTAATTTCCAGCCAATGGAAGAAAAGGGTTGGGAACGGGGTGGGGGAGAATTCCACATTAGGGCTTTATAACTTTGCCATTTCCTTTTGTAAATTGCTTCTCCTCCCTGATCATTTGTCAGGATGGTGGCCCTTTCTCAAGATCATAATAACCATTCTTTCCAGCTTCCTACCTTGAGAAACCTCTGAGTATTATTTGGGTAAGGATTTTTGTTGCACACAATTTTGGGGGTATACACACAACTCTCTGAAATTCAATCAATACATGACCAGTGAGTCTACCCAGATCCTATGTGGAAGTGCCTTCTGAGCAATGGCCCACCCAGTTATTTCCTCAGATTGACTAGGGAACTCTTCACAATGACCAGTGACTCCTCTGATCATCCCTCTTATAATGTATTTACTGTGTGTTTAGTGTTTCTATGTATTTAATGTTTCCAGAGAGACAAAAATGAATGACAGACTACCTACCCTAAAATGCTTACAATCTAAAAAAGAACAACTGTTTGTCTACCACATTTCTAGTTTACCAGGCACACAAAACCATAAACTAGACAGATGTCCAACTGATAAATTAAAATGTTTTGAGAATACTTCATATACTGATGAATATGATCAATGTCTTGGTTACTTTTACTATTTTTTTCTTTTTTAGTCTTTATTTTAAGAGATGAATGTTTGCTAGAAGGAGAGGAAAGGCTACATTGGGAAATGCAGGTGATGCTTTAAAAGGTAGCAATAACATTTTAAATCAATTAAAATCTATTTAATATTGAGATTAAAACAAGAAAACATGCAATCTAACCAATTTCTCCATTTTTTAGTCCCTTTGAGACATTTTTTTAGTTTCTCCTCCAATATGTATAACAGTAAAGAACTCTCCTGATGAAATCAAAGGCTGGTCCACACTGATCCACTTAGTAGCCCATTTAGGCTGACCATTACTGTAAAGATTTGAGGTTATCTATCATTCCCTGAAAAGTTTAAGCTATTTTTAACTCCAATCAACCAAAGTAAAGCACCATCTCCATAATGAAATCTCTAATATCCATAGAACTCTAATTTTAAGATAAGTCATCCCCAACTCATTTACAGAAAGGCCACTATCAAGTAAAATAAGGAAACCCATGATAATTGAGCATATTAAGTATACCTAAGTAAGCATGCAAGAAGGACGGCTGAGAATCTTATTCCTCTTAAATGGAGCTGAACAAAGTTTAAAGAAAGCCTAAATAGGAACACATAATAAAACTATAAATGCACTCTCCCCTAAAAGATGCTGTCAAAGAAAAAAAAATTAATACTATATTTTGGGTTTGGGGCATAAGTCTTCGAGAAACAATGATTATTAATTTAACAATAAATGTAAGAATTTCTTGCTCAAAGAGAGAGATGGCTAAACAAAGTCCCCTTGTGCCCTTGGAGCAATCCCTATCATTAGACAATTTAAATATGACAATCTGGAACAAGGAAGAAATAATATGTAAAGAGTTTTTGGTTTGGGATTTGGGTTTGTTTTGTTTTGTTTTGGGTTTTTGATCATCATTCTAGAACAATAGTCACTTGATCTTCTTCTAAAACTGGTGTATTCCCCCCTGACCACTTCCCCCAAAAGACTGAAACAGAGACCTCCTTGTAATTAATATCTTAATCCTTTTGTAATAGAAAAGACGGCACTGCCCTTAGATGGGTCATATCATCTATTATTTGGTAGGGAAGACAATGATCTCAGCTATATAAGAAATACTTTTTGTTCTAAGCTTGGTTACAACCCTTAATCCTTATTCCCCAGGGCATTAGCCTTTGTTCTTGACCTTTCATATATCTTCCTAAAGGGAAAAGTCTGGTAAGAGTTTTAGACTAGAAAAAATATTATTGCTTAATATTTTAAGTTGACCTAAAAGGGAAGTTTTTCATATGCTTCCACAATGCTTAAAGGTCTAAGAAAGCACTGTCCTTCTCTTTGTAATTGGTGGAGGTAAGAATAAATGCTGATCACCCATAAAGTACTATGCTTCACAGAAAATGTGAAGGCAGCAAGCATTTGTTAAGTACCTACTATGTGTCAGGTACTGTGCTAAACACTGAGGATACAAAGAAAGGCAAAATATAGTCCTTGCTCTCAAGGAGCCTGCAGTCAGTCTAATGAGAAAGACAACATGTAAATAACTATGTACAAACAAGATATGGGCAGAATTAATTGTGGGTAATTTCTGAGGAAAGCTACTAAGATTTAAGGGGGAGGGGGACTGGGAAAGGCTTCTTGAAGAAGGATGGGCTTTAGCTGAGACCTTAAGGAAGCCACTAAAGCCAAAAGGTGAAGAGAAGGGAGAGAGTTCCAGGCATGAGGGACAGACAATGAAAATAGCCCAAGGGAAGAGCTGGGTTGTTATCTTCAAAAGACAGTAAGGAGTCAAATGTCACTGGTTCACAGATTGCATGAAGGGAAGTCAAGTGTGAAAAGATTGAAAAGGTAGAAAGAGGTCAGTTTATGAAGGCTTTAAAATCCGGAGAATTTTATATTTGATCCTGGGGGTAGTAGGGAGCCATTGGAATTTATTGAATTAGGGAGGAGACATAAGCAGACGTGTTTTAAGAAGATCGGTTCGACAGCTGAGTGGACAATGATCTAGGTGGGGAGAAACTTGAGGCCAGGAGACCAACCAGAAGACTATTTCAATAGTCTATATGTGAGGTGATGAGAGAGTGAACCAGGGTGGTGGCAGTGTCAAAGAAAAGAAGAGTATGTCTAAGACAGATGTTACAAAGATAGAATTAACAGGACTTGACAACTTTTTGTAAATAAGGAGTGAAAGAGGGTGAGGAGTTGAAGAGATGACTCCTAAGATATGAGCCCGGGTGACTGGGAGGATGGTGATACCCTGGATAGTAATAGGGAAGTTAAGAGGGTTAAATATTAACCCTTTAACCTGGGGTTAAAGATGAGTTCAATTTTGGACATTTGGACATTTAAGTTTATGACGTCTACAAGATTTCCAGTTTGAGATGCCCAATAGTTAGCTGGAAATTTGAGACTAGAAGTCAGAAGAAAAGTGAGGGCTGCCCGAATAAATATGAGAATCATCAGCATAGAAATTATAATTGAGTCCACTGGCGCTGATGAAATCACCAGGCAAAATAGTATAGAGAGAGAGAAACGAAGAGGGCCCAGTATAGAGTCCTAGAGGATATCTACGATTTTTTTAAATAATATTTTATTTTTCCTTAATTACATATGAAAACATTTTTTAACATTTGTGGGGGGATTTCTAAGTTTTGAGTTCCAAATTCTATCCCTCCCTCTTTTCCTACTTCCCTTACACAGTAAGCAATCTAATATAGGTTATACATATGCAATCATGTAAAACATTTCCATATTAGTCATGTTGTGGAAGAAAGTGGAAGGAAAGAAGAAAGGAAGGAAGGAAGGAAGGAAGGAAGGAAGGAAGGAAGGAAGGAAGGAAGGAAGGAAGGAAGGAAGGAAGGAAGGAAGGAAAAGAAAGCGTATGCTTCAGACCATCTTCAGACAATGTCAGTTCTTTCTCTGGAGGCAGATAGAATTTTTCATCATGAGCCCTTTGTGATTGTGTTGGATCATTGTATTACTGAGAATAACTAAGTCGTTCACAGTTCTTCATCATATTAAATATTGCTATTACTCTGTACAGTGTTCTCCTCATTCTGCTCACTTCACTTTGTATCAATTCATGTAAGTCTTTCCAAGTTTTTCTGGAATCACCCTACTTGTCATTTCTTATTGCAAAATAATATTTCATTACAACAACATACCACAACCTGTTCAACCATTCCGCAATTGATGGCATTCCCTCAATTCCCAATCTTTAGCCACCACAAAAAGAACTGCTATATTTTTGTAAAAATAGGTTCTTTCCTCCTTTTTTATCTCTTTGGGATACAGGCATAGTAGGGGTATTTCTGGATCAAAAGATATGCATAGTTTTATTGCCCTTTGGGCATAGTTCCAAATTGTCTCCAAAATGGTTGGATCAGTTTACAACTCCACCAACAACACATCAGGAGGACACCTATGATTAATGGATATGACCTGGATGAAGAACCAGGAGACTAAGATGATCCAGGATCTTTATCCACAATAAAGATCTAGTTTCCAAAGGAGACTGAGAAAGAGAGTTCAGACAGGTAGGAGGGCCAAGAGAGAGTAATGCCATGATAATTTAAAGAGAAGAGAGTGTCAAGAAGAAAGGGGTGGTTGACAGTGTAAAAGGTTGCAGGGAGGTTAAGGAGGATGATTGAGAAAAAAGTCATTAGATTTGTCAAGTAAGAGATCACTGGTAACTTTGGACAGAGTAGTTACAATTGAATGACGATGTCAGAAATCAGACAGCGGAGAGGTAAGAAAAGAGTGACAGAGTGAGAGGAAAGGAAATAGAGGAAGTGATGGTAGACATTATATACATATATATGCACATATACACAAAAACATGTATATATACACACATGCATGTATTATATCTCCTGGCATTTATCATGCTCTACCCTACACTATAGTTATTTTCCTACTCATAATGTGTGCCATTCTTAATTCCTTGAAGGCAATGACTCTTTTATCCTCAAGAGGTAACATGGAAGAGTAGAAATAGGACTAAATTTGCTGCCAAAGGACCAGAGTTCAAATCCTGACTCTTTTACTTAGTATCTGTGTGATGTTGGGAAAGTCACCTCATTGGTCTGGGCCTCATCTTCCTCATCTGTAAATTGAGGGGGCTGAACTAGGGGACCTTTATGGTGCCTCCCTGCTCTAAATCCATAATCCTATCATCCATCTTTGCAACCTCCACAAGAGCTGTATAGGGCATACAGTAAGCACTCAAGTATTATTCAGTTGAACACAGTATGTAAATCACCATGCAAACATACACATCACTTTTTCCTGCTACCTTTCGTTTTCTGCACAACTGGGTTCAATTTCTCTCTTCACCCTGGGGGACAGATTGAATAGAACTCCAATACTAAGAAAACTCATAATGCAATTTCAGCAGAAAGGGGAAAAGAAATCAAAGTAGAAGAGAAGCTTGTCCACTAGAAGCAGGATGAAAAAGAACTCTTTTTAATTGGGTTCGCCATTTTAAAACCCTAGTGACAAGAACAGTGGAGCTCCACAAGAAGTGGCTTCCCACTCTCATCTAGTGCTTTTTCTAAGCAGCAAAACTGTGCTCTTCACCTCCAATTTTGGAATAGGGTTTAAGTTAACTTTGCTGTTTTTTGTTTAACAATTTTAATTTCCACTGTGTCTTCCAAAGCACAAAGTCTTTCTAATAACACATCATTAGTGATTTCAGCACAGCTTTGGGGCCTGATATTTATTAGTTAACTGCTAATAGAGGAAGCAAGAATTATGATATTTGCAGAAGTCACACCAAAAGAAACTGGGGCAAAATCTTGGAGCTATTTCTTCCAAATACTAGTACAGTTGCTTAATAATGGGACAATTATTTTTAATATAGTCATATAAATGTTGATATCTCTGCTGGGTCAAGTCTGTATCTCCATTTATAGCTGACAAATTCCTTTAAGAATTCTTTTATGCCAGATTTGAGGCTTTTTATGCTTCTATCCACAGTGTAGATTATGCATCCTGCTATGCAATCTCCATGGTGGATCCAAAGCTCCTAAGTCTTGATGCACTCAATCTTCCCTATAACATTCTAGGGAGTCTGAGCTGACTTTGCCTCCTTTTTCCATTCCCTGAAATGCTATCAGCCCCCAAATCTCAACTGCCCGGGCAAATTACTAGCTACCAGGAGCCATATTGGAAGCACTATCAAAATCCTTTGAGATGAAAAGGAAAAAAATTTACATTTAGCCTATTATAAACTGAGCCTAAGTCAAAGTAATATGGCTATTTCTAGAATACCATAAGATATGAAGACACTTTGTTAATGATCTGAAAATCATTAGATGCTGTATGTTCCCCTGTATAAGCTCATATCCACTGCAGATCAATTCAAACTCTTGCCTAATTCAAGACATTTTACAGCTAAATAAAGCAGACTTTAACCTACTCAGTCATAAAATTAAATTAGAGAGAAAGTTCACCTTGGAAATGCAGGATTGAGATACTAACAAATAAGGAGCTCCTTTGGTTCATTTAGCCATTTATGCATCTATCTATCTATGGGCTGTCCCCATTCCCCAGGCCCCTAGGCACATGTGACAGGGGAAAACAAAGTATGTAATGTGACAATTTCCTAAAGCAGCACGAATCAGAATGCAGCCAGGTAGTTTTGTTACTTTAAGAATTTTCAATACGTCACTATTCATTATACAGCCAAGTTCTCCACACAAATAACTCCCTAAAATGCATATCCTTTGTTGTCACTACTTGTTTATCACTCTCAATAACATCACAAGGGAAATGATCTTTCACATTTGTTCATTGTGGCCTTTTCTTTCCCAAAAGGCCTAATGATGACCCATGTGGCTGACAAGTCATTTAATCTATTGCCACAATTTCATCTTTTAGTGGTCATCTTTGAGATGGATTGCGGCATCATGATGTAATTAATAATCCAGGCTCAGGAAGTAAAACTGGAAGCCAGAGAGCTTTAAATGGTACATGAGCGGATCAAGAAAAGTAACCCTGCAGTACAAAGGCAATGACAGAACAGGCCATGACAACCAAAATGGAATTTGGTAAAGAAGGCAGGATCAATGTTTGCAAGTCATTGCGACTTCTACCTTATACCTCTTTATATAATGTTGTGATTTCTATAGCCCTAGATATCAGAAATAGAGAATATTCAATTCTTCTTTTCATAGGTTTCCATTTCTGGGCAGACATTTTCTACTTTAGGAATGCTTTGTAAGGGAAAATTAAAGCAAAGGAGATATCAGAAATATGTCTATATATGCAAATGTGCTAAATACATGACATCTGTAGAACATTACTTAAGTTCCTACCATCTTGGCTCTCAACCTTTTCAGTATCTAACCCCATTCATCTCCAGTTTGCCATCTTCATCCTTCCTCCTACATGTCTATTCTTCTCTTTTTCAGTGCAAATCTTCACTGGATCATCACAATTAAAGAAAGAGATTAATGAAAATTAGCTAAGTGGCACTAAATGGTTTTAATTGTTTCTTTCCTGATCTTTCATGCAGTTGAATAAAGCACTTTGCAATTTCCTAATTCTCTAAGTTTCCTCATAAAGGGACTAGGAATTTGTCTCTCAGAAATATAGAAAGTGAGACTGGAAAAAAAGGAATGGAGATTATCTAGTATAACCCCATTTTACAGATGAAGGAACTAAAACCTGGGGGAGGCAGAGCCAAGATGGCAGAGTAGAAACAGCACTTCCAAGGTGCTCTGCCCCACTCCACTTCCGAACAATGTAAAAGGTGGCCTCTGAACAACATCTGGAGCTCCAGCACCCACAGAAGGACACAGAGAAGCTAACCTCCCACTGAAGACAGCCCAGCAGCCCTGCAGGGAGCAGCCAACACAGCACAGTGCAACGCTCTGGAAACCGAGCCCAGGCCCCCGTGAGCCACGGTTTTAGGGCCAGGGCGACCTGGCCAGCAGCCAGCTGGAGGGACCCCAGAACACCAGCAGTTGTGGCAATTCCACAATTATCAGCACAGATATGCCTAGGGCAAAGTGAGAGGTTAGTGCCCAAAGGACTTTGGGACCAGTATTTGGGGAACTCGTCAGGCTTCCTCCCCTGGGGGCCAAAAGCTGCTGAGGAAACATGGCGGCACAGAGGCCATTTTGCAGCATCAATGGCAGCTCCAGTTCCTGGTCTGTGAACTGTAGAGAGATCCAGCAATCAGTCTGGGGGTTAATCGCTCTTGCTTTAACCTGCTTGGCTCTGGATTGTGGTCTGGGGGGGAGGTCTGGGGTGGGTATCCAACTTGCCAGAGCAGGTGGAGGCTTTACAGAAGCCACCCAAACCTCCGGAAGTTGTGAAGACCCCAACGTTCGGAACAGAAGCTCTCCTGTCTAGTGGCAGAGTCCTACTGTGGCAACAAGCCCAAAAATCAAGTAATTAAGTGGCAACATGCCTAGGCAAAGGAAACAAAATAAACAGAAAAATGCAACACTAGACTCCTGTTTGGGGGGCAAAGAGGAACAAAGCATGGAACAGGAGGAGGACTGTGAAGTCAAAACTCCTGCACCAAAAGCCCCAAATGAAAATACAAGCTGGCTACAGGCCATAGAGGACCTTAAGAAGCAGATAAGAGAAGTGGGGGAAAAATTGGGAAGAGAAATGATAAAGATGCAAGAAAAGTATGAAATGACAGTCAACAGCCTGACTGAGGGAAATAACACCTTAAAAAATAGACTAACTCAAATGGCAAATGAGGCTCAGAAAGGCAATGAGGAGAAGAATGTCTTAAAAAGCCAAATTTGCCAGATGGAAAAAGAATCTCAAAAGCTCACTGAGGAGATCCATTCCTTCAGAGTTAGACTGGAGCAAATGGAAGCTAGTGACTTTATGAGAAGTCAAGATGCTGTTAAACAGATCCAAGCAAATGAAAGAATAGAAGGCAATGTGAAATATATCACAGGAAAAACCACTGAACTGGAAAATAGATCCAGGAGAGATAATTTAAAAATTATTGGACTACCTGAAAGCCATGATCAAAGAAAGAACCTAGAAATCATCCTTCAAGAAATTCTCAAGGAAAATTGCCCTGATGTTTTAGACCCAGAGGGGGAAATAGAGGTTGAAAGAATTCACTGATCACCTCCTGAAAAAGATCCTAAGAAGAAAACTCCCAGGAATATTATAGCCAGGTTCCAGAATCCCCAGATCAAGGAGAAAATACTACAAGCAGCCAGGAAGAAATAATTTCAATATTGTGGAAACACAATCAGAATAGCACAGGACCTGGCAGCTTCTACACTGAGGGATCAAAGGTCATGGAATATGATATTCCAGAGGGCAAAAGAGCTTGGAATGAACCCAAGGATCACCTACCCAGCAAAACTGAGTATCTTGTTTCAGGGGAAAATATGGTCATTCAGTGGAATAGAGGACTTTCAAGCATTCTTGAGGAAAAAACCAGAGTTGAATAGAAAATTTGACATTCAGACACAAGAAGCAAGAGATGCTTGAGAAGGTAATCAGGGAAAAGAAATCAAAAGGAAATAATCAAAGTTGAACTATTTACATTCCTCCATGGAAAAACAATAACTGTGTCTGATGAAACCTTCCTCATTATGAAAATAATTGAATAAGGGTATATAGGCATATGAATACATATGTGAATGTGTATATATATATATATATATATATATATATATATATATATATGTTTACAGATATACATGGATAGAGGGCACAGGTTGAATTTGGTGGGAAGGGATAATACTTAAGGGGTGAAGTTAAGAGATGAGAGAGGAAAGTGGAAAGAGGAGATGGGGAGAGAGAGGGTAGGGTAAACTATCTCATGTAGAAGAGGCAAGGGGAAGTAGTTGCAGGGGAGGGGAAGAACAGGAAGGCAAAAAGGCAAAACTATATTCTCATTGAATTTGGCTCAGGGAGAGAATTACATACATACTAAATGGTATATCCCACCCTGCAGGAGACTAGGCAGAAGGGGGATGAGAGGTGGGAGGATGGATGGGAGAGCATTCTGAGGGGAGGGGAGGTTGGAAGTACCCACTTTCAAAGAGGGACAGGATCAAAGTAGGGAATGGACCAGGTGGGGGGTGGGATGAGTGGGAGGGAAATATAAGCAGTCTTATAAAATATCTACTATGGTAACGTTTTGCATAGCAATATATGTACCACACATATTGAATTGCTTATCTTCCCAGAGGGAGTGGGTGACAAGGGAGGAAGGGAATGGATCTGAAATTCAAAGTTTTAAAATTAAATGTTTCAAATATATATAAATACTATTATTAACACTATTTTGCATGTAATTGGGAGATAAGATGTGCAGGCATTGGGGCACAGAAATTCACCTTGCCCTAATGGCAAAGTCAAAGGGGGTATGGGAGAAGATATGGGAGAGAGCAGATTGGATGAGGGGATATCTTGTGGGACTGCTATTCTGGTGTGGTGGGTAGGGAAATAATGGGGGAAAATTGGAACTCAAAATCTGGTGGAAATGAATGATGTAAACCAGAAGTTAATAAAGCATTTGTTAAAATAAGAAACTAAAACCTGGAGGAGTGACTTGACCAAGTTACTATATGAAACATAGTGGCAAAGCTGGGACTAGAACCTAAGTCTTCTAACTCAATCTAGTATTATTTCCACTATAAAATGGTGCTCTTATTTTGCATTAATTTTTTTTATAATGCAATAGCACTGTTTGTGCATGGGTATTTATTAAATATCACATCATTTCCTAAAGAATGTTCTTAACTTTCATAAATTTTTCAAATTAAAGGATTGTTTTTAGGGAAATGATTGGAATAGTGAGAAAGAGGCAGGAGTGGACATGCTTTGGATATGATTGTGACATCAAGGAAATCTTTTGTGTTTAAAGTCTATGGCCTTGAAAGCTGAAGTATTTTTAAAAGCAAGAGAAATAGACACCTAGGTTTCTGCTTAAAATGGCAAAATAAAAGTTACAAAAGAGGCCCAGGTCCCTCACAAACACCACAGCAAAGATCAAAAAGAGAACCAGATGGAATAACGATCAAGAAGACCAGAAAAATGTCCACAAACTCTGCCATCCAGGCCAGGATCATCAGAAGCCTATGGGGGCTCAGAGGTGAGTTTTCTTTTGTTACAGTGGGGAAAGGAGGGAGCAGAAACTCAGTGCCAGCAAAGAGAGCCTCTTTGAGCTCAGAGACACCAGGGGACCCAGACAAGCCCAATCTAAAAGGGGCCTGGGGCTGTGGGCTCTCTGAGAAGGCCTAGGACAAAGTACTAGAAGTTAGGCCAGCCTGCAGTCTGTGGGGGCCTTTCCTCGGTCTCTCAGAGTGGCAGCTAGGGATAGAGCCAGCCCACTATAAGTCACTAAGCAGAGAGAGGGGGCAGGGAAGTGCATGTTTAGGTACATTCGGAGCCAGAGCAGTGATTGACTTGGTCCAATATCAGGAAAGCTATAAATATAATAGACTATATTAATAATTATAAAACAATTTAAATGATTATATCAATAGATAGAGGGAAAAACCTTTGACAAAATACCCATCTGTGTTAAAAATATACTTTTTAAAGCATGAGTAAATGGAACTTTCCTTAACATGATATATAGTATCTATATAAAACCCAGATCTACCATTATATATAATAGAGAAAAACACTAGAGATAATTCAAGTAAGATCATGGGTAGGTAAAGCAAAGATGTCAACATCACAACTATTACTTGATATAATTTGTAAATGCCATTATAGAAATAAGACAAAAGAAATTGATGAAGTAAGTATAATCAAAGAAAAAACAAAATTATTGCATTTTAAAGATTATATACTACTATAATATAATATTATAGATTCACCTAAAATTAATTAAAACAGAAACTCCAATAAATTAGCAGGATATAAAACAGATGCACAAAAATGATCAGCTTTTCAGTATCTGCCAACAAAATCCAGTAGAAAGGAATTTTTTAAAATCCTATTCAGGGTATCCACCAAATGTATGACATATTCAGAAATTAACTTACCAAGACAAACAGAGGAATTATATGACTACAACTATAAAACATACGGAAATAAAGACTTTATACGAGCATCTAGGTGGCACAGTGGATAGAGCACTAACTCTGGAGTCAGGAGGACCTGAGTTCAAATCCATCCTCAGACACTTACTAGCTGTGTGACTCTGGGCAAGTCACTTAACCTCGAATGCCTCACCAAAAAACAAAAGGACTTTATAAAAAAAAAAGACCTAAATAACTGGAGAGAGATTATTAGCTCATGTTTGACCTATGACATAATAAAAATGATAATACTATATAAATTAATATAATTCAGTGCCATACCAAATAACCAAAGGATTACCTTATAGAACTAAACAGAATAATAACAAAATTTATGTTGATGAACAAAAGACTAAGAATCCCAAATGGGGGATTAGAAAAAATTGGAAAGGAAGTACCAAATCTAAGTGCTGCACCTGGAATCAAGAAGACCTGAGTTCAAATCTGGCCTTGTCTAAGGCAGATGGGGGGCTGGGTGGTGCAGTGAATAGAGTACCAGCCCTGGAGTCAGGAGCACCTGAGTTCAAATCTGGCCTCAGACACTTAACACAAAAACTAGTCGTGTTACCTTGGGCAAGTCACTTAACCCCAATTGCCCTCCAAAAAGGGGGGAAAAAGGCAAATCTGGCCTTGGGCACTAGTAAGTGACCCTAGTGACTAGTAAGTACGACCCTAGGCAAGTCACTTAACTTCTGTCTGCCTCAGTACCCAAATCTATAAAACAAGGATAATAAGAGCACCTACCTCCCAGATTTCTTGTAAAACTAAAATGACATAATATTTGTAAAGTGGTTTGCAAAATTTTAAATGGTATAAAAATGATTATAATGATAATAAGGAGGAAGAGGAAAAGTATGGTGGTGATGATGATGAAGATTCAGACTATACTACAAAAAAAGTAATCACAAAAAATGGTACTAGCTTATAAATAGAAAATTAATGAATGGAATTTATTAGATATGCAAGATCCTGAAGCAATTAAGCATAGCATCTTATTATGCTCTAAAACTAAGAACACCAACTACTAGTGTAAGGACTAATTATAAGGCTTGTTTATTTTATTTTGTTTTTTTTTTAATTCTGGGAAAATGGAAATTTGTTTAGGAGAAATTAAACTTAGACCAGTATCTCACACTACATAGCACATGAGCTCCAGATGCATACATGACCTAGATATAAAAGGTCATATCATAAACAAGTTAAGGAAAAGGGATAAGATGCCTGTCACAACTATGGATAAGGGAAGAATTCATAAAAGGGGGGAAATAGAGATGGCTATAAAAGATAAAGTGCATAATTGTGATTATACAAAACTGAAAAGTTTTAGCATAAACAAAATCAGTATAGTACAGAAATAGTGAACTAGGGGGAAAAATAGTAATGAATTTTTCTGTTAAAGATCTGGTTTCCAAATTTGTTTGTTTGGTTGTTTTCCTTCATCCTCAAAGAGGACAAAAATGACATTACCATGTTAGAATCAAGGTATAGAACGTCCATCGGTGGCTGATCAGACCAATAGGAGCTCAGAAGGCTCTACCACGGGTCAGGCACAAATAGTCCATGTGAATATTTGGGTGGATTCTCTAAATCTGCACATTTCATGTTTCTTTCGAGCTACTTTAATTCTACTTCACTTATAGAGTGCAATGATCTTTGCAGAAGCTTTTTTGTGTTTCAACCACAGGGTGGGATCCCCACCTGCCACAGTAAAGGGCACCTTTTCTAACCCCTTCCTCACACCAGGAGGTAAACAGTGTGATCCTTAAAAGGTTGCTCAGACACCCAGGGGGCTGCTGAATCCCACTGATGCATCCAACGAGAAGATGACCCAATGGCCTGAGCCATGTGACTATAGCTCCCAATGTATCCACACCTGCTAATGGTGTGGGTGATGTCTTTTGATATGTGTGTAAATTGGATTTAAGTGAGGAAGAGTTACACAAAGTCATTAGCCTTACTCTCGCTTCCAGAGTCATCACAGTCCAATGACAGTACAGAGGCAAGATGACTGGTATTGGTTCAGGATGCAGTGAATGACCTTAGTGTCTTCGATGTCTAACCAAGCTCTAAGTCCTCCATAGCACCTACTTCAGCTGCCTTCATAGGTGTTGGAACAAATTTTTCTCATCCACCCATTCCACCAGTGGAAGTCTTCACATGCTTGGGATAGATATCCCCCCTAACTCGCTGATGGGTTTGAGACCCCTCAGTTACCCTCAACCTGGTTTAGCCCATCTGCCAAAATGGTTTACCAGGGTCCAGCTACCGTGAATGCTACAGCTTCTTGGAGCCACAGGTGAGAGTTAGGTGGATCAGGCTTACACCAAAGATGGAAAGCAACTCTGAGAAGGGCTCAGTACCCCCCACACCAGTTGTACTAGTCTTTCCTGAACATATCCTACACCCCAGTATCCAAAGTACATAGGAAATTGATATAATTATAAAAGGATCAGAAATATTCCCTCAATAGAAAAATGGTCAAAGAATATGAACATGGAGTTCTCAAAAGAAATGTTAATAATTATATAAAAATTATCCAAGTCACTAATAATAAGAGAAATTCGAATTAAAGCAACTCTAAGGTTCTATCTCACACTCATCAGATTGGCAAAGAAAAGAGAAAGTAAAAATTACTAGAGGGTTTATAGGAGGATGGGTACATTAATATACTTGAAGTTGTGGATTGGTCCATCCACTGTGAAGGGCAATTTGTATACCCCAAAAGTCACTAAACTTGACCCAGTGATATCATGACTAGGTATATATGTGAAAGAGATTGAAGACAGTGGGGAAGGACATATATATAGAAAAATACTCATAGCAGCACTTTTGATGTAGTAAAGAATTGAAAACAAAGTGGGCGCTCATCCATTGAAGTATGGCTGAACAAGTTATGACATATGAATATGATGAAATATTATTACTCTGTAAGAAATAATGAAAGAGACAGATTTAAATAAAATTAGAAAGACTAGCATGAATTGATACAAAGTGAAGTGTGTAAAGTCAGAACAATTTAAATAATGAATACAATAGAATAAAGGAAAAATAACTTTGAAAAATTTAAGAACTCTGATTAATTCAATGACTAGACTTGAGAAGACTCATGATGAAATGTGCTTTTTCCCACCAAATGGAGGAGAAGAGGTAGGCTGCAGGTATAGAATAGAAATATATATTTTCAGAAATGACCAGTGTATGAATTTGCTTTAACTATATTTATTTGTTAAAAGGGAGGTTTTGTTTTTATTTATTTAATTATTTTTAGCTTTAAACATTCGCTTTTATATGATTTTGAATTCTAAATTGTGCTGCCCTCCCCAAGACAGAATACAATCTGATATAGGCTATACATGTACAATCATATTAAACATATTTTCACATTAGTCATGCTGTAAAAGAAGAATCAGGACAAAAGGGAAAAGCCACAAGAATGAAATAACGAAAACAAAAACAAAGGAAAAGTAGTATGCTTCAATCTGCATTCAGACTCCGTAGTTTTTCTCTGGATATGCATAGCATTTTCTATCATGAGTCTTTTGGAATTGTCTTAGGTCACTGCACTGTTGAAAAGAGCTAAGACTATCAAATTTGGCCATCACACAATGTTGCTATTACTATGTAGAATGTTCTCTTGGTCCTGCTCACTTCACTCAGCTGATTTTTGTACATGTGGCTCACAAGGGAGGGTTTCGATTGGGAGCAGGTAAGGACAAAGTTATGAGAGGAACTGAAAAGACAGTGATCGTATTATTTTATATAAAAGGAATAATAAAAGGTAAAGAGTATCAATGAAGTATTTAACAATACACAGAAGAAAGCAGAAGGAAGTTCAGAAAGGGACACAATCAGGGCGATGTTGAACTGCCATGTTATATTTATACACACACACATATGTACACATACACATGTCGATCTATATATATATATATATACCCACATATGTATATATATTATATATATATGTAAACAGTACATAACAGTTTCATCATTTCATAGACAAATCTCTCTTCCTGTTCTTTGCATACGGTAATGTTCACATTGGTTGATGTTTATCAAAATATTTTTCAAAAGATAATTTCTATTTTAAAAAAGAAATTGAGCCATATGGACCTGAATTTTGGACTATGACACAAATGGCAAAGCATTTAGAGATAGAGCTCTCCCTGGGAAAGGGAATGACCACCAAAACCAAGAACATCTATCTAGAAAAGGAAGCCATGATCACCAAGGGTCAGTCAGAATGGTTTCATCATGAACAATTAATACCAGAATTATGGTGCATTTCTTTTTTGTCATGGTTGTAACAGCAGAAGAGAATGCTATAGTTACCATTAGTATACCCATGTTTTAAGAAAGAATCTGACAAAGTCACTCATATTATTCTAGTAGGCTAGATGAATTTAGAAATTAGAAAGGCCAGACCCAAAGAATAATCACTGACGGTTACTGGAAAGTGGTCTCTAATGAAGTGCCCCAAGGATCTGTGCTGTTTTACAGTTCTTATAAAGGACTTGGATAAAGATGGCAGGTTTGTCAAATTTACAGAGGATATAAAACTAGGAAGAATAGTTAACATATTGAAGGGCAAAGTCAGGATTCAAAAACATATCAGGAGGAGGAAGAAATAGCAGAGAAGATTTTAGCTTCCTGGAAATTATAGCTACTCCAAAGTGGGCTGCCTCAGGAGGTCTGTAGACCATCGCCCAACTCCTGCCCCATTCATGGAGGTCTTTAAGCCAAGGTTTTATATCACCATTTTCCAGTATGTTATAAAGGGGATTCCTGTTTCAGTACAGGTTGGACTAGTTGGCACTCAAGGTCCTTTGCATTGGCAAGGTTCTGTGATTCTACTCTTCAGCACAAAAGGAACAAAAAATCATTGAGGTATATTCTTGTGTATATTCTGACTCGGACAAAGGATTCTATCTGTTATCTCTAGTCCCTTATTAATGAACCTTTCAGTCAGTACTGAAGCACCTTTCTCAAACCCATCCTTAAACAAAGAACTCAGAGAATGCCCAGGTACGTTAATGTAATCACAGTACCTTAACTCATACATACACACAATGAAAAGATATAGGCATTAGAATTAAAAGTGTATCTCACCCTCCTGTAAATTCTAGACCATGTCAAAGCCTGACATTGACTACAAAACATAAAGATATTAGGACCTGAATCCTCCTCAAAACCCCTTAGAAGCCCACCTGTTACCCTCTAGCTGAATCTAACCCATCACCATGAAGGAAGCTACTATTTCAGTGTAAACATAGCTTATCTCCCCATTGTATGTGCAGAAGGAAGAAGGGACCTGTTTGTTTCCTTATAACCCCTTCCCATGAAAGCAATACAACCAAACACATCATTTCTAATTGCAGCATTTTCCGTTAGGTACAGAGCACTTTTCTAACATTTTAAAGTTACCATCAGAATTGGAAAAAAATACAGATCCAGTAAAGCACCCAGATTTTTTTCTCTAAGAATGACACAAGTGGTTTTCCTGGAACATACAAGTCCCAGGAGAGTGCACATGTCAGCTACAAAGCAAGTCAACCTGTCCAGAGGATAGACTGACTTGATGAATATATGACTTGTGGATTAGCTGATGTGAGTAAAGGCTTCCAACGTTCCTCTTTTCTGAATTCTTTTTTCTCTGCCACTGCTAGAAGATCATGTGATACTTTGGGAATGCCTATAAAACTCAGAGTAGTGGTCAAGACCATATTCCATTTCACTTAGAAGAAAACAGCTTAAGTTTACTCTCAGGCATAACTTATTTGAGATGACAGAGAGCGGTCAGGGGTCAGAGATAACTCTGGGTTATATTTCATGCTCCTAAAATGGATTCCTTCTGACATTTCTGGTCAGTTAACTAACAAATATGACTCTGAGTATATCAATATCTTGGTATGCCTCTTTTTTCCTTGATTTCTACCAGCACCCGTAAGAGATATGGTTCACTTCCTACTGTTGTTGTTCCACAAAGATCAACACAATAGAGGGGAAACAGCCTCACAGACCAGTTTAGACAACCTGAAGTTGCTTACATCTTTCTGGGAAGGATTTATGTTTTAAATAACTGCATAAAACAAAAATGTCCAGGTTCATTCTTGTTTGATGTACAGATGACCAGCTGACAGAGGCCTTGGTAAGGGCCATGATCTCTAGGAAGGACCCACACCACCAAACCAAAGACCTAGACATAACTGCCTGCACCCTACCCCCATAATGTTTCATTTGTTCTATTTCACTCTGCAGATTCAGAGGTCTAAAGCCAAATGGCTTAAGCTCAACAATCGTTTATTACTCAAATTAAAACTGGTGGGAAAGCTCGCCCTAATACTCTTCAGCAGACGCACAAGGGTCTACCAAAGAAAACTGGGCAGATCTAGAAAACCATCTCCACAGCCCAATCAAACCAGTGTTTTCCAGAATTCTCTAGCTATCAACGAGGAAAGCATAAAAGAGCAATTAATCAGCTACAGCTTGTTCTCCATCTGTGAGTCTCTGTCGCCATCTGCTGCCCACTAGCAAGCATGCCACACTCAACATCACCAAAGAACCCAACAGATGCCAGAATTACCAAGCGTCACCCAGGACCGGCTGGGACAGGGATCTGCTGAGAGCGAGAGTGTCAATAAATGCAAAAGGCAGGAAGAAGAATCCTACCTGAAGGAGTAATTCCTTTTCTACCACCTCTTCTGTCTTGCTGATGAGACGTTTCTGCAGCGTGTGGATCTTCTGTATCAGTTCAAAAGTACTGGGGTCACTGGCCTATCCGAGAGGAACGACAGAAGACCAGTCAACATTCTCAGTGTGATGGCATCCATCACTAGCACAGAAGTATTACTGCTTTTTTTTCAGATACCTTATGATTCCCCAGACACTGTCTGGAACATTTTTAAAAGAGGGGCTGGTATCTCTGCCTTCAAAGCACACATAAGACACAGTCATGAACCTTGACTTGTCTGGTTTTTCAGTTGTCAGGTTGTGAGCAGAAATTCTTTTACAGTAAGATGATATATTCAGAACTGGAATGGGAGCACAGAGACCCTCTAGACCAATACCTCCATTTGACAGAAGAGGAGATGGGACTCAGATGTCAAGTGACTCAATTGTCCATGGTCACAAAGTCAGTATATGTCAGAAGCAGGACCTGAACCTAGATCTTCCTGATGCCAAGGTCAGATCTCTATACATTATGCCATACCCTCAAGTTTCTAGGGTAATGAATCACTTAGATAATAATAAGAGCTTCACTGATAGCTAATCATTGATCATGTTCCCAGTACCCTCTCTAGCCTCCTACAACTCCATACCAGTTCCCTTTCCAGGTACACACCACTGCCTAAAACCCTAGGGTGACAAAATCCTGTGGCAGAAGTTATTGATATTGATAATCTACCTGAAGTAATTACTCAATAATTGACACATTCACATTCCATCATACCTACCCATTCTAGTTATTCTTCCCTCCCAGATATCATTCTTCAAACCCCCTTCTCTATGACTAACGACTCCCTTGTTCCCATCTCCTTCAACACAAATCTCCCAAATTTCCACTTTAAAGCTTCACACTCCTTCCTACACACCTTCACACTCCTTCCATTGTGCTCTCTGGAGTACCTTCTCCACAGATAACAAATTTGCTTCTATCTTAAACCTTTTCCTGTCTCACTCTCTATCTTCTTGCACTGACTGAGACCTGACTCTCTCCTTGATAACACAACAGCTTCCCCAGCCAACATTTGCAGCACTGGTTGCACTTTTATTCATACCACCTCCACCTCCACCACCACCACCATTCACTGGTTGTGGCAGGGGAATCAGAATACTCCCTGATTCTCATAGCCTTTTCCAGACTTTTCCTACTATCATCACAGAGAAATCTTTCCTCCTTAGAGACTCATTCAATCTATATTTATCACCCAACTGAGATTCTAGTAGCTGTTATCTATTGATAATCAGGACACTCACATTCCCTTCTCAATGAGTTCAGTGCCAGGTTCAGTCTCCTTCCCAATTCTAGCCCTGATAAATTAGGGGACTTCAAAATATATATTAATATTCCCTCAAAACAACCCCACCATTCCTTAACTTATTCATTTTGCAAGACTTACGCTTCCATTCAACCTCAGCTACACCCAAAGATAGTCATACTTGATCTTGCTATCACCCACAAATACTCTGCTTCCATATTCATAAACTCTGAAACTCTTTTATCTGATCACACTCCATTGTTATTCTACCTCTCTCCCTTTGCCTTGAAATGCCAAATCCTGTTCTTCATCTTCACTGTATTCTCCAATCCTTCCACCCCTCAGTTCTTTCCCAGGTCATTATCCCTGACACTGTCCTCCCTTCCCATATTGAGCCTTTGATGAACCAGTCTTACTCTGCTCTATTCCTTTCTCATGATTTTAAATCATGGTTATTGTATTCTATCAATAATTTTGCCCTATCAAGTCTTAGGCTTGGATCACTCTCACTATCTATTGCCTTTACTCATATTTGCATATTGCTGGAGAAAAATCACAAAACTGTGCTGGCTGGGGCCACTATAAATTTATATTATACAACCTCAACTGGTCCCTCACTACAGCAAGATAATCCTTTTACACCACCCTAATTAATTCAATATCCCACGCATCAGAGCAGTTTTCCAAATATTTTCATCCTTCCTCAAACTTGCCATGGCTTGCTCTTTCTCAACCCTCCCAGTGGAGTGTCTTACCTCATACTTCACTGAAAATGAGGCCATTCACCAAGAGCTCCCACTCCTCCTCTCCTCCTGGTCTCACACCATTTAGTTACTTTCTGCCACTATCTCTTTTCACCTGTCTTATGAGAAGGGGTAGCCCATAGCCCCTTTTGCCAAGGCAACCTTCTACTTGCACAAATTATCTCAATGTATCCATTCTTATATAGCTTATTGGCCCTTGTATTATGCCTACTTTCCCACTTATCTTCAGTCTCTCTCTGCCTGCTGGTTGTTTCTCTACTTCTGTATAAGCCCAGCTATGTCTCCCCATTCCCCCAAAATCCTCATTTGACCCATCCATCCCCACTGACTATCATCTCATATTTCTCTTCCTTTTGTGGCTAAATTCCTTAATAAAGCTGTCTACAATTAATGCCTTCACTTCCTCTCCTCTCTTCCTAACTCTCTGCAATCCAGTTTCTGAACTCATTATTCAGCTAAGAGTGCTCTCTCCAAATTTACCAATGATCTCATAACTCCTTGACCTCCTGACGCTGTCAATCAGTTTCTTCTTGATACTCTCTTCCCTCTAGGTTTTTATGACACTGCTCTCTCTTGGTTCTTTTCCTACCTGTCTGAACACTCCTTCTGTTCTTTTGCTAAATCTTTATCCAGGCCAAGCCACTCACCACAAGCATTCCTCAAGGTTCTATCCTGCACTCTTTTATCTTTTCCCTGTATACTCTTCCATTTAGTAAGCTCATCAGTTCCCTTAGATTCTGTTATCTGAATCTATGCTGATGATCTCCAGACCTTCAGGCCTAACCTCTCTCCTAACTCCAGTCTCACAAATCCAACTGCCTAATGGATATCCTGAACTGGGTATTTCATAGACATCAATGGAATTCATTCTCTTCCTTCTGTCCCAACCTTCTCCTCTTCCTCATTCCTATAACTTGAGGGTACCACCATCCTTCCAGTCACCCAGTCTCACAATGTTCTCGACTCCTTTCTCTCTCTCTCTCTCTCTCTCTCTCTCTCTCTCTCTCTCTCTCTCCCCCTTACTCTTTCCCTTTCTCTCTCTCTCCTCCCTCCCTCTCTCTCTCTCCTCCCTCCCTCTCTCTCTCCTCCCTCCCTTCCTCCCTCCTCTCTTCATAACAAATCAGCTGCCAAGTCCTATAAATCCCAACTTTGTAACATCTCTCAGACACCCACTTCTCTCCTCTGACATTGGAACCACCCTAGTATAGGCCCTCATCACTTTGTACTTGAACTACTCCAGAAGCCTGATCTCTCTCAATTCTCTCCCCATTCCCATCCATCCTCCACTCAGCTCTCAAATGATCTTCCTAAAAGGCAGGTCTGACCATGTCACCTCCTACTCAAGAAACTCTACTAGCTGTCTATCACATCTCCAATGTTAAATATGAAATCATGTGTTTGGCATTCAAAGCCTTTCATAACTTGGCCCTTTCCTGCCTTTCTTGTCTTCTTACACCTTACTCCACTCCATACAATCTGCAGATCAACGACACTGATCTCTTTGCTGTTCATCATGCACAATACTCCATCTCCAAACTCTATGCACTTTCACTGACTGCCCCCATGCCTGGAATGCTCTTCCTCCTCATCTCTGCCTCAGGCTTGACTAGCTTACTTTAAGTCTCAGCCAAAACCCCACCTTCTACAAGAAGCCCACCCTAGTCCTCCTTAATCTTAGTTCCTTCCCTCTGAGTGTGCCTCCAATTTATCCTTCTAATATTTTATCTGTACATAGTTGTGTTGTCTCCTCCATTAGATTGAACTCCTTGGGAGCAGGTATTATTTTTTGCCTTTATGTGTATCCTCAGTATTTATCATTGTACTTGGCATATAGTAGGCTCTTAATAAGTGTTTATTGACTCCACTAACATTTATATGACACCAAGGCTTCCAAATACTTTGAATATATTATCCCATTTGATCTTCATAACAATCCTGTGAAGTGGAGGGTATCATTATCCTCATTTTACAGATGAGGAAACTGAGCTAAAGAGACGTTAAATGACTTGAACAGAGTCGAGTCAATAAGTATCTGGGGCAGGATCATAATTCATAGCCTCCTGACCTCAAGTCCTGTACTCTGTTTATTAGATCCCTCTTTCCTAAGGAAGGTAAAAAATCAATTTTACATCTACCATCATCAATCTTGTTCTTGCCAAAAGCTCTTAAAAAGTTTTAAAGGGCTCTTCAAAGGCAAAAGTAGGTTAGTCATACCAGACAGCAACCAATCAACAAGTATTTATTAAAGATATAATATGTAATAGGCCCTGGGGATACTGAAACCATCACTATTCTCAAAGAGTCAAATATGACTAGAAGTCATAATTCTCATGGTACAATTATAGCAGGTACTTATGGTAAGGAAAAAACCCTTCAAGAAATTTCAAGTTGCCCAGGGAATAGCTGAAAAAAAATTGTTATCTGTACCAAAGAGGGCTTGAACTAGATAGGCTATGAGATCCCTTCTATATATGTGATCCCATGCCTCCCTTTGGACCCTGATGTGTCTTTGTGTAGGACTTCACCCTAATGAGGATTAGAAAGGCATGGGATGACAGGAACATGGAAAGCTACCCCAGAAGAAGAAGCTAACAACTTTGCAATGCCTTATCTGGAGTACTATTTAGTCAATAAAAGGAAATTGAGTGCTCATCAAATATATCCCACCAATGGACATGGTCATGTTTTTGATGATGAGTTCCACCATCCTTTGATATTGTCCCCCACCTTCAAGAATACCAACAAGTAGTTTCATTCACACCAAGAGTGGGATGAGTTTCTGGTAAGTATATTTCTGATAATTAGTAGCAGCCTGTGACCACAATATTTAGTTCTAATGTAGGGTCATGACACAGAAAGGTGATCTTCTAATAACTACCTATTCCTAATTTAAACTCATGGAACAGAAATAAAAATCAGTAATTATTCTTTGGATTTTCTGAGCCCACTTTCAATTGATCTGACATGACAATTTAACAAAGTGCCCTCAAAAAAAAATCCATCTCAGTATTTTCAAATTCTTTCCAAAGCTTCTATTTTCTTTTTTGAGAGACTCTGCCATGGAATTATGTTTTGTAGAGGCATGCACAGAAACACAAGGAATGCACAATCTTGTCAGTAAATGAATTCACAGTCTCTGACTAGATGTCTTCAGAAGTATCCATATCCTCACTCATTTGGTAAGACAGCTAAGACACTGAGGGAATTTGACTAGGGATGAATGAGTTTGGGGGAAAAAAAGAAAGAAGAAAAGAAATTTCAGTTGGTTCTGACTTTATTTAAAAGATACCTAATACAGCCCCAACTGATATTCACGTATTTAGACTACATTTGGCACAGTGTTTCCTGGCTGACCTAAATGTTGTTAAAATTCAGGCTTCCTATTTACATAACAATTTATTAAACATTACCCTTAATACTTTCTTCATTAATTTTTTAGAAAACAAATTACTTTCTGAAATCTATTTGCCTGATTTCCCCCATTACTTCAATTTTCCTTACATCAAAATATTCATATTCTCTTAACACTTGAGTTCAATTAGTCTCAGTCCCCTTTCTTATATGCCTGTTGTGAGAATGACTAAAGGAGGCACCCATCACCTTCTTGAACAACATAGCCTGCTTTTCAATTTCATCGGTCTGCTTTTCTTGATTTAATATACCACCTGTGGTAATGCTTTGGTGGTAATGACTACCAGGAAGACAGAAAATTAAAGTAAAATTGTTTATGTTATCCACCAATAGTACTTTTGAAAAATTCCAAAGAGAAGGACCGTAGTTAATAAAATACTGGTCTTTGAACTAGTGGCTGGCACATACAAAGCATTTAATAAATACTTTATCTATCTATTTGTCCTTCACAAAGGGGACTAATTCATGAGATGCTTCCTTCCTATTGGAAAGAAAAGGATTCAAAGCTTGAATGAAAGCTAGTGAGGATGCCACTGACCAATACAAAGATAAGGTGGTAACCAGAAGCAAAGGTTAAATGACAGGAAACAACCTAAACAATGGTGATAGACTAGTAGATGAAACCAGTCCATGTGTTGAGTTTGGACATCTTTTTAAGCCTCCAAGTAGGCAGAGTTTTGCCAGAGACTTTTTAAACAAAACCCGATTGAACCATCTGGCTCTGGAACAGTACAATTTACATTTCACCCAGCCTTCTTCTATAAGCAACAATTAGCATAGCATTAAACAAAGCCATGTTTCATGTTGTGCTCTAGGTTAGAAAATGTGTGTGGGGTAGAGGAACAGAGTTGGAAATGGAATAATGCTTTTGCCAGATGTTACCTCCAATCTTCTCCATCTGTGTATATTCATGGGGTTCTCTAGTTCCTCCTCCAGGGCTCTGCAGCGGGTCCTTTCCTTTAAGAATTCTCTTTGCATGTGAAAAACCTCCTGCCTGAATAAGACAAAGTCTCTTCAGTCAAGAAATTTGGTACCAATTTGAGTATTACATCAACACGAATTCAACACAGAAGAAAACTTGGATTTAGGGAAGACTTGTAAGTTACAGATGCACCTATTAGCTATCAAAGTAACCCAGTTTCATCACTTGGTTTAACAATTTTGTGATTTATGGAAGAAACTCAGAGGCAAATGAGCTGTTATATCTCTAATTCAGGAGTTCATGACAACACCCGCACCCAGTGGCATAAATCTGCATTTTCAATTCAAGGCATCTGGCTCCCTGGTGTTAAGCACCAACTATAAGGAATCAAAGGATCAGAAATTGAGGTGAAAGGAACCTCAGAGACCATCTTGTCTAATGCTCCTACTTTCCAAATGAGGAAACTGTAGCATAAGGAGATTGACTGATTTGTCCATGGTCACTAGGGAGTGTCAGATGTAGGGTTTGAACATCCGGCCTCTGACTTGAAAGTCTGTATTCTTTGCACTGCAGGCCAAAGACCCTACACAATTCTTAAGTTTCATCTAGGGCTCTGCCACCTTCCTCAACATCTTTTCAAGGGAAGCAACGCACTTGATTTTGGGGCTTTAGTTGGTTGGTTTGTTTCAAAACCAAATCCTAGGTAACCCAAATAAATGCTTAAAAACTCCAACAATAAGTCCTAGACTACTTCCTTATAATACCTGATATTTCAGGTCTGGCTCTAATGTTCACCCAAAAGACATGTGGAAATTGTTCATTAATGGGCATTACTATCCTCAATTTGGATCACAGAACTTTAAAGCTACAAAGGGCCTTACAAGTTATTTTGTACAATCCCCTCATTTTACATATAGGGGAAAATTTCAAAAAGAAAACATGACAATGAAAACTAATTAATAGCAGCTGAGGGTGAGAGTAGAACTCAGGTCTCTTGGATTTCAGCCTAATTTTTTTTCAACTACACTGTGCCTTACTGTGAGCCTGCTCCTGCTCCATTCCCAGGAACTTTGAGTTATGGTGGAGGATGAAGGCAAACGCTGATGACAAAGGGTAGCAAAGATATTATTATCTGTGCCCTTCTACCATGGGTGTGCAGAGAGCTAATATTAAGCAGTCTTTTTTACTTAATTGCTTCATTCAAACTAATAATACAACTTCCCCTCATTAGCAAGATAAGTCATTAGAATTAACTGTACTGTGTTCACTCAAAAGGCAGCTCAGAGTTGATTGCTTAGAATTAAAAGAATATATTGAAGATGACCCCACCATTTGCCATAGTCTAAGCAAGAGTAAGAGAGTAAAAATGTTCAAATCCATGGGGACAGACCAGAAACAATCCCTGAAGGACCAGTCAAATCAGATTCTCTGTGTAGGAGACAAAATCACCTCTATGGTTGGTGGCCCTAGTAATGGGCTTGAGGCTTCATTAAATGTGGAGTATATATATATGTATATATATATATATACACACACATATATATGTATACACACATATATACATATATATACACACATATATACATATATATGTATAGATCTATACATATATCTATATGTATATATGTATAGATCTATACATATATATGTTATAGCTAGTGACAATTGATCCATTTGCTATAATAACCAACATACAATTCTTAAAAAACATTCCCTAAATTTAAATGTCAAAGTCATCTTTTAATCCAATGAATTTGGGCAGTGGGTTCAAAATATGCCCTTGTTTGCAGCTAAACGTCCACCTTCCCGGGAACCAGCAAGTAACAGAAAGAGTTACTTTAAAATCCAGAAGTTCTTATTCTGGTTTCTGAAAAGTCCCTGGTGACATATATAAACCATGGAACTGTTTTCCCGAAGGGAGAATGCATCTTATATAAGCCGAGATCTTTTTTTAAAGCATTCCACCATAATAAAAACACGAAAGAAATATGGGCAGCTAGGTGACACAATAGATGGAGAGGTAGCCCTAGAGTCAAGAGGACTTCAGTTCAAATCTGATCTCAGATACTTACTATTTGTGTGACACTGGGTAAGTAACAACTCTGTTTGCCTTAGTTTCTTCATTTGTAAAATGAGCTGGAGAAGGAAATGGCAAACCAATCCAATAACTTTGCCAAGAAAACCCCACAAGGGGTCATAAGAGTCAGATACCACTGAAACGACTCAACAATAACCAAAAACAAAACCTAAGGAAACCTTGTTTTCTACTTTTTTCAATTTATTTTTCTGGCCTTTTTTGCAACATGGAAATATGAAAATATGTTTCGCATGACTTCATTTGTATAACTGCTATTATATTGCTGGCCTTCTCAATGGGTAGGTGAGGGGCTAGAGGGAGGGAGAGAATTTGGAACTTAATTTTTAAAAATGAATGTTGCAAATAAAGAAATGTTGCTTTCAATGATGCTAGAACTATATTCTTTTCCTCCTTCAATTCTATATATAAGCCCACAGGAAAAAAAATGTGTAAATGTTATCATGGGGCATTATTTGCATGACAATATCTTATTTAGTATATGGAGTAGTAGAAAGAACACTAGGAGTCTAAAGACCAGAGTTCTACTCCTGCCTTCATGATTTATAAACTGGGTGACCTGGAGAAAGACACTTAACCTCTCTAGGCCATCATTTCCTCCTCTATAAAATGAGATGGTGGGGGGAGAGTTAAATTAGATTATTTCCCAGGTCCCCTTCAGTTCTAGGATATTCTATAACATTCTATGGTATCCTATGTCTCTTTTTGATAATTTAGTAAAGATATGTGTTGAGAAATGAAAGTAAAAACCAATTACTTCAACTGTTCCCAATATGGTAACATGACCACAACTGCTAATGAAATATGTTGGGAATATCTTAACCTGAGTTCTTCCACATTTGCCACACTCTTGGCAAGAATTCCCTTTTCTCGCCGGAGTTTCTTGATCTCCAGTTTAAGGATGCGCATGTCTTCTATTCTCTGGTTGTACTGGCTTTCTCCTTTGTTCAGCACAGACTGTTGGATTTTAATCTTCTCATAAAGCAAAGCAAGCTCATCATTCCGCCTAACCAGCTGAGATCCCAAAATATCACGCTCACTTATAACCTAAAAAAGAAACATGGTACCATGAGCAATGTTAGTCACTGGAAAGTAATACTGGTTTTCATAAGGCATTAGAGTCATCAACCAAGTAAGAAAACATTTGATTAAGCACCTCCTCTGTGCTAGGCACTGTACAAATTATATTTCATATTCATCAGATGAAAGAGACACAGATGCGCCTATTCCTTCCATAGAGATGGAAGAGCTTAGAGAGAAAAAAGAGTGACCTGGGGTTGACTCAAACACCTTCATTTCCTGATGAATAGTCTTCCCACCTGGTCCAACTCCTTCTTTTGCCTCAACCTCTCAGCATCAGCCTCAGCAATAATTCTTAGGAGTTTTCTTTCCTCGGCTTCTTGTTTTTCAATAAAGTGTTTGGTCTCAAGGGCTTGTTGCCTCAGCTTCTGCAGTTCAGCCTGACAAGAACAAAAGACCCAGACAAATTTTGCTTAGTAACCACACAAAGTATGAATTGAGGATCAGGATTTCGATGCACCATTGAGCTTCATGAACATTTCTAGGTTGGTTCATTCAATATGACTCTGATCATTCGCATGAGCAAATATGAAACTGAAAGAACACAGACCCAGCACAAAGAAACAAAGAAATAGAGTAATGCACATTACAGCAAACATATTTATTCTGTGAATTATGCCCAAAAGGAATTTCTAACATTTTGCCATATATGTGCAGTGAAGTCTTCATTTGTATTCAGCAGCATTTACAGCATTCCAACTAACTACCAAGGGAGCATACATACAATGTATAAAGAACTGTGCTGAGGACATATGGACATTACATTATAAAGTTAACATGCTGGTCATATACACTTGCTAGTTGACTTTGGGGGCCACTTGGATTATAAGCAAAAATTCAATCAAATGTTTAATGAGACCAACTATGTGTGGGGACCTTGGGAATTGTGAATAAGGAAAAAATAGAGTCTCTGCTCTCAAGGGGCATGCAATTTAGTTGAGGAAATAAAATATACCCCATTTTATCACACATACACGCTTGCAACAAAAATACTCTTGTACTTACTATGTGTGAGGCAGCGTGCTAAACACTGAAGGGAATAAAAAGATAAGTAAGACATAGCCTCTGTCCACAGGAAACTTACAATCTAAGCAATGATGATTAGACATGTACATGAATGAAAAGATAAGTAATAATAAAATGCATCTAAGTAAAAATCGAATGATACAATAAACACCATCCAAATATAAGGAAGAGTCACAAGGGTTTGGTATTTAGCAAAGGTTTCACAAAGGAGATGAGATGGGGACTAGATAGGTAATAATTAGTTAAGTGGGGGTGAAATATTCTAGGCAGAGGAACCAGTATGAATAAAGGCACAAAAGTGGAACTACAATTAGCTTAGTAAAATAGTTACATGAATAATATTCCTATTTTTTATCTATCTGTGAACCCATGTCAATCTAATATCATTCAAAAGAAGCATGGCATGGAGAGGCTCTTAGGCAAGGCTAAAAGGTCAGCAGGTATTCCAAATCAGAATGTCAGCCTTTAATATTTAGTAACAAGGTGTGGGAAGGAATGCACAAACTGAGCTCATCTTCCAATGAGAAATGGAATTACAGGAGATTCTGAAAACAAAGTTAAGGTGTCAGAACCAAAAAAAAGTGATAGCCCCAAGATGAGATCAGTGATCCAGGGAGAAACAGAGGTGGTCATTTCTTCAAGGACAACATTAGAAAAGTCCCCCAGGCACACTATTGAAAGGTCTTTGGGTGGCAAAAGTCTTTCCCATCAGTCCTATGGGCTAACTTCTACCTAGGGTCTGCCTGTAAAACATAAGGGTCCCCAAGATCACTAATTTTATACCTCAAACTTATTCAAACAGAAGATATGTGCTACTCCATAATCCAGATGTATCTTAACAAACTAGATGCAACCAAAGAACTCATAAACAAGGTAAAACAGGATGTTCTGTTTGTTCATTCATGAAATAAACTTTGGTCTGGGGAACAGAAAAAAAAGAAGTAAGTTTTGAAGGCAATCTAATCTAAGTTTTACTTCTGCAAGGGAAAACAGTAGAGGATCAACATTTCAGTTTCCACAATCACTTAAAATGACAGAAACTACAATAATAAAATACCTGCTCAGCTCATGTTTTCTTTAATAAAACTTTTATTTTCACAGATGTGCAACATTCACTTCCATTTCACTAAGTACCAAGAGCTGATCTGAATCCATCAGGAGAACAAAATGTAAGCCCTGTTATATTAAAATGCAATCAACAGCGTGTAAAAGTATCTGTCCGAAAATGTAAAACTGTTCATGCATTTGGTATTGCTATATAATTCTTTTTATAATATATCACAATTCTGAATGGCCTCCTTATGTCATAGATGTATAAGCTGTAAACAAGCTATGGCAGGGGTGGCTAGGTGGCACAGTGAGTAGAGCGCTGGCCCTGGAGTCAGAAGGACCTGAGTTCGGATCCAGCCTCAGACACTTAACACATACAAACAAAAACCTAGCCATGTGACCTTGGGCAAGTTACTTAACCCCAATTGCCCTCAAAAAAAAAAAAAAGAATATCTTTTAAAAATCGGGGTAGCTAGATGGCGCAGTGAGTAAGAGCGCCGGCCTCGGAGTTGGGATGACCCGAGATCGAATCTGGCCTCAGAAAATGAGCATCCACACATAAATAATGACTAGCCATGTAACCTTGAGCAAGTTACTTAACCCCAATTGCTTTAAAAAAAAAAAAAACAAGCTATGGCATTAGATGTTGGCAGCAAACAAAGATCTTGGGTCTTGTGCATTTAGCAGTTATAAATCTGTGTTGTCATGCATGGTTAACTATTTCTAGGTCCCCAAAAAGGGTCCATGCAACTGGAGACATGTTCTAGAACTGTGTGGTTCTAGCATCTGCTGGAATAACAGATTCAGCATGCACAGAGATCACAAGCTGGTGAAACACAGTAGCTTGTTCAGTGTCTCTGCACTCGGATTTTGCACATCTTATTTAGTTAGAACCCTATGAAAACCACCCTCAAGTTTCTTCTTATTCATTCTATAGGAGCCTATCAATTATTCTGTGTTCTACCAAAATTGCCTGCTTCTGTCTCAGCAGAGCAAACAGGACTAATTGAGTCTTCTTGCCACAAAATAATTAGGTTCTTTCTCTCTTTTGCTATGGCTCCCTAATCCATGAAATGAGACAGAGTGGATTAGGTGAAAGGATAGTGTGCCCTAAAGACTGAGACTAATATAATACTTGACACTGGACATATAGTATTTGCTGATGAATTATTCACCAGAAATCAAAGAACTGTCAAAGTGATGCGGGATGATTTGGAGGTGACTAGACAGAATCAGGGGCTTGTTAGGACTGAGAGGCATACATTCCAAATCAGACACTTCCTTCACTGCTGATGAAATAAGTCTGGGACACAGAAGACCAAATTCATCAACTTTACTAAAATCTATTGACATTCTGTCATAACCATAATATGCTGACAATGCTCAGAATCGCAAGTCAGTCAGTCAAACCTAGCATGAAATTGACAAAAGAAACACAGTATGGAAAACAGCATGATTCTCTCTTTTGATGGCACTAATTGAAGACAAGGGTGGCCTAGTATGAAGTCTGTTCTTCTCCTGGCCTTATAGAGAAGCAATAAATTGGACTGCCCTGTCAAAAGGTACCTCATGGTATAATAAACTGGACAGAGTTCACACTCACCTGGAGGGAACCCTACACCTAGCCTGTTTTATAGAAATCTCATATTAAGAAGTTAAATTTCTCTTTGAGCAGAGTTAATGTGAAAATTGCAAAGATTTATGTCCCAAAGGCCCATGTATATTGGGATTCATATCCCTACACTAAAATGTCAAAGGAAACCCTGACTAATATACTAAGAGGCACATTTTTAAGGGACTATACATAAAAGAGACTTATTCCTAACAAAAAATAACTATCTTGTAGAATCTTGCTTCTATAATCAAAACTGATTGAGAAGTCTTCTTTGAACCTCAGCACTAGCCCAATGGAGAAATCCTTAAGGGAGGAAGGAAGTATCTCTCAGTTGCAGTGAGGAATATACTCTGAATTAAAAATCATGTAACTTTTAAATCCTTAGACACCCAACTTTCATAGTATTTCTTCAGGGCTAACTCTGGAAAGCCCAATGAAAGAGAAGGAACTTCCACTACTTAGTCTGATGCCCACCAGATCTGACCTTGAGCCACAATCCCAGGACTCTACTATCTCCTCTAGTGGTAGTAGAGCTTCCTACATGGTCGTTGATTTGGTTTCATTGTAATTCATCATTTGGAACACATCCTTGGTTATGTCATGATCATCATCATTTGGAACACATCCTTGGTTATGTCATGATCATCATCTTAGGTATATTTCTTACAAATATGAGAATACAGGGAAACCCACCTTAACAAACCTTAACTGATACTTTACTATATTCATAGGACATATCTGAAGTAGAAAGTCAATAATAGTGTTGTGTGTAGGACATTTAAAATATTTATCCAGACATGTACATTATACCCTAGACTTACAGAGGTTCTTGAACCCCGAGGCTGACAAAGTACACCAAAGGTTAGCAAAGATAGAGATTAATTTTTTTCCCATCTGAGTTCATGGAAATCTTGGACTCCAGGTTAAGAACTCCCATTCTAAAAGCAGGATTGGACCTCCTAGTCAATCTTCAAATAATGTCTCTAAATGTAATTATACAAAAGCCTTGCTAAGATGTGATCCATAGAACCTGTATTTCAGGACCAAGTTAGAGATGAAGTAGTAGTTAACTGAAATTCCCTTTGATATTTCCAATTAAAAAAATATTTCCAAATTAAAAATAAACTATCTTGGATAGGGTTCAAGGTTAACCTATTTTATACTATATTCTCTAAGTAGAATTATACAAGACTCAAACATATTTTCACATTTAAGACATCAGAAGGGACTTATGTTATGTCAAAGTCAAGAGTGGAAGGGAAAAACAAATCTGTTATTCAACCTGCCTAGATCCTAGCCAAGGCTTTCATAGCTGGGCTACATCTGTCAAAGTTGTTGGATGTACTTCCAAAGACATCTATGGTCCTAATGCAAGCAGATGGCTGTTGTCCTGGAGCATTAAGCATGAGGGAAGGTGTTTCCGACTCTATCCCAGGTACTCTGCTATTCTAGTCACATGAATGGAGTATTACCTTCAGAGTTTCCTTCTCTTTTTCTATGCGCTGGTGTTCCAGGTGTAACTTCACAAGGGCTGCTTCTTTGGAAGATATTTCTTCTTTCAACTGATCTACCTGGTGGGTCATAATCTTCAATTTCCTCTTCATTTCTGTAATCTCATCCTTATAAGATGAAATGAAAAAAAAAGTTTGAAAAAGATATCCACACCATGCCTATTAAAGCTCATAATGTATCAATAGCAAAAAACTAAGAGCTTTTGGGAGATTCTAACTCTAAAAAATAGTTTCTTGACCCCATTACCACCTACAACTACTCTTTTTCACTTTATATTGCTCCTTTTCATCCATCAGTCTTAAAGTATTTTAAACCATTAATATTCAGACCCTAGATTTTATTATAGTATTATCCTCATTTGACACAAAACTAAGAACTAGCAAAGTCAGCTAGGTGGTACAGTGGATAGAGCACCAGGCCTGGAGTCAGGAAGATTTAGCTTTCTGAGTTCAAATATGGCATTAGACACTTATTAGCTGTGTGACCCTAGGCAAGTCACTTGATCCCTATCTTTCTCAGTTTCTTCAACTAAAAAATGGGAATAATAATAGCACTATAAATCTCAAGGAGATAGCTAGATAGCACAATGGATAGAGTACCAGGGCTGGAATCAGGAAGATGAATCTTCGTGAGTTCAGATTTGTTGTCAGATACTTATAGCTGTATAACCCTGGGTAAGTCACTTAACCTGTTTGCCTCAGTTTCCTCATCTGTAAAATAAACTGAAGAAGGAAATGGCAAACCACTCCAGTATTTTTGCCAAAAAAAAACAAAAAACCCGAGGGGCGGCTAGGTGGCACAGTGAGTAAGAGCGCCGGCCTCGGAGTTGGGATGACCTGAGATCGAATCCAGACTCAGAAAATGAGCACCCATACACAGATAATGACTAGCTGTGTAACCTTGAGCAAGTTACTTAACCCCAATTGCTTTAAAAAAAAAACCGAAAATGTGCCATGAAAAGTCATACTGAAATGACTGAACAACAAAAAATAACTGGCAACAGAAGTCAAGATTATAACAGAGATTCTCTCTCTAAGTTTTGTGCATAGATCACAAGCATCTGATATCTCCCTGATTCTTAGTTACTATGGGCATGATTTTAAGCTCAAAAAGAAAAGCATGGTAATTCTATCTAATGGTTAAAAGAGAATAACTGCTCCAAACAATCCTATTATGTCAGTCAATATGTATTTATTAATCACTAACTGTATGTGCTAAGCACTAGGGGTACAAAGAAAGTCCAAAACACAGTCCCTGCCCTCAAGGAGTTCACATTCTAATGGGGGTATCTACATGCAAAAAAGAAAATTGTATACACAAGATATAAGTACAAGTAACCTCAGAGGAAAGGCACTAGTGATTTTGATAAGTCTTACAATTGTTAACACAAAACTAATCAATAGCAGTCAACAAGTGGTTTGGGGTTCTGAGTGTCTATACAAGTGAATTTTCTCTTTAAAAAAAGATGTAAAAATAAATCCACAATATCTCAGATGATAAGATCTTTTTTTCCTGATCTAAACCATCTTTCAATTAAAGTAGTTAAGAAATACTTTTACAGTAAGGGAAGTAAAACTTAAAGGGGAAGGAGAAGTGGTATTTACCTGAGCTTCAATCAGATTTTTACTATACAGGTTCCTATCTGATCTCACAGCTTCATACAGATTCTGCTGCTGTTTTAACTTAGTCTCAGATTCTGCTATTTTTTTCCTGTAGTCAAAGATCTGCATCTCACGAATCTTGATGTCTTCCATGTGTGTGAGGACCTAAGGTACACAGAGGAAAATGTATATGATTAAATAATTCTACCGCAAAGACCAATTTGTGGCAAATAGGGGGATTTTTAGCTAAAGGGGAAACAGGATCAGAGTCATCAGAAAATGCAGTTACCATCACTGAAGTCCAACACAGAATGTCACCCTTGTTGATTAAGGAGACCTTTCCATTCTGCTTGCCTCCTACAAGTTCCACTCACATAGAAAGGCTTACCATGGTTATTTGGGAATCACAAGAGAAAAAAAAAAAAGAAAATTCTTTCAATTCTGAAAATAACTGCTGACAAAACAAGATTAAATAGATCTCAACACAAAACATTCTTCAGGAAAAAAATGAAAGATCAAGACAGACTTTTAATATTTTGTCACACTCATTGCTTTGCAGCTTTATATATAACAACAAAAATAAAACAACCCTGAAACCTCTGAACACTGACAATAATAATTACAATAATGCCTCAACTATATCAAACTCTTTTCTTCTGGAGAAGTCATAGTACTCCAAATAATGATCTCTTTTCTTAAGAGCTCCAAATACAGTTATCCCCATTTTGCAGGTATAGGAAACAAGGGTAGCAATTAGAGGAATTGCCTGATGTCACATATTCAAGGAATCAGGATTAGAGCCAGAGCCAGAACATCAGACTTCACAACATGACCTTTACACTGTAAACTAAGTTGCCTCAGCTGAATATGTTCACATTAAACATTCTTAATTTATTTTAAAGTGACAAACTACTAAAAAAAATCATTAACCGAGAAAATAATGGAAACCATCAATGGGATCCAAGGTCTAAGTATCATAAGGGAAACACAATGAGCAGAAACTTAAGAGTATTTCACTTTAACTTTTCCTTTCACATTAGTATTTCATATAATGTTCAGCTTCAAAACAAAAGAATAGATCATTTTTAATATTCTAAGGGGTCCCTCCCCCTACTTGATTCTCATTTCAAGCATAGAATTTGACAGCCTCACTACCTCTTCTGGTCTGGCAGAGGGTGCAACATATGGATGCAGTTCCTCTTTTATTCACCTATGGGACCTCAATATGGAGCATCACAGAATATTAGAGGTGGAAGAACCACAAAAGCCATCTTGTTCAACTTTGTCTTGAAAAGAATCCCATCCTCAGTATACCTGAGAAGAGGCAATCCAGCCTTGGTTTGAAGCCTTTCTATAAGGATGAATCCATTACCTCCTAACGTAATCCAGTCCCTTTTTGAACAGTTCTCATTGTTAGGAAGAGTGGAGGTAGAGATGGAATTCCCCCTTAGATCAAGCATAAATCTATTTCTCTGTGACTTCCTCTCACTTTTCATAAGTCTATCCTCTCCCATGTGACAGTTTTTCATATCCTTGAAGACAACTATTATGTTCTCCCCAAGTTTTCCCTTCTCCAGGCTAAACATCTCCGGTACCTTCAATTAAACTTTTAGGACATGATTCTTAGCCCTTCTCTATCCTGGTCTTCCTCCTCTAAATGTTGTCTAACTTATCAATGTCATTTCTAAAATTCAGTGCCCAGAATTACAGATCTACTGATCTGTATGACCAAGTCAAGGCACAAGGAGGATCTCCCTAGTGCTAAATACTAGACTTCTCTGTAAAGCAGCCTAAGCTTGTGTTTGCTTTGGGAGATATTATATCATACTGTTTACACGTTGACCTTGCAAACCAAAAAAATCTTCAGTTCTTCTTAAGAACTGTTGTAAAGACAGCTCCATCTTATATACTTGTGGAATTGATTCTTTAAACTCAATGTTAAGACTTTACATTTATCCCCAATAAATTTCAACATATTGGGTTTTGTCCAATGTACAAGCCTTGGTCAGCATCTGTTTGGATCCTGCCATTCAACAGGTTGGCCATCTCTTCTAACTGTGTCATTTCCACATTTGATAAACACTTCATCTATGTCTTTTATGTAAGACCCTTATAAAATACCAAATAGCACAAGACCCAGCAAAGATCCCCAGGACATGCCACTACAGAGCTCCTTGCAAGCTGGCATCAAACTACTGATGAGTACCAATTCTGAATCAATTTAAATGGTATTATGGCCTACCCTGCTCCTCTCCATCTTGTTCACATGAACAGACTTTGTCAAATTATCAATTTGAATATAGGTAACTATATCTACAGCATCCCTGTGATTACCTAGTCTAGTAACATAAAAAGGAAATGAGGTTAGTCCTGTGCAACCTGTTACTGATAAAACTATGGCAGCTCTTAGTAACTGGGTGTAATGGTAATGGTAATTTGAAGATCTTCCCTGCCCCTTAATAAGCCTAAAGGAATTTGGGGACCTTCTCTAATTTGAAAATATACTCTGTCTCCTAATAGGTTGCATGTGGTCACATGGAGCCTGTGGTGGAAGGAGTTTGCTGAAGAGTAGAGCAGAGCCCAACAGGAGAAGCTTGCTTAGAAGAGGCTTGTTTTTCAGGAAGGCACAACTTTTGCTACTTTGTAACTAGGCAGTGTGTCACAAGGGTTGTGATGTCCTCTGACCCTGGAGAAGGCTATATATACTCACTGAAGTGAGATTTTGCTTTGGGGCTCATTTATGGGAACAGTTGTGTGATTTGGCCATTTGAGACCCTGGGTAGCCATTGAGCCCCTGGCTTTGAAAATCCAGATGTTGGTGCTTCTCTCACTGGTAACTAATTATGTATGTATGTGATGGCTAGACAGCTAGAAGCCATGTCTGTTGGACTGCTGAATTGTGTTATTTTCTCTGTCTCTATTTTTTGTCTACTTGTAACTTCTATTATATTCTCTGAAGTTCAGGGTGCTGACTTTTTCCCCTGAGCTAAGTGAATTATATATTTTCATATATATGTTTGATTAAAGTAAGATTGTTAATCCTTTTTGAGTTGCTTTCCTTTAGAAAAGCAGATCAAAGGACCTGTGCTAGCAGCCGTCCTGGGTGTGCTAGGTCACTTGCTGCTGCCCTGGGGTATCCTTTTTCAATTCACTTTCCTTGTTATCCATACTTTGTGCCTATCTTTTTTCATGTTTTTATGACCTTTGGGCCTCCTCATACTTCAGGCTCTTCTATTATGGTGAGTCTTTCCACTCTGCCTGATTCAGGATGTCCTTTAGTTCAACAGAATTCTATAAGCACATCTCTTATGCTAATACCAGACAATGTACAACCAGGGGCGAACAATTAACAAATTCACAACCTAACAGTGGCTCCTCAAGGCTAATTATTTGTTTGACTAAGGCCTTATGCCTTATTTACAGACATTAGCACTTGAAAGTGTTGGCTGGGCTGGCTCCCTAGTGCAAAATTAGAGACTACTAAAACACAATACATTTATAACATTCAGACATGCTTTTATTTATTAAAAGGGACTAGTGGCTATGAGCAAAGCACCACCTCCTGCTTAAACAAATGTTCAGTCTTTAGCCATAATGTTCGCGTTGTTGCCTTTTACAAAGATTCTGATGGAGTTTTTCCCCCTTTGTTAGCCTTCTAACATTCAACAAAACCTCTATTTGACTTGTTAATGAGCAGTACTCCCTTCAGCTTATAACCCTGTGGCCTTGCAAGCTTCCAGGTGAGTAGGTTCTAAGGGGTAAGCCCAGGGTGTGAGGGGAAAGGGGAAATAGGGGCTCTTCCACAATGGATCATGGGAAATGCCTACAGACCACTGTCATCATGACTTAATAAGCCACCACAGTTCAACAACCAAAAGTTTTATTCCTATCCATGGAAAGAAGAATAAGGTAACTTTAATCACACAGGGAAAAATAAAAAATACCTGGTCCTAAAATTAGATGAATTCTGAACTTTATCACACTATTCTGAAGTCTATGTATGTTTTTCATCAATAACATAAAGGTTAAACTAATGAATATTTATTGAGTACCAATTATATATGCACAGTTCTGTATTAAGAGCTGTAGAGGCTGCCAAGAAACATAAGACCTAGTTCCTCAGGGAGCTTACAATTTAGTGGAGGGAAACAGATGTAAACATATGAAAAGTTCAACAATGTTTAATAGATTTAAATAATGCTTCTGAGTAACACAGAAACTGCTATAAAGCAAAAATTAATTATCAAATAAATCAGTCAGATAATAAATTCTATGAATTCTTTTTAAAAAAAGAAATAGATTTTCATGGGAAAATGTGTTCTGAGAAGGCATCATGGAGGAAGAAAGATAAAAGCTGGATCTTGAAATATGGATGGAATTTGGATAGGGAGAGAAGGAAATAGAGTAACAGCGTGAGCAAAGGGCATGCAGTTAAGAAAGTACAAACATTTGGAGGGAAGGAGATATATCAGTTTGGCTAGAGCATATGGTTTCTATGTGGGGAGTCATGGGAGATAATTTGGAAAAATGGTTTGGGGCTTTGAATGTCAAATTTTAAAGTCTGGACTTTATCCTGTAGACAATGGGAAACTATTGAAAGCTCTAGACAATTGGAAGCTGAGTTTTAGGATATTTATCTGGCAATAGTGCTTCAAATGGATTAAGAGGGCAAAACCACTAGAACAAGGATAAATAAGGAGGCTCTCACCACAATCCAGGTTTGAGATGACAAGGGTGGTGGCAATGGAAATAAAGAGAAGGGATAATGAATGTTTCTGGTCCCTGATGGGATGTGGCAGGGGAAGGAAGCCATAGAAGAGGAGTCAGAATTTTAAGCCTGAAGGAATGACAGTATCATTAGCAAGAAAAAAAATGGGAGGTAAGCAGGAAAAACCTGGAAGAGGGAAGAAGGGGGAGAAAACTAGTTAGGTGGAAGGGGGAAGGAAGAGAAATCTATTAAATATTTGCTTAGTTATATAGGGTAATTAATATACTCAACTGAATGCTAATCTCCTAGGAGAAAAAAGTAGTTATCTTGTATTTCTCTGTGCCCTCAAGGACTAGCACATTGCCCTGTTTATGCCAATTGTCAAAAAATAAGGAGACATCACAGCTTTCTCCCAAAGTTTAAATCACTGCCATGGAGAAGAGGGAACAGCTTTCTTTTATATTGCTTCCAAGGGCAAAACTAGGATGAATGGGTTTGTTACAGGATGCCAGATTTGTGTCAACATCATTGACAGTTAAAACTGTCCAGTGGGTTTCCTTATGAAATAGGGAACTCACCATTATGGAAAATTTTTTGGATAGAGACTGAATGACAATGTTTTAGAGCTGCAGTAAAAAGAATTCCTGTAAAGGATGGGAGACTAGACAAAAGAGCCAGTAAGATCCCTATTCAATCTTAAGATTCTCTGAAAAGCTCGGGTTTGAGCTCTTGAGTCTGGTATGATGGAAAGACATTTAGATGAAGATGCCCAACAGTCAGTTAGAAATATAAGCCTGGAATTTAGGAGGGGTCAGAATGGTAGACTTGGATCTCAGAGAGATAGGAGAAGGAAGGATGACTGAAGTCATGGAAGTTGATGAAATCAGGAAGAATAAGAAAATACAGGAAACTAGATAACGAGAGAACAGTCAATAAGATATAAAGACATAAAGGGGCAGCTAGATGGCACAGTGAATAGAGTACTGGCCCTGGAGTCAGGAGAATCTGAGTTCAAATCCGACCTTAGACACGTAACACAAAAACTAGTCATGTGATGTTGGGCAAGTCACTTAACAACAATTGCCCTACCTTCCTCCCCTCCAAAAGAAAAAAAAAAAGAACAGTACATGTAGTATTTATTGAAGAAGTCAAGAGAAGGAGAGAAGTCAAGAAGGAGAGACAGCTGAAACAAGCAAGAGAGCATGGTCAATGGTGTCAAACTTTATAGAAAGACCATCTTTACATTAAGAAAAAAGAACTTAAGTATGTACCAAAAAATATTCTTCTTAAAAAGTAGCCCCAAAGCCCACACTAGTCAAAAAAAGATAAAACATTTCTTGGAAGATTTTCCAAAGCATCCATATTTATCATTTTAGGTCATTTTTCTTAGGTTCTGAAAATCCCAGCTTTAAAAGGGTGCTGGGAGAAAATAAGGATACAGAAACTTTCTGAAATGGAAAGGCCATTACTCTCATTGAGTGATAGGGAAAAGAATGATCTGAAAATACTTTGAACAGCTTCATCAATAGTCAAAATAACAGGCAGCACATAAGAGAAGGGGAAAATGCTTGTTCAATTACTTTGAGAGGTATTATAACAAAAATAACCTTTTGACCAGGAAAAGTGATGCATCAGGCTGAAAGGATACAGCTAATGACTGTTTCTTTTGTAGGCACACAATTAACTGACGCAGGCAGACCATCATATTATAAAGATTTTAAACTACCCTTTCCAGGATTCTCCATGCCAGAAATAAGAGTTTATCATGACTGACAAGAACAATTTACTATTTTTTTATGGCAACTAAAAATGCCTAAGTACTGAAACCTGTTGTGGAAAGGAGAGACCATTTAACAAAAGTAATTTCTATCTCAGTGTTTGGACTCAATTCATTTTTATGGGAGTCTTTCAGAACCAAGTCACATATGCATGAGTCCAGATTCTGAAAATTCATAAAATGACTTGGACGCTCGATCATAGGAAAGCATACTGTCAGCAAACTGTCCCCTGTTGGAAATGAAACATCAGAGAGCACAGGATGCTAGCTGTGGGGCAGGAGCTTAATTAATTGATTACACTTTCAGATATCTCAAACCAACTTGTGAGAAAAACCTTGCCTAAATATAGAAAATTTTATTACAGCAGCAGAACAGATGAAGTTCTTAGCATTTGTAAGCTTACTGCAGAAGAGCCCAGAAACTGCTTACAGTGCATTATGAAGGCACAGTCCCAGTTTATAATCTACTCCTACCTTTTCTTCTTCTGTTAAAACAACCTGCCAATAGTAATAAGAGTGAGATAAAAATCAATAAAGCATGCTTGAAACCTGCAGCATAGCCAAAACATATGGACTGAGGCTGGGCAGGAAAGTAGGTCATTGAATTTGTAACCCCTTAACATGTATTTGATGAAATATGAGTACAATAAACTTCTCAAATCAGTTTTCTAACTTGTTGTCAATGGTTTGGGTGCTGACTATGCCTTCAGATTCTGAATAAAATAGAAAAACTTCCTATCTAAAGAGAAAATACCCACATGCCTGGATATTTGAGACTCTCAGATCCTTCTGAGTCTAAATGTGCCATGGACTAGTCCAATTTTGTCCTGTATTCATTCAATGTGTACTAGGTGTGTGAGTGTCATACTAGGCACTGAAGTTGATACACAAAGTTGGTTAAATCAGAATCCCTGTCTCCAAAGGGCCAACCACTGCAGCAGAGGAGATGAGCCAAAAATAGAAATAACAATAATACAAAGGCACTTCCTTAACTATCTATCAAGGCTTAAATTTTAGGGGGATAAGAGAGCATTTCTGATTAAACTTTTATTATATGACAATAACGTGCCCATTACATTAGAATGTGTATGATAAACCACCACCTCCATTCTAGTAGCTTGATTAGACTGTGGGCTGCACTCTATATGCCCAGATAGAATGATGTCAAATGCATTTTCCCTTTCTGATTGTGAATACTTAGCACTGATGTTATCCTTATTTCCCCACACTTGTACTAAAATGTAATTCTATGACATTAACACTAGCTCCACATTAAATTTCAAATTAGTATCAAGGACATAGGCAGCCATGGCCTAAGATTAATGCAAATACAGGCTTTAATTTCTAGGGAACTTCATTTCATTAAGTCATCTGTGCAATAAGAACAATATTTCTTTGATCAACTTTTGCCTTGCTTACTTCCAAGACTGTGAAACACATAATTATTCATCTCTTTGGGCCTCTGCCTACAAAAGCTTGGCTTTTGCCATATTATAGGCAAGTGAAATGAGACTTCAGTAATTTGTAGGTAGGAATTAATTGTGGGGGAAAAATGGTTTTTGGCCACATAAAGTACTAGGGCAAAACTGTCAGAAGTTTAACATTGGGAATGAAAAAGAAACGGTCCTGAAATGAGCTACTGCCTGCTGAGTGTAAAATACTTGGCAGACAGCTTGATTAACTAAGAACAGTTTTATCAGATATTTATGAAAATTCAGAAAGGCTGCCTTATGTAGCCAAAGTTAGGGGACAGGAGAGGACAGCTTGTATGGAGGAAAGAAGAAGAGTACTGGAACCCATAAGAAAAACTCTAGGACTCTTGATCTATCTCCTTTTGGTACACATGCGCGCACACACACGTGCACACACACACACACACACACACACACACACACACACACACACACACACACACCTCTTTCTTCTCAGTTAAACTTCAAGTAAAGGTAATATAGCTGGATGGTCCCCAAGCATCTAGGGTTTCTCTTCCTATTTCTCCAAATCAGAGGAAGCTATGCTGATAACACATAGAAAACTCTAAAAGGAAGAGGAGTCACAGAATGCCAGCAAAAATTCTGATGATAACTTAATGCCTTCCAATAAGTAGATTAATAAAGGAAAATGAAATTATAAGTTAATGTATTTCTAAGCTAAGGTTTAGCACAGTTCTTTCCAAACAGGCCTTGGGACAGTCCTGGGCATTATCATTCATTCATTCATTCATTGATTTAACCATTGATGGAATGCCTACACTGTGTGAGCAGGATACTCGACACAAAAATGTAATGTCTGGAACTTGAATCTACAGGAGAGATAAGAGAATGTACCTCCCTGTCTTCTCTGAAGGGGCGTGGGACACCACATAGACTGTCAGGCTCACTTAGTTCATGTATTTGGTGGTTAGTTCTGAGTTACTTTTCCCTTTCCCTTTTTATTCATTGTTATAAGGGAAGGTTCCAGATTGGGAAATGAAAGTGATAAAAAACAAGTTGTTGTTTTTTTTTAAATAGGATTTCTTCCTTATAGGGAAAATACAGAAATAGTGGTAATACCAGGTACAATGTAATATCTACCCAAAGACAGACAAAAACAAAATTCTCTAAGAGTTCAAAGGAAGGAGATGAGATTTCTATCTGAAGGGAATCAAGAAGGCTTCATGGGGGAAAAGGCCTTTATCTGAGCCTTGAAGGTTATAGAGGGATGGTAGATGGCAATGGGAAATGGCTGAGAGAAGCATTTCTAGCAGAATAGCATGAACAAAGGCATGGAAAAAAATGCAGGAAAAAAAATGTGAGGTCTACTTGGAGTGGCATCTGGGCTATGCCTTGAAAAAGAATGGAGATAAGGTTGGTTAGGTTGAGTTGCATCAGATTGTAGAGGGACTCAAATCTCAAATCTACATCTAATTTGGCATTTATTCTGTCTCTATTATTGAAGGTTCTCAAGAAGAGTATGAGATGAACATATTTGTAAACTACAAAGATTAATATGGAAGGATATATAAAATAGACTAGATGAGGACAGACTAAATACAAGTGAGTAGGCTATTGCAATAGTCAAGGCAAAACACTGAGGGTCTAGATTATATTGTAACGATGGGATGCAAAGAAGGGGATGAAGGGCAGAAATATTGTGGAGGTAGAACAGATAGGATCTGACAATTGGTGGGATGTGGAATGGTGAGGAAGAAGGAGAAAGAAATGATGCCAAATCTTCATGACTGGGAAATGTCAAGATGGCTCTCATCCTCTCATCAGGGAAACCTTAGGCTTTCCATATAAGAAAAAATTCCTTTCCCATATCTTCTCCTATACCCCATCCACTTTTCCAGTAGGGTATGGTGGATCTCTATGCTCCAGTGCCTGTATATCTAATTTCCCAGTTACATGTAAAATAATAGTAATAATAGTGTATATATATATGTATATATAGATATATATAAAATATTTTATTTTAAAACTTTGAATTACAGATTCATTCCATTCCTCCCTTGTCACCCACCCTTACTGGGAAGATAAGCAATTCAATATAGATTGTACATATGTAGCTATGCAAAACATTTTCATAGTAAATATATTGTAAAACACTGACTATATTTCCCTCCATACTATCCCACTTCCCACTTGTTCTATTCTCTACTTTGATCCTGTCCCTTTTCAAAAGTGGGTGCTTCTCTCCCCCCAAGCCTGACCTCCCTTCCATCATCGCCCCTCTCATCCCCTTCCCCCCTACTCTCCTGTAGAGTAAGATACCCTATTTAGTGTGTATGTCATTCTCTCCCTAAGCCAAATTTAATGAGAATAGGGTTGACTCATTCCCTTTTGCCTTCTTGTTCTTCCCCTCCATTGTAACCATTTCCCCTTGCCTCTCCTCTGTGAGATAGTTTACCCCATTCTGTCTCTCCCCATCTCCTCTCATTATATTCTTCTCTCACCTCTTAATTTCACCTTTTAAGTAGCATCCCTTCCTATTCAATTGGTCCTGTGCCCTCTGTCTATGTATACCTGTAAACATATATAAACACATTCACATATGCATTCAGATATCCATATACCCTCCTATATATATATATATATATATATATGTATATGTGTGTGTGTGTGTGTGTGTGTGTGTGTGTGTACATTTCTATTCCCTTCAACTATTCTTAAATTGGGAAAATTTCATAAGTTACAATTATCATTTTTCCATGTACGAATGTAAATAGTTCAACTTTGATAAGTTGCTTATGATTTCTTTTCCCTCTTTACCTTCTCATGCTTTTCTTGCTTCTTGAATCTGAAAGCCAAATTTCCTATTCAACCCTGGTTTTTTCATCAAGAATGCTTGAAAGTCCTCTATTCCACCGAATGACCATATTTTCCCCTGAAACATGATACTCAGTTTTGCTGGGTAGGTGGTTCTTGGTTTTAATCCCAGCTCCTTTGACCTCCAGAATATCATATTCCAAGCCCTTTGATCCCTCAGTGTAGAAGCTTCCATATCCTGTGTTATCCTGATTGTTTTTCCACAATATTCAAGTTGTTTCTTCCTGGCTGCTTGTAATATTTTCTCCTTGATCTGGGAATTCTGGAAACTGGCTATAATATTCCTAGGAGTTTTCTTTTTGGGATCTTTTTCAGTAGGTGATCAGTGGATTCTTTCAAGCTCTATTTTTGTCCTCTGGTTCTAAAATATCAGGGCATTTTCCTTGAGAATTTATTGAAGGGTGGTTTCTGGAATCACCACAGGTACTGGTATTCTGGGGTCCCTTCAGTCGGCTGCTGGCCTGGCCGCCCTGGGGCTAAAACAGAGGCTCATGTGGGCCTGAGCTCGGCTCATGGCTTTCAGGTATTTATCTCTCCTGTATATATTTTCCAGGCCAGTGGTTTTTCCCAAGAAATATTTCACATTGCCTTCTATTTTTTCATTTGTTTGGATCTGTTTAATAGTATCTTGATTTCTCATAAAGTCACTAGCTTCGATTTGCTCCAGTCTAATTCTGAAGGAATGATTCTCTTCAGGGAGCTTTTGAGATTCTTTTTCCATCTGGCAAATTAGGCATTTTAAGGCATTCTTCTCCTCATTGCCTTTTTGAGCCTCTTTTGCCATTTGAGTTAGTCTCCTTTACTTTTTTTTTTAAACAAATGCCTTATTAACTTCTGTTTTACATCATTAATTTCCACCAGATTTCGAGTTACAAATTTTCCCCCCGTTTTTCCCCTACCCGCCCTCCCAGAATAGCAGTTCCACAAGATATTGCTTCCTCCAATCTGCTCTCTCCCATATCTGCACCCATACCCCCTTCGACTTTTCCATTAGAGGAAAGTGAATCTCTGTGCCCCTATGCCGGCAGATCTTATCTCTCAATTACAAGCAAAAGAGTATTAATAATAGTATTTATATATATTTGAAACATTTAATTTTAAGTCCTCGAATTTCAGATCCATTCCCTTCCTCCCTTGTCACCCATTCCCTCTGGGAAGATAAGTAATTCAGTATATGTTGTACATGTCTAGCTATGCAAAAAATTACCATAGTAGATATATTGTACAAGGCTACTTACAATTCCCTCCCACCCATCCCACCCCCAACCTGGTCCATTCCCTACTTGATCCTGTCCCTCTTCTATAGTGGGTACTTCCAACCTCCCCTCCCCCCAAGGATGCCCTCCCATCCATCATCCCTCCTCTCATCTCCCTTCCTCCTATTCTGCTGCAGGTTGAGATATACCATTTAGTATGTATATCATTCTCTCCCTGAACCAAATTCAATGAGAATGTGGTTTTGCCTTTTTGTCTTCCTATTCTTCCCCTCCCATGCAGCCACTTCCACTTGCTTCTTCTACATGAGATAGTTTACCCTACCCTGTCTCTCCCCATCTCCTCTTGCCACTTTCCTCTCTCATCTCATAATTTCACCCCATTGAGTATCCTCCCTTCCCAACAAATTCAACCTATGCCCTCTATCCATATATAACTGTAAACATATATACACACATTCACATATGTATTCATATGACCATACACCCTTCTTCCATTATTTTCATACTGAGAAAGATTTCATCAGCCACAGTTATTGTTTTTCCATATAGGAAAGTAAATAGTCCAACTTTGATAAGTTCCTTTTGACTTCTTTTCCCTGATTACCTTCTCAGGCATCTCTTGCTTCTTGCGTCTGGATGTCAAATTTTCTATTCAACTCTGGTTTTTTCCTCAAGAATGCTTGAAAGTCCTCTATTCCACTGAATGACCATATTTTCCCCTGAAACAAAATACTCAGTTTTGCTGGGTAGGTGACCCTTGGGTTCATTCCCAGCTCTTTTGCCCTCTGGAATATCATATTCCATGCCCTTCAATCCCTCAGTGTAGAAGCTGCCAGGTCCTCGGCTATTCTGATTGTGTTTCTACAATATTGAAATTGTTTCTTCCTGGCTGCTTGAAGTATTTTCTCCTTGATCTGGGGATTCTGGAACCTGACTATAATATTCCTGGGAGTTTTCTTTTGGGGATCTTTTTCAGGAGGTGATCTGTGGATTCTTTCAACCTCTATTTTGCCCTCTGGATCTAAAACATCAGGGCAATTTTCCTTGAGAATTTCTTGAAGGGTGATTTCTAGGTTCTTTCTTTGATCATGGCTTTCAGGTAGTCTAATAATTTTTAAATTATCTCTCCTGGATCTATTTTCCAGGTCAGTGGTTTTTCCCATGAGATATTTCATATTGCCTTCTAATCTTTCAATTCTTTGGATCTGCTTAACAGTATCTTGATTTCTCATAAAGTCATTAGCACCTTGGAAGTGCTGTTTCTACTCCACCATCTTGGCTCCGCCTTGTATTTTTCTTAGAAGCTTTTGGTGCAAGAGTTCTGATTTTGTTGTCTTCCTTCTGTTCCATGCTTTGGTCCTTTTTGTCCCCAAATTAGGAGTGTAAAGTTGGATTTCTCTGCTTGCTTTGTTTCCTTTGCTTGATCATGTTGCCACTCAATTACTTGACTTTTGAGCTTTTTGCCACAGTTCTGTTACCAGACAGGGGAGCTTTGTCATAATTGCTGGGGTTTTTGCAGCTGCTGGAGCTGTTAGTTGGGTGCCCTCTCTGAGCCTCCACATACTCTGGCAAGCTGGTATTGCACCCCAGGTCCTCCACCCTAGACCACAATACAGATCCAAGCAGATTAAAGCAAGAGTGATTAGCCCTCAGACTGGTTGCTTGGTCCCCCTATAATCTGCAAGGCAGGAGCTGAACCTGCCACATGGCAGCGGCTGCAAAGCCAGGGCATCTCAGCTGCTTCTCCCTCCAGGGGATAAAGGCCGACCACACTCCCAAACTACCAGATCCCAAAGTCCACACTGTACTGACCTCTCACTTTGTCCTTAGCATCTATGTGTTGATAATTCTGGAAACCAGCACAGCTGCTTGTAATCTGAAGTCCCTCCAGTCTGTTACTGGTCAGGCAGCCCTGAGGCTAAAACCTCAGGATCCCACTGGGGTGGGCTTGGCTCCCAGAGTGCTGCACTGGCTCCTTCCTGCCAGCCTGCTGGGCTGTCCTCAGCAGGAAGTTAGCTTCTCTCTGTCATTTTGTGCATTCTGTAGCTCCAAAGTTTGTTCAGAGTCACCTTTCACATGAATTGGAAGAGTTGGAAGCCTGAGCCATGCAGAAGTCCTGTTTCTACTCTGCCATCTTAATTCACCCCCCCTCCAATTTTAAAATTTTTAAAAAGTATGTGTGGAGGAGTGGATTTATTTAATACACAAGCCTGGAAATAGCACAGAATGGTAAAAGGAATGAATATACTAAGGCTACACTAGTGGTTTATGTTATGACTAAAGACAAGGTAGCAGTAGCAGATAAGAGGCATCAGAAGAAGCTGCCATACTTATATGGGGCACTGTACTACTTCTGTGTAGCCAGACCCAGAAGATTATGAGAAGACAATGACAATGTTATCTGGTATCTCTTCTCACCAACAATTCGAGAAAGAGTACATGAGTCATATAGACTGAGTCATTGACAACATTCCTGCTATTCTTCACTTCAACATAACCAGATAAGTTGAGTGAAAAAAGAATTTCAAAAACCAGTGTACCACTCAAGACTAGTTATCAGCATATTTTGGACTGCTAAAATTTGTCCCCTGATATTTAGGGGAAGGATACTAAAAAGGGATCCTTTATTTAGATGCTTAGCAAACAAAAGATCTTGCAATCAACATGCCAATCTGTAGCAATACTTGAAATTCTACCACAAGATAGTTATTACTTTGAGTGTGGGAAAGACTTTTTGATATAAATTCTTCTAGGGGGAGTAACTAGGAAGAACGTCTTAAGCCATTCACAACTAGATATAAAATAGTTTAGTTAGCTGCTTTTCTCCTAATAAAGTCAACTAGAACTTGGGGGAAAGAGAGGATAAATTTAAAAAGAGAACGTCTAATTTAAGAGTATGGAAAACTCCCAGATTGGACAGATTTGGATATAGTACCACAGTGAGAGGCCCTAGATGACCAGAAGACAACACAATGGCTTCAAATATCTGAGGGCTGGGAGAGGACTGAAGACCAGTTGTCAACTTCATAGTTTTGCCTCAGTCCAGACCTGTATACAATAATTAGGGGAGGAATAAGATTTTCTTTCACTATATCAAAATTCAGCCTTCTAAAGCTCCAGACAAGTGAAATATAAAAGCTTTAACAAGCCACATTTCCAAAATTCAAGTGAGACTGAGAGGGAGGAGAGAAAAGACCACACTTCACATGTAAAACCAAGAGTACCTTACCCTTTGTGTGAGGTCACTAGCTTCATTAATGTAACGATCTCTCTCCTTTTCCAGTTGGAAAATGATTTTCCTTTGTTTCTGAGCCTCATCTTTGTAGTTCTGGATTTCTTCTTCTAGGTTCCTCTTGTTTTGTTCATGAAGTTTTACTAAGTCCACCTGTTTCTGGGTGGCAGTGACAGCCTTCAGCAGGTTCTACAGGAAAAAAAAAGACACCAAAACATTTAAGTTACCAAGTATGCTTAACATGAGAAATGAACTCATCTTAACTCAGCAGTCTAGAATGACTATCTCTAATAACATCATTCTTGCACATTTTTTAATAAATAGTGTTTTTTCCAATTGCATGCAAAGACAATTTTAACATTCATTTTTAAAATTTTATTTAGGATTTTATTTTTCCCAGTTACACGTAAAAACAGTTTTAACATTCATTTTTAAAATTTTGAGTTAAAAATTCTCTCCCTTCCTCCTTCTCCACCCTCCCTCACTGAGAAAGCAAGCAGTTCAATATAGATTATATACGTGTAGTCATGAAAAACATTTCCATAATAGTCATATTGTAAAAGAAAACATAAACCAAAAAACAAAGCTCAAGAAAAATAGTTTAAAAAATATGCTTCAATCTGTACTCAAACACCATCAGTTGTTTCTCTGGGGATAGATATAGCATTTTTCATCATAAGTCCTTCAGAGTTGTCCTGGATCATTGCATTGCTGAGAATATCTAAGTCATTCACTTCTGATGATCCCACAATATTGGTGTTACTTTGTACACAGTGCATTTTACTTTGCATCAATTCATGCAAGTCTCTCCAGGTTTTTTCCAAGAGCATCCCACTCATCATTCCCCATAGCACAATAGCACTCCATCACATTCATATAACACAACTTGTTCAGCCATTCCCCACTTGATGGGCATCACCTCAATCTCCAATCCTTTGCCACAAGAAAAGAGCTGCTATAAATATTTTGTATATATTGGTCCTTTTTCTTTTTGTTTTTTTTTATCTCTTTTGGGATACAGACCTAGTACTGGTACTGCTAGATCTAAGGGTATGCATGGTTTTATAGCCCTTTGGCCATAGTTCCAAACTGCTCTACAGAATAGTTAGCATTCATTTTTTTTAATTCTGATTTCCAAATTTTCTCCCCCCTTTTTTTCTCTCCTGCTTCCCCTCTCCCTCCCTAAAACTATAAGCAATTTCATATAGGTTATACATGTGCAATCATGTAAAATATATTTCCATATTAATCACATTGGGAAATTCTTGCACATTTTAAAGTCAAATGTAAAGTGTTCGAAAGGCAAATTACACTTTTTCTGATGATAATGTATTACACAAAAAAGGTAAACTTTTATTTTCTCTACCTAACTTGGAAACTAGTTGTAGTCTTGGAACAGAAAGTTATTTGAATGGCAGCAAAATGAAAGAAAGAAAATCTGATTGTGCTGCTTATTAAAATACTTTCTGCTCAAGAAAATATCCTAGTTCTTTCTAAATACTATGCTGCATTAATTTGTTACATCTCCTATGTAAAAGGCATCATGACTTGGTGGATAGAGAACTGGCCTTAAAGCCAATGCAGGCCCTGCCTCTAATACATTTTAATGTAATATTAGCTGTGTGACCTGAGCAAATCCCTTTCCTTCTCAGTGCCCTAAGGAACTTTCTAAGATTTTAAGTTGCAGAGAAGGTGGCAAGGTACACTGGTAGAGGGAATCTCTTCATCTAGAAGTATGAGATGGCAATGAAATCACGTGTCCCAAACCTAGCCTGTTATGTAGGTTAAATGCTATTTAAACTAAATCTGATCATGGTGGTTGCACATATAAAATTGAAAATTTAGGGACTATTTCCAGAATTATCCAAAATACTAGATGATTTTCCTTAGATATATAAACAGATAAAAAATTCAATTTGGAAAGCATTTATTACACTCCTACCATGTGTCGCTACTATGCTTGGTGCTGGAGATACAAAGACAAGAATCAAAACAGTCCCTGCCTTCAAGGAACTTATGTTCTACTTTAGGGGAAAGCATGTAGAGAGATAAGTATAAAATATGGGCATCCATATATACATATGAAGAACATGTTTGAAACACTGTAGAGAGGTCAAAAGAGTATTAAGGGAAGAGTGAAAAAATTTTCATGAGTACTGGGGGGGCCCACTTATGCTAGAGAGTACAAATTTGTAGGAGACCCAGTTAGTATGGTTATATAGCTTCCTCCAATGGAGTTCAGAAGCAATGGAAGAATAGAGAAAGAAGACGGTGGAGATAGTCTAGGTTTGGAAAGGAAGGAGCAGGAATATGACGAGGAGGCAAGGGATTTGAGGGCATAGAATAGGGTAAAGTTGAACTAGTTAGCTAAAGGGTCAAGGTTCCAAAGGGAAGAAAGTGAGACCAGAGCAGGGCAATCTATTAGAAAATCAGAATGGGAAGGAAAGAACAGAGACTACACGAGGATGGAAGGACACAAAGTTATGGTCTGAGGGAAGAAAACTCAGAGTTCTGGATCACAGATTATGAAAGTAAAGACGTTCCAAATAGTCTTTCTATCAATGTTATTTCCATCATTATGTACAGCTGAGAATTTGAGGAAGATGATAAATAGGAAGCCAGGGGTTTAAGGGACATCCGTGTATATATCAAAGTTCCCAAGGATGAGGTTAGGGCACAAAGAAAATGAGGTCCCCAAGGAGGGGTTAGTACAGAAAGACCGTGAGCCAAATGGCGAATTCCCTGAAAAAGAAGGAAGGGTGACTTGGAGGCTGGAGATCACAGCAATCTGAATCTGCACAGACTGCTGGAGACGAGAAGCTGATGAATGATAGTGAAAAACAAAGGTCCAGAAGTAGCTGTATGGTGTAAGGAATATGCCTGTTCCTCCTCCTGACCCAGTGTGTCAAAGGGCATTGAGAAGAAGGCATCCAGATGAAAGACTATGAAAGAAATAATCCTAATACAAAAGACAGTTTGTTAACAGCAGAACAGGATTACAGAAGGGCACAATCATAGGGAGAGTAGAGCAGGATAGAGACCTCAGGAGGACTAGGGTTGAAGTATATGGGAATGAGGGAAAAGGCGACAGATGGCAGGGAAGGCAAGCCCTCTATTCTGGATGACCATGATGTAGAGAGGAGGAAGAAAGAATTTGCTAGCAGCAAGACAATGGTTTGTCCTAACCTTCCCAGTAGCTCCAGGTCCCAGGAAGGATGTGATCTGCATGCCTCCCTCCGGGATGTGTATAGTGGGGTGGGGTGGGATGGGGTGTACTACAGATGAGGTCCTGGGCCAAGAACAGGCGGCAAAAGGCTGAGTTGCCCGGGAGCTCACCAGACTAAAAGAAGGGCTAAAACATGGCTGATTTACTCATTGTCCCTCGTTGTCACAGGTAGTTTTGCCCCCTGCATCAGCAAAGCCAACTTTGTACCAAATCATATTACTAAATGCTGAGAGACCTTTACCCAGAAGCAGTGAAGAGGAGAGAGAGACAGAGACAGAGAGAGAAGTTGTTTTAGACAGGAAGAGAACAAAAGGCTGTTTTAGGATTGGGAAGTCCTAAACATGCTTGGAAGGGGAAAGTAATAGGAAGGGACTATTGGAAAAGGAACAACTTAAGAAACATTGGAGAGAAAGACAGCAAGAACCAAATCTTCCAAGGAGTAGGAAGAAACAAACCAAGGGCAGATCCAGAAGAATTCGCCTGAAAGAAGAGTAGGGATCTTACTTTTTCTGTGACTAGAAAGAAAGTAGTCAGTGGACTGTGGTGCAAAGGCCTTCTGGGGAATGAAGGAGAAATGTGATGCAGGCCTACATGGGATGACCCCAATTCTCTCTGTGAAGCAGAAAGCTAAGTCATCTACTCTAAGTGTGGAGGGTGGAGTAAAACTGGGGGGTGGGGAGGAGGATGAGAGGAAACATCTAAGAAATCTATGAAACCTAAAGGAAACAATTTGGAACTATTTATGAAAACTAAAGAAATAATTAAAGATATAGCTAACATTTTCCATTCCTAAACAGGTAAAGGAAAGTAATCATTGGGGATTAATCAATAATACCTTCACTCTGTCTAAAAATAGGCAAGAAAGGTGACATTAAATCTTTGCAACTAACAAATTTAACACTTTTAGCTCATGAAATTCCTCCAGTAGTAAATGGAGCCCTCCAATCTTAAAAGTAGAACCACTAACCAAACAAGAGATAGAGAAGATCATGGAAAGTAAAATGGATAATTTCAATTACATTAATTTAAAAGACTTTTGCACAAAAAAAAAAACACTAATGCAGCCAAAATTAGAAGGAAAACAGGAAATGGGAGAGGAGGGAATTACAGCAAGTTTCTCTGACAAAGGCCTCATTTCTCTAAGGAACTCAGCCAATTCTATAAAATAAACTTTAAAGTCATTCCCTAGTGGATAAATGATCAAAGAAAAGGAACAGGCAATTTTCAGAAGAGAAATCAAATGACTATCTATAGTCACATAAAAAATGCTTTAAACCACTACTGATTAGAGAAATGAAAATTAAAACAACTCGGTGGTACCATCTCACACCTATCAGATTGGGGGGGAAGGATGTGGAAGAACAGGGACACTAAAGTACTGTTGGAAGAGTTGTGAACTAGTACCAACCATGTTGTAGAGCAGTTTAGAACGATGCCCAAAAGGCTATAAAATTGTGCATACCCTTTGACCCAGCAATACCACTCCTAGTTCTGTATCCCAAAGAGATCAAAGAAAAGGGAAAAGGACTTATTCACTGCAACTCTTTCTGTGGTAGCAAAAAAATGGAAATCAAGGGGATGCCGCATCACAGTTGGGGAATAGCTGAGTAAATTGTAGCATAAATTAAATACTATTGTGCTATAAGAAATGATGGGCATGATGGTGTCAGAAAAACCTGGGAAGATTTATATGAACTGATACAAAGTGAAGTGAAGAACCAGGAGAACAGCAATATTATAAAGATGATCAACTGTGAGAGACTAAATTACTCTGATCAAGACAATGGTCCAACACAATTCTGGAGGACCCAGAATGAAAACTGCTATCCACCTCCAGAGAGAGAAACCCTAAACTCAGAATGCAGAATGGAGCATACTTTTTTTTAGGAGGAAGTTTTTCTTTTTTTCTTGTTTTTTTTTCTGTTTTCTGTTTTCTTTGGAAACATGGCAAACATGGAAATGTTTTGCATAACATCACATGTATAATCAATATCAAATTGCTTGCCTTCCCAAGGAGGGGACAGGAAGAGAATTTGGAATTTAAAATGTTTTTTATAAACATTTAAAAAGTTTATATATAATTGGGAAATATTTAACAAAATAAATTAAAATATGCTTTTTAAAAAAGTAGAGCCACTAGAGTTAGACCTCTAGCCTGTTTTACTAGTTCTTTTAGGGAAAGATGAACTCAAGAGTCTAAAAGATCAGAGATTTGGAGCTAGCTGGAAGGAATCTTAGGGGTCATCTATTTCAACTACCTCATCCTACGGATGGGGAAAATGAAGCCCACAGGGATCAGAAGACGAAGTCAAGGTCACAAGTAGCAGAGGCAGGATCTGAATTCAGACAAATGGAGCACTCTGTTAAAAAAAAAAAAAAAAAACCACCTCCCAGTAAAAGCAAAATTGAAGATTAGGATGGTGGATAAGTGAGGGCTTTTACAAATCACTAACCCACTATTCTAGGATATTATGCATTGTACAATTTTTATAAGTACCCACTTACATTTACTCAATTAACACAAAGTTGTAGATATGTAGATATTGAATTCTGAGATTTTTATCAACTACTTAGGATACCAAATAACATATCAGCAATAAAATGGAATCCACAAAATACTCTTAAATCCCCTACTGTTTTATATGCTAATTCTCAGAAGTCCCTTTGTGTTCACAGGTGATAATGTAATTTCAATTCACAGACACTAAAAGGCAGAGTGTAAGCAGCTGCTTAAAGGAAAATTGAGAGCTATTATTTATTCTAATCTACTTTGACTTGCTGTGAGTTTTATTTCTTTGCACAACTGGTTATAGACAGATATTATATTCCCAAAGCAAGACATTCATTTTCCAACATTACTATCACAAACTCACCTTATTTAATATGTCTCTCTCTCGAAGAAGCTCATCCATAGCCTTTTTATCAAGTTCTCCTTGCTTCTTTGCAGTCTCCAGCTCTAAATCACCAGAAAAAGTTATAAGTTCAAGACCAAATTACGAGCTAATAAAAAATAAAGACAACTCCTCTACAGCAAAAGAGAAAAATTACCTGAAACCTTTATCAGTATTACATCAAAGGGGAAAGGTCATTAACAGGGAACTAAAAATGTTAAGGATAGCTTTAACAATAACCATTAAAGGAGAAAGCAATCCTGTGGCTGTTGTCAATGTCAGTAAGGGATATAAAATTCAATCTAACGCTGTAAAGCATGACAAAAAAAAAAAACAAAACAAGAAATGGAACTGTCACCAACACTAACTTCTCAAATCTGAAAAGCACTCTGTGCATTTAATTATTTGTAAAATAAATTATCTTGTTTCCTGTTTTCTTCATAGCTTTCAATGAGGGTACCAAGAAAGTCTCATACTACATCTCAAAAGAAGATTCAGCTACCTAAAGTATCCTAAAACTAGAAAGTCCAGTTAATAAAAAATCACTTAAGATATCTGAAAGCCACCAAGAGAAAGCTTTTGAGTGGCCAATATTTCTAACAAACCAATCTAAGTGGGAAAAGCCCCTTGAAAATATGAAAGTTCAAATTTTAAGATGTATTCTTATTCAGAAACGGTATCTAGACCAAAGGACTAGAATGATACTTTATCCTTTTCTCATACTATCTTCTTTTTTTCCTAATGGGGTCTATCTCATAACCAGGTAAAACTGAGACTAACTGATAACATAAAATATTTTCTCAGCTTCCAAATCAACACAACAGGGAAAAATGAAGCCAAAGGTACATTAAGTTAATACAGTGACAATCAGCTCACCACTTTCAAGTGAACAAGTTGGGGGCCACAACACAAGCTTTTATTTACACACACACACACACACACACACACACACACACACACACACACACACACACCAAAAAAACTGAACCAGAGCAGAAGGTGTGTGGAAGGACAAGATAATATTAGGCATGGGTACACTGAGTTGTAACTCCAATGTCTAACACTACATCTACACAATGCCAAAAATTGCCCGTTGAAAAGTAAACAAAATCAGTCAAACCAGCTATTTGACATGATGTCCAAAAAAGCTGTTCACTGAATTCAACTGTTGTTTGACTGGACTGAGTCACACATTCACACTATGTTTGTTTGTTTGTTTTTATGGGCTTTGCATAGAGCTCACCAGATACAATCAAAGTCATTAATCAAACTAATCAAATGTTTACGAAGATCAACAACAATGCTGCTTATAGTCTACCTTTCTCTAATCCACCAATCTGATTTTTGAGGATTTCCTTGGTCTGTTCCACCTCTGCCTTCTGATCTTCAGCTTGGTGCAATTTTTTATGTATTATCTCTCTCATTTTGTTAAGTCTTCCAATGTCAAGTCGCATTTGATGGATTTCCTCCTCTTTAGCCTATATAATTAATGAGACAGAAAGGACAATGACATTTGGCAAACAAAGTACTCAGTGAAAAGAAATGATAAGTTCTGAACCAATAAAAGGAAGCACTCTTTTGACAATGCAAAAATAGTCTGTGGCATTAAGTTTTTAAGTACTGTTTGGACTGAAGAGAGATTGGAAACCTATGTCTTGAATAGGATAGTAGACAAGCTGAATGAAAAAAAACTGTGATCAAATCTTTTGCTTAAGAGTGAAATCTGATTGTTGGGTCAAGAAAGATTTGGCCACTGAAGCCATTATCATACCTAGGTTATTTTGTGTACACTTGATAAATAATGATTCCATAACTGGTGTTGCATTGACTGCCATCAGTCACTTTGTAATTTTCACTAAGCTACTGAGAGTGCTCTGATATATAGCATTATTCTCTCCACTGTCCTAATGAAATGGTACAAGGCTGTAATTTTTTTTTTTTAGACATCAGGTCACAACAGTACCAAGTACATCTAGAAGCAGTCTTATACCACAGTAGTGCTGTTACTTTGGGGGTATGCATGAAAGATGAAATCGATATGGCAATGTCAGTAGATAATTCTGGATGGTAACAAATGTACCTAAAAAAAGAATTCCTGGGGGCAGCTGGGTGGTGCAGTGAATAGAGCACTGGCCCTGGAGTCAGGAGGACCTGAGTTCAAGTCCAGCCTCAGACACTTGACACACTTACTAGTTGTGTGACTTTGGGCAAGTCACTTAACCCCAATTGCCCTCTTGACTTTGGGCAAGTCACTCAACCCCAATTGCCCCACAAAAAGCAAAAAATAAAAAATAAAAGAATTCCTGCCATAGACAGCACCACACATTTGCCCATATGCTTCCAATTAAAGGCAGGGAGGAGATGCCATTATTGTACCAATTTCCTTAAAATGAATTGAGATGAATTTTCTTGGGGATTTCTGAGCCATTATTTCACAATATCTTCAATGCACACAACAATCCCTTAAATCACATATAGTATAGATTGATTTTAAAAAAAAAATAAAGTCAATGATAATTTTGGTGAAGGGGGAATTGTTAAAATTTTGCTGAATCACTTAAAAAAATAACTGGAGACATCCAGGGAGGGTGTCATCAGCCCACTTTAGGAATCATAGTTCTAGCAAATGGAGAGGCAGAACATGGCTGTCCCTGTCTTCTATGCAGAATCCTTACAGATTTGAGAACATACATAAAATGCACCTTTTTTGCTATGTGTCCCACAGTGTCAATGAAGGAGAATATTTGTATAGGCATTTTTACTCTAATGTCAATTATAGACTCATATTCCTTTGCTTCTAAGCTGTTGTTTCTGATAGGGATGGGATCTGAACCCCTAAAGGGAAAAGACCATGTCGTTGGGATCTGGACCCTTAAAAGGTAAAGCCCCGGACTTTATCACCTGGCCCAGGGTCCTAGGGGCACCTGGTTAATCCTCTTATTGTGGTCCCAAGCCCAACCCTCCAATTCTCTGTTACCACTAACCTAGCCCAGCCTTACCTCCTGATCACCCCAGCCTCTTCCCACCTTTAATTCCTTCTAGACCTATCTCTGTTCCTATAATCTTCTGTATAAAAGTTCTATGTTGCCTCCATTAAAGTGCTCAGATTCCTTAAGAGGCTGGCCAATATGGCAGATTTTAGAATCTTATCCACCCTGATAGGTATTCTAATAAACCTTGTCTTTGGCTGAAGAAGGTTTGGGTAGAAGGCAGGAGCTGTGTCAATATTTCAGGGTCCCAGCACCCCTAAGCCTCAACAGTTTCTTCACTGTTTGAACTAACAATGTACACAGGAAGAACATTTTTCAGTCCAGACCATGCCTAGATGGTTTTGATGTCTATTTGCTTATAGGCAGAGGGTTGTATTAGATTACCTCAATTTCCCAGGCAGTTCTATGAGTCATGTATTTCTTATTCCAAATTCTAACAAGCTAGGATTATGAATCTAGTGGAGTTTACTCTCAGAGTTAAAAAGGTAAATAAAAAGCTCTTCTCTTCTGTGTTTAAGTATCACCTGAATACAAGGCCACCATTTATAGTCTTTCATTTAAGGGAGGGGTATGAACCAGAAACCCATTTTGAAAAATGAATAGGACACAGATGACAGTCATATAAATGGATTAACACAGCCTTGCAAATAAGTGCAAAATTCAAGCTGTTTGGCACCCTTCCCCACTTTATCTTCCCAACAGATGTAGTAAAATAACAATATTAATAATCAACATTCTTTACTACTTACTCAACAGGAATCATTTCTTGCTCTTGCAAGGGATAACCTGCAAGGCTGAATTAACAAGGCCAACACCTGACCTACATTTTGAAAAGTCTTGAATAACCATGTAACTGATAATAAGGTTTACAGTTTTAGATACAAGCATGGGAATTATCACAGTCTGCCCCAGGGCACAAAGTAATCACAGCAGGTGTTCACCTGCCTTTGATATATCAAGGCATTCAGTAAAGTGGGAGGGCAGTATTTCTAGAGAGAGGGATCAATGGTTTAAACTGAAAAGACAAATTCCATATTAACAGACAGGGAGGGAGAGAAGTCTTGTGTAACCGACATATCATGCTGTATTTACTTTCAGCTCCAACGTCTTCTGCTGGTTCTCCTGGGTTATCTGTTCACAGGCCAGGACATGCTGTTCATTCTCCTGCTGAAGTTTAGTGTTCCTCATCTGAAACTGTTCCAGTTCCTTAGCAGCTCGTTCATTTAGGATCTATGAGAGATGTGGAACATTCTAGTTGATACTTTTTAATCTGACTACAATATCTACATATGCACATAGTTCCACAAACTTCCCAGAAGCAGAAGCTTAACCAGAGATTTTCATCTCTGTAGAAATTGCTCTTTATTCCTGATGAAACTACTAATGTGCTCACAATACAACGAATGTTAAATGACTAGGGAGAATGACAATTTCTAATGAATAACACAGTGAGCATCCCCCCACTTTTTTTCCCCTGGAGCTCTGGGAAGTCTCACTCACAGGTGGTGGATAAATATTTTAATGCCTTTTTGTCGTTTGGCAGGCATCACATACACAACAATCGCTATAATCATTGCAAATAAGCAGGAGATTCGAATGGATTTTATCAGCTGTGGGGCAGAAGAGCAGGACATCTCTGCAGGCAAATCCGACATTAATATGCCTAGAACATTTCCATAAATGGAACAGTTCACTGAGACCAGCACATAGCCATTTTCCCATTTAATCCATCTTAAGTCAAAAATCTGGAACAGCAGCATGCTGATTTATACCTTCTTGATTTCAGTATCAGCCAGCTTTCTTCCCCCTTACTAAAACTCCCCTAAACAAAGTTTTCTAAAGATGAACTTATAGTGGGGAATCAGAAGATGGAAAGACTGGAAGGAGGAAGAAAAAGAAGAGTAACCTGTATGAAACTACTACTCTAGAATGCTGTCACCATCCTCATAGTCAGACTTGGGGGCTCTTCTGACAGGGGAAGCTAAATCAAATTTTCAATTAATGTAGAATAAACTGAAGTGCAGCCTTCCACTCTAAATGGAACTGGTATTTTACCTAAGCTATCTCTATCTTGGCTGAATAAGCTACTCTGTTTTTATCATGAATTTCGAATTCTGGGAAAAGTATGTCATTCTGCAGTCATGATGGTAATAGGTAATTTATTACCACATTAAGAAAGTTAAGGAATGACTTTCTAATTCAAATAATTTGGTCATCTTCCCCCTAGAGATTGTACTATGTAAAACATGTACATAACTTTGGACTTCATGCAGAATTAATAAAGAAACTGTCATAAGAATATGTGTTGCAATTTTTTGTAATGTCATAAGAGGAATGTGGTGTGGCTAAGCAATTCTTTGGAAACAGTGTCTCTGGCCAACAATACCTGGGAAAATAAGAAATCACTTTTTGATTACTGGAATTTCTTCCTTTAAAAAGAAAGACACACTCAGGATATTCTTTAGACTTAAACCTTAATAGTCAATCAATAGTCAATCTCTCCCTTTCTATATGTGCCTTGTTTCTATCTCTCTGTCCCTCTCTGTATGTAGGGGCTACTCATGGACAGATCTTACTCTGATTGTTCCATTTTCAACCAAAACTGATTCATCCCTCCTTACACAACCTGGTCTCCTCACTCTCCCAACTCCCTGGGACTTGTCATATTAATGTTAACCTTAAAGTGGACAAGATGAGCTTAGCCCATTGTGACTAAGAATTCCAGAGCTCGAGATACACCAGCCTCAGACTTTCCAGCAACACCAATTACAAGTGTCCACCATCACACCTGGAATTAATATGAATTTTTCAGAGTTAAAAGGGGAGGCATGAAAAACTATAAAAAGGAATAAAATCAGGGGCGGCTAGGTGGCGCAGTGAATAGAGCGCCGGCCCTGGAATCAGAAGGACCTGAGTTCGGAGCCGGCCTCCGACACTTAATCCACACAAACAAAAACCTAGCGTGTAACCTTGGGCAAGTTACTTAACCCCAATTGCCCTAAAGGGGCGGCTAGGTGGCGCAGTGAGTAAGAGCGCCGGCCTCGGAGTTTGGATGAGTGATCAGATCCGGCCTCAGAAAATGAGCACCCACGCATAAATCAAATGACTAGCCGTGTAACCTTGAGCAAGTTACTTAACCCCAATTGCTTTAAAAAAAAAAAAAAAAAGGAATAAAATCAAGGTGTCTTAATTCCCACTACTAGCTCTTTAAAGAAATATAAAAATAATAAATATGAAAGGCAAATGGTTTTGTGATGTCTGCAATGCAGGAGAGAGGTCACACACTCTCCACCTTTCTAGAGAAAGATGGAAAATGCTAAAGCAGGTCACTGTGGAAGGCATTGCTCCTAGAGGCAGGAATACACCTGCCCATGTGCATTCCATACCTTCTGCTCTTTGAGCTGCTGTTCCAGTCTTTGGATTTCCTCTTTACTCTTTTGCACAAGCTGCTGGAGTGTCTTTATTTCAGTCTGTTTTCCATCCATGTCACTCTGAACCTGTTTGAGCTCTTTCTCTAGTTTCTCCTTCTTCCGAGATTCCCGGGAAGCCTCATTCTGACGAAGTTGGATTTCTTGTTGGAACTACAGTTACAGATAGAGCAGAATAGAAAGAAATGAAAACTTTTTGGTGCAATTGGTAAGATTTAGTGCTTATTTCCCTACTTAGGTGTCTCATTTTAAGGGAGATCACCTCAGAACAGGGATTTTTCACTAGTTATCCCCTAGCCCTGATTTTTAAATCTTTAGAGGACAGGAAGAAGCTTCTGGTTTACTCTTCAATGTCCCAAATCCATGTCAATCAAGAACATGCTTTTTTTTCTTGCCACCCAGAGAGAAATACTTCATAAAGACCACCAGTGATAAGAAACACCACTTGGTCTACAGTATAAAAAATGTTCAGATTTATTCACCCATTTAAGTCCTTGAAACTGGAAGGACCAAAAGGAACTGCTTCCCCCAGCTTGGTAGGTAGCAGTTTATGGCCTAGTCAGATCAATCAGCCTTCTCGGGACAAAATTGCCAGCAAGGCCTCTCTTCCAGGCAATATTCTCTACTAATGTAGTTCAGACAAGAGGCAGTAGAGAGTCAACAGCTCTCTGAAAGAACAGGTCATAGAAACCCACAAAATAGCTGAGACATTTTTTGATATGAGATGATTTATTTGAGATGAGAAAGGGAGAAGAGATCAGTTTCAGAAGGAGCTACAGGAAAGAAAGTTTGGGACAGCCCTTTGGTGCTCAAGCTTGCCCCCCAGACCTGAGAAATGGCTTGCTCTGCTTCATCCTTTGATCTCTCCGTTTCTTGGTGCTGCTCAGTGATTAAAGCTAGGCTCTCTCGTAATTTCACAACTTCCGACAAGAGTTGGTCTCGTTCCTTTGTTATTTCTTCCTTGTATTTCAGTAAATCTCTGATGCTGGAAAAAATGAAACAAAACACAAACCAAATGGCAGTCTTCTCTGTGAGATTCTATCCCCTACTGAGCTCATTTTAATGTAAGCGACTGAATGTCAAGCATTGCTGATTAACCCATAGCAGCTGTCAAATTATACAATTTTTCTTTTCATTTTAAATATTCATTAGAGAGCTGTAGTCACAACTGATAAGCCTAAGACCTAGTATAGAAATACTGTGCACTCCGTTAGTTTTTACCTTGTGCATCCTTTAACAAAAGAAAAAGAGCAAAGGATTGTAACCCAGATAAAACATGCATAAAGACAAAATGTGACAAATATTGGTGATGTAACTGTTAAGATCATACAGTATTGTAATCCTTCTGTCTGAAGAGAACACCAGTTTGTCTTTAAATAGTTTGTAATCTAGACACCATAGCTAGTTATTTGGCTCAGTTCCTCTATAAGACTTAGACTCTTTAGAACAGAAAACCTAAGCATCCTAACACAGCCTCTGGATCAAAACTGATCCAGAGGAAAGCAGATACTTCAAGGTTAGGATTGAAAAGGAAAACTTGCATTTCTGTCATTTGCTCATGGTAGACCTCAGATGGCTATCTAAACCAATTTGAGAACCATATTTACTTACTATTACTCACAGTGCCTTTTGAATACACAAATATATACTAATTTAAATTATATACACACAACTCAAAGTACTTTCCTTCCTTTCCATGAAGCTATACCAGAAACTCATAGAATCAATTCATTTTAGAGCTGGAAAGGACCAGAACAGTCATCTAGTCTACCCTATACCCGAAAGAGAATCCTCAGTACAATATACACACAAAAAGCATTCTTTCTACTCTTTGCTCTCTTCCACATACTCTATGATCCAGACAACTAGCCTCCTCCCTGTTCCCCATACGCTTTATCTCCCATCACCCATACTTTTGTGTTAGCTATCTCTCATACCTGGCAAGCTCTCCTTTCTCACCTCTACCTAACCCTGACTTTCTTCAAGATTCAGCTCAAGCTCTATCTTCTATAGGGGGCTATTCCCAGTCCTACCTAGCTGCTAGAGCATTTTCCAATAAGGTTGGTTACCTCTCATCCACTCTATGCATATTGTATGTACCTAATTATTTCTATGTTGCCCATTAGAATGTAATCTTCTTGAGGGCAGGGACTATTTTTTTTTTAATTTTCAATCCTTAGCATAGTATCTGGTACATAGTAAAAATATTTAATGCTTGAATAATTAACCTACCCTTTTTTTCCCAAAAACTTCTATCCATACCATTTATGCCCTCTGGGTTTAATGCTTTTTTCACATGATAGTCTTTCAGATATGTTAAGAGAACTATCATGCCCACTCTGAGTTGTATAATTGAGGGATTCTGAATTTACAGTTGGGAGGAACCGACTAAAGGTCAACTAATACAACCCTCTCATTTTACAGAAGAACAACTGAGGTCAAGAGAGGTTAAGCAATCTATTCAGTGTCACACAGCTAATAAGCATTTAGAGGGGTCAATTGAATCCAGGTCTACCTGGCTCCAAGTCCAACAACACCATTCACTAGGCCATGCTACCTCTCTTGACTTCAGACCAGACAAATGATCCCCAAAACATCCCTTCAACTAATCTTCATATGGCATGCTTCACTTTTGTGGCTGCTCTCCCCTGAATATTCTTCAGTTTTACCAACAGCCTTCCCAAACTGTGGTGCCTATCACTGAAGGCAACATTACAGAGGTAGACTGAGCAGGCAGATTCCAGCTGGACTCTCATTTCCTCATTTCTAGAAGCTATGCCTTTCTTTCTGCAGCCCAAAACTGTATTAGTTTTCTGTCTGCTATATCATACTGTTTATTTACATGTTGAATTTGCAGTTCACTAAAAAACCCCAGATCTTTTTCATAAATTAGATTATTAACTATAAATCCCCCATAAACCCATCTTGGATTTAAATAAATTGACTTTAAATATCATACTTTACATTTATCCCTATTAAATTTCAACTCATTCAATCCAATTTTCTAGTCCAGGAGTGGGGAACCTACAGCCTTGAGCCCACATGTGGTCTTCTAGGTCCTCAAGTGGGGCCTTTTGACTGAGTCCAAGTTTTACAAAACAAATCCTTTTATTAAGATGATTTGGTCATATGTAGCCTTGAGGCCAAAGGTTCCCTATTCCTGTCTGGTCTCTTGTGGCATTTAAAAAGTTCAAGAGAAATAGTTTCTAGATAATTTAACCATTTATTAACAAGGCTAGCATGATTATTAATAACAGGAGGTAATATGACCAAAGACCCATCATGGTGATGGTCTCTTAGACCAAAGACCCATCATGGTGATGGGCTCACAGTTTATATGCCCTTGGAAGAGTAGGTATTCCTGAAGGTGGCAATCAATTCTAATTGGTTAACAATTAATGAGAGAATGAATATTCCAAAAAGAGGCTGGGTTATATTCCAATGAGGGTCTTGGGGGTATATGACTTAAACCACCCAAGTCTTGGTCAAAGAATCAATTTCCATATCACCTAGCTGACAAAAGGGAGGATCCACATTGTCCCAAACCTGTCTGAGAAAACTCAATGAGCATTAAACCAAACTTAGAATTTCTTTTATTCTCTGATTAGCTCTCAGCCATCCTTGCTGGGTTAAGTCTTTGAGAGAGATTTCCCACACTGACTGATTTCTGAAAGAGGAAGTAGAAAAGGGGGAAAACCTTGGTCCTAATTCAGTAATTAGTTATTAATATGAAAGAGAAATAATCATTCCTCTTACTCTCAAGATATTTTTTGATTCTCTGTCACTCCAACGGTTCCCTTTCCCTTCCTCTAAAGAGACAACTTTAGGCTAAACAACTTGCCTAAACACTCTGCTCTCAGAGACAAAATAACTAAAAACTGGACTAAGACTGTTGGGATACTCTGCATGGGTGTATTTAGATTTAAATCAGATACCTTTGTGATCTTTGAGAGGTAAGTCAAGGATAATGAACACCCCTGTCTTCCTCCAAACATCCCTTGATGTCACTCCCAGAGCATAAGCCAGACTCTGCAGTCTGTGAGACTTCATTTTACACTCTCATACACACTTTCTCTCATTATTGAACTCTTGCCACTACTTATTTGCCCTCTCAGAGTATACCATCAACTCTTTCAGGTTACAGACTAATTATCTATTTGTTCTCTACTATCAGCTTCCCCTAGCCATCAGGGGCTTGTATTCAAAAGTGTATGGAAGGAGCTCTTTACCTGTAGCATCATGATTGGTACCCTAACTGCACTACAGTGGCTCATCTATGACTCCATGAAGGTCTATTTCAGACTTCCTCGTTGTCTTCTACCTGTGGTGCCAGGGTCTCTAAAGAAAAAGCTTTGATTGACTCAGTAAGAAATCAAGATAAACTGTGGGCTCTGTTTGTTGGCCAATGTTTAGGAAAGACAAAATAAATCTACTATATTTTTATTTCAAGTTCCTTGAGAGCAAGCAACAGTGTGTTCATTTTTCTCTACATCCCCAGATCTTACACAGTGCCTGGCACATAGTAAGCACTAAATAAATGCTTGTTGATTTGACTGTTGAAATGCAGCAAAAACCATCTAAGCATTCAATTAACACATTTTTAATGATTAATTTACTTAATGGAAAGCAAAATTTGTCTGATAACTTCGAGTAACTTGAATACTCACCAGTACTGGGAAAAGAAACCAACCATTCCAAAGGAATTGTTAACTAATTATGTAAATCCACCAAGTGATTCAAATTTCCTAAAAGGGCAATAACCACAAGCCAGAGGATTATGGGTACAAAGAATGAGAAAAACAAAATAAAGAGTAAAGCATTTATGTTACCTAAAAAACAAACAAACAACAACACAGATATATACTATGGAAGAAGTTAAGGAAATTGCTTTATAAATACAGAAAGTCAAAGTTTCTTTTTTAAGGAGATGATTTCTTCAAAATAAGTTCAGAACACATCTAGTAACCTACTTGTTACTCTGGCCCAGTGATAATCCTGATCCTTGTTCTACTAGTTTACTGAGATTCACTATTTCCTCTTTCAGTGCCAGAATGGTTTCCTTTGCCTTCTGTTCTTTATCATAAGCAGAATCCACCATTTTCCAAGCCTTTTCTATTTCCTAGAGATGCCATGGAATATATTAGTTAGAAAAGCCAAGGTAGGTCCTAAATGAAAATGCCTTTGTTTTTGTCATAACTAACAAAGTAACACTAGTTAACATTGCAAATAATAATACAGCTGTAAGCCTAGGAGACAGTGGATTAGAAAACACACTGAAGTGGGGCCAATGAATATCAAGGAACACTTTTAAGGAGAAATAATCTTCAATTTAAAACATTCATGAAGAAGTTTATTTCTCATTTAACATGAGTAACATTTAAATGTACAAGATCTGATAGAGAAACAATCAAGGATCTGCAAACAGGCTTCAAAAACTGAAAAAAAAACAAACAAAAGCTAATGGTTTTCCTGGTTCAGACTAAATTTTTGACATTCTTTGCAGGTTCCAAATCAAAGGCCATGTTGTGTCCTCAATCCTGATCTGAACTTCATGATTCCAGTAACAGGAACTGTGTCCAGAGAGAGGAAGAGTACAAAACACAGTACTGTTAGCAAATTGCATAAAACAACTAACCTCAATTATTTCCCTTTCCTTAATTCCAGAATCCTAGCATTCCCACCAAATTTCTAAAGGGAATAACAAAATCAGAGCATGAGATTGTTAACAGTACAAAATATACTATGAAATACTTGCATAAATGAATTTACATTATCTAAATAAGTTAATAGAGCATCCTAAGTGATACAATATTTCTGATTTTCATATTGGCATTTAACATTCTTACTAAGATGTTAATTTTATCACATGCACAAATATCTCTATCATAGTGTGGATAAACACAGAGCCTGAGTGGAAGTCTATGGCAATGCACTGCAATTTGAGTTGGTACTCCCAAGCACACCTGGCCAATAGAATGTGTGCACCTATTGTCAGAGGTGAGACCCAGAAAGCCTCTGATGAAAATTTTCAGTAATTCACACAATGAACTAAGAGGGGAGAGGGGGAGGGGAGGGGAAGTTGATTCTTCTTGTTTTAAGTAATAAAATTAGGGGGACATAATCTTTAAACTTAATTTAAATACATGTACAAGTTCCCTATTTATACTAGAGATAGGAGAATGAGACTGTTCTTGTCTATCAGATAATTACAGTTCACAATTATGTTGTTTTCTAAAAAACAAATTCTAGTCTATTGTATAATTACCCACATCTATTGCATTCTGACATGCTATTTATCTTAAAAGTTATAAAGAAAACTTAAAAATATTTAAATATTAAAAACAGATAAGTTTTAAAACTTAAAGAAAAATATTTAAACATAACAGTAGATAAGTTTCATCCAATCCAGCTATGACCAGTTTATTTTGTTAGTGACAGGGTTAGTGTTTTCTATTTCCTTAATTTACAAAGAAAAGACTTTTTTTTTAATCTTAAAGCATTTCTATCTACAGGCAGGAAGGAAAGCAATGGGGAAAGTGAGAATGCTTAGTACCAAGAAAAATATAGTTTCTGAGAAAAAAGAGGTATATCCTCCAAAGCAAAGAGTTGAGAAGCATATGTCCACATGATTCTGGATTTTAAGGGAATTATGCGTATGGGAACAATGAGGATTTTTTGTTGACCAAAATAAAGAACTAAAGAAAATAGATTAGGGGTGGCGCAGTGAATAGAGTGCCGGCCCTGGAATCAGAAGGACCTGAGTTCAGAGCTGGCCTCTGACACTTAATCCATACAAACAAAAAAACCTAGCCGTGTAACCTTGGGCAAGTTACTTAACCCCAATTGCCCTAAAGGGGTGGCTAGGTGGCGCAGTGAGTAAGAGCGCCGGCCTCAGAGTTTGGATGACCCGAGATCAAATCCGGCCTCAGAAAATGAGCACCCACGCATAAATAATGACTAGCCGTGTAACCTTGAGCAAGTTACTTAACCCCAATTGCTTTAAAAAGAAAATAGATTAGAATTAATTTTTTTTCTTTTTAACCTCTTTGTCTAAGCAGATATCAAAGGCCTTTATTTGTAGATAACTCTCTGACTTAAGGTTAGATATTCCCATGATGCTCTCTGGATCAGCATCCAAATGTAAGCTTAGGAGGTGAGGTCATTATTCTTTACCTACCTAACTCTAAACCTAAAAAAAAGTGTAAATAATTCCCTCTTATTGGAGGATTGTATGATAAATGAAAATGTCTAAAATTTCCTTTATCCTGACTAGACCAGGAAAATTCCAAGCCCTATTGACAAAATAATAGAAAAAGATTTAATCACAAATCAGTTGTTATAGTTATATTTCTCCAATGTCTCAAGCTGAAATCTCTTGCTCAAAGCTTCTAAAAAATAAAAGGATGATATTTTAAATTTTATGAAGTGCTCACTGACTGCTTTCTCTTTCCTTCCTTTCCAAATCATTACCTTTTTGAGTGATGAAATGGTTGTCTGGTCATCCTGGGACAGCTTCAGGGCAGTGGCTACCTTAGCAGAATTAACAACAATCTCTGCATTTAGCTCTCTACATTTTGCCATCAGACGCTTTTCATTTTCGTAGGATTTCTTCATAACAGCATGAAGCTTTTCATATTCCATCCTGAATCTCTCCAAACTTTTATCTCCTGAAAGTTCATTGATGACATCTTGGAACTCCTTTTCCAATTCTTCAAAAGCATTTTCTTCCAGTTGTGATTTTTCATATTTTTCCTATACAAAATTATAGGGATATGAAGTTAAAAGCTGAACTCAAAACTCACCGTAAACTACCACCAAATCAGCAGCAGGGGGCAGGAAAGCAGGAGGTTGAAGAGAAAATTCAAACACAAAACCTCTTGCTCCAAAATCTAGCATCTTTCCAATGCATCACATAAAACTCTTGCTATTGATATAATATTTCAAAAATATTCCATCATCAATACATTTGGGTATTACCAAAAGAAATAACTTTCACAAATAGGTGTTCTGCAATTCATCAACAAGCTTCTTTCCAAAAATCTGGCTCTAAATTATGTTTGAAATGCTAGACCACATTTTCCACACCTGAAATAATGTTAATACGTGTTGTTTAGCTTCTTACTGAAGTCTACCGAAGACTACAACATAACTGATTTTTATAATATTGTGGAGGAAATGCATTCAGAGTTCCAACAGGAGACACAGAAAATATTCTTTCTAGAACCAGCATGAGAATTGGAGAGAAAAGGGACAGGCACTCTGATGTGATGAGAAAAGGAAGAGGAGGAAGGAGAGGGAAAATGGAGCCTCCAATTATTATTAATCCCAGACATACTTACTGGTCTGGATCTGCTCCCCATCACCAACCATCTTTTTCTCCTAAAGGTCCTGGGAACTGATCTGACTACTTCCAATTCCACTGCTATATCACCTAATGCTGACTGCAAAGATTTTTCTCCTTCCTTAATTACACACAGCCCTTTTAAAGATTTTTCCAATAAATTTCCTGCCAGTGAATATGGAACAACTATAAAAGGGGTTCAGAGTTTCTATCCCCTTTCCAATTCAGACATCTAGTTAGCCCAGTACTGGACTTGGAGGCAGAAAAATCTGAGTTTATATCTTATTAGTTATGTGGCTTCAGGCATATCACTTAATCTCTTTTCAATCCTCAGTTTCCTTACCTGGAAAATGGAGGTAGTAATAGTACCTATCTCACAGGATTATTGTGAGGATTAAATGAGTTAACAAATGAGTTTAAACACTAGATGACTGCTAGCTAACATTATCCAAACTGCACAGAAATGACAAATAATCTATCTTCCCAAGGCACAAGTCTGACCACCTCACTTCTCTGCTCTAAAAGCCTCCAATAGCTCTCTCTAGCCTCTTATAAATAAAATAAAGTACAAATTCTTCAGCCTAACATTTAAAGCCCTCCAAAATCTAACTTCATCATACCTTCCCAACATCATTTCCCACTACTCCCCTTCATAAACTTTCTGTAACATTAGCCTACTGACTTTCCCCCAAATTCAATACACCAACATCTACCACCATACATTAGAATGCCATCCCTCGTCATCCTGACCTCTCAAAATCAACTTTGATAGGTGCTACCTCAGGTGCTGAGTGTTCTGCCCCACTTGGTTTTATGGTATGTGCCCTTGTATGCTCCTCCCCACCCCTACCCACCCTAGTTAAAAGTAAGTTCCTTGAGAAAAGAATGTTTTTGTCTTTTTGTATCTGTGGGCAAGCACTATGCCTTTCACATAACAATATCTAACATTTATATAGCATTTATTATACATACCACACATTTTACAAATATTATCTCATTTTATCCTCAGAGCAATGCTGTGAGGTAGGTGCTAATGTTATGCCCATTTTACAGATGAGGAAAATGAGGCAAAGAGTAGTTAACTGACATGCCTAGGATGACACAGACAAGTAAGCATAGAAGGCCAAATTTGTACTGAGGTCTTACTGACTCCAGACCCAGCACTGTATCTACACTGCACCACCTAGGGCCATGCTATACATAATACTTAATTTTTTTTTCCAATTTAAGTCTAATACACAACATCCTTCCCCCACACTCTCCCATACACTCACTCTTTCTTTTCACTTAGACTTTGTAGATAAGTACAAAGTCATACATACATATTAAGAGTGGATTGATCAACCAGATAATTAAGTTCCTATTCTTTTTCAGGGGAGGCAGCTGGGTGGCCAGTGGATAGAATGCAGGGCCTAGAGTCAGGAAGACTCTTCCTGAATTCAAATCTGGCCTCAGACACTAAATAGTTGAGGGATCCTGGGCAAGTCACTTAACCCTTTTTGTCTCAGTTTTCTCATTTGTAAAATGAACTGGAGAAGAAAATGGCAAACCATTCCAGTATCTCTACCAAGAAGAACCCCACAAAGAGTCAGACAAAAAACAAAGTGAACAAGATGAAACAAGCAAACAACAAATTCTTTTTCAGTGTCTGTGGCGCAAAATTAAGATTAAGATTTCTATCTGAGAGAAAAATCAGGCAGTTAGGGAAGGGGACAGAGGTGAGGATTGCAATGGAAAAACAGCCGAAGTGGCTTACTGATCTAATGTAGGATAATGTTATAGAGGAAAAAAGTTCATCGATCTCCCATGGCAACCCACATAATCTGAAATACCAAGAATATGAACATTGTTATTGTTTTGCTTTCTGCCCTCTCCCAATTCCCTCCCAATCACTAAGACCCCCACTCTGGATCAAGCCCTGAGTGAAAAGTAAGCCCTAGTGATAGTGGAAGTGGGTTGAGATAGTCCCAAACAGTAACTGAGAAAAGGAGAGTAAAAACAAATGCACCTCAGTCAACAGAAGTAAATGTAGCCACTGACTGTTCCATAAGTCAGAGACATACTAAATCTTTGGTGAACCAGGGTACTGACCATAGCTAAGTTGCAAAACTTCATCCTTGACTCCAGGAAGCAGTCATTCCTTTGTTTGTGTTTTAATTTTTTTTTTTTTTTTTGCTTTTTGGATCGGGGAGGGCAGGGCAATTGCAGTTAAGTAACTTGTCCAAGGTCACAAGCTAGCAAGTGTTAAGTGTGTGACACCGGATTTGAACTCAGGTCTTCCTGACTCCAGGGTCGGTGTTCTATTCACTGTGCCACCTAGTTGCCCCCATTCCTTTATTTTTTAACTGCCTTTTATCTAAATAATTTAATATATTTTACTATTATATCAAATAATTTCATGAAACAAGTTAACATTAAGAAAAGAAGTCTTCAAAATGTCACTAATAGGAGCAGCTAGGTGGCACAGTGAGTAGAGCGCCGGCCCTGGAGTCAGAAGGACCTGAGTTCTGAGGCAGCCTCAGACACTTAATCCACACAAACAAAAACCTAGCCGTGTAACCTTGGGCAAGTTACTTAACCCCAATTGCTTAAAAAAAATGTCACTAATATTAATATAAAGGCACAGGTAAATGGAAATTCAAACCATGTTTAGGGGAAAGTTTAGTTTCCCCTTGTTCCAACCAAACCTGATCTTCTTGTGATTTCTAATCCCTTGATCCTCTTCCTTTTCTCTCACACAAAACATGCTTGCCAAAAAGACTATTTTATGGAGAACTCACACAAGGCAAGCTTTCACATGGTGGTCAGAAGAAGCAACACAAGGACACTCTCAAGGTCTCAAGAATTTTGGAATTGATTGTGTGATATGGGAGACACTGGCATAGGACCACTCATTGTGGCCTGCCCACATCAGAGAAGTTGCTGTGCTCTATGAGAAAAGCAGAGCTGAAACAGCTTAAAGAAAATGCAGGATGTGCAAATTTGGAGAATCTACCCCCAGTGTTCACATGAACATTCTGAGCTCATATTGTTCTGATCAGTCAGAGTTGGACACTGAAACTTGATTCTAGCATAGTGTTGTCATGTTGGTCCTCTCTGAAAAGGAAGGACAACAACCAACCACTTTTTTTTGCTTTTTGGAGGGGCAATTGGGGTTAAGTGACTTGCCCAAGGTCACAAGCCAGTTTTGTGTTAAGTGTTTGAGGCCAGATTTGATCTCAGGTCCTCCTGTCTCCAGGGCTGGTGCTCTATTCACTGCACCACCTAGCCACCCCTAACCAATCACTCTTTATCCAATTTAACTTGTTTCTTTATCTAATCTGGACTTCATCCAGCCATTTCAACCATGCCCTTAGTACAACCATAAAACCCTTTATCCCTGAGATCTCTCATTGTTCCTGGATTATTAATCCTCACCCTTCGGCTGCCTCCATTGTTGATTTGCTCCCCTCTTCATTCCTGAACTGTCGATCATTTTCTCAAGAAACACTACACAGGCCCAGGTGCTCAGCAAATATTTATTGAATTTTTATGAAACATTTAGTAGACTACTTGGATTTTAAAACTTAATCTTACCAGAGATCTACATCATGACATGGACTTGACAAGATTTATCTCCATTATGCCATCCTGGTCTCCTATTCTCTGAAAGAAACTACATAGGTCCTTTGGACTCAGCAATAAGAACCTAAGAAAAATCTCAACTCACATTTTCCTAGAAGGGTGAAATTTTTAACATGAAATAGGTCAAGATCTTTGTGATTTTTAGTTGTTGTTTTTTTTAATTTTGAGACTGCTTCAGGATTATTGATTTCCAGGAATATGTTATAAAATTATCAAGGCAAATCATTACTAAAATGATGTCATATCTCCATGAAAACAAAGGAGAAGTAGAAATATTTTCCCCAAGTCCCCAAAGGGATAGCAAATCAGAATTCAGAGGATAATTTTTCTGAAGACAGCTCTCCTACAATAACCTGTAGGGAAATGGTTGTATGTTGAAGACAAAAATTCTATCTAACTGTTCAGAAGGACTTTCCAGTAAAATTCCATTTAAACTGAAGCATCTAGGTGGCACAGTGAATAGAGCACCAGGCTCTTGAGTCAGGAGGACCTGAGTTCAAATTCAGCCTCAGACACCTGACACACTTACTAGCTGTGTGATCTTGGGCAAGTCACTTGATCCCAATTGCCTTGTCTTCTCCCTTCAAAAAAATCCATTTAAACTATGAATAATATTCCAGAAAATTTTATATTATTTGAATCCCTAAAAACAAGGATCATCTGAGTGTTGTGTGAAAAACAACTCTGTGCAAAGTTAATAGTCCTTTCTATCTTTAATTTCTTTGATTAACTGGTCTGTAGATTAACTTCTAACCCTGATAAAATTATTTTCTCCTTATAAACAGACATACTAATTTAATTAAAATATACTTGATATTAAGTGGGAAAAAAATCATGAAACTGAAAATCTGAATATTCATTATACATTAATTCTTGCTTACTTCATTCTTCTGTCAGGTACAACAAATAAATGATAAATGTGGTTATTATGGAACATTAAAAAGCTCTATAATCTTGTTAATAAGACCTTAGTGATTAGAAACAAAGGTTAATCTTTTTCAACATCTTTCCTACATATAATGAAACTAATTTTTGTTGATAAAATGTCTTTAAAACCCAGAGATGTTGTGAAGCTTGATTAATGCTTGTAATGTGATTGAGATCCTACACTAACAAGAACTCCAGCATTAAATCTCTGTGAGTCCACCAACACCATTAGCCTATGCCCCTGACACATGATAAAAATGAGAGACTAGGATGCTTCAGGGCTGAGAAGACACATATTACTGTTTACAAAGGAAGATTCCCTTCCCCTACCTCTTGCCTTATTTGGAGTAGCCAGAAAAAGGAATTGGGGGAATATTTTCAGAGGGTGGTATGCAAGGGGTTAGTGTATGTGACCATGTGTGACCAGATCACATTGCATGCTAGATCATGAAAGGAGAGGCAATGGTTGGGGTTTGTGTATGTTTGGGCTAAGTATTATCTCCCAAGGTTGAGGATTTGAACTCAGGACTTTGGACTCACAATCCAATGTTCTTTCCTGTGCAACCATTTTCAATTTTCATCAGAAATGGTCTCAAGGACACAAGAAAGTGTTTCTATGTCTACTTTAGCACTAGTTTGGAGGCTTTCTTGCTGATTAAAAGCAGGTTACTAAAAATATTACAATATAACATTTCCACAAAAGGGGGAAAACTCATATTAGGAAGACAAGGTGGTATTGCAACTGTTCAACACTTTTCTCCTGCTGATGCTAAGCATGAGAACACAAAGAAATTTATCACAGCAATGTTCTCAATTCCATCCCATAAATGGCATTAATGTCAGCATTTAATCACCAACTTAATGATTTGTTTGCAGACCAGGTTTTCCCTGAACACCTGGAATTTATCATAGAAACAGAAAAATATAAAAGAAAGAAAAGTTTAAAAAGGGGTGGAGGGAGAAAGAATTGAGAAAATATGTGTTTAGCCATATCTATATCTATATATATATCTATATATACTGATATATATCTATATATATCTATATATATACTGATATAAATCTATATATATATATATCTATATATATACTGATATATATCTATATATATCTATATATATACTGATATATATCTATATATATACTGATGTATAAATAGATCTCCAGAAAAGAGAAATCTAATCTCAATGTTACTGAAATTAAACTTCAATTAAAAGCAAAACAAAAATGTCTGGCTATTAATGATGAATAGCTGGTTTCAGATAAAAGCTTGAGTGCCATATCAATTTCTGAAGAACAATAGCCAAGTCCACATGTCAGGGGTGGGCTAGAATACCAATAGTGAAGAAAAGGAAACAGGAAATGTGAGAAGATGAGGATGGAGTAGTGGACTGCGGTGAGAAACTGTGAGGTCAGTGAGGAAGAAAATAGAAAAAAAAAATAAAAGAAGATTGAAAGGCAGTGTGGTATGGTTGAAAGAGCATTAAATTTGGCTCTGCTTTGAATACCTGTATGACCTTGACCCAGTCATACTTTCTCTAGGTCTTAGGTTCCTTATCTCAAAAAATGAAAGGATGGGACTTAATGGTTTTCTAAGGTCCCTTCCAGTTCCAAATCTATGCTTTTATGAATTCAGACATAGAAGATGAAAGAGGCTAGATGAGAGAAATCATTTATTCAAAGCTTGAGTGTCTGGAATAAAGGAATAAAAAAAAGTGGGCCAAGGACTAGAAGAGACAAAAATATGCGTGTATCAAACAGAATTATGAAATCATAAAATTATATCTGGATGGTATCTCACAGGTCAACTAGTCCAACCTCCTCATTTTGCTGATGAGGAAACTGAAGTGCACGGACCTAAAAAGACTTGCACTAGATCCCACAGTTGAGGAGTTGCCCCAAGTAAGATTCTGAACCTGACACGGGAGTCAGGACTCTTCCTTCTAGAGGGCTGACCTTGGAGTCACCAAAACCTGGGTTCAAGTCTTGCTTCTATCTTGCACCTATCGTCAGTGTGACCATGGACAAGTCACAACTTCTAAGTAATTATAATTTGCTTTGTTGACTACCTGAGGCATAGGTAGAGGGTGTTTCCCCACAGGACGAAATCACAGAAACCTAACACACACACACTCACACACACACACACACACACACACACACACACACACACACGCCAAAAAGAAAACGTGTGTGAGTGTGTGTGTTAACAAGAGGGAAAAGGAAGAAGTGAAGCCAAGAAAGGGTAATGCAGAAATGACATGTGTAGAAATGCAGCAGAAGACAGAAAGAAAGAAAAAGGGGAAGTTCTGGTGATGGAGAGAAGACACGGGTGATGAGGGATATTGAAATGTGATGGGGATAATGGGGGAGATGGAACTAAGCAGGGACAGGGGTGACTAGATAGAGCATAGAAGGCAAGGAGGACGCGAAAAATGAATGGGGAAGGGATGGTGTGAGGGGGGTGGGCATGTCAGGCTGATACACGCAATAGGCTGGGGGAGCAGAGAGACAGCCAGGTGACAAAGCGGGTCGGAAGGCGAAGGGGAAATGGGGGGGAGGGAGGCAGCGATCTATGATGCGATGAGGAGGGGGCTCGCAGGGGCGCTGGCTGCTGACCTCATCCATCTTGCCGCTGTCCGGGGGATGGCGCAGCGGCTACTGTAGTGCAGGGGAGGGAGGCGGGAGAGGCGGGGCGGAGACGTCTCCGCACCAGGCGAGCGCTCGGGTCAAAGGATACAAGCTCTTCTCTTGGATACAGGCGAATTAGTCTGGACCATTACGCGTCGCTTCAGTTGCTAGGCAACCTGCGGGCCCGCTAGGGTCACGTGACAGACACGCAGTGCGCGGAGGCAGAGCTTTGGAGGGAAGGACTAGCCCCCAAAATATGCAAACAAGCTAGGGGGCGGGGCCTCTCTGAGGCGGGGGGGGGGGGGCGGGGAGGGGAGGGAAGAGGGAGAGAGGGCAGGGCCTGTACCTGTTGCTGTAGACGCCTATGGGGGAGGCGTTTCTAAGATGAAAACACCCATCCCTTATAGAGGCAGTGGAAAGAACCTTGGACTCTGGGTCTCTTTGACACAACACTCCCCCTCTTCTGGGCCTTAGTTTCCTCTATTGTAAAATGGGCATCATAAGTATCGATTGTGATAACAGATAGGAAAGCAGGTACAAATGTAAAACTCTTTGCTCTGGTATGCTTGGAATGCTTTTGCTTCCAAAACCCTTCTGTGGTGGGGGTGGAAGAAGCCCGGTCTGGGGTTGCTCAAATTACAGATGAAGCCACGGAGGTGCAGAGACCTCCCAGTAACTCAGGAGTGGCACTGGCACTGAATCACCTGTCCCTGAGGCTAGGGCTGCTTCCCCAGCCAGGCAGCGCGGCAGCCCGGGGCGATTCGGGTCACTGAGGTTCTCTGACGTCACTGTTCCAACCTCGACTGCCCTTCCCGACCAGAGGTAGAGGCACCTTTTTGTCTCTCAGTTACTGTTTGCTGTCTCTCTGCCACCCCTTGAAGATCTGTATAGCAGAAAGAATATCCGACCTGGAGCCGAGAGAGACCTGTATGTATCTGAATCTCCACTCTGAGCCTTACTACCTTTGTGACCCTAGGCAAGTCTCCAGTTACGACATGGAATATTTAAATTCCATAAATATTAAATGATTACTAAGTGCATATATACATGTGTGTGTTTGAAGGAGACACAGAGACAGAGACAGAGGGGATGAAAATGTACTCTCACTGAGATGTTTGTTGTGAGGAAGGCACTGGGTAGACCTTAAGATGCTATAGAAATGTGTTATTTCACTTCTTCTGTTCATACTTTATTTTCTCCTCCTTTCTTCTTTTCCCTTCCTATCACTTAAAATATACAGTTCCATCAGGCCTGTCTGTCCCCGGTCCCCAAGGACACTGTTTGGCCCCACTAGGGAAGGAAAGAAAGAGAAAGGAGAAAGAAAAATTGAAGGAAGGAAAGAAGTTGCCACCTGGACCATGCATGTCCCTATTATTATCAAATGACACAAGCTGTAGATTAGGGGGAAGGGAGAGGAGAGAGGGAACAAGAATTTATTAAGCATTTACTATGTGTATGGCACTGTGCTAAGAGCTTGACAAATACTGTATCATTTGATTTAATCCTCACAACAACCCAGTGTGACTAGGAGACTGTTAGGGATAGATAGGTGTTTGAGATCATCCAACCTCATCATTTTGAATACAAGGAAACAGAGGTCAAGAGAGGGGAAGGCTTACCACTTAGAACTGTGACAACCAAGATTTAGCAGGTCTCCTGACTACAAAGCCTCTTGATTCCTTCGGCCAGGGCTACAATTGTAGGAACAAAGATACTTGAGATATATGATATATATGGCACCTTCCTCCCCTCTACAAATTACATGATGAGAGCCCCGTAAGGGTCATGAAACATACTCCTCCTATAAAGTCTATCTTCACATAAATCTGAAAAGAACTTCCCCAAATTCACTCAGAAGCTGATCATTACCCAATTAGCACTTATTAAGGTCCCAGGAGAAGCTGAAGAGGTACCAGTCGGGGGGCCATCATGTGATTTCTCTCCTTCAGTGGATTGGCCTGCATCTTTTGAAGCACTATCATAAGCTTTAGCTTCATCAGCCCCAGCAGATGCCCTCTGGGTGCCCTTGCCAGATGTGCCAGCACCCGGGGTCTTTTCCCCACCTGATGAAGTGTTATCTATTGACCTGGGCATAAGAAAGAATGACTAATGTTCTAGAAAACATGCAAGACTAAAATAAAAGAGACCCACATTCTAGAATCACAACATCATAAAACCTTAGTCATAGTATATCAGGGATCTATAGAACAGATCTCAGAGGTCATTACGTTCAACAATAGTCTTCCAGAACCTCTACTCCATTGTTAACTGCCTCTTCTTCTCTTCACTCTTTGGGTCATTTTGCTGCAAGGAAGGTGTTTTTTTCCCTTTCTTTCTTTCTTTTTTAACAGTGGTCATAAGCAAAAAGCTTGTTTTATTCTTTTGGAGGAGGGAAACTAGCCATGCTCAGGGATCTTTTCTAGCAGGAGACCCAAGGAAGTAAGGTTAAACACTGATATTTATATCAGTGGCAAGACAATCAATAATGTGGTGTAGCAACAGTGATGAGGCCTAACAGCAACAGTGAGACAAGGTTGCCTAGTGACAAAAAGTCCATTCATAGCAGGGCCTCAGGTCTGAACCTGTTGGCATTTGCCAGAACTCAGGGACCATCAGTTCTTTTATTTAGTTGCAGCAGAAATCATCAGGAGGGCAAGTACAAAGAATTGTTGTTATGCCAAGCTCAGCATACAACTTGCTTGCTGGGCCTTAGCTCTGGAAAACAGGGTGTCTCTTAATAGTAAAAAGAGAGAAGCAGTCTTAGCATGGGGATTCTGACATTTCCCCCTTTTGGTCAAAGAGAGGGAGTCTAAAAGAACCCCTCCCCTTCTGGACAATAAAGGAGAGGCAGGTATAAGCTAAGATGCCACAAGAGGCCAGTCGGGCCAGGACAGTAAGGAAGGTCTTTTCTAAACCTTAAAGTTGCCATAAGTGTGAGCCATCATTCATAATGATGCCTGAGATCACATCAGCTTTTTTGACTGGCACAAAATATTATAGATGTCACAGATGGAGATAATTAAGGGACCTCAGTAGTTAACTAGTCCTTTTACAAATGAGGAAACTAAGACCCAAGAAGATTAAGTGCCTTTCTCAAGATAAGTCACAGGTAATAAGTCTCAGAGGGGAAGGTGATGGACCAGGGAAGGCCTCCTAAGGTAGGTAGGATTTGAGTTGAGTACAGAAGAAATCATGGAAACTAGGAGGTGGAAGGAGAGTATTTCAGGCATGGGGGACGGTCAGTAAAAAGGTCCCTCAGAGTTGGAATTTCTTGTATTCCAGCAACAGCAAGAAGGCCAGTGTCACTGGCTCTTACAGTAGCCGGAGGGAAGCAAAGTGGAATAAGACCGTAAGGGTAGGAGGAGGGCAGGTTGCAAAGGGCTTTAAAAGCCAAGGGATTTTATATTTGATCTTGGAGGTAACGGGGAGCCACCAGAGTTTATTGAGTGATAACAGTCAAACGTGTTCTCATAAGATCACTTTGGCAGCCAAATGGAGGATGGCGCTGAATGGGGAGAGAATTGAACAAGGGAGACCAACCAGAAAGTTATAGCAGTAATCCAGGAATAAGATAATGAGGGAATGCAAGACTGTATCTGGGTGTCAGTGGTGTGAATGGAGAGAATGGAGCAGATTAAGTATGTATGTAAGATGCAAGTGAGAAGTCAAGGCTGACACCAAAGTTTTAAACTTGAGTGGAGGATGGGGATGCCCTCATCCCTATAGGGAAGCTGAGAACAGAGGAGGGTTTGGTTGGGGATAAATAATGATTTCTCCTTTGGATATGTTGTGTATGAGATATTTTTGCCTAAAGTAGTCACATATATTCAAATTCACACTATTCAGAGTTGTAATTATATAAAAGTTTCTTATTGGTTCCAGCCCAATATGCAGTGTGAATTTGAGTAATGTGACTTTCTCAGGGGATTTATTATTTGTACTAACTGGGACTTGGCTATTCTTTCAAAATAATAATAATAATAAGTATTATATCTCTAAAGCTGGAATTGATGAACCCATGCCGGCTCATATCAATATTTCGTCACTTTTTTTTAATCCATTAATTTATCCCATAAGTTCTCCTTCCACCCAAGCAAATCAAAATTCCTCCATACTTTAGTGGGTAGTCTTTATGAGCTGCTGGTAGCTAATTTTCTAGAGCTGAACCTCTCTCAAGGTTTGCCTTGTAAATAATTATAGACTTACAGTTCAATCCTTCGCTCCAGTGAAACACCTGGCACATTTGCTATGCCTTGGATCTACTTTGTGCCTCCCATCCCCTTTCTCAGTCCATAGCCTCCCACCACTAGCTACTCCTTTGACAGGCTCAGGCCGCTTTACCTCTCCCAGTGGTGCTTTCACTAGCCCCTTTGCCCTGAGATCTGATCTACCCAACCAGGCTGCATAGTATTAGCTATGGATCAACAGGAAAGTTAAATTGCAACAGCTATATTAGTGGCCTCCTTGGCCCAAATTCTTTCTTTTAAGCCTCTGTAGTAAACTTAGTTCAGGCCTTCTCCCAAGCATACCTTCCTCTGGCATAATGATAATAATAATAATTAGTAATAGTAGAAGACGTAGTAGCATTGAAATTATGAAAATCATCACTGTCATCATCTGATATCAGCATTGTTGTTTCTTTCCTCCTTTCCTATCCCTAGCGTCTTGGGAGGTTTCTTCCTCTGTAGGAGAACAGAGGAAAGTTCTTAGAATTAAGAGTCAAAGAGTATGAATTCAAACCCTGGCTCTGCCAGGTACTACCTACATAGTCTTCCACAAGTCACATCAAGTCTCTAGGCCTTGGTTTACTGCTCTGTAAAAGCAAAGAAATTGGACTTGATCTCCAAGATTCCGTGGGGTTCTAAGGCTCTATTCTTCAGCTCTTCCACTTGATTTTTTCTGTCTTCTTTTGCTCAGTGAAATCTTGATTTCTTCTGAAGATGCCATATTGCTTGCTCCCCTCTTCACAGTGGAGTGCTCCTTTTCAAATATTCCCTGACATACAGTACTGAGAGGTAGAGTTGGCATACTCCTTGCTTTCCATTGTCACTTTTTAGACCCTTTCTCTGCCATCAGCACTCACCTCTCTTCCTTTAAAATTTACTCCAGTCTGACCATATCCTTGTTGCTTTCATATACAGGCCTCTGAGCCACCCTCCCTCCTCCTCACAGATGCAGTCTTCTCCACCCCAACACCTGCCACCTTCGGGATACCATAACTTTGCCAGTTCTCCAGGCTCCCTAATGTTTACATCAAATGAATCAGACAGTACAATGGAGAGATAACTGAGTGTGAAGTCAGAGGACCTGGCTTCAAATCTTGCCTAAGATATTTACTTCTTTTGTGACCTTGGACAAACAAATCATTTATCCTTATTTTTTTTAACTCATCTTTAAAGTGAGGGAGTTGGACTCAATTGCCTCTAAGGTGCCTTTTAGATCTAAGGCCCCTTACAAAAGTACAATATTCAAAATACATAGGGAACTTGTTCAAATATATAAGACTAATTATTATATTCATGTCTAGGACAGCAAGGTGACTCATTCATGGCACCCATTAAAAGAATTGGATGTGAGGGGAAGGGGCCACGGGTCTAAATGGGGCCTCTTTGGTTTATTTATTTATTCTCTTCCATTCTAGATACAGGGAGTAAAGTCTCCAATCAGAGCTGGAAGCCCAAGACACAGGGATCTGGGAGTCAGAATTCTGGGGGCCAATGTAACATTGACGCCCCTCACACATTTGGGAGTGACCTTCAGGACCCCAGCACAGAGGGAGGAATTATCTGGCAGCAGAGTTATCTTCAGACAGGAACTTGGTGGGACCAGTGCTAGGTAGGAACTAAGCGAAGTTCTGAAACTCCCCCTTCTCTTCTACCTTGAGACCAAGGTAAAGCAAGTGGAGCAGGGAATGCCCCTAAAGCACTCAGGGAAATGTTATAAGTTTGTGTTTATCTGTGACGTAAATATTCCTTTATAAAAGCTTTTTTTAAAAAAAAGACTAAAAGTAATTCCCTAATAACTAGTCAAAGGTTAGGAACAGTTTTGCAAAGGAGAACTATGAACTATCAACAATCTTATGAAAAAATGTGATTTCCTAAATATAAGAGCCTGCTTGCCTCCTCAATTCTGGTCTTATATCGCTGTCCATCTTCAGTGTCTGTCTGAGACCCATGTGGTTATGTATATGCATATATGAAAGCCAGTGGGGTATAACCTAAAGAGCTGGCCTTGGAATCAGGAAGACTTGAGTTCAAGGCTCCTCTCTGACATTTTGCCTATGTGACCTGGACAAGTGATTTAACTTTCTCAGTCCCCCCAGGCAATTATATAAGATTGTAAGTTGCAGAGCAGACAATAGTCTGCATGGGTGGGTACAGGGTGCTCTGTTGAGGCAGTTAGCTCAGTAGATAGAGTGCTGGGCCTGGAGTCTGGAAGACCTGAGTTCAAATTCAACCCAACACACTTACTAACTGTAACTCTATCTGACTCAATTTCCTCATCCATAAATTGGGGTTGATGATAATAGTACCAACCTCCAAGATTTGTTGATATAACATTGATATAATAATTGTAATGATATAATCACATATTGATATACAGTTGTATGTCAATTATACAATTATACAATATAATAATTGTAAAGTTCTTAGCACAGTGCCTGGGGTACATAGTAAACACCATATAAATAGTAGTTATTATTATTCGTTACTGGGAGCTCCCCAGACAGAGGAAGTCACAAGTCTGGGATAGATAGATAGATAGATAAGATGAGATAAGATAAGATAGATATGTGTATGTATGTATACGTATGTATGTGTGTATGTGTATATATACATACACACATATACACATAGATACACAAGATCTGTACATTGTCCATCCAGCTGTATGTCATAGTCTGGGCATTATTCATCCACTTGTTTTTTCTGTATGGATAGCTAAGTCAAACTTTTTTGATCATCAGTCTCACATAGGAGCCTCTACAATGTTCTAGGTCTTCACAGAATTAGCACAAACAGCAACAACTAAAGTACCTCGCTATTTGTAAAGAATCCTTCAATTTGGACTCTTCTCTCCATTAAAATGATGAATACCTCGGGTGAGTATTTTTATGCCTCACTTAATGTTAATGATCAAGGATTAAAGCTACATATTTGGTTTTATCTTATAAGTAATCAAGTGTCATTTTGTCATATGAACTATGGACACCCTGTTGGAAGAAATCTATTAACATGGTGTTTTGCTCTATTAAGTAATATGCCTTTTTATTGTCAACAGTGTGCACAGTGAGATCTCATATACTATAAGTAGATCTTTAAGTCAATTGTGAATTGGTAAAGATGTAGTTTACTATGAAATATTGCTTATCAAATTTTGTGCATTCCCTTCTATAACCCTCATCAAGTATGCCCTTGCTATATATGTAGATTGTTCTCTTGAAAACTTTATATGAATGAGAAATAAATATGAGTTAGTTTTTGTTGTTTGGTTTTTCAGTCGTGTCCAATTCTTCATGACCCCATTTTGAAGTTTTCTTGGCAAAGATACTGGACTGGATTTCCATTTTCTTCTCCAGATCATTTTACAGATAAGAAAACTGAGACAAACAGGGTTAAGAGACTTGCCCAGGGTCACATAGCTAGTTAGTGCCTGAGGCCAGATTTGAACTCAAGAAGATAAGTCTTCTTGACTCAAGCCCAGTACTCCATGTTGTCCTACCTAGTTATCCTTTAATGAGTTGGTAGCTACTGATATTATTTGGTCATTCTTTTAATAGTAAATGACTAAGATTTTTTACATATCTTTGGTATCTTTCTTCTTCAAGTACATTAATAAATGATTCCCCAACACCCTCAAAATTGTATTGCCTCTAATTTGAATCTCCTCACCGTGTGTATGTGGTCTAGTCCAACTACTCTGTCCATCTTTGGTTTGGGTTTTTTTTTTCCAATGCCAGTTCCACTTCCTCAAGAAGTAGCTCTGGGACAGTGGTGCTAGAGAGCAAATGTAATGGTTCCACTATTCTTGGTGGTGAAGTTCATGATAAAATTCTTTACAGATCTTTTCCCTTTTTCATGCCCTTGTTCTACTTCCATTTTCATCTCTCAAGATAGCTTTGCTTAGTTGAATCTATCACCAAGTTTTCTTCATCTTTTTTTCTTTTTACTGCTCCTTGATGTTTTATTGTGACAATATAATTCATAATTTTCCACCATTCTTCTCAGTAAGATGTTTTAAAAATGAGTTCATATTCTAAAAACTTGTGACTCTTGACTGCCATTGATACAGGGGATCAAGTATTTGTTGACTAAGCAAATTTTGGGTTCTTTCATGGCAATTAATTTATATTCTTTAAGCTTCTGTCCATAATTGTTCCAACTTTATGCCCAATTCTCCAAACACTTCCCATTTTTAAGCATCAATAATTTGTTTAAATAAGTCAGATTGGGTTTGTTTTCATTTCTCCTCAATTTCACTCTCATCAATGACAAGTTGTTTTCTGAATATTAAAATAAAAGCAGCTTGGGGCGGCTAGGTGGCACAGTGAATAGAGCGCCAGCCCTGGAGTCAGAAGGACCTGAGTTCGGATCTGACCTCAGACACTTAACACACACAAACAAAAACCTAGCTGTGTGACCTTGGGCAAGTTATTTAACCCCAATTGCCCTCCAAAAAAAAAAAGCAAAAAAATAGAATAAAATAAAAGCAGCTTAGTTTTTGTGACACTATTTGGTACTTGCTACAACTATTACTCCCTAAGTCTTTTCTGGAGGAAAATAATCATGAAATTTCTATACAGTCTTCAAGCCTTTGAAAAGCTGGCATTCCTTAATCCCTGAACTATAGTATTCATCATATTTTCTTACCATCATCCCCTTTTCATGGAAGTCACCAAGTTTCAAAGTATGCATCGATTTGAATCGGAAGGTCTTATTGAGTTCTTTGTAAAATCACTCTATACTTCTTCATCTTTTGCAACAGACATCATAGCCTAGCCGCTGTAAATTATTTTCATGGTTGTCTTCATGCAGTGAGGGAGCACTTCACTTAGAGTGAGTACTTCAACAAAGGATAACTAAATGTCCCGTGAAATGGTAGTTCCTGTTGTCTTTGGATGCAGGGTAAAATCCCCTCAGCCAGGAAGAATCTATGAGCCATCCTTCCATTTCACTGCCACTTCAAAACCCTTTGCAGTCTGACTCCAGCCTACATTTGCAGATTTATTGCATATTACATTTCAGTGAAATTAGCCTATTTACTCTCATACATGCCGCTCCATCCCCCTAGCCCCCATGCTTTCACTGGCTGTCCCCCATGACCAGAATTCACTCCTTTGACTCAAACCCCAAGATTCTTTCCAGGTTCAGTTCAATTCAATCCCATCTAAACATGCCTATCTTGATAGTACTAGTAGCTACTAGCTAGTACTCCTCTCCAGTCCTTGAAATTACTTTGTGCTTACTTAGCATGTTTTGTATTTACTAATCTCTGTACATGTTGTTTCCTCTCCTAAAACAGCATAGGTTCCTTGAGAGAGAACACTGCGCCTGTAGTCAGGAAGATCTGTATTCAGATCCAACCTCACAGTTCAAGCCATTTGACACTGGGCAAGTCGCTTAACCTCTCTCTTAGTTTCCACATCTGTATATTTTTTTTTCTGAATCCAGTTTTTTCTTTTATGACAAGTCTTTATGTCCTAAAAATGAAAGCGGGCAGTATAGATGCTTCATTTCATATTTCAGATTGTTTCAAATGAAATTACTTCTTTTGAAAGCTTATAAATAAATCACTAGAACAATGAGCCTACTCTAATAATGTTGTTATATTTAAATGTCAGACCTAGGTCTGAGTCCTGACTCCAGGCCTGTGTGGGTTGGGCATGCCACTTCCTATCCTGGGGCTTCATTTTCCCCTACAAAAAATGAAGGAATTGATCTCTCCAGTCTCTTCTAGTTCAAACATTCTGTGATCCTGTAAGTCTAGCTCGGGAATAATTCAATAATTCAAACTCAGGAATATGGAAAGGAAAAAACTTCAAGCCGTGTTCTGATGGTAGGTGAGAGATCCAGATGGTTATCTACCCAGGTGGACACTAGGGAGAGAAACCTTAGTTTTCAAGTCCACACACTGCACAGTTTTCCAGAAGGCTGTGCAACTCTTACTCTAGGATTTTGGTATTAGCAACCCACAACACTCTGTTATAATAAAATAAACCACTGGGTGGCAGCATACTACTAATAACCCTGAAAATACTAAGTCACCCCAGTTAAGGAAAATGTTCAAGTCAACAAATAGTACTGACTACCTACTGGGTTCAGAGCCCTGTGCCAACTTCTAGAAAAGAGACAAAGATAATAAAGGGGATTTTTGGCAAGTTTTACTTTTGTGTCTGTTTTTTGATAATTAAATATCTTGTAAACATTTCATTTGATCCTTACAACAACCCTGAAAAGTAGGTGCCATTATTACCTCATTTTACAATTGAGGAAACTGAGACAAGCAAAGGTTAAGTGACCTGTTCAGGGTCCCACAGCTAGTAAATACTTGTCTGAGGTCATATTTGAACTCAGGTCTTCTGACTCTAGGTCCAACACTCTGTCCACCATGCTACCTAGCTGCCTCTTACAGGCATAGAAACCAAGGCTATCAAATTCTCAGATGACAAATCTTGAAGAGACAGTTAGAATGCTGGATAAAAGAGTTGGGATCCAAAAGGACAAGTAAAAATGATAAATCAAATAAGATGAAATGTAGTAGGGATAAACGTTAACTTCTACAGTTGGGCTCCTGAAATCAACTTAAAAAAAAAAAAATGGTAAAAGCTTGGCAAGGCAACAGGTCTTGTAGGGAAAACTGTCTCGGGGTTTGCAGGATTACAGGCTCCATCTGAGTCAAGAATATGTCATGGTAGCTAAAAACTTAACACTATCCTGCTCTGCTTCAAAAGAAGAAAATATCCAGAATGGGGGACGTGATTTATTTTCACTCTACCATGGTCAGGTGAACATCTGGGTCCTTTATACTCAGTTCTGGGCTGCACATTTTAGGAAAACTCTGGACAAAGTGGAGCATGCCCAGAAGAGGACCACCAGGATGTAAGAGTTATGGAAAATATGACATAGGAAACATGACTGAATGAACTGGGAATGTTTGACCTGGAGAAGAGAAGATTTGGAAGGGAAATATTCAAGTCTCTGAAGAGATGCCATGTGGTAGAACAGTTAGACTTGCTCTGTTTGACCTCTGCAATGGGCAGAACTAGAAACAATAGGTAAGAGCTATAGAGAAGCAAATTTAAATTTTATATAAGGAAAAACTTACTAAGAGCCAGAGCTATCTAAAAGTTGGATGGACTGCCTAGGGATATAGTACGTTCCATCTCATTTATGGGACATGTTGTAGATGATGTTCTTGCCCTTGAACTAGATAACCTCTGAGGTCCTTTCCCACCTGAGATTCTTATGATTTTGTGATCATAAATCTCTGTCTCCATGAAGCTCCAATAATGACATGGGGTGGGGGGGAAATGCTTGTAGACTTCAAGAAAGTGGCTTTCCTTCATAACCAGGTTCTCAATATATCTGTTTCTTTCCCCAAAGGTCCAACTCAAGTCATAGAGGTTTTGAGGCGGGGGTTGTAGAAAGGTGTGGTAGTCATAGTTTTGTGTCCCCCCCCCCATTTATTTTGCAGATGAGAAAACTGAGATCCATAAAGGGTCTTGAGCCGCCTGAGATTTTATCTCTAGAATGTGACAGAGCTAGGATTATAACCTTAGTCTCTTGATTCCCAGCCCAATTATTTTTTTTTTTTTTTTTTTTTTTTTTTTGCTTTTTGGAGGGCAATTGGGGTTGAGTAACTTGCCCAATGTCACACGGCTAGGTTTTTGTTTGTGTGTGCATTGTCTGAGGCCGGATCGGAACTCAGGTCCTTCTGACTCCAGGCCTGACACTCTACTCACTGCGCCACCTAGCCGCCCCAATTATCTTTTTTTCTAATAATTTCTATCTCCCTTTTGAATTAAGAACAATAATTAAGGACAATATAATGGCCACTAAGGTCCATGCAGTTCCCTTCTCTGCAGCTTAGGGAGTTTATCTTAGACAAAAAGTTATGAATTTAATCACAATCACAATGAATCTCCAGTTAGGAAAACTAACATTGAGACAGAAGTTGGGCTCTCTGCCTAAATTTAAGGTTAATCTCAAGGTAATCCCTGACTTTTTGGTAGTTGAGATAAAATTCTGTATAAAAGGGAACTGGTTAGGACGGGCAGCATATTTGTCTGATATAATCCCCTTTTTTACTTTAGTGGATGTTAAAACATTCTGTAACTGGTTCCAAAAGTGAAAAGGAGGATTTTCAATTGACTGCAGTACTGGAAATGGGGTGTATTAAAAAGATTTTAACCAGACAAATCAACTCTTTTGTTCAAATGAGAAAACAAGGACTAAGCCTTCAAAGGAGAAACCTGAGACCCTGTTTTCCCCACTACAGAGGGAAACATGGCCTAGCTGTTACTTCTGTCTCAGCTTTGTCTAATCTTTCTTGATTTTATGTAAAGGAGATTGAAGATGGTTACAACTTTATGAATCTAAAAAAAATTCAGGAGATTGATCCCATTTGGAAACTACAACCTATGACAGAATTTCCCAGAGGTCAGATTATGAGGAATGAATCCTGAATGACCTGCCCAGCTCAGTTCAGCATTAAAAACCCAGATATACAAATTCATGACATCCATAAGCTTTGCTTCTTTTTTAAAGTGAACTTGGTAGGACAAAAAATATATAAAATATTATATATAATATAAGAATATAAGTAAATAATATGTATAACAGATATAATATATAAATGATATGTAAAAATAACTTTAATGCATTATAAATTATAATGTTTCTTTATAATGACAAAAATTATAATGCATAATAAAAATAACTTGAATGCATTCTCCCCAGAGACCTAATTGGTATAGAGCTTTCCCCAAAGTGTCTGAGGAAAATGTTTGTACTTTTATTTTTATGTCTTTTCAATAAATATCTCTTTGTAAAACCTAATTTTTGTTAACTGGTTAAATGGGATTGGGGTGCTAATAACAAAGACCTGAAATTTGCTTGCTGAAGAGAGTATTAGAAGGGTTGCAACTTGTGACCTATTATGAAATGATGCAGTTTTCTCACATTCTCACTGTTTCTTGGGGGAAATATAGGGCAAAACCCAACTATTATTGTTGCTGTATTATGCTAAAAATTTCCCCCAACATATCAATCATGTTTTTAAAACAAGTGCTACATAGCAGAACTGACTACTGTCCAGAGAAAGGAACTGGCTCATAGGTACTAGGCCAAGAACCAGAAACCCAGACAACCAGAGAAAGAAGAAAGAGAAGGTAAGATTGATCTCTCAGCCATAGAGAAAAGAAAGACTGAGTAGGTCAATGAACTCTACAGGCATCTTGGAGCAGAAGACCTGGGCAAATATCAACAGTGTAAAAAAAAAAAAAATCAAAGAATCTCAGCAAAAACAAAACAAAACAAAACAAAAAAATCCTGCTCTCTTGATCAAAATATCAAGAAGGTAGAAAAGTTATAGGTATAGGCAACTTCCAGAAGGCCCTCTTTTATTGAGAAGATGGATACAACATTATTCTAAATTCCAAGTTTTTAATGATCTTGGCTTTTATTTAACTGTTTCAACCCCTGAGGTATCTTTTATTTGGATAAGCAAATCAGTTCAGTGGTTGGAGCTGGGAACTGAAGAGGCCAAGATAATGACTCAGTCAGTCCAGTCCATTTAAGACCCAAGTTTAAATTCATAAACCAAAGAATCTTAGAGACAGAAAGGACCTAAAAGATTGGTCATTTAGTCCAACCCCTTACCTGAAGCATGAATTTCCTTTCTTATATTCCCCATAAAGGGGTCATTTAATTCCCCACTTCAATACCTCCTGTAACCAAGGTCATTCATCCTGGTTTTTTTTTTTTTAACAAGTCTCTTTAACAGTTAAGAATTTGCTCCTCATATATTGAGTTAAAATCTACCATTCTAGAACTGTAATCTACTTGTCCTACTTCCCATTCTCTGGAGGGAACTACACAGAATTCTAAACCTCCTTCTAAATGACAGCTTCTCAAATATCTGAGGACTTCACTCATATTTTTCTGCTTCTTCACTTCTCTGAACTAATTATTCCTTGTTTCTTCTACTCAGCTATATGTGGTGTGGTGTTGAGACCTCTTGGCGTCCAGATCACCTTACTAATCTGAATTTGCTCCAGTTTCTCAATTTCCTTCCTAAAATTGGTGCCCAGAACTGCACACAGTACTCCATATGTGGCTTGTCCAGGAAAGAGTACAGTGGGACTATCACGTGCCTCTCTCTAGACACAAGACTTCTACTAAATCAGCCAGAGATCTTTTCAGCTTGTTTGGCTACTGTCACACTGTTTTCTCATGTGTTGAGTTTGCTGTCCACTAAAACCTGTAGGTTTTTTTCACATGAAATGCTGTCAAGTCACATTTCCTCCAGATTGTTCTTATGAAGCTGGATTTTTTTTTAACCTAAGTACAAGAATTTATATAATTCTTATTACATCTGCAATGTTGTTAAAAAGAATGTTACTTGCTCAAACACTGAACTTTCCATCCCAACCAGCCAGCTACCTCCCACAAACTACTGATTACAAAAAAAAAGACTTTGGATGGTTCAAAATACCTTATTTGTGCTACAGAAAACAGAAAAGATGGTCTCAAAGCCCATATCCTACTGAGACTGCATCAATTGAGACTCTATGTTTTAAGGCTAGAACATTACTATTATGGAAATGTGACTCATTTTGTAGAACACTGAGATCACAAACAGAGACACACAATCAGGGAAGAATTATTTCAGATTCTGAGAAAGTTGAAAGAAACTGTACCTAGAGCATGCAGCTGGAACCTAGCAGGTATTCCTCAAGTAAGAGCATTAGTAATTTATTAATATGTATTTATCATTGTTCTAATGCTCTGTAGGGCAGTGGGGGTAGGATGGATGGGTAGTCAGTGAATTCTTTCCATATCTTTGGCATGGAGGCCCTGTGTACAATGATCTGGCCTTCTTTTCCTCCTATAATACCTAAGATGTTGCATATACAACAGGCACTCAGGAAACGCTTGTTGAAGTGAGCAGGTGATGGGAAAGAAGTCTCCTGTAGAGGGCTTGACCTTGACTGTGTAAAATATCATCCATCAAAATAAACTATTTTTCGGACTTTCAGTTGATATCCTGGCTCCATATTGACATTGTTGCCTTTCAATTACACATACTATTGCCACAGTAAACCAGCAGTGTTTTAATACCCTGGGACGGTTTTGTCTTAGAAAACTGGTAGGAGGAAAATTTGACAGCAAATCAGGAGGCTTTAGGTCTGGTTCAGTTTCATTTGTAATATGAAGGGTTGGACTAAATGACCTCAGTGGTGCTTCATGGCTCTACGAATCTGTGATTTTGTTCAGCCCTGGTGCTGGAAATACAAGGAGGTATCAGAGTCCGAGGCCCTGCTCTGACGGAGCTCACAGTCTAGTCCCAACAAAGATGTGAGGACAAGGACTCACAGAAGCACTCGGTTACACCAGGGTACCTCAAGGTGGGCTGCAAAGCCCCATAGCTCTGTCTCTAGGTAATGTCTCATATTCACAAGACCAGAAAATCTTAAGCCGAGAAAGGTTTTTTCAAATATCATTGATCAGCAATCATATCCTCTAATTCTTTCAGTACTAGAGGAAGTAATTCATGTGAACCAAAATGATTTTAATTCATCAAGGCTCTTTTACTATCTCTTTATTTGTCTTGACTCAGCTCCCTATTAGTCATTTTACTCTGTCCTTTTCAATCTAAAGGTCGTTTTCCTTGGCAAAAACAAAGCAAAAATAACAAATAAACCCCCTACCACAGAAGTAAGATTTAAGTAGAACTGACCTCTCTCGTCAAACTCTTCACCCTGCCCCTATCCCTTGTTTAATCTTCTTTACTCCAACATAGCTTTTTCTAATATTTTTTTTGCTTTTTTTTGTAGGGGGAAGAGCAGGGCAATTGGGGTTAAGTGACTTGCCCAAGGACACACAGCTAGTGAGTGTTAAGTTTCTGAGGCCAGATTTGAACTCAGGTCCTCCTGTCCAATGTAGCTTTTTAAAAACAATTTTCACATGAAATGTGAAATGTGTCTTTAATTTTCCTCATCAGCCTCAGTTTCTTTCCAAGTTTTAACAATACTGACACTAACACCCTGGTATTCATCCCTGTTATGGGAATGGAAATCTAAAGATCTTCCCTGCTCCTTGGCCCTTTGATAGGCTTAAATTACTCTCAGAAGCTTCCCCGATTTGAAAATATACTCTGCCCCCTAATAGGCTGAATGTGGTCACATGGATCCTGTGGTGGGAAGCTTGTTTTTCAGGAATTCAGAATTCAGCCACAGGACAAGATAAGGACTGTGTGGTAAGGCAGGAGCACTGAATGTGTTTTCTTGCTGTATCCCACAGTTTGGACCCAGGGGGAGGACAGAGTTGTGTCTATGCTGGGTAGGGTAAAGCGTCATGGACCCCCAAGGACCCCACTCCATTGACTTTGTTGCCTAGCTGCCCCTCAGGACTTATCATTTCTTGCAAAACCATATCACTTGTAAAAACTGACCCTCCGGGGCGGAGCCAAGATGGTGGAGTAGAAACAGCTCATCCAAGCCACTCTGCCCCCAGATTCCCCCCAAACTATGTAAAAGGGGACTCTGAACAACTTCTGGAGCCCCAGCACCCACAGAACGACACAGAGAAGCTACCCTCCCGCTGAGGACAGCCCAGCAGCCCTGCAGGAAGGACCAGCGCAGCGGTCTGGGAGCTGGCAGAGCACAGCGTGCAGAGCGCAGGGAGTTGAGCCGAGCTGAGCCCAGGTCCGCGTGAGCCAAGGTTTTAGTCCCAGGGCGGCAGGTCCAGCAGCGGGCTAGAGAGACCCCAGAACAACAGCAGCTGTGGCTATTCCAGAATTATCAACATAGACATGCCTAGGACAAAGTAAGAGGTTAGTGTCCTATGGACTTTGGGACCTGTATTTGGGGAATGTGTCGGCTCCCTCCCCTGGGGGCTAGAAGCCACTGAGGAGACACGCCATTTTGTAGTTTTCAGAGGTGGCTCCAGCTCCTGGCCTGCGAATTGTAGGGGGATCCAGCAATCAGTCTTGGGGGGTAATCGCTCTTGCTATAACCTCCCTGGATCTAGATTGTGATCTAGGGTGGAAGTCATGGGTGGGTTTACAGCTTGCCAGAAATGGAAGTTGCCCCCCACACGTTTGGGATGAAAATTCCTCTATCTGGCCTTAAAGCCATAGTGTGGCAACAAGCCCAAAAGTCAAGTAATTAAGCGGCAACATGCCAAGGCAAAGGAAACAGAAAAATGCAACTCTAGACTCCTATTTTGGGGGCATAGAGTGGGAAAAGGACTGTGAGGTCAGAAGTCCTGCTCCAAAAGCCCCAGGGGAAAACATGAGCGGGTTGCAGGCCATAGAGGACCTTAAGAAGGACTTTAAAAATCAAATAAGAGAAGTGGAGGAAAAATTGGAAAGAGAAATGAGAAAGATGCAGGAAAAGTATGAAATGAGGGTCAACAGCCTGACTGAGGAAAACAACACCTTAAAAAATAGACTAACTCAAATGGCAAAGGAGGTCCAAAAGGGCAATGAGGAGAAGAATGCCTTAAAAAGTCAAATTTGCCAGATGGAAAAAGAATCTCAAAAGTTCACTGAGGAGATTCATTCCTTCAGAGTTAGACTGGAGCAAATGGAAGCTAATGACTTTATGAGAAATCAAGATGCTGTTAAGCAGATCCAAACAAATGAAAGATTAGAAGGCAATGTGAAATATCTCATGGGAAAAACCACTGACCTGGAAAATAGATCCAGGAGAGACAATTTAAAAATTATTGGACTACCTGAAAGCCATGATCAAAGAAAGAACCTAGAAATCACCCTTCAAGAAATTCTCAAGGAAAATTGCCCTGATGTTTTAGATCCAGAGGGCAAAATAGAGGTTGAAAGAATCCACCAATCACCTCCTGAAAAAGATCCCAAAAAGAAAACTCCCAGGAATATTATAGCCAAGTTCCAGAATCCCCAGATCAAGGAGAAAATACTACAAGCAGCCAGGAAGAAACAATTTCAATATTGTGGAAACACAATCAGAATAGCCCAGGACCTGGCAGCTTCTACACTGAGGGATCGAAGGGCATGGAATATGATATTCCAGAGGGCAAAAGAACTGGGAATGAACCCAAGGGTCACCTACCCAGCAAAACTGAGTATTTTGTTTCAGGGGAAAACATGGTCATTCAGTGGAATAGAGGACTTTCAAGCATTCTTGAGGAAAAAACCAGAATTGAATAGAAAATTTGACATCCAGACACAAGAAGGAAGAGATGCCTGAGAAGGTAATCAGGGAAAAGAAATCAAAAGGAACTGAGCAAAATTGAACTATTTACATTCCTATATGGAAAAGCAATAACTGTGAGTGATGATATCTTTCTCACTATGAAAATAATGGAAGAAGGGGGTGTGGTCATATGAATACATATGTGAATGTGTGTGTTTATGCTTACAGTTATATATGGAGAGAGAGCAGGTTGAATCTGTTGGGAAGGGAGAATACTCAAGGGATGAAATTATGAGGTGAGAGAGGAAAGTGGCAAGAGGAGATGGGGAGAGACAGGGTAGGGTAAACTATCTCATGTAGAAGAAGCAAGGGGAAGTGGTTGCAAGGGAGGGGGAGAATAGGAAGGCAAAAAGGCAAAACCACATTCTCATTGAATTTGGTTCAGGGAGAGAATGACATACATACTAAATGGGATATCTCAACCTGCAGCAGAATAGGGGGAAGGGGGATGAGAGGAGGGATGATGGATGGGAGGGCATCCTTTGGGGGAGGGGAGGTTGGAAGTACCCACTATAGAAGAGGGACAGGATCATGTAGGGAATGGACCAGGTGGGGGCTGGGATGAGTGGGAGGGAATTATAAGCAGCCTTGTACAAAATATATCTACTATGATAATGTTTTGCATAGATAGACATGTACAACATATACTGAATTACTTATCCCCCCAGAGGGAATGGGTGACAAGGGAGGAAGGAAATGGATCTGAAATTCGAGGTCTTAACATTAAATGTTTCAAATATATATAAATACTATTATTAATACTCTTTTGCTTATAATTGGGAGATAAGATGTGAAGGCATTGGGACACAAAGATTCACCTTCCTCTAATGGAAAAGTTGAAGGGGGTATGGGACAAGGTATGGGAGAGAGCAGATTGGAGGAAGCGATATCTTGTGGGACTGCTATTCTGGGAGGTTGGGTAGGGGAATAACGGGGGGAAATGATTGTAACTCAAAATCTGGCGGAAATGAATAATGTAAAACGGAAGTTAATAAAGCATTTGTTTAAAAAAAAACTGACCCTCCTTCCAAAATAACTTTTAGAGGAACTAAAGGATTTGATTCTACTGATAAAATAAAATTGGGAGCTAAAATATCAATAAAACAGAAGCCAGATGATGTTCCAAAAGCTGCAGAGATTATAGCACATGGAAGGGATAACACTGTAATTATTGTTTATTCTAGAGAAGATGATTACAAAATTGTACCCTTTACTCATATTCTACAGTGAATGAGGCTACAATAGTGGGCTCATGGACTCCAGTAGCATGGCTGATCCTATATCTACCTTGTTTCTGGTTATTGTCTCCTTGCTTCTTCTTGACTTTTTGTCTATTCACCTTGTTTGCTAGATTTGTTTCTGCAGGCTTGGTACCCTCCACCTCTCTGGCTAAAGAACTGACCTCTCAAATGGGACCCCTTGGGACGGGGTCAGCTCCATGTCTAATTTCAGCAACAAGTGGCCATGGGAGAAGAGACTTTCGCCCCTTATGCCAAGATTTTGGGATCCTATTTGTTTGACCCGGGGGAATTATGGGGAGCTTGTGCTGAAGCCCCACCCTAAAATATTGTTTTCTGTGTTTATTGTATGCTATCCTTATTATATCCTTGTTAAAATTCTGTTGACATCAGTTACTCCTAAAACTCCTATTAACCTATGTAATGAAATGTATTGTTAATGTATTTTTGCCAAGTAAGGGACATGAAAGATCTTGGGGCCGAATGTAATAGTCATGGGATTTGAAGATCTTCCATGCCCCTTGAACTTGCTGAGGCAGCAGGAAGGGGGTAGGCAGGAGGAAGCTGGAGGCTGAGCTGGAGTCTGTGGGGTGCCTGGAAGCATGGTGGCAGTGGCAGCGTGAACTCCTTTTTGTTTGAGCCAGCCAGAATTTCTGCTAAGGACTCCTGCTGCAGACTGCCAGGGATGGGAACTGTGGGGGGCTGAAGCTGTAGGGAGAGAACAGTGTGGACGCTGAGCAATTGCCATGAATGAGGAGAGGAGGACCTTTGCCTGAGGTAGCCTGTTCTGTTTTGAAGGCTTGAGAATGTGGGTGTTTACTGAATTAACTATGTGTGCCAACTCTATAGCTACTGTAATGGCTTTGACTTTCTGGTTTGGGGACTCAGTTTTCTGGTATTTGAATGAATATTCTAGCTTTGTCCTCCATGTAGAGAGCCTGTTATATTTTGTGATTAATAACTATGTCAGCATATTTATAGTTACCATAAGCATTGTAAATATTGCATTGTTGATACAATCTCCTATATTTGGTATTCACTCTCTGTCCCCCATCCCCAGGTATCTTTTTTGTGTTGTTTTCTTGTATGTTCATTGAGGACAGGGACTTTTTTTTGTTTATATTTGTTTATATTCTCAACTCTTAGCACTGTGCCTGGCACATAATAAACACTTAATAAAAAACCTGCTGCCTAAATGATTGTTACCTACCTTTTATTTCCATCTTCTGTAACTATCTGTTTAAAAATCATAGTTGGTTTGAGTTCTCTGTACATACACATTGGTTACTTTTTAGCCAGCTCCCATTTTTTCCTTTCCATCAGAATTGCTTCTTTTTATGTATCCAAATTTCATTCTACAGTTTAACAAGATCCTTCCCAAAATGTGATGCCCAAAACTTCACCCACATTTTTGATGTGGTATGACTAGGTAGAGCTTGCTGAGACTGAATATGACCTTTATCATTCTTGTAACTATTTCTATCTTAATTCATGTAGCCTTGGCTTCTTTGGCCACTGTATCACACTAAGTTTTAGGGGCAGTTAGGTGAAGCAATAGAGAGACATGAGCCTAGAGTCTGGAAGACCTGAGTTCAGTTCTAGCTTTAGACACCAGATATATGACCCTGGGCAAGTCATTAACCTCTATTTGCCTTTGTTGTCTTGACTGCAAATAGAGGATAATAATAGCAACTACCTTGCAGGGTTGTTGTGAAGACTAAATGAGATAATATTTGTAAAGTACTTGGCACACAGTGCCTAATGTACAATAAACACTAAATTAAACTATTGAGGTTTTAGTCCACTAAAACCCTAAGACTTTTCCACGTGAATTTTTGTATAGTCCTGTATCCCCCATACTATTCTTATGGAATTGATTTCTCAAACCCAAGAACTTAATATCTGTCCTTATAAAAGTTTGTCTTTTTCAATTTGACACAATTTGCTAGCCTGTTGAGAACTTTCTAGATACCTACTCCACTGTGTTAACTTTATCTCCAAGCTTTGTGTAATCTGCATCTATCAGGCATGCCTAGGGGAAGAAGCACCCAGAAAGTTCTGACTGATGATGTAATGTCAGAAAGAAGAGGGGACAGAAAAGAACTTTTCAAGAGAGAAAAATCAAGGGGAGAAGGGTAGATGGAGAGATTGTGGGCTTGGAAGAGGTTCTTGCCAAGTTTGTGTCTGCCCTTGAACTTGACTCTAGGCTTTGTAAATGAGTAACAAGGAAAGATCATCTGGTCCCATATATTCCAACCAATGAGACAGCTATATTGGGAAGAAGCTGGAAGACAAGATTAGAGGTGCCTAACAGTGATAAATGGGGTGGGAAGCAATGAGAAGACACTTCAGGTCTTGAGTTCCCCTGAGTGGACATTAACCCTCTGGGAGGTTTAACCATGAATATAGAAGCCTTAGGGAACAATTCTTATAGACCAACTGAGGACAAGTCAGTCTAAGAAAGCCAATTGTGTTCCTGGAAATGTTGGGCATGAGTTATGCCTACACATTAGTTTGAGGCTGCTGGCATATAAGGGGAACCACAGGCTTGTAGCCCACACACTGGTTGTTTAATATATTTGGTTTTTCTTCCTGTTGCTGTTTGTGTAACTGACTCCAGTATGCCTTGCACAAGTGACTGAAGTCTACTGAAACTTAGCAATAAACAGAAGAGGGTGGAGTTTGCTAGTAAGAGGAAGCTTGAGGCATAAAAACGTAGTTGTTTACTCATTTCAGTCCAGTTGAACTCCTCCTGACCCCATTTGGGATTTTCTTGACAAAGACACTGGAGTAATTTGCCATTTCCTTCTCATTTGACAGCTAAGGAAACTGAGGCAAACAGGGTGAAGTGACTTGCCCAGGGTCATACAGCTAGTAAGGATCTAAGGCTGGATTTGAAATCAGGTTCTCCTGACTCCAGGGTCAGTCCTCTATCCAATGCATCACCTAGCTTCCCCAGGCATAAGAATTTAACTGGATAAATACACACCATACCTCTAAACTAATGATAGGATCGTTGCCACTTAGAAACAGGACAGAGGTAAGGAATAGAGGTAACCAGTTCTCTGAGAGCCATGGAGAGTTTGGCTTTCTTCCTCCCACTCACCACCCCATGAGTTCTTTGGTGTTCAGTGGGATGTGTAACTGAATGGTAGGCATAGGACTGCCAGCATTTGGTAAGCAATAGTACCCCTTGGGAGATTAAATGCAAATTGTTAAGGATTCCATCTCTAGCTCCATTTCGAACTCTGGTTAAAATATTAAATAGAACAGAGATAAGGACAGATTTCTAGACTATTTCCCTAGAGACTTCCCTCCAGGTTAAAATAGATTGATTAATGATTACTTGTTGGGTCCAGTCACTATAACAGTTACAAATCCACCTACTTATTTCATCATTTAAATCCTATGTGTCTCTTTCTTGTACACCAGAATATCCTGAAACTCTTTGTCATTGGCCTTCCTAAAATTCAGATCTATAGCATTTCCCAATTTATCAGTCTAGTAACCCCTGCCGAAAAAAAAAAAAAGAAATGAGGTTCATCTGGCACAATTTGTTTTTTATGGTTCCTTTGTTTTTAAATGGCTCTGGAGAAAAAAGTGAGGTTGGTGACTTTGTACAGTCTTCCCTCACTTAAATCCAATCACTTGCATGTCATGGCGTACCTTCCTGATGATGGTCTTCTTTGAGAATGAAGGACAAACAATAAATGCTGCTAAGTGATTAAAAACACATTTTACCTTTTTTTCCCCTAGAATCAAAGTCAAGTTCTCCAGCCCACATTCTGAGGAATCTACCATCTCCCCTTCACCACTCTCCAGTCCTATAGCGACTCTATCACCCTCTCTGTTAAAAATCACTATCAACAAAGCTCAGCAAAGACATTCACAAATTCTTTTAGGTCCTTGATATGTTGGTTCAAAACCTCTTTGGTTTCCTAGGACTAGGGGTGTGTGTGTGTGTGTGTGTGTGTGTGTGTGTGTGTGTGTGTGTGTGTATTTGAGAGAAGACAGAGACAGAGACAGACAGACAGACAGACAGCCTTCACTCTAGACATGACCCTTCACCCTTCCAGAGACTCCTACCCCTCCCTTCTCTGGAGCTTTCTAAGACTATCCACTGTGCTAACTAGCTGCCCAATGGAATATGACAAACATACAAATTCACATATGTAATCTATAGGTGTCACATCACTTTTTTCTAGAATTTTCCCCATCTTTTCTCATAATTTGATACTGTTGGCCTCAGCCATCATTTGCAAGAGCTTACCATTTTTAGATACTTTTCACTTCTTCCTTTCTCTTCTTCCCTCCTAATGTCAATTGTATTTCAAACCCCTTCCACCTACATTTTTCTCTTTCTGTCTCAGTTTCTGCTGGAGATATCAACAGGTGCACCCAGTCTGACTACCAGAACAAAGGAAGTCAAAAGGATCTCTGACTGCCCTCCTAAAGGATAATCCAAGACTTCCAAGGAACTATGATGTCATCAGTATGGATTCTCCTTCCACCAATGCAAATCACAACCTCCTTATTTTCATAACATTTCATAAATTGCCAGGGGAGAAAAAAGAAAAATTGCTCAGAGTTTAATAAAACTTAGCTAGATTGGTCTTCATACAATAGACAACACAGAGTACTTTAAATTGTGGGGTTTTTTTCCCTTCAGATTGTATCTGCTCTATGTCCTATGGACATACCTTAGAAGACACAGGATCACCTTCACTCTATAATCAGGCATTAGAATAAGAAGTCAGGAGATAGGATTGCTTGGGCCAGGAAAGGGCAAAAGCAACAAATGTATGGGCTTATGTAAGAGTGTCATGATATAACTTCAGGACTTGGGTTGGTTAAGTAAAGATACTAAAATACTGACCTAGTAGATTTCAGAAAAACCTGGAAAGACTTGTATGAACTGATGCAAAGTGAAGTGAGCAGAACCAGGAGAACATTGTACATAGTATCAGAAACATTGTGTGATTATCAACTATGAATGACTCAGCTCTTCTCAGTAACATGATGATCCAAGACAAGTACAAAGAACTCATGAAAAAAATGCTATCCATATACAAATAAAGAACTGATGGACTCTGAATGCGGATCAAAGCGTTTTTTACTTGCTTTATTCTTCCTCCTGGATTTTTTTTTCTTTTTGATCTGTTTCTTCTTCCACAACTGTGACTAGTATGGAAATATTTTTACATGATAGCACATGTATAAACTATTTAAAATTGCCTATCATTTTCAAAAGTGGAGAGGTGAGGGGAGGAAGAAAAATCTGGAACTCAAAATCTTGTAAAAATTAATGCTAAAAATTTTCTTGACATGTAACTGGGGGGAAAATAAAATACTATTAATAAATAAATAAATTGAGAAATAAATGAATGAATGAATGAAATACTGGTCTAGGAGGGATGATTATCTTTTCTTATTCTGTGCTAGAATATGACTGAGAGTGAGGGAATAGTCCTGTAATTTGAGAGCAAATTCCATGGGAGGGTGATTTTATTGAGCATACATGGAAGAATAAGAGAGTATATTAATATGTGGCAGGTATGGAGCTGGGACTATTTGGACTGTATGTGAAGTATAGAGAAGTAACTAGGGTGCCAGTTTATTGTCTATGCAGCAGTATACCAGCGGAGAGTACTATGATGAAAAGCCTTAAGACTAAGATGATTATTTCTCATACATTTGTTTGTTGAAGAGATTTCCTAGGAGGCACAGGGTGACCTAGGGACATGGAGTATATATGACAAGATAATGACATAATGACATAGGACTTCAGTGTGCAAAAACATGTAGATAAAAATTGTAAACATGGCATTTCTAAACCACTTATAATTTTTGTAAGGATGGTATAAATTAGGTCTGTAGTTTAAAGAAACATTCTCAATCCTTGAGAAACTGAGTCCACTTCCAAGTTTCAAACGGATTTGCTTTGAAGAAAGCCCTGAACTGGGAGTCAGGGGACCTGAGCCAAGGCTTAGGCACCAACTCTGTGTTCTTAGGCATCACTTCTCTCTGGTTCTATTTCTTCACCTATAAAATGCACATTAGGGCCCCTTCTGGTCTCTCCATCTGATGGTTCCATGGAGAAGAGGAATGGACATTCACTTAAATGTATCAATCAAGGTCCTCTTCATCAGTGGGCCCCCAGAAAGTTACCCCCTCTTCTAAGTACTTTGTGACTGAGAAACCTCTCCAAATCATAGCTCATAAGCCCTCTCCACCCCCGCTATGTGCTGACTTGGACGGGGCGGGGGGGGGGGGGGCGGTGTTTTTGTTTGCTTTTTATATCACAGTCCCTTCCTACCCCAACCTCTCCAGATTAAACTCTTCCTTGGACAATAAAAAAGAAGTAAGCGAGATAATCTGATAACAGAAACCACATCTGGCCAGCTACATCATATCCTGTCATATTCATCTCTCACCTCTCTGTTTTGAGGGCAGGGGTATCATATGTATAGTCTTTTCTCTCAAGGACTTGCACTGGTTTTTCCATTGCTCAAAGTTCAACTTAGTTTTAATGAGCTTTTCATTTACATTGTTGGAGCCATTATGTATATTGTTCTCTTGGTTTTGCTTATTGGCTCTGCATTACTTAATACAAACCTTAACATGTTCTTCTGAATTTGTCATATTTGTAATTTCTCATTGCATAATAATATTCCATTAATTATCGCGCTATAAAGCTTTTAGGCACTCTCCAACTGATGGGCATCCATTTTGTTTCTACTTCTTTGCCACAAAAATTGCTATTATGAATGTTTATATATATATATATATTGGACCTTTGTTTCTATCTGTAACTTACATGGGGTACATGTCCAGACATGAGTCATAAGAAATGTGCAATTTAGTCACTTTTCTTGCATAATTTGAAATTGAAATATCGAACAGCAAGACCACTTTATAGCTCCACATACCAATGTGCCTCAGATGTCTTGTCTCCCAACAGCCCCTCCAAAATTGATGGTTCCTATATTTTGCCAACTTTACCAATTTGCATTTTGTCGTCATTGTTCAGTCATTTTTAGTCATGTCCAACTCTTCATAAACCCATGGGGGATTTTCTTGGCAAAGATAATGGAGTGGTTTGTCATTTCCTTCTCCAGCTCATTTGACAGATGAGAAAACTAAGGCAAACAGGGTTAAGTGACTTACCCAGGGTCACATAGTTAGTAAAATTGCTGAGGCCAGATCTGAACCCAAGAAGATGAATCTTCCTGATTCCAGGCCAGGCACTCTATCCACTGTGTTACCTAGCTGCCTCTGGCATAAAGCAAAATTTAGGAGTAGTTTTAATTTGCATTTCTCTTGCAATTAGTGATTTGGAGTACCACTTTTTGTAGTCATTTATAGTTTATGACTCTCCTAAAAATTTTATTTATATCCTTTTACCACTTATCTGTTGGAGAATACGAGGCAGTTAGTTGGCCCAGTGGATAAGGTACCTGGCCTAGAGCCAAGAAGACTCAACTTCCCAAATTTAAATCTGGCTTCAGACACTAGGTATGTGACCCTGAGCAACTCATCCTTGCCAAGAAAACCCCAACTGGGGTCATGGAGAATCAGACATGACTGAAAAACACTGAATAACAACTGGAGAACATCTCTTGATGTTATAATATTTGTATCAGTTCCCTGTATATTTGGGATATTAGAGTTTTATTTGATAGAAATACCTTTCCCATTCTACCATTTGTCTTCTAATTGTCTTCATCGATTTTATTTGTGCAAAAGTCTTCAATTTTTGTAGTAATAATTTGTCTCTATCCTTGGTTCTTAAACTTTTTGCTCTCAGGACCACTCTACATTCTTAAAAATTATTGAAGATCTCCTTTAAGAGCTTTTTTTTTTATGTAGGTCATATCTATTGAAGGTACTGTATTAGAAATTAAAACATCTTAGTATTATGAAAAGCATTTTGCCCTCACAGACCCCTTGAAAAAGTCTTGAGTAATCATAAACATCACACTGAGAACCACTGATCTATAGCATCTTTCATGATCTCCCCTATCCCTTGCTTGGCTGAAGCATTTCCTTTTATCTGTCAAAGGACTCACTTAATTCAAAGCAAGGTATTTAATGAAACAGCATAGTCATAAAATAATAACAGAACATGGGGTGGCTAGGTGGCACAGTGAATAGAGCACCAGCCCTGGAGTCAGGAGGACCTGAGTTCAAATTGGGCCTCAGACACTTAACACTTACTAGCCATGTGACATTGAGCAAGTCACTTAACCCCAACTGCCCTACCCTCCCCTTCCAAAAAGCAAAAAAAAAAAAAAAACAAAACAACAGAACATTTCCCTGTAAACCTAGAGCTCACTCTCCCACAAATACATATGCCCTCTGTAGAAAAATTCATACTTATTGTCTTCCCATGGAGCGTATATATTCAGGAAAACATGTGGGGCCAGGTCATTTGAATAGTGGGGCAAGTCAAGCCTCTGAAGTCACAGAGCTGCCAGCATCTTCTGGTGATGTCACAGCACTGCTCTTTGCTGTGTCAACTCCCAGCCAGGTGTAGCATAATGCTGTGTATAAGAACAAGTTCAATGGAGCAAGCAAACAGAAGAGGCAGCCAACACTTATTCACATTGAGGAAATAAATGGGCCAGTGAAAGAACACTCAAGTCAACTGCTACCAGGATTTGATTCTCCATTTCCAACTCCTTTATGAGCCACCCTCTCTACACCTTGACTTTTTGAAGTCCAATAGAAGCCCATCTAAAGAGAATGTGTTGGTTGTGGTAAATTGACTAACCTACACAACAACAGACTTTCTCTTGTTTTCCAGTTATCATGTCCTCAGATGGTCAGTGCAGGTTTCCTGCCATCCCTCTTCACTCCCACCCCACTCCTGCTGCACTATACATACCATTCCCAGCTCAGGGTTGGCCATAATTGTGTCTGAGCAATAAATCTGTCTCCCTAGCCCCTCATTCCCACTGCCCCCAGCTGTGAGACAGACACTGCAGCTGGCTTGGGGGCGTCATTGCTCACACACTAACCACTACATAGGAATTTGGGACTTTGTCCAATAGCCTGTCAATGCCCCCCAAAATGCTGTTTTGTTAAAGAACAGCATTTTCCTAACCACTCTAGTCACAGAACACTCTGGGACACGACATTTATAGAAGGAATTCCTAAATCCTGATCCCAGGAGCCTAGAAGCATGGAAATTCCAAACTCTTGGGAAAAGGTAGATAGAACAGAAATTAAAGTTATTTTCCTATGGGAAAACTGCCATATATAATAAATATTATTATTAACTAAAATTTCTGGCACTTTAAGGCTTTCTAGGCAATTTATACATATTATTTCATGTATTGCTCACAACAACCCTGGAAATAAGTACTTATATTATCCCCAATTCCCAAATGAGGAGAATGAGGTTGACAGAAGCAAGGTAATTTTCCAGGGTCATACAGCTACTAAGTGTCTGGGGCAGAATTTGAATTCAGGTTTTACAAACTTATAACTTCACAAATAACATTTTTGAAGAAAAATATAATTAGAATTGTAATCACCTGAGGGAACTTTAATTTATATTGCAGAGAACACTCTGGTTCTAGGAAACTCATTTTGGGAAACACAGCTGTAAGGGATGCCCCATGTTCAGATCCTGGCCTGTCCATTCCCTGTGTGATGACAGTCAGATCTCTGGGGTCTCATTTTTAAAATAATAATAATAATAATTATATATATATATATATATATATATATATATATATATATATATATATATATATACTACATATCTGAGTGCTGTTAGGAAGAAACTCAGCCTTGGGCTCACTGTATTCCCTTTTTAGATAAGTAATATAGCAACTACCTGTTTGGGGTTTGTGAACTATGAAGGGCTAAGTAAATGTGAATTGGTATCACATAATCATCTTTTTTTTTTGAAATGGGGAGGAGGAGGAGGAGACCTGCTCCAGACCAGTGATTTTCTTGCTGGGGGGGAAACTCTCTCCATCAAAGTAGGTTATTGATTCCTCTATAATTAATAGGTTTTTAAAGGTTTTGTTACATTCTTTTTAAAAATTTTGAGTTTCAAATACTCTCTCTCCCTTCAGGTCCTCCCTCACCAATTGAGAGGTCAAGCAATATGATATCCATTATACATGCAAAGTCACGCAAAACATATTTCTACATTAATCATATATAAAGAATAGTTTTAGAGAGTTGATTAGCACACTGAGCATTTAAGTGATCTGCCAGTGATGTTTTGAAGGAATATAGTTCCCCCTGACTTCCAGACTGGACTTTTTTTTTTTTTTTTTGCTTTTTTGAGGGCAATTGGGGTTAAGTCACTTGCCCAAAGTCACAATGCTAATAATTGTGTCAAGTGTCTGAGGCCGGATTTGAATTCAGATCCTCCTGACTCCAGGGCCAGTGCTCTATTCACTCAAACCAGACTTTTATCCACAATTCCTTGCATCATTCATTGCTAGCATTTGTCATGGTAGACAAAGTCAGACTCCCAAAGAAGGAATCTGACATTTCTCCTGGGGGACATAGGCCTATGGAGATAACTGTATTTGGTTTACTTTAGCTAAAGTTTAGAACAAATAACAGGAATTTAAATCGCCATACACATCTGCCCCGTGGCTCAGCCCCTTGGAATTGTCCAGTCTATTTGAGGGAAGTCATCCTAGCAAAGGGGTTGACAAATTCAAAAATTGCATACTCTTTCTTTTAAAAAATAGTAATTCTTTAATTTCAATAGCATATTTTTGTTTTATTTTAATACTATTTTAATTTTTCCCCAATTACATGTAAAGACAAAGTTTAACATTCATTTTAAAATTCTGATTTCCAAAATTTCTCCCTACTTCCCCCACCTTCCCCTTTCCTAGGATTGTAAGCAATTTGATATAGATTATATGTGTGCAAGTATATAAAACATATTAACATATTTATACTGTGAAAGAAGAAACAGACACAAGAAAAAAACTACCAAAAAATAAAATAAAAATAGTATGCTTTGCTCTGCATTCAGAATCCATCAGTTTTTTTGTTTGTTTGTTTGTTTGTTTTGATATGAATAGCAATTTTCCTCATGAGACCTTTGGATTTGTCTTGGATCATTGTATTGCTGGGAATAGCTGTCATTCATAGTTAATCACTGTATAGTGTTGCTGTTACTGTGTACAACATTCTCCTGGTTCTGCTCACTTCACTGTGCATCAGCTCAGGTTGTTGGACACAATTCCACTTTCTTCTTCCCTTCATTGATTTGTAAACTCCAACCTTTCCCTTCCCTTCACTGATTTGTAAAACAGGGAACTCCACTTTCCCCTTCCCTTCATTGATTTGTAAAGCAGACATCTCAACCTTCCCTTTCCTTCATTGATTTGTAAAGCAGAGAACTCCACCTTCCTCTCCCTTAATTGATCTGTAAACAGGCAGGACCCCCATCCCTTACTTTCCCCTGATTGATCCGTGGGCAGGAGTCCCAGCCTCTGGTGGGAAATCCAAATGTACACTGACCAATCACTGTAGTTTCAGCTTACATCACTGTAATTTCAGCTTAGGTAACCTGGCTATGGAACCTCTACAAAACCAGCGCAATGTCTGTGCCAAAGCACTGTCTGATTTGGGCATGTACCCCGACAGTCCCACGGTAATAAAATCCACTTTTAAAATTTAATCTTGGGGATCTTCTGTCTCGATTTATTGGGGTACAACAATGTAAGTCTTTCAAGTGCATAATATTTCAAAAATATTCCTCAGCCTCAACCCAATTAATCCTAAACTTTCTCACTCTGCCTATAAAAGAATACATAGGTCAAAGCAGGACCTCATAAACCAGGAAAGAAGGTCAGAGCTTCTATTAGAAAAATAGCCTGTTGGCTGATTTCCTTTTCCACTAAGCCTATTACCATTCAGGCATGTGTTTAATTTACCTTTTGGGATTAAGGATCAAAAAACACAAAATAACAGTAATAAGGAGAGTATCGAGGAGAATGCTCTTTGGATTGAAATGGCTGGAAGGAAGTTGATCACCCAAGATAAGGGGATCCAAGAAAATGCCTACCTGACCTTGAATTCAAGCTACTTTGCCCAGGAGGAACTGCATTTTAGAACTCTGAAAGAAGCAATAGAGGTGATTACTGAGCCATTGTAAATAGGTCTTTTAAAGATCATAGGAAATAGGTATAGAGATAGGCAAATGTCTCAATTTTCAAAAGATGGGAGAGAACAGAGATTGCAGACTGTGAGCCAATGTGTTCAACTTCAATTTCTCACAAGATACTGGGTCATATTTTTTTTTTTAAATTAAAGTCTAGATCACAAGTCAGCATGGATTCATCAAGAATGCTTGCAATGGGATTAACCTTATTTCCTTTTCTGACAAGTTACTAAATTGGCAGATCAAGAAAATGCTGCAGATATAGCTTACTTTTAGCAAAACATTTTATAAACTTTTGTGCTATCCCAGTGAAAAAGATGGAGAAATGTGGGATAAATATTCATATAAGTAGATGGATTTGGAAATAATAATAGCTGACATTTACATAGCATCTACTATGTGCCAGGCCCTGTGAGAAGCACTTTACAAACATTGTTTCATTTTGATCCAAATGATTGAATGACTGGACCAATAACAACCTGGAAAGAAGTATTCAGTGGAGTATCCAAGGGATTTGTGCTTCACCCAATGCTGTTTAACATTTTTATCAAAGACTTGCATCAAGACATAGCGATGGCATGCTTATTAAATTTGCCAATGACAAAGCTAGGGGGGATAGTGAACATATTATATTTGATGACAGAGTCAAGATTCAAAAAGATCTGAACAGGCTAGAACTTTAAGCCAAATATAAATGATGATAATTTAATAGGGATCAATGTAAAATCTTACATTCTGGTTCAAGTCACCTTGTTAAGTCTAAAAAATAGGGGAAGCACTACTAGACAACATATAGCTATGAAAAATATCCATGGGTTTAATGCCTGCAAATTCCATGTCAGCCAACAATGGGATATAGCCACCAAGGAAGGTAATTCAAGTTTAGGCTGAATTGAAAGGTATAGGTCCAGGATTAAGACAGACATCACTGTTCTCAGGGCTAATGAAACTTATCTGAAATATTGGTTGGATTTGATGGCCTCTGCAGAATTCTGTGGGCAGTTAGGTAGGAAAGTGGACAGAGTGTCGGGAAGATTCAACTTCGTGAGTTCAAATCTGGCTTCACATGATAACTGTGTGACCCTGAACAAGTCACTTCACTCTATTTACCTCAGTTTCCTCATCTGTAAAATGAGCTGGAGAAGGAAATGGCAAATCACTCCAGCATCTTTGCCAGGAAAGAGTCAAGACATAAGTGAAATGCCTGAACAACAACTGAAGCAGAATTCTGAGATGGAGATGAGTGGAGAAAGGAGAACAGCACCTTTTAATTTTTCAAGGCTTGTTTGCATACTTTTGGTGCCTTCTAAAGTAGCCTGGTGGTAGGAGACTAAAAGCCACAGGGAGATAGATAGATCTAGGGCTCCAAGGGACCTTAAGGACCATCAAGTCCATCTCCCTCATTTTATTCCTGAGATCCAGAGAGGTTCAAATACCCTACCCAAGGTTGCACTGGTAATTAAGCAGCTGAGCAGGAATTCAAATCCTGCTCCAAAACCGGCACTCTTTTTTTTTTCAAAAGTCTTGTATCAAAGGTCCAGTATCAAAAGTCCTAAGTTTTGGTCCCAATTCAGGCTCAGGTTCCAACTTATTAATCTATGTGACACTGAGTAACTAGATGTCTCTGAGATCAAATTTCTTCATGGTGGGGGGTGGGTTCTAAATACTTACGTTTTCTGATTGTAGAGGTGTTCTAGGCATTAAAACTGTAATGGGAATTTTTTGTTTTATTGGGACTCAGGACCATACCTCCTGCAAATTCTGACTAACTAAAAGTCTGTCTTCTGTTAATATTAATATTAGATGACCAAATTCTGAGTCATGAAATAAGGGACATTCCTCACACAGAGACAAAAGGGGGGGGGGGGGCAAAGTGGTTTTAGTTATTTGTTAGCTCCTCTAGCTAACTGCTGAACAATTTCCCTGATATTGAGTCTTCTTGGTTATCTCTGTGATGTTTAAATCTTCCCCCTCAATTAGCCTATTTGTAAACCCTCTAAATGCAGTTTAATCTATAACCTGACTTAGTTTACCTTATAGAGCTTATTTTACAAAGTGTGTTTCCTCAGGGGATGTATGAGATTATGACTTTGTTTAACTAAATTTGTTCAACTTTTGTGATATTGAAGGAAGTATTAGAATTATGGATCTAATTTTAATTTTTATGGCCTATGTACAAGGTTTCAATATGCAAAAGAATTATTTCTGTCCCTTTAACATAATTTTACCTCAAGAAGCCTTGTTAGAATCTTAATGATGGTTCAGATTTTCTCTAAGGCCTGAACCTATGCTTGAGCATGATAACAAAAGCTAGGTTTTTACCTACATTGTGGCAAATATATCTTGGTAGCAGTTACCCACCTCAGGAACCCAGAGAGGAGACAGTTATCCAACAACAAATTGAGAGAATATTAGAGTTTAGAAGGGACCTTAGAGATCAGAAGATTTTGAGCTCAAAGGGATATTAGAAAGCATAACCCTCCAACCCCCCTTTTGCAAATAAGGAACCAGAAACCCAAAAAGGTTTCACTGAATTTAGCAAGCACTGATCAAATACCTATGTTATTATTATCAAATACAGTGTGTAAGACTCAGTATTAGACTCCAAGGATACAAAAACAATCTATATTTCCAGCAGTTTACTTTCCTAAAGAAAAGAAGAATTGCACATAGATGTATACAAAGTAAATAAAAAGTAATTTGGAAGGGGAGGTGGACTGGTTGGGAATACTAACAACTGGGCTGGGAATTGGGAAAGGCTTCAAGCAGGGAGTAGGACTTCAGCAGAATCTTGAAGGGAGCTAGTGATTTAAATTTTTTTTTCTTTTAATATTAAAAACTGGAGAGGAGGAGTGAGAACTTTTCAGACTTAGGGGCCAGGCTGTTCAAAGGCAAAGAGATGAAATGGAAATGCCCAAAAGGCCAGGTTTTGACTGGAATATATTGTAAAGGGGAATTACTGGTTAAGTGACTCACCCAGGGTATCACAGATAACTAGAAGAGAAGAATTTAAGGCAGGTATTTTGACTCCAAATCCAATGCTCTTTCCACAATCTAGACCAGCCTTTTCACTTTACAGGTTAGGAAAATGAGGCTGCAAGGAAAGTCGAAATGATTTGCCCAAGGATAATCTAATATTTAGCTGCCAGCTGCTACTGGATTGCCCAGGCCTCCTAACTGCCTCTAGGGATCAAGGGGATTTTGTGTGTCAACGCTACACAAATGGCCTGGCTCACTGCTCTTTTGATTATCTTCCAATTTATCGTGTGCGTCTACATGCATATGTGTGTGTGTGTGTGTGTGTGTGTGTGTGTGTATCTAGACATAGATACAATATAGAACATACAAATATATAAGATACACGTGTGTGTATCATCGTGGTTTTCGGTCGTCTCTAACATTTGATTGGGATCTCCCGAGGGCAGGGACTTTTGCCTTTCTTTGTTCCCCCGGTGCCTGCCTAACCCTGTGCCTGGCTTAGTGAGTGGCTGACCATTGCTTCCACTCACTCCATTTCTCTACCGTGAGTGACCGCTTGGAACAGAACAGGCTGCTCCATTACGTAGTTTATCAAAGGAAATAGATCGCAGAAGATTCTTTACGATTGCTTCCCCGTGTCCGGTGCCAGGAGCCCAGCTGCCGGGCTCAGCACGTAGCTGGGATGAGGGCAGACGTTTTCCGAGGTTTATGTTGGAAATATTTGGAGGGAATGGGGGAAGAGGCACAGCGTCTGTTCCGGTAGTCGCTACAGCAACTTCAAGCTGCTGGAACCGGTAGGCTGAGGGAGGGAGGGTGGTGCTTAATTAACCCCCTCCGCTCCGCAAGCAGGAACTGGTATTTCTTTAAGGCGGTCTGTCCTGGTTGCCTCTCCCCGCCGCACGCTCCTTCTAGGTTCCGGTGCCCACCCCCACCTCGCCCAGCGTAGGCTCGGGCCCCAGCCCAAGGGCGATGCTCAGAGCCCGTCCCTTAGCCGGTTCGGCCCCCGATTCCTGAGACCCGGCGGTGCCTCCTTAAGCAGCGTCTACGAGGCTGAAAGTTGAGGCGGGGGTTTTGTTCTTATAAGGAGGGAAAAAAAGTTTTTCTGACATCCAGGAAATGAGCAACCCCCGAAGCCCATTAGGGCCCTGCTGATGGAGGCTAAAAGATCAGAGACTGCAGCGCTATCGCCGGCTCCTCGGAGCTCGTTGGGGGAGAAACACCCGGCAGCAGTTAAACAGCTGTCACACCTAAGTTTCTAACTCGCTGTAAACTTTTTGCGGACCCACCCACCCACCTACTGGCCTTTGGGTAGGGGGAAAGTAGCGGGACCTAACCAGCTGGCAGACGTCGCTCGACCGCCTGCAGGTAAGTCCTGGGACCACTGCCTTGTGTTTCTGTCTTTTTGTTTCTCTAGACCTATCCACACTTCTCTTCGGAGGCGGTGGAGAAATACTCTTGGTGGATGCCATGAGGAATAGAAGTGCGGAGAGGGGGAAAGGAGATTTAGGTTATTTTGTAGTCATTCTTTTTTATCATTGGAAGGGACCTTAGAGACTGTAGAGACTGATTCCCTCGTTTTACATTCCAAGAAACTGAGGCCCAGAGTGAAGAATCGGCTTTCTTGTGATCACCAAACAAGTTGGTAGCAGGGCTGGTACTACAGCCAGAGCTCCTAGTTCCAGGTCTAGGGCTCTAAGCTGCCGGCCAGATCTCTTACTGATTTTTATTGACTTTAGGGCACTCTATGATAGGATTAAACAGAGAACAGGGCCGGATAAACTGAACAGATATAGTGGATGTATTCATTCTGTTCCTTCCTCCCTCTTTCTGCCATGCCGAGAAGGGATGCAGTTAAACTCAAATCTACTTTCCTTTTTCCATTCTGACCAGGCAGGGATAGAATCATTCCATATCTCCTGTTATTGATATATTTTGAGGCAATACTAACTCGAAGTGGAACCCCCATCTTCAGCCCCCTTCTCCAGTTCTGTCATTTGATCTCAATAGCAGGGTCTAAAAGGCTAGGCTGAGCTGATAAGTGGGCTTATCGGTTTTCAAAGTGTGATCCAGGGACTCCAGAGAGTCCCCAGACTTTTTCAAAGATTCCAAGAGGTCAAAACTATTTTTATACTGAGATATTTTCATTTCTAACACAACAAATAGCAATAGATAAAACCCACATCAACAAAAGCTCTTTGGGGAGTTCGCAATAATTTTTTAAGAGTGCAAAGGAGTCCAGAGACCAAAAAGTTTGAGAACTGATGATCTAGGCCATGTCCACTTGTGTTATACGAAGTCTGAAGTGTGGAGGGTTAAGTGATTTGTCCAAGCTTATGTAGCTAGTTAGTAGAAAAGCCAATCTAGAACCTAGGTCTTCCACTTTCTAGACTTTCATTCTGTTTCCTTCACCTCTTTCTGAAAAGGTGAAAGAAGGGTTTCCTGGACCCCTGAAATCTCGGTGGGGAAGACAACTTTTCCTTCAGGTGAAAGTTGCAGTCAGTGCTTTATGTCTGTGGAGGAGTGAAGCAATGAGGTCTTCACCATGACCAAATGATGTTCCCTCAACTTCCTCTTTCTGAAGCTGTAATAAGGACCCACATTCTGTGTATAAATTTTTCCACTGACCAAACTTTGCCCTTCTCCCGGATGGCTAGCATCCTTTGCCTTTATCCTCAATAACTAGAGCTATATGCCCTTTTTCTGCATTTTAGTTCAATATTCAGGGAAAAGGTAGAATCTCTAAAAAGAAAAAAGAGGGGATCCTACAGTAGCGTGGTCCATCTCTTTCAGACACAGGAAGCAGTGTGGTGGTTACTACAGTGGGAAAATCCTTGGCTTTAAAGTTAGAGGACCTGAGTTCAAATTCTGCTTCTGATGCTCACTACTTATATGACTTTGGGCAACTTGACCTCCCTGAGCTACAATTTCCTAATTTATAAAATGAAGAGGGGTTGGACTAGATGACCTCTGTAATACCTTCCAGCTTTAGAGCTATGATCTTAAGGAGAAAGCTTTTTTTCCCCTTTGTGATTTGGTTTCAGGGTACCAAAATATTCTGCAGTGGTCCTGAGGCTAGAGGATACCTCAAACTCAGTTCTGCTTTTAGATCTAAAACTACACCTAATTCTGCTGTTCATCTTCCTCTTTGTGATTTTCCTTGGAGTTTTTCCTCTTGTCCACATCCCAAACAAATCCAAGTCAGCTCTGACCCTTAGAAAACCCTCTTGCTGCCTTTTTTCCTGAGAGAAGGCAGGCTGGAGGAGGGGAGGCATGTTCTGTCCTGGGGATTGCTCTACAGACTCCATGCGGAACGTGGATCATGCACACCCCCTCAATAATAACATAATGACCTGCTTAGTTGATATATCTCCTTCCTTCCATCTGCACAATCATGAGTGCTTCTTTTACAACTCATTGCTTACTAATTCTCTGTGTGTGTGACTGCTCTAGGCAATGTCAGGCTCATATTTTCCATGTACATAGTATGACTGTGATCTTTCTTGAGTCTCTTATTGAGTAGGTACAAAAGGGATATTTCCTTTTCATGTCAGCCTGCAGTTTGATTAATTTCAGAGGGTAGTCATATATAGCTTCTAGGGTTTTATATGTGAAAAGCTCTAAACTTTTAACTTCTTCCCCATGCCCCGGATACTTTCTCAAAGCACATTTTTTTTCTTTAAATAAAGAACATCTGGGTTATGTGTGTGGTTATTTTTCTTTTGGTACTCACATGAAAGTGTGGGAAACAAGAGGAACCTCTGGGCTAAGATAGCTTTCAAAGATCCTGCTGATTTGGGGGTTTCATATAGGAACATGATCTTTTGGTTCTAGCTCAAAAATTCGGGTATTGCTAAAGGAACTAGGGAGAGAAACCTCTGAGGTGAAATTGTTTTAGCTGGATATTGTGGTGAGTACATCTCTCCTACAGGGTAAGTTTAAAAAGAGGACCATTGAATTAGCAGAGAGGTCACCTTAGAAAGATCCATCTGGAGTATTGCACCTATTTCTGGACACTACACTTTAGGAGGGTCATTGACAAATTTGTCTGAAAGAGAGAATCACCATGGTGAAGGGACTTGAAACAATGTCATATGAGAAACAGTTGAAAGAACTGGGGGATGTTTGTTGAGTAGGGGAGATGTGGTCATTGTTTTCACATATTTGAAGGTTCATCACAGAAGGATTAGTTTTGTTCTATATGGGCTCTGGGGCTGGAGAATTAGGACCAGTGAGTAGAAATTTCAGGGAGACATATCTTGAGTCAATGGAAGAAACAATTTTTTCCCTCAATGACTTAAACTGTCTTAATTAGCTACATGGCCCTAGATTGATCGTTTCCCTGTGCCTCAGTTTCACCATCTGTCAAATCAGTGGAGGAAGGATTGCACTAGATGAGCAGTTCTTAACTTGGAATCCATGGATAGATTTGAGGATCTCTGAATTTGGATGGGAAAAAAATCACATCTTTATTTTGACTAGCTTCTAACTGAAATTAAACATTTCCTTCAGTTAAGAATATAGACAACACAAATATTCTTTAGAAGAGTCTATAGGCTTCCCCAGATTATCGAAGGGGTCCATGACATAAAAAAAGTTAAGAACTCCTCTGTAAGACTCAATGGGCCCTTCTAGGGAAAAGTTCTATTTCTTTGTCCTACAGTGAAACTGGTTGTCTAGGGGAAATAATCAAAGGGAGACTGGATGGTCTGTCAGATATATTGCAGAAGGGATTTCTACATTGGGCAGGAGGTTAGTTAGACGGGTAACCAGATCCTTTTCAGCACTGAGATTCTGTGATTCTGAGTTCCTGTCTGGTTCCCCACCACCACCCACCATGGGGAAAGTATAGTGGTATTGCTTGGGATTCCATAAGAGGGTTTGTAGAGTCAAGGAAAGATGGTGGGAGAGTGGAGGGTTAGGTTAGAAATGTTCTTTTGCAATTTGGGCTCCTTTTGTCTCTGAATCCAATACTGCCTTATGGAAAACCTCTTTGGGTTTGCTGAGGAAAGGTGTTCTAGCCAGCATGCCATATCATGGCTCACTGACTTTTCTCACAGGGATATAGGCAGGGCTGCTGAAAAGCTGATCTGGACTAGGAAGATGGGAAAGAAAGGCCAAAGGAAAGAAAGTTTCTTTTAATAAGAAGTGGTTAGTGGTTGGTGAAAGGTTAGGGATAGGCGGCTGTTCTGACATAGAAATGAGAGAAAGTAGCAGAGAAATAAAGAGCCCTTGGTGACAGCAGAGAATCCCTGACAAATACCCTTCTTAATTACTGGGTGGCAAGAGGTAGCAAATCCAGTTTGGGGACTGGAATGGATCAAGTTAATGACTAAGACTACCCGGGTGTGTCCAGAAGAAATGTGCTGCTTTATGCAGGGTGCCTGGCCCACAGCTGCCAGTGGGCAAAAGGAGGGGAGGAGGAAACTGGCAAAGAATCCTTTAAGCTACCCTTTCTCCCAAAGTGGAAGGGGAAAGATGGTGAAGAGCTGAAGGCACCAAGTCCAGAATGAGCCTTGAAGAGGACAAATCCATGAGCAGGTCTGGCTAGAACTGGGACATCTAATGATGAGTTCTCTGTGACAGAAGCAGCACTGTAGTGGATAGGGCATTGGACTTGGATTTTAAAAGACGTTTTAGATCCTGCCTTAGGATCTTACTTATACTTAACAAGGTGTGTGACCTGGGCAAGTCCCCTAATCTCTCTGTAAAAAGAAGCTATGCAGGGTTGTTCTGAGGATCAAATGAGATTACATGTTTCCAGTATTTTGTAATCCTTAAAGTGTTGAATAAATATTTGCTGTTATCTGTCTTTAGGTAAAGTAAGGGGTCTCCTATTTAAGAAAAGCAGAATGCCTCAGCTGCTTGCAGAAACCTAAAATCATTCTGACAGGGTACATGGCTTTTTACTCCAACATAAGAGAGAAAGCTTGGGAGTGGCAGCTGGGATGTGCTTTTCAATACACAGGGTTTAGAATCAGCAGACTCTGTTTCTGTGTGGCCTAGGAAAAGACATTTAATCTCCAAAATCTTATGAAAGTGAACACTGAAAACTATCTTTCCATGTAAATGGAAAAATAAAGTACTATTAAGTGAAATAATTAAAACAAAATAAAAGTTCAAAAAAAGTCATTTAATTTCTTTGGGCCTCATTTTCCTAACCTTTAAAATGAGGAGGCTGAGCTATATGACCTCTGATATCCACCACCCCACCCCCAGCTCTCTGTCCTATGAATGCACATCCTCCTAGGAAAGAAAAAATATAGCGATTTAATTTCATTTATAGTCAGGTATCTTTAAAGGACTTATGCCAAATTCTTCAAGAAGAGAAAGTCTGAAGAAATCAGGAGGGCACTGAGTGCTTGAACCTAGGAGGGATGTGGAAAAGAGGTTCGTGAGATACAGAGGGTGCTGATTTCACCATATAGTTCAGGGTTGGCCTTGGTCCTAGGTGCAGTGTGCTCTACCTTGGGATAGAAGCCTATAATAGAGGCCCAGAACTGTTCTGTGTGTTGCTGTCTTGCAGTCATCAGCTACCAAAAAGGGACAAAAGTGTAAATTCTGCCCCCCAAGATGATGATCTGTTTAGGAGCTGCACCCCTCCACCTTTGCCCTTAGTGAACCGGTTTGCTCAGTGATGAGGGGTCCGTCCCCTGCTTTTATCACACAATCGGGGACAACTTGAATGGAATATACCATATATATGCATACACACAGTGCTTTTCATTTGATAAATGTGCTGGGTGGTGCAGTGAATAGAACTCTGGTCTCAAGACACTTCTTAGCTGTATGACCCTGGGCAAGTCATTTTGCCTTGGTTTCCTCATCTGTAAAATAAGCTGGGGAAGGAAATGGCAAACCACTCCAGTAACTTTGCCAAGAAAACCCCAAATGGAGTCAGGAAGGATCAGACAAGATTGAAAAACAACCAAACAACAACAAATGTTGACTCTGCCTACAGGCAGTACAGGCACATTGTGGGCCTGGGTAACATTATGCTGGTCTATGGTGCCTCTCACAAAGTGGCCTTCCCTCCTCAGTTGTCTCCCTCTCCCTCTCTACCCCCTTCTTGTTAACTTTTCTTAGCTCTAGTTAGGCCTAGCAGGTGACTAGGTGACAGCCAGAGGACACTGTAATGCATAGAGGGCAGGGCCTGGTGTCAGGAAGACCTGAATTCAACTCCAGCTTCAGATGCTCACTAGGCACATGACCTTGAGCTCTGTGTACTTCAATTTCCTCATATAAAACAGGGATAATAGTAACTCCTACGTTATAGGCTTGTTTTAAGGATCAAATGAGGTCATATTAGTAAAATGCTTAATAAAGGCTTGTTCCTCTTTTCCTCACCAACAAAAATTTTATTTATCTCTAGGGTTCAAATGTAGTGTTTCTTTCTGGTGTCAATTCCCTTCTAAATATATAAAGTGTAGGTACATGGAGTATCTGTCATAACAGTGAGATTTACATAGTCTCAAGATGGTTAGTCCTGAGGCTTAAACACTAAAGGTCAAGGTTCAGCTAGAATCCTGAGGAGCCTGATAATGGCAAACCAGATCAAAGAGGTTCATAGCTCTTGGTCTGTGGTAGTAACCAGAAGTTCGATGGAGTGTCTAGGTCTGGGGGGCAAAGTTAGTACACTTGACCTGGAGTCCTTATCCGTTTTTGTGTCCTAGGCCCCTTTTGGCAAGTCGGTCTAATGAAAAATCTATGGCCTTTTCTCAGAATAGTGTTTTTAAATACTTTACTTAAGATTACAATAAAAACCAGTTAATATTAGATAAAGCATTTAAGTATTTATTGTATTGAACTAATTTATCAAAGTATTTTTTTAAAGTTTACAAACCTTGCCCTCCAAAAAGAAAAAATAAGAAGAAGAATAAAAGGGGGAGGCTAGGTAGTTCAGTGAATAGAGCACTGGCCTTGGAGTCAGGAGGACCTGAGTTCAAATTGGGCCTAAGACACTTGACATACTTACTAGCCGTGTGACCTTCAGCAAGTCACTTAACCCCAACTGCCCTCTAAAAAGCAAAAATTAAATAAATAAATAAACAAAAAGTTTACAAACCTTCAGTTAATAGTCATGACTTCGTGTTTTCTATGAGTCCTGCAGTCATACTAGTTAGGAGAGAGCTACAGCTATAATTATCAAAGGATTTCCATGGTCTTTTTTAGGGTCACTAGAGCTGCTTAAAGCTTCTTGCTGATCATTGCCAGGACCTTCCCTGGATGACTAAGGGAGCCCAGAAGGCTTCTCTGTGTCTCTGACTACCTTCTTACTGCCACATCCTCTGAAGTTTGGGCAAAGGGCCCTAGTGACAGGGGTTCTAAGAGTTCCAGAATGGTGGAAAGGTTACCATATCACATGGGTTTGTTCAGCACTGAGCGTTATGCTGCCAGTCATGAAGTTTCTGTTTCTTTTAGGCTTGAAAGATCCACAGAAAGAGTTATGTTTTAGGAATGGCCTGTAACATGCAAATTTGAAAGGAATATGAGGACACTTTTCTTTTGTGGGGGATCAGGGAGGTTATTTGGAACTAGAGGGAGGCTAATCAGATCATTAGGTCCCTTCTGATGGACTATATAAAATGTCTCCAGATGAATTTGGGCTACAACAAGCTCCCACTGTGTCGCATAGTCCTTCCTCCATCTGCTTCCATCTTGATCTGTGACATCACCAGAATGGTAACAGCCTAGGTGTGTCATCACTGTTGCCAGGGAAATGCCACTACAACGGGGCAAGATGCTCAGGAGACACCAAGGAGTTGATTGGCATGAAAGCACATCCCAAAGTGAGGATATTCAAAAACCTTCCTAGGGGTTCTCTGGGGAGTTCATCAGGGAGTTGGTTTACCAACTTGTGTTCTGTTGGTAGCCCAGGCCTGAGCCACTTGGATGGGATGGGGGGAATGAGGGAGCAGGGTTTAGTATAGGTAGCATCCACAGGTCATCAAACCCTATACCTTCCTTGGTCTCTCAGGCCTTTTGGAGGCTAAAGACAAGGCAGAGGCAGGTGAAGCTTTAGAAGTCCCTAGGGCTTCTTGGCCTCAGCTGGAAGCTATCTTTGCTGCTGCCACTGCTACTAGGTTCTGGGTTTGGTGGGAGGAAAGAGGAACCCTGGGGTTCCTGCACAGATCTTCAAGATGTGGCTTGTGGGTGTGGAGTAAAGGTGGTAGTTTTCTGTTAGTACTAATCACGCATCTGTCTACGCTTATCTCTGTCTTCCTACTCCTCCTTTCTCTGCCATACAGTGCTAAGAATACTGGACCAGAAATTAGGAGACCCAGATTCTCTTTGTGGCTCTGCAACTACTTGTGTTTGCTTGAACCAGATACTTCCCCTTTCTCCTTCTCAGCCTCTTCATCTGTAAAATGGGGGAAGGTATGGGGTGGGGCTGGACGAGAGGAACTCTAAAGTTCTTTCTACCTGTAATAGTCTATGACTGCCCCAAGGGGGAACAAACTGAAAATGCATATTGGGGACACAAAGGATTTAAATAAACTCAAGTATTTAGCTATGGCTCTCCCTTACCTGGGAGGGTCCCTAAGAGAGGAAGATTTAGGAAGATCCCCTTGAGAGGTAGTGTGTAACAACAGGAAAAATATAAGACTTGAAAGCAGATGAGTTCAAAGCCCATTCCTGCCATTGAATAACAGTGACTATGTGTCTCAGTTTCCTCACCTATCAAATGATAGTGCTGGGCTAGATGACCTCTGAAGTCCCGCCCAATTCTATTTCTGTGATCCTTTAATCTTTTGAGGTCGACATAGGGGACAGCAGCCTTGACCTCCCTTCCACTTATGAAACTCTAGAATTGGGTGAACCCTGGGGCTATGCACATATAAGAATTCTGAGTTCTTAGTTGGCTAGTAGCTCTGTCTGCAGGGTGATGAGTCATGCCTGCTGTGTCCCCTTAACTGCTTCTGTTATACAGAAATCTAGAAAGAGGACAGAGCCAAAGAACCAGCCAGAACATTGTGCAGTAGAGCTAAAGATGGACTTCCTATCTAGAGCAGTGATGAGAAACAAAAATAGATTAGAGAAGGAAGGTGTGGGCAGTCTTCTCTCCTTGATGATGCTTGTGTCTAGGGTGTTGGGCTTGGCACCAGGAGGACCTGGGTTAAATCGTGCCACCCACATTTACTGGGCAAGTCCCCTAACCTCCTCATCTGTAAAATTTAGACAGTAATAGTACCTACTTAGAAGTTGTGAGGGTCAGACAAGACACTATATATAAAGAACTTTGTAATGACAGATCTTAAAGAGAGATGGGTGTTAGCTATTAATATTATCACCTTTATGAAACAGGGATGGTGCAGACCTGCTTTGAGGCTGAGGTTGGAGCTAAATGATCATCTAGTACCTTTACTTTGGCTTAACTTTAGGTTTTATGAAAAATTATGAAAAAAAATGGGCAGCTGGGTAAATAGAGCACTGGACCTGGAGTCAGGAAGACACAGCTTCCTGAGTTCAAATCTGGCCTCAGACATTTATTAAGAATGTGACCCTGAGCAAGTCACTTAATCCTGCTTGCCTCAGTTTCCTCATCTGTAAAATGAGTTGGAGAAGGAAATGGCAAGCCACTCTAGTATCTTTGCTAAGAAAAACCTGAATGGGGTGATGAAAAGTCAGACACGACTGAAAAGCAATAATTACAAAAATTTCCCTGGATACAGTTGCCTGAGTTATATATAAACATAGCTGTGGGTAAAGATGGAAGTCAGGATTCTATGCTATAAAGAACAGTGAGCTAATTCATGAATGATGCTTCTATTTACAAGTCTCTTCTCAAAGCTAATTAAGGAAGTAGCATTTCTACTTTGATTATGACCCTTTGCATGGAAAGGGTATTTACAGATTATATCTTAATCCTTTGTGTAGAAAGAGAAAGCAATTTTGAGACAAAATTGAGAGAGAAGCTAATTATTATCCCTATTTCCATGCCCCTAAGTCTGCTCCCACTCTTTTGGGTGATTCATTGTGTAATGTCAGGCAAATTTCAATTTCACCATCTTTTAAATGGGATTAATAACAGTTACCACCAGATAATATTCAGAGTACTTTGAGAACCTCTAATGAAAGTCACTAGATAAATACATAGCACATAATTATTGAAACATCTAAGCCACAGATAAATAATATAGAGTGACTGGAATGTGTGGCCTGGAAAAAGGGTCTAGTTTCTCTCAAATTTGGTTTTGAAGCTGCCTTGGGCTATGCTGATTCCCCGACCCCCACTTTGCTTTTGCCTTTCTCTGTAGCTGTCTGCTAGGGAACCTCAGCCCCTTCTGAATTCTCCATTCTAAACCAACTTCAGATGAGGAGGGAGGCAGGAAGGGGAAAGGGGCAGGGGGAGGAGATCTTGAAGTTTGGGGCCCATCCAGAGACTAAGAGGGAATGTGCTTATAACCAGCTATCCTCTCGGGAATGTGTTTCATTAGCCTTCTATCCAGGGAGGGTAGAAAAGGAGCTGCAAGCCCTCAGCCTCTGGTTTGTGAAAGTGGCCTTTGTTCTCCCATTTCTTTGTTCCACAGTCACTGAGAATACAGGGCTTCAGCAGACCCAAATTAAATGGAAAACGTGTGGCAGAAGTCACCTAGCATTATCCATTTGTGAGATGTACAATGTCTTGTATCTCAACATACCTTGACAGACACACACACACACACACACACACACACACACACACACACACTTCCTACAACATCCACAATAATCTATGTTCTTTTTCCCTAATTGATTTTGGTAGACGAACAGGGCTTTTTTTGCAAAGTCCAGAGAGCAGAATCCTTAGAGATTCCACAATCCTCTGGCTGGAAGAGGACCCCACAGTGTAACCTAGTCCACCTCCCTGCCTCCCAGAATCTCTCACAATCTCACAGCCATTTCATTCACACAGCTCTTACTTGCTTCTTCAGCTTTGGTATTTTACTAATCTGTCCCTACAAGCAGTTCCCCACAATGCAGTGGGGCAGAGTGAGAAGAGCAGTAGACTTAAGAGGCAGGAAGACCTGGCATTTGAATTCTGGCTTCAGACATTTAATGCTGTGTGACCCTGGGCCAGTCACTTCATTTCTCTAAAGTTTGGATTCCTCTTCTATAAAACACAGTAAATAATAGTACTTCCCAGCATTGTTGTATCACATAGGATAATGTTTGGAAAGCCCTTTGTAAACCTTGGAATCTCTTGTAATTATCAGCTGATTTTGCTAATCATCCTACCCCACCCCTACCCCCATCTTGCCTGACCAATTAGGTGGTAAATTTATTTAAGGACGGAAATCAAATCTTCTCCTTCATTGTGAGCCACTTCTTTCTCTCAGGCTCTATAACACAAAATCTTGTACAAAGTAGTTTTTGTTTCAGTTGTGTCTGACTCTGTGACCCCATTTGGGATTTTCTTGGCAAAGATTACTGGAGTGTTTGCCATTTCATTCTCCAACTCATTTTGTAGGTGTCTGAGGTCAGATTTGAACTCAAGTTCTCTTGATTCCAGGATCAGTGCTCTATCCACTGGGCCACCTAACTGCCCCTCTGATTTTCTTTTTGAAAGAGATCTCATGTAACTATCAGGAATGTATGGCCTGGAAAAAAGGGTTTAGAGTTTCTCTCAAATTTGGTTTTGAAGCTGCCTTGAGCTATGCTGATTTCCTTCCCTTTGGGTAAAGAACTGAACTTAGATTCACATTCCACCTCTTATACAAACTAACCATGTGACCCTAAGCAAGTCACTTATCTCGCAGTGCCCCAGAGAACTCAAGACTATGAGTTACAGAATGGCAGCTGATCTATAGTACCAAATGGAGTTTTCTTCCCTGGAGATTGCCTCATATCTGTGAAAGAAAACAAGAGGTCAGAATACTTCCTCCTCCACACCCTCCACAAAGTATTTTCATTGTGAGTAAATACAGAAGTCTGATTGTGTCCATTTTTATATTCCAATGATAAACTCAAATTATAGTATCATAAGATTTTGATATGAAAGAGGTCTCAAAGATCATCTAGGGGCAGCTAGGTGGTGCAGTGAATAGAGCATCAGCCCTGGAGTCAGGAGGACCTGAGTTTAAATCTGGCCTCAGACACTTAACACAAAAAAACTAGCCCTGTGACCTTGGCCAAGTCACTTAACCCCAATTGTCCTACCTTCCCCGCTCCAAAAAGCCAAAAAAAAAAAAAAAAGATATCATCTTCCAACCCTCTCCTTTTACTAATGAGAAAGCTGAACTACAAAGTCCCACAAGCTGGTGACAGGCATGGGATTCAAACCCAAATCTGTTTACTGCCTACCCAGCTAGAAGGTAAAGTAATCTTATCATTTGAAAGAAGGAGAGAGGGAGAGGAGAGTTCATCTCTATTCATCTGAAAACTGTTTTCCAGCTTGGTGGCCCCCATCTCTCCCCTTCCCAGAAAACATGTTTCTGAAAAAGCAAGGGAGGGAGGGAGACAGCCTGAAGAGTTTTACATATAGAAGGATGGGTGAACAAGGGAAAGGGGAGGGAGGGAGAGAGCGAATGGAGTGTATGTGTGAATATACAAGTTAATAAGGAGATAAATGGGAGGAAGCAGCTGGCAATGCTAACTGTATTCTATGACTTTACAGTCCCAGGGGCTTGGTTCTCAAAATAATAGAACCGGTTGGCTCTGAGTAATGCAAGCAGGGTGTAGGAGGGTGGTAGGGCAGGCAGACACCCCAGTTCTATTGTTCAGCCAGTCCCTGGCTGCAGAGGCTCTTAATTTTTTATAACTGGGCTGGCCTCTTTCTTTTTGGTCTGATGTTATTGTTCCCCCTTGTTACAATGAAAGGAGTTGTTAGATCTTTACAAGCCCAGAGACAGCCTCTGTGTGTGTGTGTGTGTGTGTGTGTGTGTGCGTGCGTGTGCGCGCGTGTGCGCGCGCATATTCCCAGCTCTTTCCCCAGCTTCTTCTGTCCCTCCCCTGGCACTGGGTTTGGTCTCTACATCATGCCAGGTGCAGTCTGAGAAGGAGGGTGGTACAGGTGGGGGCTCTTGGAGGGGACAGGAAGGGGCTTCCCAGGCCAGGAGCTAAAGGTTTAATAGCTCCTGGGGAGAATGATCCTGCTCTACCAGCATATGGGTGAGAAAGGGATGAGGAGAGAGGGCATGTGACTGGCTGTGACATGAAGGAGAAGTGAGTTTGAAAAGCTGCCTCTTTCCAGCCATTTGAAAGCCTTTGAGAATTTTTGTTCTGATGGTGCTGGAAGAGCCTTCAAGAAGCAGACAGGGCCGTGTCTCACTTCTGATCTGTCTTTGTTATCGAGGGAACAAAGACTAGAGCTCTGAAGGACTGATTTCAGGCCAGACTGTTCTCAGTTTCTCCTCTGGATGGGGTGGGATAAGGAAAGGGGACTAGTTTGGTGTACCAGCCACCCTGAGCCTCCTGAACAGAGGTGGCAAACCAAATTGTCTGCTGGTGGGTATTGTCTGAGTGTCCCAGAGTGGCTCTGTGTCTTCTAGCCTAGACCTAGACTGGCCACTCTAGGAAGGGAAACTGTAGCCATCAGCTGGGACTCCAGATATAGATAGGTAGACTGGTTACTTGGAGTGAGTCAACCCATAACAGCTTAACTGATATGAGTGAATAGGCAGAAGAAAAATATAGGAGAAACAAGTATAGATGAGTCCTGTAATATGGAGAAATTGCTGCACGATGTACTTTTCCCAAAGCACTTTTGCTATAAAACAGAGGCGCCTTTGTTTTACTGTAATATTTGTCCCTCTATTACTGTGTGAAGAACTATCACCCACTTTCCCACTAAAATTTAAATTACAATTCTGTGAAAATTTGGCGTGATGAAGTGTCAAAAGCATGGAAGATTAAGAAAGTATGTTGGTGGGGCAGCTAGGCGGCACAGTAAATAGCACTGGCCCTGGAGTCAGGAGGACCTAAGTGCAAATTTAGCTTCAGACACTTAACACTTACTAGCCATGGGCAAATCACTTAACCCCAATTGCCCAGCGTTCCCCCCCTCCAAAAAAAAAAGCAAAAAAAACAAACAAAAGAGGTATGTTGGTATATAGTGGATTGGAGACTAGACTAAGGAAGACCTATGTTCAAATCCTGCCTCAATCAGTTGATTGTTGTGTGACCCTAGGCAAGTCACTTCTCTGTGTCTTGGTTTCCTCATCTGTAAAATGAGAGTGTGGGACTCATTAGCCTTTAAGGTTCCTTTCCCCTCTAAATCTGTGATCCTTTATCTGTGACTGTATTGCTGTATGGCTTTAGACAAATTTCTTTCCTTCACTGGCCCTCATTTTCTCCATCTGCAAAATTTAGGGTTGAACTAGATACAGAGGTAACAAACTTGCTGTTTATTACAGGTAAGTGACACACAGAACTTCTGAATAAATGTAATTAGGAAATGTTTAACAAAATAAAAATTTGGGCAATATCGGTCATGTTAATTTGTCATTTTCCAAGTGCTTTTCCACTGGCCCCTTCCTCCTAGCTTTCAAACACACTTGGGTCCTTCACACATACTGCCCCTCCCCATCTTCCAAGGGAAAAAAAAATATTGCAGCCTGTTTCTATTTGAGTTTGGCAACACTGGACTAGAAGATCTCAAAGGCCACGTCCAACTCTTTAACATTCAAGGAGGAAATAGAGTTGACTGCTGAAAACATTCCAAAATAGGGAACAGTGTGAGTAAAGGCATGGAGGTGGAAGCATGGGGTACATTCAGGGGACAAGAAGTAGATGAGTTTGATTGAATCATAGTTCGTGGTGGAGGTAGTAGTGGAGGGAACACTAGAAAGGTAGACTGTGAGATTATGGAGGGCTCTGGAGAACAGGCTGAATTGCTATTCAGTACATAATGGGGAAATATGGAAGAGATTTGACCAGAAGAGTGTCATGCCCAGCAGCAACCCCTCTTAACAGAAGAATTTTTCAGGAGAGTGTGGAAATTTTGTATGCTCTTGTGTTGAGATATTGGATGTTTTGGAAGAGGGAAGGACTCTTTGTCCCCAGGAGAAGATTGATGTCACACATTTCCCTTTCTAATCTTCTACCTAAGGAAAGGAGTGCAGTCTGAGGGCAGGAAGGATGTCTGCCTTTCCACCCAAGCACCCATTGTCCCTTCCTGTGCCTTACCTCTGAACATTCTCTGCCAACTAACTGTCACTACGGGTGGGGCTAGAGGTCAGTGCTGAAGCTGACTCCTAACTGTACGGTATTCATTGATCCTGAGAGAAACTTTGTTCCTTCATCCAACAGGTATCCACTTATCTCTTACTTTGTACCAAACACTAAATTAGGCACTGTAAAGGGACAGGAAGAAGGGTCCTGCCCTCAAGGAGCCACTGAGTGGGGAAGCAGTATTCCTGGAATACTTAAGTATCATATGAATTGGCATCATTTAATTAAGTGCCTAAATGCCATAGAGTCCGTGAGTGCTATAGGGTTTCAGAAAAGGGAGATACCAGAGTGGGCTGACCTGGTCCAGGAGCTCTTTATGGAAATGGAAGTTCAGCTGGGCCTTGGAAGTGAGATTATGTTAGAAGGGTAGGATAGGGAGGAAACAGCATGAACAAAGTCACAGAGGCAAGAAAAGATACCAGGTGAGATTTCAGGGAATATTGTTCCATCTAAACTGGAGTCTCCTTATAGGACAGAGTTCAAGAGAGAAGTCAGGGCTGAGAATCATTTGCAGGAAGCAGTAGTTAAGACTTAGTAACAGATATTCCTCAAGGGAGAAAGATAAAGATACAACCTGGGAAAATGTGCCGATGCTTTGGGAATAGGTAAAGAGGAGGGCAGTATCAGTGAAACCAGGGGAGGAGAAATGATCAAAAGAATTAAGTGCCACAGCAAGGTTGAGAATTATGAGAAATAAGAGAAAGTCATCAAATTTGTTGATCAGGAGGCTAGTGAAAACCTTAGAAGCATTTCAGTACAGTAGCAAGGATGGAACCCAGTTTGCAGGAAAGTAAAGAGGAATTGGGGAGTAAGGAGGTAAAGGTAGTAGGCCTAGTTTGATATTAGTGAAAATGGGAGTGAGTCAGAAGGGACAGGTAAGTCAAATGAAGGTATTTAATTTTTTTTCTCCATAGAACATGGGCGGGGGGAGGGGGGAGGGGGAGGAACAGTATGTTCGAAGGTCCCTAGAAGCATGTTTGAAAGCTAAGAGGAAGGGGACAATGGAAAAGCAGAGTTTGAAAATTCATATATTAGCTCCATTTTTCATTCAATATATTAGCTTCCTTTGCCAGTATCATGTCATATGCCGATTTCTTCCCTCTCTCTTCTGCCATGCCTGCCCTTAGCTCATAAGTACCAGTTTAGTAGCACCAGAAACCCTTTGACCTAAGAGATTCCTGACATCTGCCTGATACAATTCCAGTTGCTTCTCAGGATAGAATGTCATCCCCTTCCCTAGTCAGCATCTGTCTATCTGTTCATGTCTCTCATGATTTGGAGCAAGTCATTTTCCTTCTGTGAGATTCAACCTCCTCTCTGTCAATGAAGGAATTAAATAAACTAAATGAACTCCAAAGTTCCAGATCCTATGATCCCCCACATTGAACCACTGTTGAGCTCCCTGTCAAACCACCATAGGAATGAACTACATGATTCTGGGCCTCGGTTTGGTTTGGTTTGGTTTTTCTCTGAAAAATGAGAGTTCGAAGGAAATGAGCTTTCAGTTGCTTTCCCTGCTACGACATTTCTATAATTCTGTTATCTTTCCATGTGTCTAAGTCTTGTCTCCCCAGCCAGACTGTGAACTCCTCAAGGGCAGGAACTGTGTCTCTCCTATCTCCCCCTGGGCCCAGGGTGGGGCCCCCAAAAGATGCTCCTTGCACACTTGCTGATTTTTTTTATCAGTTCTGTCTCATTGGCTCCCCGCTTAGGTGAGGTCCTGTTCTCCATTTTTAGAAAGTCTCCTTTGGGTTCATATGTAAAGCCTTTAACTCATTGGTCATTGAATAAGGCTTGCATGATAATAATACTTATAACAATAGCAGCAATAATAACTAACATTCGTTTAGTGCTTATGGTCTGCCAAGCACTGTGTTAAGTGTTAAGGGGAAGAGAATAACCATCCACATAGCACCTACTAAGTGCTAGGAACTGTTAAATATTAAGAATTTTGTTGTTGTTGTTGTCGAGGCATTTCAGTAGTGACAGATTCTCCATGACCCCATCTGGAGTTTCTTGATAAAGATACTAGAGTGATTTGCCTTTTTCTTCTCCAGCTCATTTTACAGATAAGGAAAGTAGGGCAAACAGGGTTAGTGACTTGCCCAGGGTCACACAATTAGTAAATGTCTGAGGCCAGATTTGAACTCAGGTCTTCCTGACTCCAGGCCCAGTGCCACCTAACTGCCCAAGTACTAACAATTAAACTAAAATTTAGTTTGTGGACCTTCTGAGAACTGTGTGGTCTCGAATTAATGCAAATTGTATGATCAGGGCTATGGATGGGCAGAAAAGAAAGTGAGCTGGTCACATCTCAAGTTCTCTTAAAAATAACTAACATTTACATAAGATGTTAAAGTTTGTGCTTTGCATATAATCTCAAGATACCACACATGTCAGAAGAATGTCTCCAGGGCATCTGATGGATCCTCTCTGGCAGACATGGAGAAGAACATGGACAGATTGCAGTGGAGGAAGTGAGCAGGGATTGTAATCTGTACTGGTAGATAGCATACCTCCATTAAGGAAATCATAGATTTATGCCTTCTGGACCAAGGCTGCTCTCCTTATTATAAATATAGCTAATCATCTGATGGATAGGGTATATCTGCCCAGGTCTAGGTGTCCCACCGAGATATTTTTCAGGGATATCCTCCCACAAAATCATGTTTTGTTTGTTTGTTTTTTCAGTTGGGGGTGACTATAGTTGGGATATTTAGCTGGGAGGACTATAACAGTCATCAAATCCAATCCACACCCTCCTCTCCTTTGGGAAGTTGGAGGAGAATATTGACCTATTCTTCTTTATTTATTTAAATACCTTATATTATCCACCAAATATGGGGAACCTGCAAGGAAGAGTATAGAGTGAGAGAAGACTGCTAGTATCTGGATGTAGGAGTTTATCTAGAAGACCAGCAGGTTGAAAGACAGCAGTGAGAGGCAAATATGAAAGACCAGGCTGGATTACCTGGTGTTTAGGATGTATGGCAGAGACAGATATGAACACATGAAGCAGTGACGTATATAGAAGTGTCCTGCCTCTCTCCAAGACCCTAGGCCTAATAAAATTTCGTAGTGGAAGGCAGGAGCTCACCATAATAAGATAACTAGATCTGAAGTCAGGGGGCCCAAGTTCAAATCCAGACTTTGCTGTATATTATTCACATGACCATGGCTAAGTTACTGAACCCATCTAGGGCTCAGTTTCCTCATCTGTAAAAATGAGAGTGATGGCCTAGATGATCTTCTGGAGATCTTTTCCATTTCTAAACTCTATAAGCCTCTACGTGAGACTATGACCTTCCAGAAGGCAGGGTGGGGAGGAGAGGGAGAGAGAGGAATTTAACAGTATTTCCTGCCTGTTTCCTGGCAGCCTGATAAAAATGCTACCCCTCAAGGTGACCCTGGTTTATTTTTGGATCTGGTTGCTCAAACCAGATCCCTCAGTCTGTGTGCTACTGTCCAAGCTGAGACTAACTTGATTTCAGGGGTATTCATACCCAGGACTAGGAGTTCACAAGAGTAGGTAGTTGATTTTTTTCAGGTATTTCTTTCTCTAAAAAATGTCAGGAAAACCATCTTTTGGCAAGTGTCTCATCCAGTTGTTCTCAAGGAATTGTCTCTATGGGTTCTCATAATCAGTAGAAATTCTTCACACTGCCATCTTGTGTGATATGTACATGCGCACACACAAAACACACACACACACACATATACACACAATCTTGATTCCCAGTGGTTCTTTCCTGGAAGTTCAAACCCCACTTATTTATTATGTGGCTAGATTGGAGTGAGGAAGTAGCAGAAATTTCAAACTCTAGTCCCTTGGGGGAGATGTGGTGAGCCACCAAGGCCCCAGTCCCTGCTTTGGACCAGTTCCTCAGCCTCATCACTGTTTTAGTGTTGGAAACAAAGGGGGCTCATAAAATTTAATGAGGAAGGAATTATAGCTCTGCTCTCAGATGGGAATCCTGGCCCGGTCTGCTGGAGACCTGTTAATTTCACAAAGGTGATGACTCAGGAACCTGCTGGCCCAATGCCTCCTTTCCCCATGGGAACCAACGGCCTGTCCATCCCCCTTGTCTGCCTTCCTCCCTTTGTTTGGGTTTAGAGTAGGCAGTGTTCCATTCAAAGGGACCTAGATCACCATGTACGTCATCGCAACAACTCACAGCAACATTGTGCTTTAAGGTCAGCCACGTGCTATTCCCACAACTCCTCTGAGGGGCAGATGATATCACTAGTGTTAGGCTCTTCTTAGTGGGGAACTGAAGCATCAGAGAGGATAAGGAAATTATCAAAGGTTACAAGGGGACCAGGACATGGACCCAGGCCTCCTGCAAGACTCCAAGTACAATGCTCTGTCTGCTACATGACAGGTGTTTCTGTATGTGTGTAGAGTGAGCTTTATGTTCTTCATAACCATTTCTCAAACAACTATATCCTGCGCCCAATATCCCTGTGAGGTCAGAAGGATGGGGATTATGAGCCTTATTTAGATAGACAGAGAGAGAGAGAGAGAGAGAGAGAGAGAGAGATTTCATTGATCCTTTTTGCTGTAAACAGTCATTTCCAATTTCCACACATATACCTCTAGATTGAAGCCCTCCTTAGAACAACAAAAAAGGAATTTAAGCTCAAACATCCAATGCAGTGATCGTATCTAATAATGTATATGGTGTCCTGTTCTAATAGTTCATTGCCTCTTTATCAGGACTGTTGATATTAGCCTAATTTAACAGATGGGGAAACTGAGGCTCAGAGGAGGGGAAGCCCCTGCACTATTTTTCCATTTTAGGTCTCTAGTCATTGACTTTTCTGAGTACACTGAAGACTACTACAACTCGTTTCCAGTTATAGGCAAAAAGAATATATTGGAAGCCAATTATATTAGATGAAAGTAAGACTTCCTCATCATGAAGATTATTATTTATATAAATGGAGAATGCCTTCCTCCAAATGATGAGGTGATCACCCATCTGTCCTATGTAGATTCCCTATGAAAGGTAGTGTCCTAGTCAGATGTAAGGGATGACTTTGATTTCATGATATACTCATTAGAAGCGTGCAGTTAAGATCACTGGGACAATGAAAAACTTTCCCCCCAAAAAATCCGCCCCTGATTCCCACTGGCTACTGCCGGGACCAATAATAATAATAAATGATGATAATAGCATATATATAGTGTTGTGAGGTTTGAAAAGTGTTTTATAAACATTAATTCATTTTATCTTCACAACAACCCTAGGAGGTAGGAGTTATTATTATCCCCATTTTACAGATGAGGAAACTGAGACAGGCAGTGGTTTAGTGACTTGGCCAGGATCATACAACTAGAAAGTGATGCAGGATGGGAACTCAGGTCTTCCTGATTCCAAGTCTAGCACTTTGCTTTTGCTTAAACAAAACAAATAAACAAAACTTTGATCCTTAGGTAAATGCCTATCCTTCTGGGAGAGATTTGAATCCCTTTATTAGATCATTTTAATCTATCATCAGCCATTTATACCAACAGTGGTCAAGAAGAGCCTGAAAGCAGGCTTTGAAAGAGGGGAGACGAAGAAGGTGCTGTTGGCCTAAGAGGGAGCATCAGGAAGAGGTGATAGGTTGAAGAACAGAGAGGTTTCATAGGGCCAAACATAGGCTTGGCTGGCTTCACACTTGCCAGCCTTGACTCCAGTAATTCTTTCCACTGTGGTTTCTCTGATGGAGAGAACAGAGCATCTGCTTGGCTCTGTTCCCTTGGAACAATACTCCACACCCACTCCCTCCAGATCCTCTTCTTTCTCACCCTTTTCCCAGGTGTTATCCTGAATGGGACCCTGGAGAATTCATTATGGAAGGCTGCTCTCTTCCTGCCCCGAATTCTACAAAGGCCTAGCAATTCCTTTTACTTTTTCCCCCTCCGACTCCTCCAATTGGCACTCTGCTGAACCATAATTGAGGAGAAGTTGGCCTGACTGAGACTGGCTTTTTTGGCCAGTTATGGGTAAACTATAGCCTGTATCCCCAAAAAGATACCTTCTAGAGATGGTTACGAAGGAGGAAAACCTTTCCTGCCTCTCTCATCACTACCACAGAAAATGATTTGTCTTAAGACTGTGAACCTCCCTGAGTGTGAATTGGAACACATCAAAGAGGAAATATGGAAATAAGACCAAAAAAACCTCTCCCAGCATGTGCCATCATGCACTGGAGGGAGGGTTGGCAGAGGACTGTTTGTTCTCCTTGTCTTATAAAGAATGGCCTCAGCTGATTTCAGTTTGGGTGTCACTCAAGGAGCTTAGCCAGCTAAACAGTTGGGGAAGGGCTATGGAGCTCCAAAGACAAACTTGAACAACTTCATAATTAACATAGGCTGACCCTGCCTGTGCTATCTTGTCTGGGAGGTGGTGGGCAAATAACCAAAATTGTTCTGAGGGAAGGGAGGAGGAGGACAGGGAAAGGAGAACCCTTTACCAAGGAGTTTACAGAGAGAAGAAAATAAGTTTGCAGTAGAAAAGATCAGGGACAATCCAGTAATTAGGACAGTAGTTGATTGGAGATTCATCTTTTTCTTTTTTTCCCTCATCTCTCTTTCTCCCATTAGGGAAGTTTTCAGCATGACAGCAGGAATCTTCAGGGTCTGCCTAGTGGTGGTCACTGCCATCATCAATCATCCAATCCTGTTTCCTTGGGAGAATGCCACAATCCCAGAAAATGAGGAGGAAATCATCCACAAGATGAGGGCACACCAGGAGAAGATGCAGCTGGAACAGCTGCGGCTGGAAGAGGAGGTGGCCAGGCTGGAGGAGGAGAAGGAGATCCTGAAGCAAGCTGCTGAAGATGGCCAGCAGCAGAATGAAGGCCGGTTGGCCTGGGACCTGTGGAGTACCCTCTGCATGATCATTTTCCTGATGATTGAGTTGTGGAGGCAGGACTACCTGGATGGCATCCCACCTGACTCTCCTGGAGAGGAAGATGACCTTCACAGCCCAAGGATCACCTTCCAAGGCATCAACCTCCCTGATAAGGTGACACTATCCCACTTTTATGAAAGATGCATCCGAGGGACTCCAGGTGACACGGTCCGGACCCGGGAATTCGTAGAAGGCTTTGTGGATGATCTGTTGGAGGCCCTGAGGAGTGTGTGCAACCGGGACACTGACATGGAGGTGGAAGATTTCATTGGTGTGGGTAGCATGTATGAGAACTGGAGAGTGGACAAGCCACTGTTGTGTGACCTCTTTGTGCCTTTCACACCCCCAGAGCCTTATCGCTTCCGCCCAGAGATCTGGTGTACCAGAAAGTCAGTCCCCTTGGACCTCCAGGGTTATGGCCAGATCAAGGTAGGCTGGGTCAATGAGGACTCATTGAGTTGCATCTGTGGCAAGACCAAGTTGGGGGAGGACTTACTCTGCCTTCTGCACAGTAAGAACAACAAGATGCGACCCAACAGTGAGATGGAAGACCTGCTGTGTTTCAAGGACTCTCCATTCCTGGATATGGACCAGGTCATGAAGTGGTTCCAGACGGCCCTCACCAGAGCTTGGCAACGCATCTCCCGCAAGTATGAGTTCGACCTGGCTTTTAGCCACCTGGATACCCCAGGATCCCTGAAGATCAAGTTTCGCTCGGGGAAGTTCATCCCCTTCAACCTCATCCCAGTGGTCCAGTGTGAGGATTCAGACCTATACTTTGTCTCCCACTTCCCCAGAGGTCGTCCTGTAGGGGCCCCAGCCTCTAGTACACATTGGTTCCTTTCCTTTGCGGTCTATGAGAGACACTTTCTCAAGATGATCACTAAGGCGCTACCAGAAAATGCCTGTCACCTCATCTGCCTTCAAATTGCCTCCTTTCTGCTGACAAAGCAAAACCGTTTGACAGGTATCAGTGGTCTCAGCAACTACCACCTAAAGACAGCTTTGCTTCATTTGCTGCTGGCCCGGCCAGCTTCTGACTGGGAGTCTGGACACCTGGAATCCCGACTGAATGACCTGCTCCGCCTCCTGGAGAAGAGCCTTCTAGAAAAGAAACTCTGTCACTTCTTTGTGGGCAACCACAAGGTGCCTGACACCATGGGCATCCCTGAGGTCTTCAGACGGGCAGAGCCCTTAAACCTCTTCTGTCCCTTTGTCCTTCAGCGAAGCCTCTATCGGAAAACAGTAGATTCCTTCTATGAAATGCTGAAGAATGCTTCTACCCTCATCAGTGAGTACTCCTTACACATCCCTGCTGACCACTCTAGCTCACTCCAGAAACGGACCCTCTCTTAGGGTAGCAGGAATTCAAGGACCAAGGTCGGAGGGCCATAGAGCATTCCTCTCCCAGGTCCCATTCCTTCAGAATCATTTGGAACCCCAGACCTGAGAAGGGCAGACTTTCTTGGAAGTTGGTGCTTATCCTCTGGAGGAAGCCAGTGGCCTCTAAGAGCAGGGAATGTGGGACTTGGGGACCCCCAAAGGCAACAACTCGACTGCTTTTATGCCATATTGGCTGGTTGGTGATTGATGGTTCCATTTACTTTAGGAATCATTCCTTTTTAAGCTCTGTTTGATTTCTCTCTCCCTTGTCCTTCCTCCCCGTCAACCACTATGGAGTTGGTGTTCTACAGCAGGAAAGTGAGGAACAATTCCAAGCTTTTTGACTTGGGTGTAATCTTTTTTCTGTTGTTTTTTTTAATATCAGGTCCACAATTTCTACTTGAATAGCTTTGCTTTAAGGGGAAACAGCAGGGAGTCTCAGGAAATGGCAAGGACAGCACAAAGGGCTGATGCTGAAAGAAGCACTTAGCTTTTCTTAAAACTTACTAGGTCTTTGGCTCTGGGCTCCTGCCACCAGAAGTGCCACCTGCAGCCTAATGTTAGAATTTCCAGGTTCAGCCTCACCTCCTATGTAGCCATCTTGGCTACTACTTACATAAAAACAGAGAAGGATGGGGGGATACAAGGTAGTGTAAGCTGATGTCTCAGTTACATGAGGGGGGCGTGTAAAGATTTAAAATGAAGCAGATTCCTCCAGCCTCCACTGAACAACTTCCTTGCCCCAGCTTCATGGTATATCTGCTCCCCAGAGCATAAAAACTCACTTGTGTGGCTTCTGGCTTCCCCCCACTCTGACCTTTCTCTCACCTGTCCCTTCTCTGTGGTGGCCGCTAAGCTGGCATTCTTGCCAGTAGAATAATGGGGTGTATAGAAGGTGCGGTTGGGTGTGGATTCTAGTTGAATATTAAAAGGGGAAGGGGCAGGAAGAAGCCGAGATTAGAAAAAGTTATATTGAGGGCAAGGGGAAGAGAGAATACTGAGGTCTAAATTTCAGAGCCTGATGGTGATTGTAAAGAAAGTATCCACTCCCTCCAACATTTTTGGTGCTAAGACCCATCTGTTCTCACAGTCTGACCCCAGAGTCTACCTTTCTTAATCCTTTGTGTCTCATGACTCTGAGTCCCAGAACTGAGGAAGGCATATGAAATGATCGGTGAGAGAACCACAGGCAGCAGAAGTTCCAGAAGGAACCTGCTCATTTCCCTGGGTTTTCATAAAACAAACATCTAGAAGGGCTCTGAAGGAGCCCAGGAAGTCTCCTTGTCAGCCTAGATGTAACCTCCTGACTGGGGTTCTGCAAGATGCAGAAATGTGTATTACGGAATCCATCCCTGCCTGCATTTCACTGTATGCATGACTCAGAAGCAAAACCACAGAATGTCTCAGGAAAAAAAAAAAAAAAGAAAAGAAAAAAGAAAGCAGAGCCTTCCCATGTTCCTATCCAGCAGCCTACCAACCACTGTTGGGCACTGGCAGTAACTTAGCCAATTTTGCCCCAAAGGCATTTGATCTGAACCACAGGTAATGGAGGACTTGGGCATGAGAACAGGCATTTCATAAAGGAATGGACCTTAGAAGTTTTCCAGCTTTGGAGCCTGGCATGGGTGGCACCAGCCCATAGTAGTTTTCACTTGCACCCTAGGTTTCCTCCACTTTGGCAGTAGCTTCCTGCAAATGGAGCCAGAAAGAAAGGGGGTGGGGGAGAGGAAAGGAGTTGAACCTTGGTACAGTTTCTCTCCCAACTCTACACCCCTCCCTGCCCTAGCAATACAGAGTTACTGAATAACGCATCTATTTATCTTCAGGGGTGGGATCCCTGTCATGTCTAAGAAATAGAAACAATTTCCCCATCTACCTCTCTCTGACTCTTAACAAAAGCCACTCCTCCCAGGGATTATTAACAGTTTGCTAAATACAAGGTAAATTTATCAGAGAAGGAATCCCCACAGGTGAAGGCCCTGGCTAGGAGTAGTTAAAAATTACCTTAAAAACAAAACAAACCTTAAAACTAACTTCTAGTTCATATAGGTTACTGATAACACAGGGTACTAACTTATCCCTGCCTATTAAGGCAGTATGATTGAGTAAAAGTGACTTGAGTAAAAGCAGGAGGCAGGAGAAAAGTTTCCTCTCTGCACTGATTCTGGTTTCCCACAGGGAGCTGCAGTCATCCCCTGTGCCATCTTGGATGCCATGGCCCAACCCTTTAAATCACTTGGCAGTGGCACCTGCTGAACCATGGCTGGTCAATCACCTTATTTATTGCAGCCTTTTTCTTTTCAAACCCCTGTTCTGGACTCATCTGATGCTTTTTGAAGAGATCAGAGACCAACTGAAGTCCAAGACCCAACCCAAACCCCATCTGACTTTCTTCTTTGATTCCATGGGATATTTTGCTAAGGAATATATTCTGCTTTGTTTTTTATTCCTAAGACAAATCCTAACGGGGCAAAAGGGACCTTTTTTTGTATTCAAATACTGCTTCTAAAGCAGAATATTGTTGAAGTTTTTACCTGCACTTGATATTTTATGCCGCCTTATTTATATTATATTAAAGAGTTAAGTCTTGTAAAAAGTGGATTTGTTGGTGGTGGTTATTTATAGCCTCAGGAAATCTCATGGGCCTCAGAGGGCAGTGTTGGATGGGGGAGGGTTATGAATTTCCTATTGACACAGGGAAGCTTTCACTCCCTTTATACGCATTCAGGAAGCATTAAAAATATATATTTCTGGCTGATCACTGAAGTAGGCAGGGTGCTTGTGTGCTGTCAGCTATGGTAGAGAAAAGAGCCTTGTGAATGTGGGGATCAGCAAGTGGCTGCCTTGCAAACTGTCCCTCCATGGTGGTAAGTGTTGGCCCTGGAAGCAATGGAAAATTTGGAGGAGTTCTGAAAATGGAAGTGTTCTGGCCCTCTGGCATTTGGTTCTGATAAGCTACCCCCTGGGAGTCATTGGCTGTTTCCCAGTAATGTCCTGTCCTTGGCATCATTACCTCTTCCAGCATTTTCTGTGCCCTGTGTGGGACAATCATTCCCTCCTTTACCCCACCCCGACAAAGGATGACAATGCCAGCCCTGGTCAAAATCAGGGCAGGTAAAACTATAGAATCATAAACCATTAAGCCCTAGAGGATTCTTGGCTCTCATCTAGTGAGATCATTCTACTAATTTCTCAGACTGATTAATCTGAGCATCTCAGATTAAAACTCAAAGAGTTTCATATTCAAAGCTCTCTCATTTCCCTTTTCTGCACTCTTTCCTCCTGTTTTGCTTCCCTTTATTGCCTCAGCACCAGGTGCCCTCCTACCATTACTCTGGCATCACTGATGGGGAGAAAAGTCTCTGATAAACTCAAACAAGTAGGTGATGGGCTAGGGAATTCTTGCAGTGTGATACACATTTTAAAAACAACTGGGCAAAGATTAAAGTCCAGGGGAATGAGCTTCTAATGATGGGATTTTCAGCATCCTAGGATCTTGGACCAGTTTAAGAGTTTTAGGATGTTGGAGATTCCACTCTTAGATCTCAGGATGTCAGAGATTTATGTGGGAACAAAAAGCCCTTCCCAGAATCCCTCAAATCATAAAATTTGTAGAAAGCATCCTGATTGGCCTATATCTAAAAAGATAGTCCTGGGACTTAAAACAGGAACTTGAAGAACAAGGTTTGGGTTCTGTTTACAACTGCAGTCATAACCATCTTGTAATTAGAGATACATTCAACAGTAAGAGACCAGTACCTGAGAGGATCCACACTGAATGAATGCTCCAAAGTTTGCAAAGCACTTGATGCACGCTACCCCATTTAAGCCATGAAATACTACAGAGATTACTGTCCCCATTTTGCAGGTGAACTGAAACTTGGAGAGGTGAGATAATTTGCCTGTGGTCACACTTCTAGTATCAGAAATTGGCTGAGTCCAGGTTTTCGGGACTCTTGAGTCAAGCACTCTACTCATTGTTCTATGCAGCTTAACAGAATTATATGACTCAATGACATCTAAAAAGCCAAACAAATTTGAGATCCCACTAAGTATCTTTCCAGGAGGTTGCAAGCTGTGTTCTTACTGTACAGATGGAAAGGGAAGGGGACAGTAAGACCAGTCTTAGAATGACAAAGTGCCTCAGAAAGAATTCAAATGCATAGGATTTAGATCTAGGAGAGGGCCTAGAATGCATCTTAGAATGGAATCTCTAAAAGTTACATAAGTAGTATGCTTCAGAGACAAGATTCAAGTTCAGATCCTCTGAGTTCAAGTCTTCCAAATTCAAGACTTTTCCCAACTCACTCCTGCCATGATTGAGGGAGGTGGGGAATGGGGGTGGGTTAGAATTAAGTCTCTGTATGTATAATAATTATAATTCCCAGAGAGGGCCCAATGGAATCTGTTAAAATCTATGTACCTAGCTTTACTAACTGGATCCTGGATGTAGGGGAAAAGGCTCAGCTCACAATTCACAGGATATTTATTTGGCTTTAATTTATTGATACTGAATAAAAGATGTAATGAGGACAAGTGTCTCCCTTTGGCTGTCACCTGGGCATCTTTTTGTACCATTCTGGGACGCGTCAGATACATTAGATCCAACTAGGAGACCTGCTAGTATTGCATGCTAACCTATTGTTGTTCAGTCATTTCCATGTGACCACATTTGGGGTTTTATTGGCAAAGCTACTGGAGTAGTTTGCCATTCCCCTCTCCAACTCATTTTACAGATAAGGAAACTGGGACAAACAGGGTTAAGTGACTTGCCCAGGGTCACATAGCTAATAAGTGTCTGAAATTTGAACTCAGGTCTCCCTGATTCCCAGTCCGAGCAGTCTAGCCAGTGGGCCACCTAGCTGCATGCTAATCTGATTAGCTCCTAAATATTGATTTGTAATTAAGGATTATAGCTGGATCTATTGCTTCAGTGGTAGAACTCCCAAGCAATTTATATTCTTACAGCTGCCTAGAGCAGAGGTTTCAAATATGACCCACAAAACTCTTGAGTACAGCCTGAACCAGATTAAAATATAATTGGAAAATACTTAGCAAAATAAATACAAACACAATAAAATATAGATATTAACATGTGATTTTCTAAGTTGATCTGTGGCCCATAGAGATCCTTATGTACAGCTTATTAAATTAAATTTATATTAAATAATAAAAAAACTCTATTTGAGTTTTATACCACTGGCCTAGAGTGCTGGGAGGTTAAGTGATTTGCAAGGGTCACACAGTGAGACCATATCAAAGGCAAGACTTGAACCCAGGTCTCCATGCTCCAAGACTAGCTTGCCATCTACTTCTCTAGGGAAGCTCTGGTCACCTCCGGTCACCTCCTCTCTGGCGTCCTCCTCACCAGTTAGTGTTTCACAAAGTATTATGTCATTTTGTCCTCAAGACAGCCCTGGAAGGAAGGTGCTATTATCTCCATTTTATAGATCTGAAACCTGAGACTGGGCAAGGTTAATGTCACAGGGTCACACAATTGGTGTCTTGAAGCTGGATTTTAACTCAGGTCTCCCTAACTCCAGTTCCAGGGCTCTATCCTCATGCTACCTAGCAGCTTCCACCTTTAATAAGCTTCCTTTCATTTTGCCACTCATGAACTATGGTTCTAGGTCTATTTTGATCCAAGTATAAGGACACTCTCTAGGTCTTTCAGAAGAACTTTGGAGATGCTAATAAAGGGCCACCCAGCATGATGAGCCTTCGTCAAAGGTGATGTGCTCTGAGCAAAGCAAAATTGCAGTAGCTCAAAAGAAACACGAGCTGTGCAAATTTAGAGACATCTCTGCTCCAGGCATTCACATGGAGTATTTGTGCCGGACCTATGGCAGAGCTTCACAAACTCACATTGGTCCGATCAGTCTCTCAGTCTCTAACTTGATCCCAACATAGTGATGTCATTTAGATCATCTTTGAGAACGAAAGACAACAACAGACCAACCAACCCTCTGAGATAAGAGTTCCATAGATGTGCCTTCCACTGTGGAAAGTAAAACTGCCTCATCCCAATCACCAAGATCCCTAGCCAAATTCTTAAGTACCTGATACAGTCTTATCACTAGGGCAGCTAGGCGGTACCATAGTATATACGGTGCTAGGTCTGGAGTCAGGAAGATGAGTCTCCCGAGTTCAAATCTGACCTGAGATACATACTAGCTGTGTGACCCTGGGCAAATCACTTACCCCATTTGCCTCGGTTTCCTCATCTGTAAAATGAGCTGAAGATACCACTCCAGTATCTTTGCCAAGAGAGCCCCCAAAAGCAGTCACAAAGAGTTGGACACAACTGAACAATCACAGCAACTTGTCACTCCCTACCAGGGAGCAGACACTCCATCTTCTTTATCTTGATTTGTCCCCATGCCTTCCAGTAAATGCACTATACAGAATGGATGCATAATAAATATCTGTTTCATGTTGGATGAATTTGTTCTAAACTTACCTCCTTCTAGCTCCCAAAGGAGTCCTTGGTTCTAGGATTCCTCAAAGCCATGTCCAACATGCCTTTAGTTTTCTCATCTCTAAAATGAGAGGATTGGATCTCTAAGGAACCTTCCAGCTCTAAACCCTATGAACCTGTGAACATGCATGATTTATATTTGCAAGCCTTTTTCAGCCCCAGGTATGTCTCCCTCCAACATGTGAGGACTTAGATAAGACTATCCTAGAAATTTTTGGAGCAAACGTAAAGGTCTTAAATTGCCATTACATTCTATCCCCCACACAGAGTGCCAGCACCTAGGACCAGCTTTGTTCCCTAGGCAGAATATTCTGACCCCACTTGAAAAGCTGGTGTTTTAGAAGTGAAACTGGCATTTCCTACCCTGTTGATGTTCATCTCCTGCTTCACAAAGGAGAGAGGTAAATAAGACTGTCAAAAAGAAGCACAACAAAGCATCTCACAGCAAGCCCAAAACAAATAATAAACCTTAGAGATCCCTGCTCAGTGATGTCTCTACGTGCCTGCACGAAAGGGCAGCTCTCAAGTGGATGAGGCAGCGTTTTCTAGGGAAAGGGGTTGGGGAGGAGGAAGGTGACAAAGTTTGGGGATTTTCTTTTTAAAAGTCACCCATGGAATTAAATTCCATCTTGTTCTTCGTGTCACCTTCTAAAGCCTGTCCTTTAAAAACAAAATCAGGATTTGGTTCCTACCTTTGAGGAGGCTTTTTTTTTTCATCTCATAAAACCCTCAGTCTCATGGCTTGAACTTGTCTTCCCATTCAGCCTTAGGCTGGAGGACCTGGGGTACTGAAAGATAACTCACACTGATGAAACCTTTCTCAATATGAAAATAATGGAAGAAGGGTATATGGGCATATGAATACATATGTGAATGGGTGTATATATATTTATAGGTATACATGGATAGAGGGCACAGGTGTATATATATTTATAGGTATACATGGATAGAGGGCACAGGTAGAATTTGGTGGGAAGGGATGATACTTAAGGGGTGAAGTTAAGAGGTGAGAGAGGAAAGTGGCAAGAGGAGATGGGGAGAGACAGGGTAGGATAAACTATCTCATGTAGAAGAGGCAAGGGGAAGTAGTTACAGGGGAGGGGAAGAACAGAAAGGCAAAAAGGCAAAACCTTATTACCACTGAATTTGGCTCAGGGAGAGAATGACATACATACTAAATGGGATATCTCACCCTGCAGGAAAGTAGGGGGAAGGCGGATGAGAGGGGGGATGATGGAGGGGAGGGCATTCTAGGGGGAGGGGAGGTTGGAAGTATCCACTTTTGAAGAGGAACAGGATCAAAGTGGGGAATGGACCAGGTGGGGGGTGGGATGGATGGGAGGGAAATATAAGCAGTCTTTTACAATATATCTACTATGGTAATGTTTTGCATAGCTATAAATGTACAACACATACTGAACTGCTTATCTTCCCAGAGGGAGTGGGTGACAAGGGAAGAAGGGAATGGATCTGAAATTCGAAGTTTTAAAATTAAATGTTTCAAATATATATAAATACTATTATTAATACTATTTTGCATGTAATTGGGAGATGAGATGTACAGGCATTGGGGCACAGAGATTCACTTTGCCCTAATGGTAAAGTCAAGGGGGGTATAGGAGAAGATATGGGAGAGAGCAGATTGGATGAGGGGATTATCCTGTTCTGGGGTGGTGGGTAGGGGAAAAATGGGGGAAAAAATTGTAACTCAAAGTCTGGTGGAAATGAATGATGTAAACCATAAGTTAATAAAGCATTTGTTAAAAAGGAAGGAAGGAAGGAAGGAAGGAAGGAAGGAAGGAAGGAAGGAAGGAAGGAAGAAAGAAAGAAAGAAAGAAAGAAAGAAAGAAAGAAAGAAAGAAAGAAAGAAAGAAAGAAAGAAAGAAAGAGGACTCTCACATAAGCCTCCCTGCCTGAGATCTGCCATTCATCCTTTCCTATAGGACTAGGCTAGGGCAATAGGTTGGGCAAGGCTCAGTCTGAAAGTCTCCTGGGAAACTGAGCGGACTCAAGAGCTGACTCAAAGCCACAGGGCTCCTTTAGGTGAAATCAAAGGGTTGGGACTAAACAAGCCCCTGAAGAAATCATAGATCTTCAAGCCAGCCCTGTAAATGGTCCAAATCAGAGCTAATTAGGTCAGAACATACCTACCCTAGTGATCAGGACCCATCCTGACCAGAATATCCCTAGGGAGGTGGAGACCAGAGAAGCATTCAAGGGAAGTGGGGACCAAAAATGTCTCAAGGACTGCAGTATTATTCACTGCCAGTCATTTAGTACACAGAGCTGTAGAATCAGGACGTCAGAGCTGAAAGGCAGGTCAGAGGATGATCTAGTCCAATGTTTCCACTTTGCAGATGAGGATATACAAGAAGGATAGTGATTTTTCCAAGATCACGTAACTAGTGGCAGAGTCTAGTTCCTGGACTGTCAGTCAAGGACTCTTTTTCACCAGAAACCTTCCATTAGGAACTTTCCAGGCACAGTTCCACATTTGTGTTTCCTGCCTTTTCCCTCATAATCCTTTCTTTCTATATTCGTTATGGGAAGTCTATCTACCCAAGTCCCCCTCCTCCCCCTCCCCCCAGTCAAGACCTAACTCCCAGCCATATATGTACTGCAAGACAGAAGATGTGCCCTGCCCAAAGGCAACTCAGTTCTATGCCTTCTCTCCATGTTTCAGATGTGGAGGTCCAGATGTGACATTCTGCTTGCTTTTTAAGACCTACTGCTGTTCACATTTTTCCTGAGATGGAATGCTTTTCCAATTTAAAAGAAAAAAAGAAATAGGGATTGATAGGTTCCTAAACTGAACTCAAATGCCTTTCAGGTTGGTCCATCTTCCTTATTCCCAATCACCTACTACAGAGTGTAATTAAAAGATATCCTACCCTAATTGATGTTGACTTGTTTGTTTGTTTGTTTTGAGGGGGTTGAGGCTTAGCCAGCATGCTCAATTCAACAAACGATTAAGCATCTATTTTGGGCTCTACTTTACGTCTGTTGCTGTTTGGTTTCAACTCTATGGAAGATGCCCCAGAATAAACTCATGACTTCTAATGTTCATCCCCATGCTGCTAACTCAAGGTTTAATTGACTTTACCTTCCTCAGCTCTCTTTGTTTGGAGAGGGCTGAATACTAAACTCCTTCCTTTACAGAGAGCAGAAAATGGACTCAGCTCACTCCACTTTGCATCTGCTACTCTGCATGATGTAAATTCCATGAAACCAGGTACATCCTAGTGTGTTCACCTTTCCTTTCCTCCCTCCCTTTTTTGTGTTATCTCCCTGGATTGGATCGTAAACTCCTCGAGGGCAGGAACTTTTTATTATTGTATCCCTAGGACTTAGCACAGTGCCTGGTACATGGTAGGCACTTACTAAACATTTTCTTGAATGGATGAATGGATGGATGGATGGATGGATGTTAGGCATTGTGCTAGCTGCTAAGGATACAAGGAAAAAAATGAAAGAAACCCTGACCACTAAGCACTTACTTTCAAGGAAGGAGGGGTGGAGGGGACTGGTGAGGAGTTATACAGCTTGTATACAAGAAATGGAGAAGGGGAGAGGAGGGGGAGGAGGAGGGAGAGGGAGAGGGAGAGGAAGAGAAAGCACTATTAACTAGAGAGATCAGGAAAAGTTTCACATAAGAGTTGGAACCTGGGCTGTATCTTGAAGGAAGATAATTATTCCAAAAGGCAGACATGGAGAGAGAGAGTGCAGATCAGCTACTTTTGTTTGTTTGGTCATTTCAGTCATGTCCAACTCTTTGTGACCCCTTTTAGGGTTTTCTTGGCAAAGATACTGGAATATTTTGCCATTTCCTTGTCCAGCACATTTTACAGGTGAGGAACTGAGGCAATCAAGGTTAAGTTTCTTGCCCGGGGTCACATAACTAGTAAGTGTCTAAGATGAGATTTGAACTCAGGAAGAGGAGTCTTCCTGATTCTAAGACCCGACTCTATCCACTACACCATCTAGCTGTCTCACATATCAGCTAATCTGCAAAGTCACAGCGGTGGGAAATGGAATATTACTAGAGATAATAGTTAATATTAATATTAATTAGTATTAATATTAGTAGTTATTACTACTAATTAATACTAATACTAGTTATATTACTACTAATTACTAATACTAGTTATATTACTATAATTAATAATTAGTAGTAATAATAATTAGTATTAATATTAATATCTCATAATATTATGAGAAGAGAGCCAATAGGCCAAGTTCCCCACCAGAGATAAATACACACACACAATTTCTGGGCTTTCATACTCCAGTGAGAGGTACCATTGGCACTGTATTTGCACCTTTTGATGACTCCAGGTATTCATCAAGGTGATGAAGAAGAGAGCGATTTTTATTCTCCCCCTTCCTTAATTATTTGCCTATTTCTTTTACTCTTACTCTCCTCACCACTCAAAAGCTTCTATTTGGAATGGTCTGATGCTTGGCATTTAGAGTTACCACAAGTATTGGGCCAATGTGGCTCTGACTGGCTTTGCCACATGACTAATGGAGGAACAGGGAGAGGACTGAAGTAGCTGATTTTTTTTCCTCCTGCTTGTGCCTTCACCAGCCCCAAAGGCAGTGATCTAGTTGTCTCCTGGCATTTAGCCGTCCCTAGTCTTGGGAGATATTCCTACTAACAGCTAAGTAGACTGGGGATATTCACTGTCTGTGTAAGGATTGGTGGTAATGTTGATATTCAAAAATAAATTACAGGGCAGAGTATTTCATATTTCTTGTTTATGTAGCAAACTTGTAATGGCCCTTTCCTGAAGTCAGGAGAGGCCAAGGATGATTTTGTGTTCTATCAACAGACTCAAGCTGCCTGGTAACAGAAGCAACCCCTGCTGCTCCTATAAATGTTTCAAAACTCTTACATTTTAAGCCTTGCTCTGGGGTAAGATGTGCTCTTTATCAGAGAATAGAGAAAGGAATCTGAGTCCTCCTGTGACTTTAGACTTCATCATCAATTATAACAACCATTACCAACAAGTATTTGAGAGCCTACTGTGTGCACATTGCTATCCTAGTTATTGGAGAAGCTACAAAAGAAATGAAAGACCCTTCCCTAAAGCAGCTTATCATTTAGGAACAAAACTAGTACACCAAGAAACAATGAGAAAACAGCCACCAATCAATCAACAGGTATTTAAACATTACTTTATGAAAGGTACTATGCTAGGAGCTGACAGAATGAAACAATTCTTAATTACTTGCAGAGTTCACATGTGTAATCATGAAGCAATTTGAAAATACGTGTGGGGGTTAATATGGTTCAAATTGCAGACAGTGATGGGAGAATACAGAGTGACCGACCACTTTGGGGTGGTGTTAATCATCTTGGAGGAGCTGAGTGCATCTCTGTCAAGATGCTTTGAGTAGACACACAGTGGTGCAAAAGAAACAAAAGGGCATTTTAGAAAGTGAAAACAGCATTTACAAAGGTTCAGAGGTTTGAATAAGATGTGGATGGAACATGGCCTTAGTTCCTGTCTCCTAAGAAGGGCATGGCATAGCATGTCTGGACTGAACATATGATCTCAAGCTTGGCATTTAACTCCTGGGTCAAACTGCCCAAATCAAATGAAAGCCAAACACTGTTCAGTGTTGGGAAGATTGACTACACCTGAGCAGGTCATCACTCAAGCCCAACAGTCCTTGGAACCTGCTACCATAGCATCCCTCTCATCACTTGAATGTCACCATGATGCTTTAAAGCCAGTGTAGTAAGCATGTTTGTTTTGTTCTATGCATTGTAAGGATCTTTGTCAAGGAAAATCTAGAACCTCCAAAGAACCATTCTAAAAGCAAAGGACTCGAACTCAAACCCCAAAATTGTTGAGCCCACTTCTTTTCTTCAAGCACTACACCAGGATTTATATCCCATCCGTCAAGAAAGCATTAGGCATTAACCTCTAGTTTCCCTCTAGTGATAGCTCTTTCCCAGAGACCTATACAGTCTTCTAGACTTACTGTCTTGCGTTGTGGTTGAAGCCCCCTCAAAAGAGTTAAGTACACCTTTTCCTCTACCTTCACAGTCCCATGTAACTCACAGCACCAGTGAAGGAAACATCTGGGTTTATTCCTCCACAAGATCCTATCTCTTGCTGCTCCTTGGCTTTGGGTCCTACTTGGTGATGAATCTTCTCCGTTTGTTTGAGGAACTTGTCATTTTCCTCCTTTTCTCTCTGGAAAGCTTAATAAAATCTTTGCATTGTCCACAAACCTTTGCTAGGTCACAACAAAACCTCTGTTTTCTTGATTCATGGAATAGCCCATATAACCCACTATAGCTAAGTGGCCTCTGGCCATCTACTTTACATCTAGTTCATATCCTTGCCAGCTGCCTCTCCTATATCCTCCACCACGTCCCCATAATCAAATGCCATCAATGCTACAGGAAAAGCTGTGTCAATCTATTCCTCTCACATTTCTGTAACTTTCCAAATCAAAATACCTCTTTCTGGCTATAGCTCTGTAATGGTAAGGGAATTTGAAGATCTTCCATGCCCCTTAATAGACATCAAGTGGAACCCAACAGGAGAGGCTTGATGGGGAGGTAGAGGGAAGATAGGCTTGTTTTTCAGGAAGTCACACTTTTTTTCTTTAACTTTATAATTGGGCAGTGGGGTCATGAAGGTTGTGATGTCCTCTGACCCTGAAGAAGGGGGTGGATAGATGGATGGATGGATGGATGGATGGAAGAATGGATAGACAGATACATACATACATACATACATAGATATACATATCTATACATCTGTACATAAATATACATTTATATGTATATATACTCTGAGGTGAGGTTTTGCTTTGGGGCTCACTTTGGGAAGAGTTTTGTGATTTGGCCAGATGAGACACTGGGTAGCCATTGAGCCCCTGGCTTTGAAAACCCAGATGTTGGTGCTTCTCTCTCTGGTAACTAACTATGTATGTATATAATGATCCAACAATTAAAAGCCCAATCTATTGAACTGCGTTATTTTCTCGGTATTTTCTGTCTGCTTGTAATTTCTGTTTGTATTTTCCGAAGTTCAGGGTGCTTTTTCCCCTGAACTAAGTGAATGGTATTTATGTGTTTGATTAAAGTAAGATTGTTAACCCTTTCTGAATTGCTTTCCTTTAGAAGAACCTGTGCTAGCAGCCATCCTGGTGCTTGCTGTTACAAGCTCCTTTCTATGTGTTGTCTCCTCCTATTAGAATATAATCTCCGGCGGCAGCTAGGTGGTGCAGTGAGTAAAAGCATCAGCCCCGGAGTCAGGATGACCCAGGATCAGTCCTGGCCTCAGAAAATGAGCACCCACACATAATGACTGGCCATGTAACCTTGAGCAAGTAATGCTCACTTTTTTTATTTGTAATCCCAACCCTTAGCACTATGCTTGGCTCCTAGTAAGCATTTAACAAATTTTTTTTCATTCATTTATTCAATCCATTGCTATTTTGGGGGCTGAATGGCTCTCTGGGTGGGTTTTACATATGTACAGGATGCTCCTGGGAAATAAGTTTAAGTCTCTGTGAACAGCCCTCTCCTCTTGGCATCTAGTAGCTCCCTAATTCTTGTCCCTGGAAACTTGTAACCTTGCCCAAGCTCCTCCAGGGCTTCTATACTGGACAGTGTAGAATTCTTACACAAATTTCTAGACCAAGTCTCCTGGGCTCAGAGCAATAGTCCTGGACAAACCATGAGTCAAAGCCAAGAAACAACAAAAGACAGAATCATGACATACAAGGACCAGATGCAGACCTTGTTCTACATTGGCACTGAGCTATTTGGTTAGGGAAGGGGCAGAAACAGAAAGAGTTGATTCTCGTGCAACTGACCCTAATTTTCTTGCTTCCTTGCCCCTCCCCTCCAACTTTTGAGTGGTCTCAACCACAGGGTATTTCTATAAGTCTAGAGAACTACATAGATTCCTTGGAGGTGAAGTTCACCAAAGGAAGAGGTATTGAAGTGTTCTTCCTTTGTAGGAGCAAGGCAGGGCTCAACCCTGGGATAGAGTCCCTGGGGAAAATGGAGACCCACCAGAAAGGGAAGGAAACTTGTGTTGGCTAGCTATAGGATTTGGCTTGAATTGTTTTGTGTTTTCCTGTTGGCCTCAAGTAAGATTGTGCTAAATTCAATGAACTCTTAGCTAGCATGTTCACATGGTAACTGAGGACCCTCTTACCTAGGCCTACTCACAAGTTAAATTCTGATATTCTTAGGAGAAACCATGGGAAGGAGCAAGACACAAGAGTAATACTTGATATTCCCAAGATTGAATCTATTCCATAAAACTCTTCTTACTGGAGTACCAAAATATTGAACCATTGTTTACAAATAGAAGTCCAGGTATGGCCACTGTAGAGGATTTTTTGTGACCCATGAACAAGAGAAGATAGGAGGGAACATAACAGCTATCTTCATAGATTTGAAGGGCTATCACATGGAAAAGGGATTAGAATTGTTGCTTGGCCCCAGAAGGTGGAATGAGGAGTAATAGGAGTCAATTGCAATGAGATAGATTTAGGCTTATTATTAGGAAGAATTTCCATACAATTAGAATTATTCATAAATGGAATAGCCTGTCTCTTAACAGTAGCAGGTTCCCCGCAGATTGGAAATCTTCAAGCAAACGGTGCTGACCATTTGGTCAAACCTACATAAGAGAAGGCTGTAACTAGCAGTGAAGTTTTTAGTCATTTTAATGTTAACATACTAACACATACCCAAAGGCTGGGTATGCCATAGTGGGGATTCATATTTAAGTATGAGTTAAGTTAGATAGATGGGCACTGATATTTGTTACATCTCTAAAAGTCTATGGTTTTGTGGATTGTAAAGAATGAGAAGACACAGGTTTTTTTAAAATGTTTTGAAATCAGACCTTTCAAAGTAAAAGCATTGGGGCTCAAATACTTGAAAAGCTTCAATTGAGCTAGAAGGGCTTGAGATAAATGGTTGGAAACTACACTCAGTTCTCTAATTACAGTCACTCAGTAATTATTGTGCCAAGAAGGATGGTAACTTTTACAAAGAAAAGAAAACCTAGTGAATATATGGAGGGGCAATAATCAATAGTGAGCCTAAGTGCCTACAAGGAAAAAGTCTTCATGGTACACCCCAAATCAGAGAGAAATAATCCACACCTTGTAATTTAGAGCAAATCTTCTTTCCTCCTGCACAACTATCTTTCATTGTCAGACAGCTTATTATAGAATCAGAGAATCGTGTGGCTGGAAGGATCCTTGAGAAACCTTCTTGTCCAGACATCCCTCTACTTTAAGTGAGACCCTGCTAAAGAGACATTCCAGCCACAAGATAATCCCTGTTCTTTAAGGACACAAAAAGAAATTTACACAATCTCATCTTCTCATCTATACCAATACTTAACATTGACCACAGCTATGAAATTCTTCCTTATGACAAAGTTTAAGATCACTTGAATAAATAATGATCTTTACCCTCCTTGTAACCTATTCACTGACGTTATTCCTTTCACTCATCTCTTCCTAGCAACAAACTGGCTCCTTTAATTTTTCCACAATTAATTTTTTCCTCCAACTCTTCATCTTCGTGTAACTTTTTTCAAGTCTTTCCATGGTTACAGGCTCCTAGAACTGGGTAATTCCAATGGAACCTATTTTATGATGTCCAGCATACTGATGTGAATTTACTAGGTCTTTGGGTTCTTATAGTTCTATATCTGGCCAGCTAGGTAGCACAGTGGGTAGAGTGCTGGGCTTGGAGTCAGGAAGAGTCATCTTCCTGAGTTAAAATCTGCCACAGATGAGTTGTGTGACCCTGGGCAAATCATTGATAATCTTGTTTGCCTCAGTTTTCTCTTCTGTAAGATGAGCTGGACATAATGGCAAACCACTCCACTATCTTTGCCAAGAAAATTCCAAATGGGGATCCTGAAGAGTCAGACACAATTTAAATAACTGGACAACAATTCTAAATCCACATGATAGCAAATTATGCAGTCTTTTTTGTTTTTTGTTTTTTGCTTTTTGGAGGGCAATTGGGGGTTAAGTAACTTGCCCAAGGTCACATGGCTAGGTTTTTGTTTGTGTGCATTAAGTGTCTGAGGCCGGATCCAAACTCAGGTCCTTCTGACTCCAGGGCCAGCGCTCTACTCACTGTGCCACCTAGCCGCCTCAAATTATGCAGTCTTTTAACAAACTTCAAAGCATGGAATCTGTGCTGGCTATAGCTCCTGCCAGAGGAGAGCTTCAGTTCCATAACAACTGATGGCTGACCATAGGAAAGCTTCCCCTGTTTCCTACCAAAGTTCTGAGGGAAATGATTAATATCTTTTATATATCAGCTTTTCACACAATAGCAATGGGGCTACACAACCTTGACAGATGGCAAGAGCAGACTGTGTCCCCATCACACTGGTCTTGTGTAGGCACAAAAGACCTCCATTTACTGGTATTTAACTATTGATAGGAATAGGATAGGGATGGGTGTCAAACCTTTGATTATACTGGTACTGGGAGATTCTGAGTAATTTCTTCTACCAATGTAGATTGGCTCCTTTCTCTGCAACTTTTATGTATGTGCATACATACACAGCGAAAAGGACCAGCCTATATAGGTGTATGTATACAGAATATATTTTCAGAGTTGCCTGCATTTCAATGAAGTGATCTGTCCGTGATCACAACATCCACAGCCAGTATGTGTCCAAGAAGGGATGCAAACCCAAGTCTTCCTGATTTTAAGGCCAGACCTCTATATACTATTCAATGCTGCCTCTCTATTAACTATTAATATCATTTCTAAAACCACTCAGAATCAGCAAAATGTAGAAAAATATATATAGAAAATGAATGGCTCTTAGCTCTATGGCTCAGTTCCCTGTGTCATCATAAGTAATTTCAGTCTGTCAGTCAGGTTAGTGGATGTTCTCTGGGTTCTTGACAGTCATGTTCAATTCATCTGAATATGGGGCTATAGACTGACAGTCTGGTCATGCAAACTACCAAATCTGAGATCTCCAACATACCAAAGGAATCCTGCTGAAGGATACCTTATTTATTTTTAACAAGGGTTAAACTGGGAAGCAAGTTCATCCAAGTGACCTTTGCCTAGGACTGCATTTGGAAGGTGCTTTATATTTATATTTTCAGTCAGGAAGTCTTCTAAAGAATATTTTAATGCAGACATCCTGGCCCCTGACAACACCAATGAAATATGAACTTGTTTTGTTCAGCAACATAAAGTAACACGTTACTTCTGCTTGGGAGTTCTCACTGTCATTAGAATGCTGAACTGTCTACAGCAAGATCCATAAGCTTTGCTTTAAGAGGGTAACACAAAACACATACATACCTATGTGGAGATAAACACATACTTACCACATAATAGGCCATACAACTGAGTATTTCTTCTTCCTTCTCTTTAACCTCTTATCAGTAGAAACCTTTAACAGTGCCTAGTGTATGGTGACCCACTTCAATAAGGCTCTCAAACTCAAATACAATATTAAAACAAATTAGATGGGGAGGACTCAAAGGGTCATACATGTCAAGGAGAGAGAAGTTTCAAGTTGAGCCTTCTGCATTTAAGGGATTCAATACTTGGCATTCTCCAAGATCACATAAAGTGGGAAAGCTTTTCAACACAAAAGATAGAAACTGGTGAATGTGGAGAAAATAAACTGTTTTCTTACATTTAGGACATTTTAAGATTTTTATTGAGAGCTTCTTAGAAAATAAGGATTATCAGCCCTTAGACAAGCTCAGACACTATTATTTTGTTGTAAGGATATGTTGGAAATATCCAATGGTGAAGGACAGATTCTATAGCTGGTGCTCCAACACATCACCTCATAGCCCATAGTCAAAGGCATCAGGATTATTCTGAAAGTAGAGATCAAAGAAGCCTTTATACGTCTTCAAATCAGTTTGAACAGCTTCAATTGTGGGGTCCTTCTTCATGGCAGCGACCCACAGCTTGAGAGTAGGGGTTTGGTCCAGGCAGCTGTGCAAGAGAAACAGAAGCATAAACAGAAAAAAGGGGGAGGTGCCAGGAAATATTAACATCTATGAACGTGTCCATTAGGCAGTTTTATTGTTTTTCTTCCAATTCACCTCTAAAGAAGAACCTAGCTTGAGCTTCAAAGGATGTGAGGCACTTTTTTTTTTAAATTTAAGAAACAGGCATTAAAACAACCACATAGACATTACACCTAATCCTTTTACTTCAAAGAAGGCTAATGCTGAGGGGGGCATCAAAGGATGAAAATCAGCTGGTATTCTGTGCCCCGAGGACAAGCAGTTATACTGCAGGAGCATCACTAGATTTCCTAAGCTCCATGGACTAAAAAGGAAAGATTCGCCGGGAATCAAATGAACTTTTACTCAGTTATTCACCTGCCTAAATAAATAAACTGGGTACTCCAGTACTGCTTTTAGGGTGCTCACTTCCTACTAACCACTCTTTACCATGACCTTCCACACCTCTCCTGCACTTCCTAGTTAAGATATTTCTGACACATTAAAGAGTCCTGGCGTTGTGATATTTGAATAAAATATACAGTAGCCTATATTTTACCAGGTAACCTCTATGAGACTAGACAGGAAGAAAAAAACCAAGTGGCTTCCAAAGTGTGCTATGGCTTTCAGAGTACATTAAGTAATAAGGGCCAAGTCAGTACTGTATAAAAAAACCCCAAACCTTAGAACCAGAGAACAATCAAAAGATAATTGAACACATAGGCCTACAAGAACACATTCAAGGGAGTAAAGCAGAAGCTGGGTAGAGTTTGGTCCTTGGTAAGTGGCAGAACAATTCATTTATATTTAATACAACACTATCTTATTTTAAAAATTGGTTCTTATGTATACATGAATAGACAATTGAAGAGACTGGAGAGCCTTGATAAAGGAATGACAAATTGTTATTTGTATCACAGTATTTTATGGTAAATAGTTTTGAAATTATGTTATATTTTGTTCTAAAACTTTGTTATAAAGTTGTTTAAAAAAAAAAAACAGAAGATGACTATCACAGCCCACAAAAATCTAAAGAATAAATAAGTACACTGGCCCTGAAATCAGGAGGACCTGAGTTCAAATTTGGCCTCAGACACTTAACACAAAAACTAGCTGTGTGACCTTAGGCAAGTCACTTGACCCCAATTGCCCTCCAAAAAGCAAATATATATATATATATATATATATATATATATATATATATATATATATATATATATATATATACATATGAATAAATAACTAATACACTATTTCAACAATAATTATGCTATATTTATCAAGGAGTCTACCACAAAAAACAGTCAAATATCTTACTCAGCTATCGAATATGGTTCCAACCGTTCAAACCAGGGCCAGATGAGATAATCAATCATAGATATAGAGTTTCCACCAAAGAAAGAGGTCTTCTTCCGGGTAAGAATCTGAAAAATTGGACAGAACGAAATTTAAGGTTTTTTTAATGTACCTATTAGACAGCAGAAGCATTGATTGGTCCACTCCTCCCAGGCTGCTTTCAGTTCTATGTACTTACATGCTGCTCTCTCTCTGTGCCTAACCTGAGCAATTTAAATGAACAGGACAAGCTCTTAATAAGCAGGTACCAAACTGAGGGGACAGTTTAAATCATAGTAAAAAATATCAAGAGTTTTAAGAAGCTAAGAGCTTGGGCAGCTAGGTGGCACAGTGAGTAGAGCCCCAGCCCTGAAGTCAGGAGGACCTGAGTTCAAATCTGGCCTCAGACACTTGACACTTACTAGCCATGTGACCTTGGGCAACTCACTTAACCCCAACTGCCCTCCCCCCCAAAAAAAGAAGCTAAGAGCTAGGTTAATATTGAATTTGATTTGGCTGCATCACCAAAGACATTTAGCCCCACTGAACTACAATGGTGACCTATAAACTGTAGCCGACACTCTCCACTTTGACCATATAAACCATAAAAATGAACTGGTTTTTAAAGAATTAAGGAGAAGCACCTGAGACTCCTCCAACAGAATCCAAGGATGCATTTGGGTAATGCAAATGCAAACCAGGACAGATGAAAAGCTCTAGTCAAGCAGTGCCAGCACAGCCCCAAGCCCAGCAGGATGGCCTCAGCTCAGGGTAAAAGGGGCCCTAGGCAAAGACAATCCCAGGGAGACTGTGAAGCCCCATGAAAGAAGCCCAGAGACTAAGACTAGGGGGAAAGGCATCTGGCAGAGACTAATTCAGGTAGCAGCTCTGGGGCCCCCAGCAAAACCCAACTCTACAGGAGCCAGAGAGTCCCTGGAAGGAGCTTAGTCCTGGCCAATACACACAGGACCAGGCAGGGTCTGCCCCAGGCCATTCAGGAGTGCAGCAGCAGTGCGTTACCCAAGCATAAGCCCCCAACCTAGAAGTTGCTGAAATAAGCAAACCAAGGAAAACACCAAACACTACAAGGAAATACCTTGCACTAACAGCTGCAAAGAAGGCAATCCTGAAAAACAGAGCAACTCCACAAGTGGAGAGAATCTGGCCACAAGAACTACAAGTGTACCTGAAAAAAATGAAACAACAGATACAAAATAGAAGAGCCAGGGAGGAAATGAGGCAAACAGAACTGATACTTTAGAACAGACAATGGAAAACCTCACCCCAAAATCAAATGCAATGAATATTAGAATAGGGCCAAAGAGAAAATGACTATATGAGACTATAAGAACTATTAAAACAAAATCAAAAGATCGAAAAACAGAATATAAGAAATGTAATAACAAAAACCTAGAAAATGGGTCAAGAAGAGATGATCTATAAATTATTAGACTATCTATAAAAAGGCTGAATACCATATTTCAAGACTTTATAAATGAAGACTTTCTAGAACTTTTAGAACTAGAGGGGCAAGTAAAAATATAATTTAAACCAGTTATCTCCTGAAAAAAAAACCTTCAAAATAAAAATTTCAGGAAAATTACAGCCAAATCTAGAGCTTACAAGTAAGAGAAAAAATATTACAAGCAGTCAAAAAGTTGTTGTTGTTTGTCCTTCGTTCTCAAAGATGACCATGGCATCAGGAAGGTAATGTCATGATATGCAAGTGAATTATATTTAAGTGAAGGAGGATGGTGCAAAGTCACCAGCATCACTTTTTCTCCGGAGCCATCAGTAGTAATATATAGATCAGGACAAGTGGAGATGGTCCCGGATGCAGTGGAAGGCCTTGACCTTTTAAATCTAAGGTCTTTATAATTTCTGACCATCAAAAAGAGTTCAAGGTAGGATCACATAAGATTTTATACGTGTCACCATAAAGAAAAGAATCTGGAATATAACATTACAAAATTCAAAAGATAAGGGCTTACAAAATATAAAAAATAAAGTATAATCTTACAGGGAGAAAAAATAGACCATTAAGGAAATAGAGGATTTCTAAACAGTCCTGATGAAACAGCCAGAATTGAATAGATATTGTGAAATGGAAATGTAGGAGCAAAGAGAAACATGGCAAAGTATATATACTTGTTTAAATGGAAGGGTGTATGTGGGGATGAATTGTTAATATGCTAATGGTGGGGTAGTGAGGAGTTAAGACACAAATGCCTTCTCCCAATCCTAATGACTTTAAGGGCCAAAGAGAAATGCCAATATGACAGATGGTCTATGGGTGGTTTTGTTCTGTCTTGATGGCCTCAGTAAAAGATTAAAATAGGAGGGACAGAAGATTATACTGGGAAAGGAGGAAAAAGGAGAAAGAAATCATTATCATATAATATACACATAGAAGATGAAGAGTATTTAATCATGGTGGAAGGATCAAGGAGAGGAGAATGTCAAGATGGAGATTAAAAGGACAGGAAGAATAAAAACCAGGAATTAGGGGCCAGACAGTGGGTGGTGCAGACAGAGGGGCAACACAGAAGAAATCATTCATTTTCATTTACAGATCACAACTGTCAGACGAAGTCTTTCTCGTTTACTATCTCTTTATTTATATAGTGGAAAGCTGGAATAGAGAAAGGGAAAAGTACAAGAACACAAGAGAGTGCTGAAAATACACAATTAACAATCATAATTGTGAACATGAATGAGATGAACTCCCCCATAAAAGGGAATATAGTAACAATATGGATTAGAAAACACAATCTAACAATATGTTGTTTATGACAACATATGAATGTTTATAACAATACATTCTGTGTACAGAGGTATAATATATTCTATTGTATATAAAAGGACTGACAGGACAAATCTAAATAATGCAACAATAAACCATGAATCTAGAAGACTGAAAAATACAGAACAGAGACATGCATTTTGGATATGGCCAAAGTGGGAAATTATTTTTGCTGGACTATGCATATGTGTTATGAGGATTTTATTTTTCATTTCTTAAAATTGTCCAATTGAGGGAAGCAGTGAAAGGGAGAGATAATAAATGCTTGTAAAATTTTTTAAAAGAAGTTTATGGGCTAATTCTACAGGCAAGTCAGACCAGAAGGGACAAGAAATTCTGAAGAAACCAATACGATAATTCTGATGGGGAAGAAAAGTTATACAGGGAACTCATCTATCAACTATATCTTAACAAGACACGTATAAAAGATAGCAACAAGAACAAGTAATGGAAAATGGACACAGAGCATGACAAAATCTTTTTTGGTGTGAAGAATGCTAAAGCTTTAGATCAACCGAGGTTAGCAAGAAGAGATGAAAAGCAATAAAAGGGGATTATTTTAAAGTATATGAAAGAGAGCCCCATCTTGGGATGGATGGAATGATAAAAGAAATAAAACAAAGCTGCTCAACTCTTATTTTGCTTGTTTTCTCTATCAAAAAGAATGCTCTTTGACCTGGAAAAGAGAGAATAAAAATGAGTAATGCAGAATTAATATTCAAGATAAATGTGGAGAGAGAGCATCTAGCTATCCTCGATAAGTTTAAGTCAAAAGGCCCAGATGAACTCTATAATGGGGTACTTTTTCTTTTCACAATATTGGAAAAGGCAAACATTTACCAGTTTTTAAAAAAGAATGGAGTCTGCAGACTACAGGTTCAATAAGTTTGATTTAAATTCCTGGCAAATTTGGAATGGATCATGAAAAAGATAGTGAGTGAACATATGGAAGAGGAAGCCATGCTCATAAAAGGCAAGCAGAACTTCATAAAGCACACCATTCAAATCTAACCCCATTTTTTGACAGGAGAATATTATAGTTATAGTCTACCTGGACTTAACAAAGTATCTGACAAAATCTTTTATGCTGTTTCTGCAGATGAGATGGAAAGATGTGTGCTAGATTAATAGCAAAGTTAGGGAGATTTAGAACTGGTTGTCTGACCAGATACAAAAAGCAGCTACAAATGGCTCCATACATTACTAGGGGATGGAGAGAAAGGGAGAAGGAAAGAGTGAGTTCTGAACCTAGATCTTATAAACTCTAATTTACTATGCTCCACACTTACTGAATTCCCAAAAGAAGTTGACTGTAAAATGAATCATGTTTACAAGCTCTACCAGAATTTGCTGTTTATAAAGGAATCCTCTGAGAAATTCATTGGTAAAATGAAAATGTATTTTGTAAAATGAAAGACAATGTGGTGTAACGAAAAAAGGGATACTGGACTTTTTGCAATTAGGAGACCTCAGTTTCTATCCCAGTTCCAATAAGTACTCACTGTTCAACCACATGTAAGTCACTGGATGTCTTAGAATATTTATTTATCTATAAAATGGGTAAAGAGAAGTCATCAGGTTTAGATGCTGGTTAGTTATCCTAGTTCCAATGACCATCAAAATATGAATAGAAACCACATTTATTAAACCTATGTTACACCAATACCTCAGTGTGAGACCCTCAAATTAGGCTACTCAAACCTAGGTTAGTTAACAATTGATAATCATGCTATGGAGTTAACTAATCTTTCTGCTGAGAAGTCTGATTAATACAAGGCAGCATGTCATAGAGGACAATGATGAAATTGGAGCTGGATGACCTATGTTCAAATCCTGCCTCGGACACTTACTAGCTATGTAAACCTGAGCAAGTCACTGAATCTCAGTCTGTCTCCTCATCTGTAAAGTGAGGGCATTTGATTCAATAATCACTAAGATTCTTTCCAGCTTTAAACCTGTGATCCTATGAATAAGAAACTATGGTTTTCAGTCCAAATTCTTCCCATTAAAAACACAAATTGCTTAACTTGCTGTTTGTTGAATAAATGATAAATAAAACAGGTTAAATGTCCTTTGATACAAAGGTACCATAAATCATCTATCCATGCCAGAATCATGTAAAAGATGGGCATCTGGGATTTTAAATAGTTAATCTGACCTAGGGTCTACTTGTTAAGAGCCCAAATGAAGCCACCTCTCCCCCCTTTCATGGCTAACTCCTAGAGAAAAACATTTACACTAACTGCCTCCTCTCCTCTGAACAAACTGCTCTATCCAGACTTACTAATGATCTCTTTAACTGCCAAGGCAAGTGGACTTTTTCCAATCTTCACCCTTCTTGCCCTCTTTTGTAGCTTTGCCAGTGCTGAAAATCCTCTTCTACATCCTCCTCTTTCCTCTCCAGGTTTTCATGACACTTTTCTCTCCTGATTCTTCTCCTACCTGTCTGACCACTCCTTCTTAGTCTCCTTTGTCAGATCTTCAATTAGCTCACACACAGTGGGTGCCCCCCACAAGGGTCTGTCCTGAGTCTTTTTTTTTCTGTACTCTCTCAATCAGTGATCCTATCAGCTCCCATGAGTTCAATGGTCATTTCTAAGCTGATGATCCCTAGATTTCTTTATCCAGCCCTAACCTCTCCCCTGACCTCCAAGCTCACGCCAGTAACTACTTACTAGACATCCTGAACTGTATATCCCATAGAAACCTCAAACTCAAGATGTCCAAAACAGATCTCATGGTCTTTCTTCCAAAATCCTCCCTTCTTCTGAACTTTCCTATTGCTGTCAAGGGCACCACTATCCTCCAAGTCATCCAGGCTTACAATGTCATATTCAACTCTGTACTTGAACTCACCCCATATATCCAATTTGTTACCAAGTCTTGCTTTTTCTATCAAATATCTCTCATATATGTTCCTCTCTCTCCTCTGAAACAGACACCACTCTTACCTAGGTTATCCCCCTGGACTCCAGCAATAATCTTCTCATTGGTTTTCCTGCCTCAAGTCTGTCCCCAATCCAGACCATCCTCCACTCAGCCAGCAAGGTGATCTTCTTAAAGCTAAGGTCTGACCTCGTCCCCTCTAGTCAGTAAACTGGAGTGCTTACCATCATTAAGTGTAAAATCTCGCTTAGTTTTTCACACCATCCCACTCTTCTTATACTGTGTTCCTCTCCATATATGCTATGATCAGGGACACCAGCCTTCTTACTGCTCCTCATGTGTGACACTCTATCTCCTGACCCCACACCTCTCCACTGGCTGTCCCTGGTACCTGTAATGCTGTGCGTCCTTACCTCCACCTCTGGCTTCCCTAAAGGCTCAGCTCAAAATCCCACCTCCTGGAAAAGGTCTTTCCCAGTCACCTCTGATATTACTTACAATTTACACTGTGTATATACACATGTGTGTGTATAATATATATATAGAAAATCCTATACACATGGTACACATGTATGTTATATATACACATATAGGATCCTATATATGAGATATATGCATGTACATATACATGCACACATATATGTACACACAATAATCACCTGAAGTAAAGGAAAAATACTAATTCCCCAAACCTATAAGGTAAAATCCTACAGCCACACCTTATCCTTGAAAATATCTTAAATAAAACATAAAGTACTTTTTCACTATCTTTAAACAGTTATAGATAGAAAGGACCTAAAGGCTCTTTAAAAGAATGTGTATCAGAAAGTACATATGGATTTAAGATGGTTGCTATAGAAATTATTGAAGGCAGACTCTAACCAGCTGAGTGGCTGTAGAGGAAAGAGGCTGAAAAAAGGATGTCTACTCAAACAGAAGAGAACCAAGTCTGGCAAGAAAACTGATAAGGTACAAATTCTTGGAAGAGCTTCTTCATACCCACCTAGCTGTGATTATTTCAGAGGATGATAAACCCATTACACGACTGTTTCTTCCTGCTTCACCGTGAGGAAAGGGCAGATGCAAAGCCAAAGGGAAGAGAGTCAATGAGATGACTGGTAAAGCTGGGAAGACCAACAGTGGCCTCCCTCCTTTGAGTCTGCCTTATTATCTGAAGCAGATCAAATAAAGTGTTTGTCGGCATAAGAAGAGGCGAGTCTAAATGATAAGACAGTCATACTACAAAAGGAGGGAACCTAGACTGACTTAGGGAGCAGCAGATTCCTATCTCCCATCCATGCCACACTGACTCCAGGGCATCCATGGAATGGGAATCTTCTGTCTTGAACTATGAAAACTGTTTTTCCTTTTCTTTTCTCTCCCCTCTCTGTCTTTTGTCTCTCACCCAATGGAATAATTTAATTCGAGTGAAATGCACTTCCATTCCATTATTACATGTCTACTAGACATACAGAACAAAGTTAGGGGGAGGATGAAGGATTATAACTTTCAGTTATGATACCCATCCTCAGAGAGCTTAGAGTCTAGTAGAGAGCAGAGACACAGACAGCTATTATATACCATACTGTATGTGTAATAACTACATTAGAAAGCTATAAAATAATGTGCTACATAAAGTTAGGTTGAGGGAAAGGTTGTTACTAAATAGAATCAGGGGATATATACTTCACAAAGTTTTGAGGAAAGTGTTTGGAAAATCTTAAAGAGTTAAAGAGGTTGTTGTTGTTATATTATTTAATCATCAGCTCCTTCCCTGGTAGACCAAGTGATAGAAATGTGGGGTGGGAGGAATTAGAAATTAGAAACTAACTAAGGAGCTTATTTGGAATTAGAAACCTATCTTTATTTCTAGTCCTTAGGGGAACTGAGGCTCCTATTTCTTAATCCCAGCCTAGTTAAATCTTACAGGTTTGAAAGGATTAGCACAATGTTTCATTCAACAACAAAGGATGTGGTGAATCAGGCAAGGGACTGGAAGTCAAAACACTTCTCTGGTCAGACAATCCACTTAAGCTTTCTGCCTCCCAGACCCCCCACACAGCTATTATCTGTGGTTAAAGGTAACAAGATAATTGCAGTGAAGCAGGTAGAACTGAAAAGGAATACAGGACAAAGTGAGCTGGCACACTGTCCACATCATCCATCCTTCTGTGTGTGTGCCACTAAGGAGCCCCTTTATCAAGAGATTCCATGCCACAGGCACCAGCCACTGTAAAGCAGATGCAGAACTCATGGAGTTAAGGGCTCCCCCTTGTGGACAGCAGAGAGGAGAAGCAAAGGGCAGAAAATCATAAAGAGAAACCAAGGACTTCACTTTACAGTTAAGGAAACTGAGACCCAGAAGGGTTAAATGACTTGCCTGAGGTTACATTGGTAGTTAAGTTATATCAGCACTGTGCCTCGTACATAGTAACAAATGCTAGATGGTTGATTTTAGCTGTTCTTTTCCTGCATAATAAACAAAAACATACCTTATCAAAAGCTCCCAGATCTTCCAATCCATCCATTAAGAAGCACTTTTAAAGTACCTATTCTGTGCCAGGAACTATACTACATGGTGAGGATAAAATTACAAGTAATGAAATGACCTTACTCTCAAAAGAGAAATACCTATGTAAGCATAGACAAAGGAAAAATAATTCAAGGTCATTAGGGAGGGGAGCACTTGCAGTTGGGGGAAATCAGGAAAGGCTTCATAAAGAAGATGGTATTATATTTAAGCTGCTTCCTAAAGTGATGCTGCGGGGTAGAGGTGAGGAGGAAATAGATTCCAGGCATGGAGGATGGCTGATGCAAAGTCATAGAGATGGGAATGAGCAGAGAGGAGGTCAATCTGAATGGATCAAATTGCAGACAGGGTAGCAATGTATAATAGGGCTGGAAGGATAGGTTGTAGAAAGGTTGTAAAGGGTTTTAAAAGTGAACAGAGGAGTTTATCTTTTATCCTAGAAGCAACAGGAAGCTACTGGAATTCACTGAATAGAAGAGGTCAGATCTTTGTCTAAGGACAACCATTTTGGCAACTGTACAGAGGATGGGCTGGTGAAGGGAGAGGCTGGAGGTGGGAAGAGAGATGCTGAAGAGGCAGAAATGACAAGATTTGGTAAGTGATTGCATATTTGGGGTGGGAATAAGGAGTCAAGGATAAAACTGAGGTTATGAACCTGGGAAACTAGAAGGATGATAGTGCCTTTGACAGAAAGGAAAGTTTGGAAGAGAGGAAAGAGGAGTTCTGTTTTTTGAACATGTGAAGTTTGAAATGTCCACAAGACATCCAATTTGAAATGTCCAACTGGTACCTGGTGGTATGGGACTGAAAGTCAAGAGAGAGAGTGGGGCTGGATAGTCATCTGCACAGAGATAGCAACTAAACCCATCTAGGGTTGGAAGGAACCTCAGAAGCCACCTAGACTAACTCCTTCCTTTTATGGGTGAAGAAAATGAGGCCCAGTAAGTAAGCATCAGAATCAGGATTTGAACTCAGATCTCCTGACTCCACAATCACTGTTCTTTCTAAGGTGAAAAATTTTGAAAGTGGAATTCAGGGAAAAAGCAAAAGATTCTACTTCAGTCAACCATTTCCCCAACTATTACAGTTGCTTCTTGTCACCTTCATGTTCATCCTGTGTGACAACTTCAAAGCCAGAAGCTTTTCCTCCCTAGGGGGTTGAAGAGCCTAGAAAATTCTGTGAACACTAATTGGAATGAACTGAGTAGGAAGTGTGAGTATACTTTAAATGTCAACTATTATAACTGCTGAAGAGGAAAAAAAAGCTTTGTCCCCTAAGAGGCAAATTCTTATTAAAAGCATAAAGTCCCCAAACAAGCACAAAACCAAAGGTTAATCACTGGACTACACAGTAGGACAAGGGACAGCTCCTTCTAGGTTCATAGGAGATGACTAAAATCAGAGCTAAAAAGCTGCATTCATTATATGAAGTATAGGTAACTTTCACTCAGGCATGGCAGAAGTCAATAAGAAGTTAAAGACGATGTCTTGTAAAAATGAAGAGACAGACTGAGTAAAGGTGAGCTGTTCTTTAATAAGTGTCAAAAAATCTGATTTCAGGAACTAGATTATTAATTTCTGTAGGAGAATTCAAAGCTTTTCCAACAGTGCATTAAGACGGTATCATATTGGACTGGATTAAAACAAAATTTACTGGAAAGAAAAAGCATGAATGAATCTAAACCAGGAGATAATGACTAATTTAACCTCAAGAAACAACCTATTTCTAATGAGGCCCACCAAATCTGAATCCAAGTAGAACAACACAAATGTTCAGAATGATGGATGAGACAATGAATTCTAAGAGAAGTTACCATGCTTAAACACTGCTTATACCCTTGTTCCAATGACCACTAATGGGTCAATGGACAGAAATCACATTAAGCCCATGTCACACTAATACCTAGGATTGCAGTTCTTACATCGTGTTGGTGACAACTACTTAAGTCTAAGGTTGACAATGGGTATTCTATGGTTCCATCAATTCCACTACAAGAAAAAGGAGTTAACTAAATTTTCTTCTTATATAGAGGCCTGACTGATAAAACTTTATGACTTTTAATCCCCATTCTCTCACTGCTCAAGTTGCATAATCTCTATTTGCTGAATCAATGAAAGGACAACAGATAAAACGGGTTTTCTTTGGTATAATATTACCATAAAACATCTATGGATGCCAAGAATCATGTAAATGAAAATGATAGTTAGGATTTTAAAGAGCTAACCTGACTCAGCTCTATTTGTTTCAAAAAAAAAAAATGAAGAGATTAAAACCAGGACTTGTCTAAGGGCAAAAAAATATGAAGAACACCGTATGGCAGTTGGTGGTTCTCTGGGGGAAAGTGTGACTGACAAATTAGGGAGTACTACACCCTAGCAAAATGAGAGAGAATAAGTAGGTTTGGCGTAAGGCTTCAGCTCAAATAATGGAAAAATAATCATTTCCACGGTTGTGAGATATAATTCATTTTTGGACCCCTACTCAAATTCTAATCAGTATTAATCAGTTCAGTGTGATTTTATAAGGGGTAATGATTATCTGAAATCATTTTGTTATTAAGTGACAAATTCATCTAATAATATATATTTAGTCATTCACAGAATAATAGGTATAAGAATAAATATGTACTAATCCCTATTTTACACAAATCATGTAAGAATAACTAGACAAAATAGGTTCTTCTAGAAGGCCTCTCTAATAGGCCTCATATTCACTAGCTCTTATTTCCACCTTGTTTTGCTGAAATTCCATGACCATGCCAAGCATGGGTGGTGTGGTACAGAAAGTGACTCTATTTGTTTCTGTTATCTATGTATGACCTGTATCAACTCCTGCTCAATATGAGGAGGAGCCCATCCATCAGAGGAGACATTTCCATGATTTATCTAACCCGTGACAACCCCCTCACACCCCCCCACCACTGGCATACCATTTCTAGGTGATGCACCATTTTTGGCCCTCAAAGCAAAGTCTATCAAACAATGGAGTTCTGTATTTTGTGTAGCCCTCAAAGAGCATTCAGGTATTGAATGTGGTATCAAACCCTATAAAAAAACAAGGTCCCGGGGGCCAGAGGCATCTCAGACTATGAGGAAGGCCTGAGGTCTACTTCATTTACAGGGGGCCAGGTCCCTATAGAGTGCTATTGGCTTGGAGCTCTGCCTCAGTTTCTCTTTTTGTAGTTTGGGTATTACTATCCCTAATACAATAAATAATTATTCAGTGTTAAGTCAGAAAGAACAGAGCTACGCTAGAGAAGCTAACCTGCAGAGAAGAGAGGCGGCCAGCCCTCTGTGCCATCTTAAATGTAAGAAGTCACTTTTACTTTTAGGGCTTACAATCCCTGAACGTAAAATGGCAAAGTTTTTCCCCCTTTAAGACAGATCCAGCTCTAAGTTTACGATCCTATGAGAAGGATGGATCAAAAATTTGATAACAGCCATCTAAGAGTTTGAGAAAGGAGGAATTCAATTGAGGCATTTACCTTATTTTTTCAAATGTGTGTCATATGTGTACCATTTCTAATAGTACTGACCTAATACGTGTACTTTTTAAATGAACCTTTTTGATTATTTGTGGGAAGAGCTGCTTTTTGGTTTTGATCAGACCTATGATTTTACTGGCACAGATAAGGTACTCCCTCTGCCAATGCAGACGGGCACCTGTCCTGCAAGATTAGTCTTAGGGAGCTGCTTGGAACCCTGAGGGTCACAGAGCCAGTTCTGTACCAGAAGTGACACCTGAATCCAGGTCTTCCTAACCTAAAGCAGAGCTTCTTAAAATGTGGGTCAAGACCTCATGTGAGGTCATGAAGCCCTGAAAGAACAACTCTCACTCCACTATACCATAAGTGTCAAACTCTTCCCAGTGCAACCCCAGTCAGATTAAAATGCAACTGGGAGATGTTTAACAAAATAAATAAAAATGCAATACAACATGTCAATCTGTGGTTTTCTCAGTCAATATGTGTCTTGGAAGAAGCCATTTCTACTTAAGTTTGACATCTACACATTGCCTCTAAAATATTTTAAATGAAATTACTTGTTATTAGCCACAGAAGCTAGATAACATGGAGTAAGTTAAAAGGAAAGGGAAGGGAAGGAAAAAAATAGAACTCTTCTTAGGTGGAGACAACGTGGCTTACTGCCTACAACACTGAAGTTGGAGTCCAGACCTGGGTTCAGATCTTACCTACAATATTTATTAGCTGTGTTAGGTGGTTCATTTCAATTCTCTGAGCCTCAGTTTCCTCATCTGCAAAATGCAGATGTATGTACAGTACCTACTTCCTAAGGCTGTTGGGAAGCTCAAATGAGATCTTCTATGGAAAACACTTTGCAGAACTTAAAGCACTATATAAATATCAGTTATTATTATTCCCCTTTGAACAGTCTAGTGCTGAAGCAAGGACCACCAGGCTCTATCCTTCCACAGATTACTGGCTTCACTAGCAAACGATTCTAACTGGTTAGTTAAGAAAAAACTAAAGAGGGGCACAGGAATGCAGGGAGATAACTACGCTGGGCATGTTCCCTGGTCCAGGGTTTTCAGGACCAAGCATAGATTTATCAGACCAGATGCTGCAAGGGTCAACACACCGGTACAGAGAGAGGGAAGCAGCGGAATTCCTGGACTTAATAGTGTCTAACAAGCTATGATAAGCCTTGTGCAGGAAGGTGGAGAAAGGACTAAGGCGGCTACCTTGCATCCCTTACCACGTGGTGACTTACAGAGGTGAAAGCAATGAACATTCTTTACCTCCTCCAGTTTGCTGAATTCCTTACGGAGTTCTGCCTTGTGAGTGGTGCAGTCTTCCCCATTTCGTACTCCTACAAGAACAGCCCTGGACAAAGATGGTATCTAGAAAGAAAACAAATTCTTAACACATTAGTTTAGGATAATGATATTTTTTTTCTTCATCTAAAACAACATTGGAGCCTTCTTAGTTCAGTATTTTAAAGAAACTATTAGTTCAGTATTTTAAAGAAACTATTACTTATTTGTTTCTTTATTTGTAACTAGGTATCTGGGTAGGTCAGTGTACAGAATGCTCGGCCTCAAGTCAGGAAGACCTGAGTTCAAATTCAATCTCAGACATTTGTACTAGCTCTATGACTCTGGGCAAGTCACTTAACCTATGTTGGCCCCACTTCCCTCATCTGTAAGGTGGAGATAATAACAGCACCTAACTCCAAGGGCTGTTGTGAGGATCAAATGAGATAATAACTGAAAAGCACTTAGCATTGTACCTAGCACAGAGTAAGTGCTACATAAATGTTAGCTATTATCATTGTCAGTCTGAGTAGTCCCTGAGTACTGAGTCCCTCCACTGACAAAATGCCCCTCAGAAGCATAAAGAGACAGTCGTCACAATGTGTCGTGGCCAAAACATGTGACCCCCTGGTGGGCCCACTGTCTGATGATAGGCCTCCCATATGGGTTAGGCCGGTCCTGGTGTGTGTGACAGGGCGGATGGCATTGGGACCATCCCCAGGCTCAGCAAGACTTGCTAGTTTGCTCCTCTGAAGCAGGTAAATCTAGGGTCACCTCTCTGCTGGGACAAGACACTGGAGAAGATTTTTAGTGTTACTCTTGAACACTAAATCTGTGACATTACACTGATTTTGTAGGCTTTCCAATGTATTATTCATCCCTATGTTCCCAGAGATACAAGCTTATGGGGGGGGGGGAGAGGTAACAGGGGAGTTACCCAGACTTTAAAAAGGGTGTCGAACATAACCCCATACAGACATGAATTTCTTATAATCATACAGTCACTATAATCACAAGGAGCATTGAGGCCCACTAGCTTTCTTTGTCATCAAACCAAGCGGTCAAATGCCTTGCTATGTTTTCTCCCTTTTTCTCTCGGATCTCTCTCACAAGACATGGAATCTTATCCTATTACCTCCTATAAGGAAATCCCCCACCCCCAACCTCCATTTTCTAATAAAGGACAATTTCTCTCTGAGGTCCCTCCCAATCCTTAATATTTTTCCTCCTGAAAATAATTTTTGCAGCCATAACACCCCCACACACACTTAACAGTATTTCATTTTTCCCCAATGACAAGTAAAGATAATTTTTAACATTCACTTTTGTAAGATTTTCATTTCCAAATTTTCCTCCCTTCCGCCCTCCTCCCCAAGACAGCAAGCAATGTGATATAGGTTATACAGGTACAATTTTATTAAACATATTTCCACATCAGTCACGTAAAACAAGAATCAGAACAAAAGGGAAAAACCACAAGAGATTAAAAACAAAAAAAAGTGAAAATAGTATACTTTTGCTTTTTTCCTTTGGCCCATTCACTAACAGAATGAAGACCATTCTAAGCAACCAGACCGCTGACATCTCAGAAAATGCTGACATCTCTCTTAAGGGTCGGACATTGTGAAAGGGCCCAGAGGAATCCTCCATAGGGATTTCAATCATATCAATGTTGAGCTCAGTCTCCTTGGAAAGAAGAAAAAAAGGCTTCGGGTAGACAAGTGGTGGGGAAATCGAAAAGAACTTGCAACCGTGCGCACAATCTGTAGCCATGTACGAAACATGATCAAAGGCATTACCCTGGGTTTTCATTATAAGATGAGGTCTGTGTATGCTCACTTCCCCATAAATGTTGTATTCAAGAGAATGGCTCACTTGTTGAAATTAGAAATTTCTTGGGTGAAAAATATATCCGAAGAGTGTGCATGAGACCAGGTGTTGCTTGTGCTGTTTCTCAAGCCCAAAAAAATGGGTTAATTCTTGAAGGAAATGATATTGAACTTGTTTCAAACTCAGCTGCCCTGATCCAACAGGCCACCACAGTCAAAAACAAGGATATCAGAAAATTTTTGGATGGTATCTATGTTTCTGAGAAAGGCACAGGGCAACAAGCTGATGAATAAGTTGGAAAAGATGCCAAAGGCTGTGTCCTGAGGATTCAACACTTATTCAGATGTCAAAATAAAAATACTTTTTGTCAAAAAAAAAAAAAAAGAAAGAAAATAGTATGCTTTGATCTGCATTTGGACTCCATAGTTCTTTCCCTGGACAAGGACAGCATTTTGCATCATAAGTCTTTTGAATCTGGATCTTTGTATTATTGCTTGTACTATCCTGGATTACTATATTGCTGAGAAGAACTAAGTCTATCATAGCTGATCACAGAATGTTGCTGTTATTATAAACAACGGTCTCCTGGTTCCGCTCATTTCACTGAGCATCAGTACATAGAAGTCTTTCCAGGTTTTTACAAAACATGTCTGTTCATCATTTCTTATAAAACAATAATTACATCCATATACAACAACTTGTTCAGTCATTCCTCAATTGCTGGACATCCCCTCAATTTCCAATTCTTTGCCACCACAAAAAAGCTGCTATATTTTTGTACATGTGGGTCCTTTTCCCTTTTTTATGATATCTTTGGGATATAGCCCTAGAAATGGTATTGCTGGATCAAAGGGCATGCACAGTTTGATTGCCCTTTGGGAATAGTTCCAAATTGTTCTCCAAAATGGTTGAATCAGTTCACAATTCCACCAACAATGTATTAAGTGTTCCAATTTTCCCATATCTTCTCCAACATTTATCATTTTCTTTTTCTGTCACATTAGCCAATCTGATAGATTTGAGGTGGTACCTCAGAGCTGTTTTAATTTGCATTTCTCTAATCAATAGTGATTTAAAGCATTTGTCCATGTCATTATAGATAACTTTGATTTCTTCATCTGAAAACTGCTTGTTCATATCCTTTGACCATTTGTCAATTGGGTAATGACTTGTATTTTTATAAATTTGACTCAGTTCTCTATATATTTTAGAAATGAAGTCTATCAGAAACACTAGCTGCAAAAATTGTTTCCCACCTTTCTGCTTTCCTTTTAATCTTGGTTGAATTAGTGTTGTTTGTGCAAAATCTTCTAATTTAATGTAATCAACATTATCCATTTTGCATTTCATAATGTTCTTTCTCTTTGTCATACATTCTTCCATTCTCTATAGATGTGACAAATAAACTATTCCTTGCTCTCCTAATCTGCTTATAGTATCACCCTTTATGCCTAAATCATGTACCTATTTTGACCTTATCTTGGTATAAGGTATGCGATATTGGTCTATGACTAGTTCCTGCCATATTATTTTCCACTTTTTGCAGCAACTTTTGTCAAATAGTGAGCTCTTATCCCAGAAGCTGTAGTCTTTGGGTTTATCAAACAGTAGATTACTACAGTCATTTATTACTGTGTCTGTGTACCTAGTCTATTCCACTGATCTATTTAGATCTATTTAGATCAGTGGAATATATATATGTATATATATATTATATATAATATATATATTATAATACTATTCTATTTCTTAGCCAGTATCAAATAATTTTAATGATTGTAGCTTTATAATATAGTTTTAGATCTTGTATAGCTAGGCCACCTTCCTTTGCTTCTTTTTCTCCATTAATTCCCTTGATATTCTTGACCTTCCTGATGAATTTTATTATTTTTTTCTAGCTCTATAAAATAATTTTTGGTACTTTGATTGATATGGCACTGAATAAGTAAAATAATTTAGATAGAATCATCATTTATTATATCAGCTTGGCCTACCCATGAGCAATTGATATTTTTCCAATTGTTTAGATCTGACTTTATTTGTGTGAAAAGTGTTTTATAACTGCATTCATATAGTTCCTGGGTTTGTCTTAGACTACTAAATATTTTATATTGCTTACAGTTATTTTAAATGGAATTTCTCTATCTTTTGCTGCTGAGATTTGTTGGTAATATATAGAAATGTTGATGATTTATGTGGGTTTATTTTATATCCTGTAACTTTGCTAAAGTTATTATTTCAAGTAGTTTTTAGTTAATTCTGTAAGTATACCATGATATCATCTGCAAAGAGTAAGTTTTGTTTCCTCATTATCTATTCTAATGCCTTCCATTTCTTTTTCTTCTCTTACTGCAAACGCTAACATTTCTAATACAATATCAAGTAATAGTGGTGATAATGAGCATCCTTATTTCACCACTGATCTTACTGGGAAAGCTTCTAGCTTATCCCCATTTCATATAATGCTTACTGATGGTTTGTAGATAGATAGCACTTACCATTATAAGGAAAACTCCATTTATTCCTATGCTATTTAATGTTTTTAATAGGAATGGGTGCTAAAAAGCTTTTCCTGAATTTATCGAGATAAGCAAATGATTTCTGTTAGTTTTGTTATTGATATGGTCAAATATGCTGATAGTTTTCCTAATATTGAACCATCCTTTAATACCTGGTATTATGACCACCCTGGTCATAGTGTACCATCCTGGTGATAAATTGCTATAATCTCTTTGCTAATATTTTATTTAAAATTTTTGAATCTTCATTACAGAAGCTGGCCTATAATTTTCTTTCTGTTTTGGCTTAGGTATTTGCACCATATTTGTGTCATAAAAAGAATTTGGTAGTACTCCTTCTTTGCCTATTTTTTCAAATAGTTTATATAATATTGGAATTAATTGTTCTTTGAATATTGGTAGAATTCATGTGTAAATCCACCTGGCCCTGCAGATTATTTCTTAGGGAGTTCATTGATGGCTTGTTCAATTTCTTTTTCTAAAATGGGGTTATTTCAGCATTTTGTTTCCTCGTCTGTTAATCTGGTATATTTTTAAAGGTATTTTGTAAATATTAGATCGTCGGATTGACTGGCATACAGTTGGGCAAAATAACTCCTAATTATTGCTTTAATTTTCTCTTCATTAGTAGTGAATTCACCTTTTTTATTTTTGAAACTGGTAATTTGGATTTCTTCTTTTTTAAATCAAGTTAACCAAAGATTTATCTATTTTATTGTTGTTGCTTTTTTTTTTTTATAAGAGCTGGTTAGCTCTTAGTTTTATTTATTAGTCCAATAGTTTTCTTACTTTAAATTTCATTAATCCTTCCTTTGCTTTTCAGGATTTCCAATTTGGTGTTTAATTATGGATTTTTAATTTGTTCCTTTTCTAGCTTTTTCAATTGCATGCCCAATTCACTGATCTCTTCTTTCTCTAGTTTATTCATGTAAGCATTTAGAGCTATAAAATTTCTCTTAAATACTGCTTCAACTATATCTCATAAATTTTGGTATGTTGTCTCATTATTGTCATTCTTTTTGATGAAATCATTGATTGTTTCTATGATTTCTTGTTTGACCCACTCATTCTTTAGGATTATTTGGTTTTCAATTAATTTTTCATCTATTTTTCCAGAGCCCTATGTTACACACAATTTTTTTGCATCATGATCTGAAAAGGATGCATTTCATATTTCTGCCTTTCTGCGTTTGATTATGAGGTTTTTATGTCCCAATATAAGGTCAAGTTTTGTGCAGGTGCCATGTATGGCTGAGAAAAAGTTATATTCCTTTCTATCCTCATTCAATTTCCTCCAGAAGTTTATCATATCTAACTCTTCTAAAATTCTATTCACCTCCTTAACTTCTTTCTTGTTTATTTTGTGGTTAGATTTATCTAGTTCTGGGAGGGGGAGGATGAGGTCCCCCACTAGTATAGTTTTGCTGTCTATTTCTTCCTGTAATGCACTTAACTTCTCCTTTAAGAATTTGGATGCTATATCATTTGCTGTATATAGAGTATTGAAATTACTCCATTGTCTATGGTACCTTTTAGCAAGATGTAGTTTCCTTCCTTATCTTCTTTAATTAGGTCTATTTTTGCTTTGTCTGAGATCAGGATTGCTACCCTTGCTTTTTTTACTTCAGTTAAAACAAAACAGATTCTGTTCCAGTTTTTTAACTTTACTCCGTGTATATCTCTCTCTGTTTCAAATGTGTTTCTTGTAAACAACATATTGTTAGGATTCTGGTTTTTAATCTACTCTGCTATCCTCTTCTGTTTTATTCACAGTTTAGATTACTGTATATTTCCTTCCAATTCCTTATACTTTTCTCTCTCCTTTCACCCTGTTCCTGCTCATCACCTTTGCTTCTGACCTCTGCCCCCCTCAACCTGCCCTCCCTTCTATCAGCCAGCCCTCTCTCTTCTTTCCCCTTTCCCCTCCTACTTCTTCCCTCCCTTCTATCTACCCCTTCCCTTTTTTTCCCCCTTCTACTTCCCTATAGGGTAAGATAAACTTCTATGCCCAACTGAGTGTGTTATTCCTTCTCTGAGCTAAATTTGATGAATAAAGTTCAATGTTCATGCCTCTCTATTCTTTACCTCCATTGCAACATCTTTTATGCCTCTTCATGTGATATAATTTACCCTATTGCACCTTCCCCTTTCCTCTTTTCCCAGTATGATCCTTTTTTTCATACCCTTTTTTTATCATCACATCAAATTCAACTTATACCTATATACTCTACCTATATATACCCCTTTTAACTGCCCTAATAGAGATACAGTTCCCAAAAGTTAAATATCATCTTCTCATGTATGGATGGAAACAGCTTAACCTTGTTGAATCCCATGAGTTATTTTCCCTGTTGACCTTTTTATGCTTCTCTTGAGTCTCATATTTGAAGATTGAATTTTCTATTCAGCTCTCATCCTTTCATCAGAAAAGTTTTTAAGTCTCCTATTTTATTGAATGTCAATCTTTTCCCCTGAAAGATTATACTCAATTTTGTTGGATAGCTGATTCTTGGTTGTAATCCAAGCTCCTTTGCCTTCCAAAATATCATATACCAAGCCTTTCAATCCTTTAATGTAGAAGCTATTAAATCCTGTGTAATCCTGTGTCTCCTTAATATTTAAATTATTTCTTTCTAGTTGCTTGTAGTATTTTCTTCTTGACCTGATAATTTGGCTATAATATTTATTGGAGTTTTCAATTTGGGATCTCTTTCAAGAGGTGATCACTGGATCCTTTAACTTACTAATTTACCCTCTGGTTCTAGGATATCAATTGGTGCAGTTTTCCTCAATTTCTTCAAAGATGCTGGTCAGGCTCTTTTTTTGATCATGGTTTTCATGCCATTCAATAATTCTTAAATTATCTCTTCTGCATCTATTTTCCAAGTCGGCGTTATTTTTCCAAGGAGGTATTTTAATTTTCTTCTGTTTTTTCAGTCTTTTGATTTTGTTGGACTGATCTTTGATGTCTTGTAATCATTAGGTTCCACTTGCCCAATTCTAATTTTTAAGGAATTATTTTCTTCAGAGGGCTTTTGTACCTCTTTTTCCATTTGGCCAATTCTACTTTTTAAGTTGTTTTCTTCAGTGGATTTTTTTTTCCATTTAGCCAAATATATTTTTTATGGAATATTTTCTTCAGGAAATTTTTGTCCTTCCTTTTCGAAGCTGTTGACTCTTTGGCATACCTCTCATTTCTTTTCCCAATTTTTCTTCTACCTCTCTTATTTGACTTTTAAAATCCTTTTCGAGCTCTTGCAAGGCTTTTTGTGCTTGAGAGAGATCAATTCATATACCCATTTTGAGGTTTCACATGTAGGCATTTTGACATTGTTGTCCTCTTCTGAGTTTGTATTTTGACTGTCCCTGTCACCATAGTAGCTTTTTATGATCAGGGCTCTTTTCTGTTTTTTTTTCTCATTTTTTAACCTTTTCCATGGCTTTTAAAATTGAGCTCTGCTCCTGGGGCACAGGGAGCACTGTCCTAAGTTTTTGTGTTGGGCCAGAGGCCTGGTTATTGGCTTTTTGTTCCAGGGCCTCAGATGCTAGTGATTTGCTCACTGTGCTGGGTTGGCCCCACTTGGTTACATGTACTGTGTTCTGGGTTCTGGGACTGGCAATTTGCCTTCTACACTGAGGATGGAAGTGACACAGGTGGCCTGCTGAGCAAGAACCTTGGGGCCTGGGTTGCTGATCCGTACTGTGGCTAAGAGCCTCCCACTGGGTCTATGCTTGGCTCCATTCCCCTTCTACCCAAGTTACACAGACCTTTCTTGAAGTCCCTCCAAGTTCTTAAACTGGAAAACAATTTCACTCCATATTCTTGTAGGTTTTGTTGCTCCAGAATCTGTTTAGAGGCTTGATTTAACATTGTTTCCCAGGAAAACTGAAAAGAACTCGGGCAACTTCCTGCCTTTTTTCCACCATCTTGGCTCCAGCCCCAGCCATAAATTCTTAATGGTATTATCTTTAGCATGAACTTTAAGCCTTGTTATTCACTCTTCTTACCTCATGACAAAACCATGCTACAGCTAGGGGACACAGAGGATAGGGCAGCACTGGATCTCAAGTCAGAAAGCCCTAGGTTAAAATGCAGTCTTGGTCATTTGCTACCTGTGACACTGGGCAAATCACTTAACTTTTTACCTCAGTTTCCTTGTAAAATGGGGTTAATAATAGCACTCATCACCCAAGATTGTTGTATGGATAAAATGATATTTGTAAAGATCTTTGTAAACCTTTAAATAACACATAAATGCTATTACTGTTGTTATTATTATTATACAGACTGTCCTAAAAGTACTCCCAAATGCTGAGCAAAAGAAATATAAGCTGAGGTTGCCATCTGCAAAGAGTGAACATGTTATACTAGTTAATCATTTCTTACCTTTAGTAATAAAAGTTATAATCTTGAGAATGAAAATAATTTCCATAGTAGTTATTATTCATAATAATATATCCTCTTCCTTCTCAACCAATGGCAGGGAGGGAGAGTGATAGGTATTTTTAAATGAAAGTAAATTATTATCATTGATGTGGCTCAAAAAATAGAAAAAGTAAATTCATATGTAAAGAATATATTGGGAAAGGATTCTGGGAAAATGGCAGAGTAGGTCAGAAAATTCTAAGCTCTTCACATTTTCTCCACAAACAAGACAAAATAGCACCTCAGGGTAAACATAGAGCCATAAAAACAAACAAGAGTTGGGGCAGAACAGTAGTCTTCTTGGGACAATCTCAAGAAAAATCCCAAAACCAAGGTTTGGTCCCTGGTGAGGTGTAAGCACCTCAAGGTTAGTTCAAGCAGTGAGGCCTAGGGCTATCTGGGTTGGGAGGTAGCCTCGTCCCAGGCCACAGAAATTTTCACATCCCGGACAGTGTGAGGAGTTGGGCATCTGATTGGGAGTAGATTGAGGGAAGCTCTGCTGATATGGGAGGCCAGGCCCAGCTGTGCTGCTGAGATGCAGCCCTGGGTGAGAAGGTACAGCACCCATCCTGGTGAGTACAGAAGCAGTAGGGCGGGGACATTGCTGGCTGTGGGCACTTAGAGAATGGTAGAGTTCTTAGTTTCTGTTCTAGGTCAGAGCAAAGAACTGAAGGAAGATCTAAGGTCATAGATACCATCCGCCATACCCCAGGACTAGAGGTGATTACAATAACAAACTGCTATAATTTTTTTTTTAATTAGTAGGCAAAGGAGAAAGAACCCAACCATAGGAAGCTACTATGAGAATAGAGAAGATTGGGGTTTGTTTTCAGAGGAGGATACTGAAGCAAAAAAAAAAAAAAAAGTTCTCCTACCCCAATGAATAACATCAAATGGTCACCTACCCAAAAAGAATTCATAGAAGAACCTTAAAAAGACTTTAAAAATCAAATGAGAGAGATTGAGAGACTGACTTTTCTAGTCAACCAACTAGAAAAGGAGATCCAGAATCTTAAGGAAGAAAACAACTCCTTGAAAATTAGAATTGGGCAAGTGGAAGCCAGCAAAGTTAAATGAGACGAAGAAATAACAAAACAAAATATAAAGAATGAAAAAATAAAAGAGAAAATGAAACATCTCATAAGAAAAAAGAAAGTGATCTAGAGAACAGATCAAAAAAAGGGAAAACATAAGAATAATCAGACTACCTAAAAACTACAATCAAGAAATAAAGAAAATTGTCCTGAAGTATTAGAACAAGAGAGGAAAGTAGAAATAGAAAAAATCTACCAATCACTACCTGAAAGGGATCCTACAAGGAAAAGCAGCAGGAATATTGTAGCTAGATTCTGAAACCCCCCAGTTCAAGGAGAAAATATTATGAGCAACAAGAAAAAAACAATTCAAATATGGAGGGCCCCAATTAGAATCACACAAGACCTACCTAGCAGCAGCTACACTAAAAGACCACAACCACAGGTCTTAGAACAGTATATATCAAAAAGCAAAAAGAACTGTTTGCAGTCAAAAATATCACACCCTGCAAAATTAAGCCTAATTCTGAATTTTTTTTTAAATGGATATTCAATGAATTGCCAGACTTTCAGGACCTGAAATCAATAGAAAATTTAACATATAAGATCCAAGAGAAATATAAGCTAAACATCAAAGAGTAATTACAAGACTGATTACTTTTTATACAAGAAAGAAAGATTGGGATAAATTTGAGTATGATATGATACTAAAATATAAACCATCTAGGAAAAGGTAAAAAGAGTAATTATCTTATACCAATGAAGTGCAAGAGGAAGAACTGACACAGAGGAATTAGATCAGGGAGGAGGGCTGGTAGTTCTGGAATCCTACTCTCATTGGGAATGGGTTAAAGAGAGACCAATACATATATATCTAGAAGAGTATAAGTCTTTTGAATTCAGAAAGAAATAAAAGGCTAAGAGGATGGAGAGGGGGGAGAGGATAAGGGAGGGTCTCTGGTGGGAGGTAGGTTAAGTAACAAGAGGGCAAGGTAGTGGGTAGGGTAGAAGTAAAGTAGAGGATCCAAGAAGGAAATACACACAAACATAAAATAAACATTAGGAATAGAATTTTATTAGGGGAAAAAAGCAGGGGTAGTAATCATGATCTCTGAAAAAGTTAAAGCTAAGATAGATTTAATCAAAAAAGGAAAAGTATACTCTATGTCAGCCATATTAATCAATATTGTTTTAGACTATTTAAAATAACCAGAGAGTATAAGGGTGGATAGAATATTGCTGTGGTATAGAAAACAATGAGTTGGTGCACTTAGGATAATATGGGAAGACTTGGACCCCAGAGAAACAGAGGATAAACAAGTATAGTACAGTCTTACATAGATGCACATGAATGTATATGTATATACAAGAATATGATTATATATATGTATATCAGTTATATATGTGTAAGAGTATGTATGTTTAAATGAATGTAGTATACAGATGTGTGTATACCTGTATGCAAATGTATGCGTGTGTGTAAAGGCATATATGTATATGTATATGCACTGAGCCAGGAATATATCCTCCCTTAATCACAGTCTTCCTGGGGGAGGTGGGAGAGAAAGGAGGAGAAAAAAGAACAAAGTAAAAAGTATACAGCAGAGAATAAAAAAATTTACAAGGAAGCAAAGAAAAAGATGGATAGCTCTGAACATAACGTGTAGTATTTATTATGTAAGCTTTCTTGAAATGGAAATTTATTGCTGTATATTTTGAATCCTCTCTTATGTTCTGCTATTCACATGGAATGCTTTTTTTCCTTATTTTGTATTTAAGTTTAAAATAAATCAATTAAAATGTGACTTCAAAAAAATAGAATGGGAGATTTTTTTTTTTAATTACCTTAGAAAATAACTCCAACATCATCTTTTGTAAAGCTTTCTCATATGGATCTTCTGGCAATAGCTTTTTTCCAGGATAAACTTCATCTAAGTACTCACAAGTGATGAAAGAGTCATAAATCAGCTGACCCTTACTGTTCTCCAGAACTGGTACTAGACCAAAGGGGTGTTTCTTAAAGAACCATTCAGGCTTGTTTTTCAAGTTAATATTGATGACTTCATGCCTTGAAAGATATAAGGAAAAAAAAATATGTCAAGAGTTACCATGTTGAGTACTGATACATCACTGGTCTCACATTACCAACTGCCTACTGGTATCCTCCAAGTGGGCATCTCAAACTCAATATGTCCAAAACAGAATTATCTTCCCCTTCTTTTTGATTCTACTTAAGGAATCCCATCCTTCCAGTCCCCTAGATCTGCAACCTCAGAGTTATCTTTGATTGTTGTCCTCCTTCACCTTTCATAAAACAGTTCTAAACTTTGTCAATTCTACCTCTGTATTTAACATATCTTCAGTCCAAACCCTTCTCTCTACTCCCCACAACCACCATCCTAGATCAAGGAGGTCCTCATCACCCAAACTACTGCACTATCCTTAATATGTCTCCTTGCATTTAGTCTTTCCCCTTTGCCAATCCATCCTCCACACAGGTACCAAACTGATACCCCTAATGTATTGTTCTCATCCTGTCATTCCATAGCATCCTTAAAGCAATTAACATAATAACTGGCACATAATATGGGTCTGTGGAATGAATCAATTATTTAAGTGAGGGTTTAACCCACTGGATATAAAGAAAAAATTATTAAATAAAATTGTCAAATGACTTAAAGGTTGGTGGTGAAAACATTTTGTAAAGAAAAAAACTGGGTATTATAGGAAACTAAGCGTAGATGGCATGCAAAGCATGAGGGAACATGCAAAAGGAGATATGAGGATATATAATAAGTCTTGGGTTCGACCTTCAAGGCATTTATAAGGGAAGGGGGGAAGGAATACGAAGAGTACAAAGCTAAGTGGAATACAAGTTATGATTAATATAATTAAAAAGTGCCTGTTGATTGACTTGCAACCTGCTTCGAGAATAACCAGGTTTCTTTTATTTCAAGAACGCCCTCCGACCCAAAGGAGCCGCGGAATCTGAAACTGGGGGTTCAGAAGGCAGGGCTCGCGGCCCCTTGCAGGAGCTTGCTCACTTGATTCCTTTGGCCTTCAGGACGAGCCGGGTTCTCTCCGAGAAGGGGCAGAATCGCATGCTGTACACCCGGATGACTCCCTGCGGCACGGGGCCCGGCTGAGCGCTGCCTGCAAAAAGCCCCAGCATTCAGTGAGCGCCCCGGGCCGGGCGCCCGCCTCCCGCGGCCCAGGAAAGCGACCCGAGAACGGCGAGGCGGCTTCTGGCCTCCGCTAGCAAGGGAAGGAACAGAGGCCAAGGTGGCCCGGGATATCGGCCCCCGAGTCCCGGCGACGGAGGCCCAGGCGGAGCTGTGGCTTCTCGGGGCCCAGCCCGCAGCCCCCCGAGAAGCCCCCGGGACTCACCTTTTCCCAGGCTGCGGAGCGACTCGCCGGACATCGCGGGTTCAGGTGCCTGCAGCGGCTTCTGGGGCCTGCTGCTGCTGCTGCTGCGCGGACAGGACGGGTTGGCCCCTCCCTTCTCCAGAATCTCCGGAGTTGTCTCGAGATGGTGGGGGGAGGGGGAGGAGGAGGCGGGGCTGGTAGAGGAGCTGGTCACCTGGGCTCGAGGGTGTCTTGGCTCCGCACTGCGGGTGAAGAGGGGCCCCTCGCTTCCCCCTCCCCTCTTAAGGCAGCAAAGTCCAGACTAAGGTTTGGCTAAAGGTCAGGCAGGCTGTGCGTGATCCGCGGGTTACAGAAAGCGATTCAGCCCTTGGGTGTTTGCCATAGGGATACTGCAGCCGCAGATTACCTGGTTTGGGTCGTCCTTTTCCATTCTTATTTATAGAACTCTTTGAATAAGATCTTAAAATATCAAGGCCGTGCTTTTTCTTTCGTTCTCAGGAAAATCGTTTCTCACTGAGAGTAACATTTATACAGCACTTTAGAGCTTATCGGGGTCTGTAATAAGCACGTGGCGTCCACATTATCTTCATGTATCCTATCAAAGGGGGCATGGTAGTCTCCCTTCAAGCTAGAAACTGCTTGCATCTTAGAATGTTAAATAAAATTCTCTCTGGCAAACAAGCCAAACTCATTTTGTAAGTTCCTTGAGAGCAGGGACTGATTTTTGCCTTTGTAATTTCCAGTGCCTAGAACATAATATAGGAACTTAATAAATGTCCGAGTTGACCGAGGGAGTGAGTACTTACAAACTGAGTCTCCTAGCATAAAATTTACATAGGGTTAGCTGGTTAACTGCGAAACAAACACACTGCCAACTCCTGTTCAAAGATTCCTGGGCTTTCCAACTTCGTTTTTCTAGTTTTACATTTATTGACATTTGCAAATGTTTATTCCTCAACAAGTTAGTAAACTTCAGTCAATGAATGACCAACTTAAAGGGTCAAAGGGCTTTTGGAATATGTAATAGTACTTTTTTTTTTTAATCCCGCACTGAAACAGCAGGGCAGATTGTTACCTGGGGACTTGTTTCTTGGGTTTTCTTCAAACACTAGCTTCCCATTCAGGAGCTGCTTAGCCATTTATCTTGCTCTTTACACTTGATTTATTTAGACTAATGAGCTGTCTAGAGAAATTTGCTGAGGCGTTGGGGTATTGTGATTAAGTAATTCTTATTTTGTTGCAAAAGTTAGTTATAATCTTCTGCAATTATCTGTCATATTATAGTTGGCTCTGCAAGTATTAGAGAACACCTCCCTTTCCCCAATGACTAAGCAAATATTTACTAGGAAAAAAAGGCACACATTTCATCAAAACCATGTGAGGAAAGAAAGCACCATGTAAGTTATAAAGTATCATATAAATGTGAACTATAATAATGTCTATATAGTTTGTGGTTGGATAAGAAAAGGAAATAAGGGTTGAAGGAATCCTAAAAAGATAAGCCATGACAGTTTCCTTCAGTGTGTCTTTGCCAGGTCTGACCTGGTGCATCACCTTGGTAACTCAGAAGAACCAGGGTAAAGCTGGCACAGCAGGAAGACACTTGGTTGGGAATCAGAGGACTCATATTTTATTTTTGATTCTATTGCTTAATGGCTGTATAATCTGGGGCAAGTCACTTGGCTTTTCTGGGCTGCAGATTTCTAACCTGTAAAAGCAGGGGGTTGGGACAAGATGATTTCTAAGGGTTTTTTCACACTCCTCCAGGTTGCACTGCAGTCTCTCTGGATTTTCTCTAGAATGGTAAGAGTGAGTTAGCAACATCTCTTGTTCCACCAGTACCTTGTCTTCCTCCATTCAAGTATAAGCATCTTCAGGACAAAGACTTTTGTATGTACAGTATGTGGTTGTATGTACAGTGTTTTCCCTGCTTGTCTGGCACATAGAAAGCTCTTAAATGTTTATTGACTTGACTGTAATCCTACTGTTTATTTGCCTATATTTCCCCTACTTTTATTTTCTACTAAAAAAGTGTCAACCAGATCAGAGAATGGAAGGGCTCAGACCCGATTTAAATTTCTTAATGATCAGATGAAAGCATGATCTAATTAGAAAGAGAAAGAAAGCCATTATTTCTCTACCAGATAAATGTATTTGTACAGTGCCAACTCTACCTCCACAGTATTTTTACATCTGATTCTCACTCAGCCAAATGTTACTTCAAAGCCCTCGTTACTTGTCCCCCCCAAACCAGGGAGCAGCAAACTATATAGCCTGACAGATAAATCTTGCTAGCTGTCCGATGGCCACAGATGTGACCTGAAGGATGGAGTTGCTCAATTCCTGCCTTAGATAACTTCAGTGGTCTACTAATTGGCTTTCTATTTCAGTCTTTCTCCATTCCAATCAATTGTCTGCCACCCAAGGGAATTCCTCAAGCACAAGTCTAACTGAGTTACACCTCTTCTTAACAAATTACAATGGCTCCCAAAGGCCTCTATAATCAAATAGGTAAATTCCTGTTTGTCCCAATCTACTTTATACTTTATTCCCCCCTCCTTAAATAAGTTTCCTCTCTTGTAAAATGGTGTAAAACCCATCCAGATTACCCCACAGGGCTCTGGTAATGAAATGGCATATAAAATGTATGTAAATAAATATAAATGCTTAATACATAATAATAAAGGATAAAATGCTTTAGAGCTATTTATAAATATATAGAGAGATCTGTTGTTAGAATCAGCACTAAGCTTTTCTCTCATCTAATATTTTGTTCTGAAAGAACAATATTACTTTCTAACAATGTGTTTATTAATTACCATTCTGCCATCCTTTCCCTTAAAGCTCCTGGGAAGTACCTTTGAAGTAAGAAATACTACTTGAGAAGGCTTTCCTTCTGCTACAATTGTTATCACTTAAATCCCTAATGCACCTATACTGTAATTAGTAGACCATAAAAGAATAGCAATAAGTCGGTATTAATTAGGCCTCAAATCAGTTTTCTGTTACATAAAACCTAACCAAGCTATATTTGGAAAACACTTTGCCCAACTGGATGGAGGCTTACACTTTCTAAGACATGGAAGACATATAGAGTATTTCATTTCTTTAGCCAGGAGTTTTGTTATGAGAGGGGCAAGACGAGAGGGGCAAAGCTTGAGGAGAGCCTGAGGCAAGGAACTTTTTAAACTGTTGCTTTTGGTTTTTGTTTTTTTAAGTATTACTCCAAGACTGTGGCAGAAATGAAAGCATTAACTTTTAACTTTTCTGTAGGTCTCAAGATCCAGGTTAATTAGTGTTTGGGGTCCTTGAGTGTCTAGATACCCAAGAACCAGGAATGATGGGATAGAAGGAAGAACAAAGCTCTCATTGAATTCCAGATTTAGGACTTATTGGTTGTTTGCAACAGTGAGAGTTCCTGAAAAGAACCAGAAAATGCTTTCCTTGTTCTGAAATGTGATCCACTTAACAACAACAACAAAAAAGGCCCTTTAGCTGGGGAGAAAAAATCAAGCTCAAACAATTTGAGGGAAAGCAGAGTTCCTGGTTTTTGGTTTCAGTCAAAAAGTGGTCTTCCCCACTCCCTTTGTCAAGCAGAATATACACTTATACACTCAACTTTGGAGAGCTGTGTCAACAAAGAAAAAGATGAATCTTTGAGAAATCATGAAATTTGACTATTACACAGGCTCCCAAACAAACTCATACAAGCCAAAGGACTTTGAGAGGGAGGAGATGGCAGGGGAGTGGAGGGAATCGTGTAAAAGCTGACTAGATGCTTTGTAAGGGCCCTTTTAGATAATGAATTCTATACTGTTTAAGAACAGGTTTCATTTTTGGCCTTTCTTTGTAATCCCCAAGGTTTGGCACAGCCCCTGGCATGGAGTGGACACTTAGTAAATGCTTGTTGACTAGGTCTCCTGTTGGAAGATGTCCCTCCAAGTTACCTTTGGTCAGGTAAGGGCCTATGGCCAAAGCATGGGAAAGTTGGTCTTCCTAGACAAGGCAGGCAGCTGAAGGTCAAGGCCCCAAGAAGTGGGGACTGTGAGTGGCAGAACAAGCAGCCCACTGGGATCCCGGGGATTTCACATCAAGATCAGGGGCCTCACTTCCCTCTGGGTTCTGAGGCCCAGGCCTCGGTCCCCTTCCAAGTGCTGTACTGGCAGCCCCGAGGGGCACCAGCCCTGCTGGCAGGGGAGTGTCACCCCCTAACTCTACAGGCCACTTGTGCCTCCTAAGAGTGCAGCGCCCACCCGATGTGGCTGTTCAGGGCACTGAGGAACTTCCTCCATTCCCGTCGGGCTTTCGAACAAGCATCCCACCCCACCCTCCAGAATCAAGGAAGTCTAAGCCAATAGACGAGGGATGACCTTACCAGTCTCCAGGATAAGAGAGTCAACTCTCAGGGTCTCACTCACTGGTGCCCTTGGGATAGGATCTCACCAGTTGGGTCCCATTCTGTGGTTTCTGTCCGGTTCCCTGGCTAGGTTTGCAGGATAGGCAGGACAAAAGGTGGCTGGGCTAGCAGTGGGCAGCACTGCTAAGGTCTTTTCATTGGAAGTCCTGCTCCTCAGCTGGGGGTGTGTAGAAGGGTTGGCCACACCTAAGGCTCCTTCCAGCCCCACAAGGAAACCCTTGACATCTGACCTCTTCCTGTCTTTCCAGACTCCTGGCACATTACTCCCTTTCTAGCACTCTATACCAATCCTAAATGGTCTGTTCCTCACACACAGTGCTCCATCTCCTGACCCTGGGCCGACTGTTCCCTATACCAATAAAGTGCTTCCTCTTCACCTCTCCCTCTTAGATGTCCCTCAAAGGGTTTCCTTTAGACTCTGCTCAAATCCCTCCTTCTGCCAGCACCCACAAGTTAGAGGGCAGTTCCATTCATCTGGCTGACAGAAGGCTGAAGCTGGGGTCAAGGAACAAAAGAGAAACCCTCGAGGGGCTGACATTCTGTAAGAAAAAGCAATATGTATACATATATGTAGATGCCAAATATATACAAAAAAAACCCAGAAGGTAATTCCAGAAATTACTTTTAAAATATGTTGTATTTGATTTTCTATATGCATGTTACTTCCTTGAAGGTAAGGGATCCTTTGGTTTTTGTCTTTGTATTTCAAGGGCCCAGAACATAGGAGGTGTTTAATAAATACTTACTGAATTAATGTGCCTTGTATCTTAGATAGGATCTGAACCCAGGCTCCTTGACTCCAAGTTTACCACTGCGCCCTAAGCAACTAAATATTTGGAATCAGAAGATGTGAAATGGAAGACCTGAGTTAAAATCCAGCCTCAGACACTTATGTGTGACCCTGGACAAGTATAATACCAAGCACCCTGGCACACCCGGGATGGCCTGCTAGTACAGGTTCTTGGATCTGCTTTTCTAAAAGGAAAGCAACTTTTAAGAGATCAACAATCTTCTTTAATTACATTCACTGGTTCGGTGGAAAAGCGAGCACCCTGAACATCAGAGCAAATACAAGCAGAAAAAATACAAACAGAGAAAACATAAGCAGAGAAATTAGCATAAAGACCAATAGACAGAGCTCTAACTTCATGAATCAAAACAATATTGCTATATATGTTGCATACACCACTGGATCAAGAGAGCTTTTACATCTAAACACTGGTGGCGAGAGGGAAGGTTGGTCCTGAATATAAGCTATTCAGTCTCAACCAGGAAATCACAAGGTCCTTCTTGTAAGCAAACACCCAAAGCAAAATACCAGCTCAGAGTATGCCTTCTCAGAGCTAGAAGGCTAGAAGGCATCACAACCCTCATGACTCAGTGCCTAATTAGGTTAGCACCAAAAGGTATGAAAGCCTTCCCACAAGAAAGTCCCTCTAAGCAAGTCCCTCCCCCAGTGGGCTCCATATGATTTAGGATGTATCACAGCTACATAGGCCTATGAATGGGGAGGGAAGATCTAACCTTACAACAAGTCACTTAACTTCTGTTGGTCTTAGTTTTCTCATCTATTAAATGGGAATAAAAGCACTTACCTTCCAAGGTTGTGAGGAGCCGAAGAGATAATAAATGTAAACTGCTTAGCACAGTCTCAGGCCCTATGTTAATGTTAGCTGTTATTATTATTTTCCTTGTCATTATTATTATGACTACTAGATTATCTCCAAGGTCCCTTCTAGCTCTAAAGTCTATGACTTCATCTCAGTGGATGATTGTGAGGGTCAAATCTATCACTATGGCAGATACAAAATCATACACAAGACATGGAACACTGCCCTCAAAGAGCTTGTAACTTAGTTGGAAAGAGAAAACTAATACATATGTAAAAACAAACCCCAAAACCCAACAACTGTGTACTACTTATTATAAGTTGAAGTCCTTAGAGTGAGGAGAGAGGTGGGAGAAGCCCCCCTAGGGAGGGCCTGGAGCTGCTAGGCTCTCCATCCTGGTCTATTGGAGCAGAGGTAGCCCTCTATAGGTTACTGTGCAGCGATAAAGGGTCAGACAATGAACACTTACGGGTACTCATAGCCTTAACAGGTAGGAAATGGGGCCAGCTGCCTGCAGAAAGTCCTCCAAAAGCCTTGAATCTGGCGTTTCTGTCAAAGCCACAGCAGGAGCTTCAGTGTTGGGGTACATCTGCCAGGGAGGTCTTTACAGAAGGCCTGAGACCAGTACATTCTCTGTAGTCTGCTGGGCCACAGTAGAGAATTGTAGCGGCAAGCACCCCAACATCCCCAGGGTGGCTGCCAACACAGGTTCTTAGATCTGCTTTTCAAAAGGAAAGCAACTCAAAATCGGTTAACAAGCTCACTTCAATCAATCAAACATATATTACCTAGTTCAGGGGGAAAAGGTCAGCACCCCAAACTTCAGAGTATACAGACAGATGAAACAGACAGGCTTCCAAACTGTCCAACCATTATCAATACCAAAATCACAGTTACCAGAGAGGGAAGCATCAACACCTGGGTTTTCAGGGGGCGGGGCTGCAACAGCTTCCCATTGTCTCATCTGGTCAAATCACACAACACTTCTCAAAGTCAGCCACAAAGCCTCGCATCAGGGTTTACATAGCCTTCTCCTGGTTCAGAGAATGTAACAAAACCTTCTTGACCCACTGCCCAATCATAAAGTATCAAGGTGTGGGCTTTCCTGAAAAACAAGCCTCCCACCACAGGCTCCAGGTGCACTTAACCTAGGGGCAGGGAAGATCTTTAAATTTGCATTCCATTACACCCACTGCCCAATCACACAGCATCAAGGTGTGAGCATCCCTGAAAACCAAGCCTCCTGCCACAGGCTCCATGTGACCACATTCAGCCTATTAGGGGGCAGAGTATATTTTCAAATTAAAGAAGGTTCTCAGAGTCTCTTGGGCCTATCAAAGGGCCTAGGGGCAGGAAAGATCTTTATGTTTGCATTTCCGTTACAAGGATAGAGTCAACACCAGTTGGGAATTGTTCAAGCAGACAAATATGAGACCCAGGCCAATGCCCAAAGACTAGGCCATCCAGAGAAAGGAACCACAGCAAAGGGTGGGCCCAGAGCCCAAACACCCCCATCCAGAACTGCAATGACAGCCAGAGTACACAGAAAACAAGAGCTACCTCTATCAAAGAGAACGTGAGAGAGTGGAGCCTAGACCTGGTACAAAGTTCTGATCCAAGAACAGAGACTAAACATATGAATAGACAGAAAAAATTCTGAATAAAATGAGGAAGTACTGTGTTAAGAGAAGGCAAACCAAGATGATAAGAGTAACTCTATAACAAGTACAAATAGAGCCTCATTAAATAATGGCTTGGTCACAAAAACTTGAAGAGTTTCTGGAAGAAATGAAAGAACAATTTTTTTTTTAAATTTACAGTTCTGGGGGTGGCTAGATGGCACAGTGAATAGGGCCTGGAGTCAGGAGGACTTGAGTTCAAATCTGGCCTCAAACACTTGACACTAGCCCTGTGACCTTGGGCAAGTCACTTAACCCCAATTGCTCTGTCCCACCCCCTCCAAAAAGCAAAAAAAATAAAAAATAAAAAATAAAAACAAAAAAGAATGAGGTCAAGATAGGATCAAGTTTGGGAAGTAGCAGGAAGCAGTCCTGGGATAACAGACAATGAAGGCCTGGACTAGGCTAAGGGTAACAGAATTGGGCATAGGGATAATGAAAGGCCAGTTGAGGGAATTATAGCTTGAGGCAAACATGAGGTCAAATGAGAAGATTCAAGGAGAGTTCGAGGGGGTTTCCAGAGCCTGTGCCTTGTCAATACCATGGATAAAACACTGCTTTTAGAGTCAGAGGACCTGGATCCAAATTCTGACTTTAATGCTCATTATCTGTAACTGTTAATGGAACCCTGTTACCTCCCTAGGCCCTCAGTTTCCTCATCCATAAAATGATAGGGTTAGACTACATGATCTCTGAAGTTCCTTTTAATTTTGAATCTATGATTTTTAAAATTTACTCATTACAATCTTCCTTTTGAAATTTCATTTCATTTTCCTCTCATCTCTTTAACTTATGCTACCCATCCCTTCCCTACTGGAAAGCAATGGTTCCTTGGTAATGTTCCCTAGTACAGGTGTAGGGCAGGAAATATGTATGGTAGCAAGAATATTTTTTTTTCAAGAATGGCTTAGACTAGGTGGAGCAAGTCTTTTCTAAAATTCTGTGATTCTGTCATGTCCCCTAAAGCACTGGGTAAAGAGAAATAGGAATACTTTTGGTCCTTTACTCTTTCTTTCAAACTACCATTGCTTAGCAAGCCTCTCACTTCATCCATTTTAATCATCCGAGTTCAAATCCTTGTCAAAGTAATCTAAGCTCCAAGTTATAGTGCTTCCTTTCTTAAGGAGTTCAGTACCAGGCTCACAGTATTGTTCTTCCTTTCAACCTTTATCCTCCAACTATCCCAATAAATACACTGGTGTCCTTAGTCATCAACCTCCTAAGCTTCCATGACCTCTATCTTCACTGCATCATAGCTTGATCTGACCATTATCCATGGCTGATCTTCCTCTATAATCCATAATTAGGAAATTTTTTCTACCCCAAACTTTAAATTCTTTAAAATCTCCCCCTACCTCATTTGTCCTAAACGTCTTCTTCATCCTCACCATGACAGTCAATTTCTCTTCCCTGATCAATTTATACTATAAGTCTTTCACTTCTGCTCTGGTCTTACTTTCTTCAATAATTTTGACCCAATATCAACAAATTGAATTCTACACTATCACTCAAACTTTAATTCTTTGCCATAATCTTTGAGAGATTATAAATAAAATTTAGGATGAAGAGTCAGTTTAACTTTTGGAACCCAATATTTTAGTAGGTGGAAAATATAGTTGTAAAGAGTCATAGGTCAAAAGATGCAGCTTTTCAAAGTGGCTAGACTGTTGAAAATGAACTCAGGAAGACCTGAATTTTAATCCCATCTTGGAGCTCTGCCAGCTTTGAGATTTGAGGTGAATCACTTAACACATCTCAGCCTAAATTTCTTCATCTATATAAAGAGGACAGTATTTCCTACTTCACAGGATGTTGTGAGGATCAAACAATATAACATGTGTAAAGTGAAATGGGACCAAACCTCAGGAGATTATAGAATAACCTTGTTTTTCTTCATAACTTGTTTTTGCAAAGAATGCATGTTTTCCCAACCCTAACCACAATGTCATGTTGACCTATAAGATCCGGGAACTGAGTTAACCGGCCCAACTGACCCCCACCTGACATCTGTCTGCTCTCACCCCTCCCCTATAGCCCATGAAGTTGGCATCAAGCCTCTATCTCCAAGACTCAAGTAAGTCTGCTAGCCAATCATTTCCCGCCAACTCCTTGTCTCTAAGAGTTAGCTGAGTCTCACTAAGCCAATCAGTGAGCTCAGTACTTCCTACTTTCCCCTCAAAATTGTATAAAAGAGCACCCGAGGAGATACTCAGGGTCCTCCATTCCTCCGTGTATGGTAGGACCCGGGTTCGAACTCATAATAAATTTTTTCTTTTTTCTTGCCTCAGTGGTCTCGGTTTGTCTTTTATTCGACTCCACGTTTCATAAAGTACCTAGTAAACAATAAAATGCTATAGAAAAGTTAACTATTATTATTATTATTACTATTAAAGAATTCAGATGTACCAATGAAAGTTCTCTGCAAGGATGTAACTTAGAGTTCTATTCATTTACAAATAGATTAATGGACAGGAGCCATATCTAAATCTAAGTTAAACCAATGCCTCGTTCTCATTGGCTCTGAAATAGGCTAATTAATAATAGATTTTTTTTAAAGCTAATTAATAATGAATGACTTAAGTTATGATAGTTGAACAAAAAACAATTTCTTATTTTCTTAGTATAAATTGGCTATGAGATGCCTCATGTTCCAGGTTTGGTTCAAATGAACCCTGGGACCTCAGAAATATGAATTATACCTTTGTTGAATATAATCTGCCTTTAGTTGAAAGAGTGAAACTTAGAGGAGGTTTGTCCTTGGCTCCTGTGCAGGAAGTATTATAACACAACACAGGATCAATCCAGATTATCTGATAGGGTCACTCATAATTTATCTCCCAGCATAGTGTTTGTACCCCTACTGGTCATCAAATACCTTCTTCCTCCTGGCTCAGCCCTCCAGGTTCCTCTTAGGGCTTGGGAGACAAGTTTTACTCTATCCCTAAAGGCAGTCTACATGAGAAACAAGGACACATAATGGAAATTAGCCAGGATGGTAACTGCACAGGCTCCCCAGCTTCCCTAGTTCCTCTCAGAGGGTATGTCCTCAATACCAATGTATTCTATACCGTAGCCATCTGGAAGGTAAGGTTTACCCATTTTGGAGGAGTGCTGCCTCACTCCCAAACTGCTTTTTTCCTCCAGAGGCTGGTTGCTGTGTCACCCAGATAATTGTCAAAAACTCAACCTACCTGTCTCTATATTCCCCCTCCCCGCCCCCAATTTATAATCTTGTTTTTCATATCTTACTTTCCACTATGCTTCCACAATAACAGTACTTCCTTGTACTGATTTTATGAACAATTAGGACTTAGAGGGGGACTCAAGAAACAGGATCTGGCCAAAGCCCACCATACATAGTTTTTCTGTTGAAATCAAGGGTTTTTAAGCTTTTTATATCTTGTACCCCTTTAATAGTCTGTTCAAATCAGCAAGCATTTATTAGGGAAGGAAATAAACATTTCTATAATATCTACCATGTACCAGGCACTGTGCTAAGTGCTTTTACAAATATTATTTTATTTGATCCTCACAGCAACCCTATAAAGTAGGGTTGGAAGTAGAAGCTATTATCATCCCCCTTTTTACAGTTGAGGAAAATGAGGCAAACAGAGGTTAAATGACTTATCCAGTCAATATGTGTCTAAGGTCATATTGGAACTCAGATCTTCCAGATTTCAGGCCCAGCATTCTACCCACAGTGCCAACAACTGCCTCTAGAGACATTTATTAAGCATTTAACTATGTGCCAGGCACTATACTAAGCTCTGGGCATATAAATACAAACAAAAAAGAAAGATAGAGAAGGGGATAAGAGGGAGAAGGTACCTGTGTAGGGACATAGTGAGTCGGAGTCAGTTAGAGTCAGTTAGAGAGCCAGACGAGGAATGGAGTGAGTGTGACTGACTTGAATACTTTCTCAAACTGAGGGTTTGGGGAGGAACTCACCCATCAGAGGAGGGTACCACAGGAGCAAAACGGTCTTCCAAAGTGAGAAGAAAACAGGGATAGAGGTGTATTATTGGTTTAAAAGGCTGCAAAACTGCAAGTCACTTAACCCCAAATACCCTACCTCCAAAAAGAAAAAAAGAAAAGAAAAGGCTGCTGGGACATGGGCGAGGATAATAGAGTCTGGAGAGTCAGGAGCACATCTGGAATCTTAAATTCATAAAATAAAATAAATGAGATTACAAAAGAAGCATTGTATTGAAATAAAGTTATAAAAATATTAAAAAAAAAACAAATTCACAAGACTTCTTGAATCTCTCCATGGACCCCTTAGAGATCCATGGATCCCAGGTTATAGACCATTTGCTGAAAAGAATCCCTGAGAGATGAGTTTAAGTAGTTCTACCTCTCCAATGCATTAATATACTACTTTATTTGTTAGTATGGTTACTTGACTATAAGTTACAAGTCTTTACTAGATAATAAGCTACATTAGGATGAGGGTATTATTTTGTTTAAGCTTTGAACTTTCCTCAATGAATTTTTGTTGAAATGGATTAATTTATCCTAAACATAATAATGAAAGAGATTACCTTTAAATATTTACCCTCCTGAAGTAGATATTGTTAGAATTGCTACTTTCTTTAATATCTATAACATTAATTTATCATATAAATTGATAGTATAGAAGATTAAAACATTTCCAAATAATGAGATTTACTCTAACAATGATCTATCAAGGAGCTCTAATTTCTGACACACAGATCATAACTGGTCAGAAGTTTAGTAGATAAATCATAAAAGAATTGCTCAAGGCTAAAATAGATCAAATTGAGGCAATTAGGTAGCACAGCAGATAGAGTATCTGGCTGGGAGTTAGGAAGACCTCAGACATTTACTAGCTTCGTGACCCTGGGAAAGTCACTCATCCCTGTTTGCCTCAGTTTCTTCATCTGTAAAATGAGCTGGAGGAGGAAATGGCAAACCACTCCAGTATCTTTGCTAAGAAAACCCCAAATAAGGTCATAAAGAGCTGGGCACAACTGAAACAACTGAACAACAAAAAATAGACCATTGGGAGATAAGATGTGCAGGCATTGGGGCACGAGGATTCACCTTGCCCTACTGGAAAAGTCGAAGGGGCTATGGCAGAAGAGATGGGAGAGAGCAGATTGGATGATGGGATATCCTATGGGACTGCTATTCTGGGGTGGTGGGTAGGGGAAAAATGGGGAAAAAAATTGTAACTCAAAATCTGACAGAAATGAATGATGTAAACCAGAAGTTAATAAAGCATTTGAAAAAAAAAATAGACCAAATTACTTGTCCATAGCTATAGAACTTGTGTCCTGGGTAGAATCAGGTCTTTCTGACTCCAAACCCGGGACTCTTTTCACTAGGTCCCATAGTTTCTCTTAGCAGGGAAATGGAAGTGAAATTCACAGTGTTTTGGCATAAATTCTTTAAAGTCATGAAGATATCATTAAAAATCATCTCATAGTATTTGTAAAAAAGTATTATAATAATATTATGCATTTGTAGAATACTTTTTATTTTCCAAAGCAAGTTCTCATCATATTTTTGTACAATATAACCCTTAGAATGATTCCAGACCTAGTAAAAGATAATTAGGAAAGATCTCATTTTTTTCCTACCAAAAATATCACTTGCATTAAAGGTTTTTTCGCATTAAAGTTTAAAAGAAAAAATTCACAGTTAATGAAATCTGTGCTATAAAACTCTGTAGTAGGAGAGTAAGAAAGAATGCTCTAATTCAGGGGGGTTTAATTTTGTGTGTGTGTCATGGACTTTTTATCAGTCAAGTAAAATCTATAGACCCCTTCTTAGATTAATGTTTTTAGATACATAAAATAAAATACATTGCATTACAAAGGGAGTAAATTGTGTTGAAATAGTTATGCAAGTATTTTTTGAAAATTTTTTATGAAAAAAAAAGTCATCCAAGTTCATAGACTTCATAGACCCTACATTAAGAACCCCTGAGAGAGAAGACTGAGAAGAAAATAAGTCTGTGTGAGATGAAGATAACAAGAAAAATGAGACAGATGTTGTGCAGCATTTATTTTGTTGTGTTTTACACAGGATACACAGTTCATTCTTTTACCTCCTCTAATCTTCTGAATGCTATATGGTCTCGTTTTCCAGGGAGATGAGTCTTCACCATTCCTTATTATTATAAGGAATCCCTGGGTAATGACAGTATCTAAACAGAAGAAAAAAAATGTTCCTAGTATATAAAGTTTGAGGATTAGTACTTTTTTCCTTTCCCTTAAAAAATACAGTAAAGGCTGCTTCGAACCTTGACGCTTGAGGATTGCACCTATATCATAGGTTTTCCATGCCCCCTACATACATTTTTTTTTTAATTAAGAAGAGGTGATTTATTATGAAAGTGCTAGACTAACCACAAAGAAAACAATCAGTCCAGAATGGCAAAACGGTCCATGGCTCCAACTAAGTGCATAGATTTCAAGCAAGTAGACCTTGCATTAAAAGATGGAATGCATGGGGCGGCTAGGTGGCACAGTGAATAGAGCACTGACCCTGGAGTCAAGAGGGCCTGAGTTCAAATATGACTTCAGACACTTAACACTTACTAGCCGTGTGACCTTGGGCAAGTCACTTAACCCCAATTGCCCTGCCTTCCCCCCTCCAAAAAGCAAAAAAACAAAAAAATGATGGAATGTCCTTTGACAGGAAAGAGTCACATGGTGATAATGGTCATACATGAGATGGTAGAGAGGAATTCTGGATCAGGTAAGAGAGCTGGTATAGTTCTCCATAGGTCGATATCTCCTGAAGGTTTCAACCAGATGTGACCAGGGATCTGGCACTTTATCCATAACTGTATGACAGGACCATCGACAGTTGACCTGACCTATATCTTGCCACTGGACTGCAATGACTTTGGAGGAGAAAGTGAGGCTGATGACTAGGCCTCACTTAAATCCAATTCACTGGGAAGTCAGAACATCACCCTCCTGAGGTCATTGGTCATCTTTGAGAAAGAAGAATGAACAACAATCTATGCCCCTATGCTTTTGTCTTTAGGACCAATGTCACCATGAAAGCACAAGAGAAAAAGGAGAGAAGCAATGATAACTGTTACTACCAAAGTTCTGATGGCTGAGGTATATGCATGTGAACATGTTTCAGGAGTGTGGGAGGAGGGTGACCAGGCTTCTAGGGAGATCATCAAGGGATTTGGGCATTCTCTAAAGCTACTCTGGGATGGCTTAGTACTGTAGGACTAAGACTAAATGATCTGATAAAACAGAAAAGTGTCATGTTCACTTAATTAGGACACTGCTCACTGAAGTCTTGTAGAGCCTGTTTGCTACATACAGTTAATACTTTCAAGCTTGTGGGGATAAGATGACTGGTGCTTCATCTGTCTTCTAAAGCTGTTACAGCCTGGGCTCATTTTACTTGAGACATTACCTATAATCTATGCCCACACTCTCCCAAAGCAGGCTTATCTCCTGCTGCTCCTATGGTTCCTCCATATTCACTGATTGTAAGTCCTGCAAATTGTCTTAGTTGGACCACAACAAGGTTACTTCAAACTGGAATCCATCCCAGATAACTCCAGGGGCTTTTCATCTGAAAGGATTTTTACACTGGGTTATCTGGGGTTCCCAGAATCTGCCCTTATGGACCCTGGGAAAGTAGTTCATCATAATATCATACAGACTATTGTCAAAGTATTGTTTAGATAGCTGAGGCTAAAGTAACTAAAAAAAAAAACTGTTTATCACCATGGGATCATTACCTATCACATTCACTATATTTACCTTGCTATCTCAGTAGTTTTCCCCACTTCTCCCCTACTTGCTATTACCCAGGCCAAAGAGAAAACACCTGGAAAAAGGCTCCAAAAACCTTAGATAACCCCTTGTCCTTTTCCCTAACTTCCTGGACTTTGCTCTCCTTATCCAAAATCTTCCTTGAGGATTGCCTAAGTAGAGTATGGCTGATCTAGCTGCAGGAACACATCTATTTTTTCAATCATTTAACTTTGTTTTATAATATTTCTTGTTGTTTTATGGAGTCATTGACTTTCATTTGGCCCATTCGTGTTTTTAGAGTTTGTTGCTTGAATAAGTGTTGGCATCTCTTATGCCTATCAGTGAATTCCCTTTTCAATTCTTCCATAGCTCTCATTTTCCCCTCAATTCTTTCTTCTCATTCTGGGTTTGTCTCTTAAGTATCCCTGGCACCACAATAGCTTTTTTGTTTAAATGGTGAGATTACTTTTTTGTTTGTTTGCTCATTCTTCCAACCTACTTCCTGGCTTCAGGCTCTATACACTTCTGAAGGGAAGGTCTGGACTGGTTCTGTTATTTTCTTAAGGTATCAAGTGTTGAGTTGTTCCAGGATCTGTTCATATCCTTGTACAAAACCTAGAGGGGAATGGCTTTTGGTCCGATGCTGGGTGTCCCCAAGCTACTATAGTTTTAAACTGCACTAAGACCTTTTGGGCCACCCTCTATGTATTAATGGTAAACTGTCTAAATATCTTGTATCAACTGTTTTTCTGAGCTATTTAGTACAATCCCCTCTTCCCCCCAGGCCACCCCCCCCCATCAGCTTCCATTAATTCTGTTCATACAAAAACTTTTCAATTTCATGTAATAGACATTATCTAGTCTACCTTTTGTCATATCCCTGTTTGGTTAAGAATGTACTAAGTAGCCACACTCCCTTCTTTAGTTACCCTACCCTAGGATCTGGTCACTTTGTTGGGCTCCCACCCGCTGATTTCCAAACTCTAGGCGCCAAGTGCCCACAGTCCCCTTTCTTCCTTTCTCTTGGTCTTCTTGCATTCTCCCTTTGGAGGGGGGGGGGGGGCGGGCTTTAACTCGTTCTCGTTTGGGGATTGGCTGAGGCGTCGAAATATTTCCACCAATCACCTTGGTTTTCTAAAGCCCCCGGGTCGGAAGGACCAATGGGCATCAAGATTATTCTCTTGGATGTGAGTTTAAACGGTCGGCGCCCGCCCCTGCTGGTGGTGAAAGGAAGAGCAGTTGATCGCGTCGATTTTGGAGAAGTATTTCGTCTTGTTTTGTTTAGTTCTGTTTGTTTATATCTCTATCAGTTTTATTTCCCTGCGCAGTCTCTGGCCTTGGCGAGTGCTGGGGAGCGTGAGGGATCGAGGTCATGTCCGCACAGACCCTGATGCTGAGGTGACTTGGCCGGCCCCCTACCTCTTCTCTCCGCCCTTCCCTTTGGCCCCGGGGATTCTCGGGAGCCCCCGCCTTTTCTCTGACCGCTTTTTAGCCCCCTGCCCTCTGCCTCAGACTCCCAGTGAGCCGCCCCCACGCCCCCTTTCCTGGTGATTGGCCTTCATTGCCTTCTTTGTGGTTCTCATCCCCTGACCTTTGATACCTTGTCTCCTCCAGCGGGCCAAAGGAGATCCAGGCACCTCATGGACTTTCTCATTTGCTTCCTAAGCAGCAACAGACGTTAAGAAAAATGTTTCTGTCTACACTAGCCCTCCTTCCATCAGCTAGCCCTAGGCCCTACCTGGGCGCCCACCATCCTCATTCATCATTAAACACTTAGATGTAAGGGCGCCCCTTTCGCCTGGTCCTCGTCTCTTTCCTGTAGACGTCACTCACTATGCAGCTTAGCCCTAAGACTTGGGTTCCGATCCCAGCTCTGACACAGCCTCCTCATTACCTGTGTAACCACGGGCGGCTCACTTAATCTATCTGGGCCTCAGATGATTTATGACGTCCCTTCTAGCTCTGTATCTGTGCTCCTGTATCTGTATCTGTATTAGTAAATGGAGAAGACAGCAGGTGGTCTAGAGAAGTGAAGAACCGAAGGGAAGAACTCAGCCCCAATTCTTTCTCATTTGAGGCTGCTCTTTCTTTTTTTTCTTCTGTAAGTTACTGTTCGATTTTCACTTAACATAGGCCCTGAAAATCTCATTCTTCCTACTTCAGCAAAGCGTTCTTTTCACTTCAACTAACATGTTCTCTTATTGAAAGTTACTAATAAAGACAACTATATTTGAACGCAGAGAGTGAAAAAGAGAGGCCAGTTGTACTATGTTTTGGTTAGAATCAAGCCCTCTTTGCTCCGCTTTACTTTCCTTGCTTTTCATTCTCCAAATACACTTGAACCTAGGAGTCACCTCTCCCCACTTCCATTTTAGGGTTACCTGAGTGATAGGAAGTCAGTCTTGGTTTGATCTGTTCAAATTTTAGTGGTTCATAGAATAACCTTGACCTGCAGCCAATTTGGGGAGATCTTTTTATTTGAAAAATAGGAGGGAAGAGGGATGGAGGAAATTGCATAGTTTTATTTTAGAAATTTTGATGAACTTTGTTTTCTTTTTAAAAAATTATTTGATATGTGTAATTATTGATGGCTATATATCCTTTCCTAAAGATGGGTGCAAGGATTCCCTAAGCAGAATATTGATTTTATCAACAAGGACACAGTTTGCTACTCTTGTGGGAATTTCTTAATTTTCATGAACATTGAAAATGAGAAAAGGTATGTTCTACAGTGTATGAATGGAAAAGTGGGTGCTCTGGCAACTAACATTCCTTTTCAAGTGGTGGCTTTTTCAGATCGGAAACTTAAACCCACTATCTACATATACAGCTTCCCTGAATTGTCCAAAAAGACAAAATTAAAAGGTATTTCCTCCTTGTTTTGTAATTAGAATAATTTATTATAAAAACATAACCTTTAGTTCTGAATAGGAAAACTTTAAGAAAGTATATACTTTAGAGACTGGATGAAGGCAGTAAGAATTAATTAGTGGGTTGGAGAGCTGAATGAGAATCTTTTCTTTTCTCTTTTTTTTTTTTTTTGCTTTTCAGAGAGGGAAAGGTAGGGTAGTTGGGGTGAAGTGACTTGCCCAAGGTCACATGGCTAGTAAGTATGAAGTGTCTGAGGCTGGATTTGAGCTCAGGTCCTCCTGACTCCAGGGCCAGTGCTCTATTCACTGCACCATGTAGCTGCCCATATTAAGCTGGGGTTTTTTTCTGAATCAGAATCTTAAGCTCAATTGGAATTTTTTTTCAGAGTGGCAGTGTTTCTGTTAAGATCAAAATTAGGTTGAATAATTACAACTAATAAACAGCTATTCATGTAGCTCTCCAAAACTACTGATAAAAAGTAATGGTTTACAAGTGGTGATTGTAATCCCAGCTACTAAGAGGCAGGGGTTTAGCTTAGGAATTCTGAGTTGCAAGAGACTAAGTTGATCACTTGTTCAGAACCACAGATGGTGAACCCCCAGGAACTTGTGGTTACCAGGTTACCTAAGGCAAGGGGAAAATGGCCCAGATCAGAAATGGAACAGGACTAAACTCCTGTGCTGATAGGAGTGGAGAAAAATATCCTGAATACTTAATTCAATCACTTGACTTTTGAGTATTATTTTGTTTGTTTTCTTTTTAAAATTAAATTATATATTTTTTCAATTTATAAGCATTTATTTTCTGGCACTCTTCACCCTCCAGGGGGGAAAAACCCAAACCCTTGTAAGAAAAATGCATAGACAAGCAAAACAAATTCTGATATCACACTCTGCCACGCTGGAATATTTCTATGAATTCTCTCCCAATTTCATAAGGCTATGCACAGTGATGTGATAAAAGTTAGTTTCCAAAATGCAGAAGAAGCTATGCTTTTGCCTTCTGTGTCTGACTGTAGGCAACCTCAGCTTTGGAGACAGACAGATATACTTCTTGGGGCAAATGACTGAAATTTGCTGCTTTCTTGGCCTCATACTTCAGTTGTACTGCCTTGCTGTATTAGATGGTGACTAATTAAAAAAAAAGTCAATTGAATTTTACATAATTTAAAATAAAAGGCAATTTTTAATTAAACATTTTTACAATATAACTTTATTAATTTGTTGATAAGCTATTCAACGGGGCAGCTAGGTGGCTGAGTGGATAGAACACCAGGCCTGGAGACAGGAAGACTCATCTTCTTGAGTTCAAACTTGGCCTCAGACATTTACTAGCTAATCACTTACCCTGTTTTTACTTCAATTTCCTCATCTGTAAATTGAGTTGGAGAAAAAATGGCAAACCACTTTAGTGTCTTTGCCTAAGCTAAGAAACCACTTTAGTGTCTTTGCCAAGAAAACCCCAAGTCAGACACAACTGAACAACAACAACCTATTCAATAAAGATACATAAACACACACACATATACACACACATATCTGTGAGAAAGGGTGATAATAAATAGGAGGGAAAAGAGAAAGGCAGATACTGACAAACACATATGTAAAATGAGGGTCTGATGGGCATGAAATTCAGAGATAGAAATACAGAGAGGCAGGAAAGAGGAGATAGTGACCCCAAAACAGAGAGAAAGAAATAGGCACCTAGAGATCTTAATAAAAACACCATCTCCATATTTTGGTCTTTTAAGGTATTTTTGCTCACACTTTTAAAGTCAAATATTTTTACAAGCCTAGCCACAGATGGCCATCATAGATTTAGAGCAGGAAGGAGAGGAGAAAGAGGAAAGGAATAAACATTAATTAAATGCCTAGTACGTTCAGGCACTGTGGTAAGTGCTTCATAAATACTATTTCATTGGCTAGGGACCATCAATGCCTTCTACTCCAATCCCTCATTTTTCAGATGAAGAAACTCTTCTGAAGTTCACATGAAGTTCCTTGTCTATGCTTTCAGTTAGTAAGTTCACAGCTCAGTAGTGGGAAACCCAGGGTTTGCAGATCCCCAAACCAACACACTTATCTATTATGTGATACTGCCTCTTAAGTACTATGTACATATCTTGAAGGTGTTAGAAAATTAAGCTGAGGGCTAAGTACGAACTGAGGGACTTGTGATTATATTTCCCTTATGTAAAAGTACCGTAGGAAGTAAGCTAATTTTTTTTAAATAAAGCAAATCTAAATTTAAGATCATTAGAAATTTTTCAGTATTATTTGTGAGTGGTTTCCAGACTGTTAAAGTTCTGAGGTCATCAGAAATATATGATATAAATGATTAGTTCTGCCTTGAGAACAAGAAAATAGGATTTGGGACTTTTTTTCATCTCTAGGTGCTAATATTCATAACTTTTTAAAACAGTTTTACTCAGGATGAGTAAATGGGGAAAAATCTAAGGAATACATTAGAAGAAGAGATATATATGAGTTATGACAAAGCAATTAGAAAAAGGAAATTAATTCCTTTTTCAGTGACTAATTTGAAAACTGATAACTAAAATAGATATAATTTTCTTCATTAGGGCATGCTCAGCTAGAGTATACATTACTTGGATTTAGTTATTGTGGTATATACCTGGCTAGTTTTTCTGCAATTCCAGAGTATGAACTGACACTTTGGTAAGTTTCAGCATTTGCACATTTTTGTTTTGGTAAAGGGAAACTTTGTGTAAATATTTTTAATATTTTCCATTTAAGGTTAAATGTATTTCAAAAGTTTATTATTCATTAGAAGAGAGTTCAGCTTAAGCTCATTGTCAATTTTTTTTTTTTTTTAGAGCAATTGGGGTTAAGTAACTTGCTCAAGGTTACACAGCCAGTCATTATTTGTGCGTGGGTGCTCATTTTCTGAGGCCGGATTCGATCTCGAGTCATCCCAACTCCAAGGCCGGCGCTCTTACTGGCTGCGCCACCTAGCTGCCCCATTAAACATTTTTTAAGCTATTATTTAGAGAATGAAACATTTTAATCTAAGTTTTAAAAAGCCACCTATGTGGACTTTTTAAAGACTTGACTTTTTAGATGGGGTTTTAAACTATTTTCTTTGAACATTGCCATATAGGAGACATGGGAAATATCATTAAGCATCAGCTGAATGTCAGAGTTTACATTTCAGTTTAGGAGTGATAGCATTGTTTTCATAGACAAACATTAAGCTCTACTAAATAGATCATATTGTGCTAAACTCTAGGAATAACAAAAATGTGTAAGAGAGTCTCTAATTCTAAAGATTTACAGTCTATTTGGGGGGATAAGACACATATATAAAGATATACAGTGATTCTTAAAATCAGCAGAAAATTTTTTTGTCTTCTGCTATAGTAGGGTCCCCAACAATAAATACTAGTTAACATAATTCATTACTGAAGAGCAAAAGGATGCATCTTTGTATCAACTGCAGCAGAGTCTTGCATATATTGTGTTCAACATAATGTGTTGAATGAATAATGAATCAATTCATCTTAAAATTCTGATTATCTGATAAAAATAAATGAAAGACCAATTGACACCAACTAGTATGTTGTCATAATAGTGATAGTGATCTTACGTAAATATGCAGTATATAATTATAGGAACATCTTTAGACATAAATATATTAGCAAATTAATCTCGTTTCTGCATCATTTTGTTCCCAGTCTCTGGGTTTTGCCAATATGTAGTATATAGTATAACTGATACTAACAATGGAAATTAATAGGTTTTGTGGACTAGCTTTGGCCTTATATATTTCAAATGTCATTTTAGTGTTCATGTAGAATACATTTGTTTAATATATCCATATTTTAAAATTTATTCTTAAAATCGGTCCGAAAGTATATATTTTGCATGTTATCTGACAAATGTTCCACAAAATTAAATTCTAGTATAATTATGTTTTACAAAAGATTTTTTTTCCTTATAAGGAACTGGGAAAAAAAGATTATTTTGTGTAGCAGATTACAACCAGGTATGGAAGTAAGCCAGATGACTTTTAATCCCATGAACTGGCACCAATTGTGTTTGTCTAGTGCAAGTGCTTTAACTATATGGAATGTTGAGAGAAGTGGCAAGAATTATCATCTCAGCCCAAAGTAAGTAACATTAAAACATGGAAATAAAATTATACCATTTCTTTGCATCACTTCATAATGAACTGTGTCATTGTCAATAATTTTTAAACTTAATTTTCCAAGCTTATTTTTATTCGTATAAAATTAAGAAATAATTACAACTTGCGTAGGAATATAAATCTTAAATATGCAGTCAAAATAACATACATGTATTTATATATTTAGTCCTTGACAGTTTTCATTTTTATTACATAAAATAATAACCACATTAGTTAATGTGATAGGTTTGTTTGGGGGTGCAAAGTTTATTAAAATTTGGTACCATTGATGATATCACTACTCATTATTCTTTTTCAGCCACTAATTCAGACCCATATTTTATCTTATAACAGCTATGGTAGAAAATCCTGTTTCACAGAAAAAAACAGTTTTAAAAAATCTATATCACTTAATAAAACAGACAACTCAGTTCACTTGTAGCCAAAACATGAAATGTTCAGGTTCAGTTATTTCTTTTCAACATACAACATTTCAACAAGGTCTACTAACTAACTATAACTAGTATACTAACTGTCCTTAGAAAAATGGAGGAAGACCAAATGTATTATATTTTCCCCATATGAATGACTTCCTTATCCATTTATATTTAAAAGTATCTAGGTCTTATAAGAAAATTAGGAGAACAAGGAATAATCTACCTGTCAGATCTATGGAAAATGGAAGAATTTATGACCAAACAAGAGATAAGAGAATAAGTATGAAATGCAAAATGGATAATTTTGATTACATTGAATAAAAAAGTTTTTGCACAAACAAAGCCAATGTAACCAAGATTAGAAGGGAAGCAGAAAGCTGGGAAATAATTTTTACTGCCAGTGTCTCTGATAAAGTCCTCATTTCTAAAATATATAGAGACCTGAGTCAAATTTATAGGAATATAAGTCATTCCTCAGTTGACAAATGGTCAAAGGATATTAAGAGACAGTTTTCAGATGAAGAAATTAAAGCTATCTATAGTCATGAAAAATACTCTAAATCACTTGATTAGAGAAATGTAAATTAAAATAACTCCGAGGTACCACATCATACCTCTCAGATTATCTAACATGACAAAACAGGAAAATGATAAATGTTGGAGAAGTTGTGGGAAATTTGGAACATTGCATTGTTGGTAGACTTGTGAACTGATCCAACCATTCTGGAGAGCAATTTGGAACTATGCCCAAAGGGCTATAAAATTGTGTGTACCCTTTGATCCAATAATACCACTACGAGGTCTGTATCCCAAAGAGATCATAAAAAAGAGAAAAGGACCCACATGTACAAAAATATTTATAGCAGCTCTTTTTGTGGTGGCAAAGAATTGAAAATTGAGGTGATGCCCATCAATTGGTGAATAGCTGAATAAGTTGTAGTATATGAATGTAAAGGTAGATTTCAGAAAAACCTGGAAAGACTTCTGAACTGATGCTGAGTGAAGTGAACAGAATCAGAATATTGTATATAGTAACAACATTGTGTGATGACCAACTTTGATAGACTTAGCTCTCCTCAGCAATCCAATGATCTAAGATGATTCCAAAAGACCCATGATGGACAATGCTATCCACGTTCAGAGAAAGAACAATGGAGTCTGAATGCAGATAAAAGCATACTATTTTCTCTTTTTTTTCCTTTCTCATGATTTTTCCCTTTTGTTCTGATTCTTCTTTCACAACATGACTAATGTGGAAATATGTTTAATATGATTGTTTATTTATAGCTTATATCAGATTGTGTGCTGTCTTGGGGGAAAGTGGGGGAAGGGGAAGCAAATTTAGAACTCAAATTATTATAAAAGTGAAAGTTGAAAACTAAAAATAAGTAAATACATTTTAAAAATATCTAGGTCTTTAAAATAAAAATTGGTTCTTTAGATTGGTCACCTGATTAATAAGTAGGTCTATTATTTTTGTAGGGCAGGTATTTGAAAAATTATTTGACATGTCAAAATATTATCCATAATTCAAGCTTTTTTATAAATATAGTTTCTTTATCTTTCTGAATAAGAGGATCAGTTTGATCATTGTGCATTGATTACTCAGTTTTCCAAAAATATTGACCAAATTCATACATTTCAGGAGGAAAGTGCCACCTTAGATTACATAGTATGTATATAATCTTGGGCACATCACAACTTCCCTGAACCCCAGTTTTCTCATCTACAAAATGAAATTGTTGGACTAAGTTAAATGACCTTTGAGGTCCCTTTTAGCTCTAAATCTATAATTTTATAATGTAAGATATGGTGCTGGCAGGACTCCTTCCCTCCAAATTTTTTCCCATGATTTTCCATGAAATTACCCAAATTTTGTGCCTCCAGATAAATTTTGTAAATATTTCACCTAATTCTATAAAGTAACCCTTTTGTAGGTTTATTGGTACAGAAATAAATTAATTTAGGTAGTATTATTTTGATTGTATTGTTATGACCTAACTATGAGAAGTTACTATCTATCCAACTAGTTAAATCTTCCTTTATCTCTGTAAAATGAATGTTTTGTGGTATAAATAGAATTCTTGTGTATATTTCTGGATGGGAATCTCATTTTCTTTCTGTTTTCTACTGTGTTTTGTTAGTATATAGAAAGATTAATGATTTTATGGGTTTTATATTCTGTTACTTTACTGTAGTTGTTGTTTCAACTTATATTTTGGTGGCATTTCTGGGGTCCTCTAAAAAGTAGAAGGGCAGGATAGATGGAATATTGGACTTGAATGAGGAAGAGGTGAGTTTTAACTCCTACCTCAGATATTTTACTAGCCATGTAGCCCTGGCCAACTCACTTAACCTTTCTCAGCCTTACTTTCCTCAGTTATAAATTGGAGATACAGCACTTACTTATGAGGGCTGTTTTGAGGATCAAATGAGATAATATGTAAAGCACTTTGAAAACCTTAAGGCACTATATAAATGGTAGCTTTCCATCATATCATCCTCAAAAAGTATTTCCACTTTGCCTATGCTTATCAGTTAGTCAACAAGCTTCTTTATATGTTCATTATGTGGAGGATACTGCGCTAAGCCATAAGGAAAATAGTTATAGCCCTCAAGAAGCTTATATTCTAATAAGTAAGACAAATATGAAAATAGCTAGGTATATGCAGAATACTCAGCTATATACAGAATAGATAGAAATTAAATATTATAGATGAAGACACTAGCAACTGGAAAAGGAAAGACTTATTGCAGAAAATGGGATTTAAGTTGGGGCTTGAAGAAAGCCAGATAAACTTAGAGGTAAAGGTGGAGAACTTCCCCTTGCTGATAATAGCCAGTACAAAAGCATGGACGTAGAACAGCAAGTAGACCACTGTGGTTAGATCATAGAGTTATAGAAGAGAATAAAGCATAAGAATATTGAAAAGGTAAGGATCCAGATTGTAAAAAAAAAAAAAAACCTCAACAGAAGAGTTTATATTTGAATGTATAAGTAATATGGAGCCACTGGAGTTTAATTAGGTCTGGGGGTGACATACTTGTTCACTTTAGGAACTGAGTGGAAGATTGATTGGCATGGAGGGAGACAGGAAGGCAGGGAAATCAACTGGTAGGTTACTTCAATAGTCTATACAAGCGATGATGAAGTCCTGAATTAGACTGTGGCTATGTGAGAGGAGAGAAGGGGCCTATACAAACAATGTTGTAAAGATAGAAACAGAATTTGACAATAGATTAGATGTGTGTGTGTGTTGTGGGGGGGAGTCCAGTGAGGAGTCAATGATGTCACCAGTGTTGGGAGCTTGGGTAACTGGGAGGATAGTGATGTCCTTCAGAGTCCCATGGGAGTTCATAAGAGGGAAGAGTTTGGGGTAAAGACAATTGTGTTTCGGACTTGTTGAGTTAGAGATTCCTTTGGGATATCCAGTTCAAGATTCTAGGGCTGGATATATGGATCTAAGAATCATTTGCATAGTGGTAATAATTGAACTAATGGGAACTGATGAGCTCACTAAGTCAGATAATATAAAGCAAAAGGAGATATGTACTTAGGACAGAACTTTGACGACCCCTAGAGTTAGTAGGCATAACAGTTAAAGAATCAACAAAGGAGTAAGAGAAAAAGGTAATAGGAAAACCAGGAGAGAGCAGGGTCACAAAAACCTACAGAGGAGAAAGTATCCAGGAGGTTGTAGTCAGCAGTTTCAAGAAGGATGAAGACTGAGAAAAGGCTATTAGTTCTGGCAATTAAGACACCATTGGTAACTTTGGAGAGGGGAGTTTCAGTTGAATGATGAGGTCAGAAGCCAGATTACAGCGGGCTAAGAAGAGAGATTTTACCTTAGAAGGAGGAGAGAGAGGGGATGATAGCCAACAGTGATGGTCGGATAAAATGAAACTTCTTTAAGGGTGGAGGAGACATGCACGTGTTTTTTGGCAACAGAGAAGGAGCCAATAGATGGGGAGGGAATGAAGACTAGAGAGAGATTGGGGATGATAGTGGGAGCAATCTTCAGGAGAAGATGGGGAAGGGTTGGAATCAAGAATCCATGCAGAGGGGTTGGAGGAAGGGGAAGGGAGTAAGCGTTTATATAATGCCTCTTTTGTTCTAGACTATTCTTAGTGCTTTTTACAAATATCTCATTTGATCCTCACAAGAACCCTTCGAGGTAGGTGCTATTATCCCCATTTTACAGTTGAGGTAACTCAACCTTGTCAAGGTTGGCCTGGAAGAGAAGAAAGGCTGCTTCTTCATGCCAGACCAGAGTGTAGGAGGAGACTAAGGACATCTGATAGATGGGAGATGAGGAGGAGAGAAGAAATGGGATTTCTTGGAGAATGGCTTCAGTGTTTTGCTGATGTTTCAGGTGAGGTCTTTTCTGAGAGGGTGAGGTGTGGGGGGCCTTGGAAGTTCTGAAGATAGATTTAGATTAGCAGCTATGGAGAGTGTGATAGCCAATTGATTAGGAAGGAAGGGAGAGGAGGAAGGAAGGGAGGGAGGAAGAAAGGAAGGAAGGAAGGGAGGAAGGAAGGAAGGGAGGAAGAAAGGAAGGAAGGGAGGAAGGAAGGGAGGGAGGAAGGAAGGAAGGAAGGGAGGAAGGGAGGGAAGGAGGAAGGGAATACTATGTGCCAGGTACTGTGCACTTTACAAAGTTTATCTCATTTGATCCTCACAACAATCCTGGGAGGTAGGTGCTATTATTATCCCCATTTGACAGTTGAAGAAACTGAGGCAGAAGTTAAATGATTTGTTGATGGTCACACAGCTAGTTAGTGTCTTGGGGCTAGATTTGAATTCAGCTCTTTCTGATTTCAGGCCCAGTGCTTTATCTACTCTGGAGAACCAGAATGATTGCTTTGCTGCAGTGATTGGCCTCATTGCTAGTGAATTGCATAAATTTGTAATGAATCTACATAGTTTAATGATTGTTTTCAAGCTCAGTTTAGCAGCCCATGAGTCATAGTAAAATAGAGGTGATATAGAGATGATCCTTACTCTTCTCTGCATCTGTTGTTCTACCTGATTTCAACTCCATGGAACAAGGTGTCACAGTGTTGGGTACTCCCTGGTCTTCCCCTTTGTCCCCTTCCTTTCCTGCTCTCTTTTGTGTCTTATCTCTCCCTATTAGATTGTAAGTTTCTTGAGGGAGGAAGTGCCCTTTTAGAAAAATCAACTGTATCCCAAGTGCTTAGCACAGTACCTAAAAGTAGGTGCCTGATAAATGTTTATTGGATTGGATTGGATTCAGGGTTAGCATTTGACAAGGTGTGATTGGTGATAGAATAAATACAGAGTTTGCAACTGGTAGAGTTCTTTAGGACTTTTTCCATACAGGAAAGTATAAAGCACACACAACTGTTTCATTAGTCAATGGCCTACTTATAGAAGCAAGCAGTAAAGAAGACTGAGCAGAAAAACCTAATTGAATTCTGCTTTCAAAAACTTTGCAAATTAGCATTTGCTTAAGTATGAAACTTTTCTGAAAACATCAATTTCAAGGAAAAAGAAGTACAGTGTTTCATAGCATTAAAGAAAATGCCATTTTATCCCCAGGGCATCTTTAAATTTTGAATAGAATGTTTACAAAGGCATAAGTTTTCATCATCTCCAAATCTGTTTAGACATTTAGACATCCCAACTCTTGGGCTCTTGAACTCCAAAGTTCACTCATCCAATGACAATCTTTTATCATTCCATCTTTTCCTCTCTTTGTGACTCCCTTATTCTTTATTATTTTCCTAATCTTAATTCCCTCCATCCTTCAGTTATTTGCTAGGCCATCATCCCTACCCTGACTATACTCTCTTCCTTTCCCTGTCTTTACCTCATCATGATATATATAAAATAGGTAAAATAGAATCATTTTTTACTCACATGGCTGTCATTATACCCTTATCACTTTTTACCTAGACAATTAAGTCACTTTCTAATCAGCCTGTTTCTAGTCTCTTCCAACTGTAATTTTTCTTCTATATGTCTTCCAAAACCATCTTTCATAAGTCTGACCATGTCACTTTAACCCATACCTTAATCCTAACCCTAACTTTAACTTCTTCAGTGCCTTCTGTTGGGACTGGGATAAAATACAAACTTCTTACCCTGGCATTTAAGATCCTGCACAATCTAGCTCCAGCCTACCTTGTTATCTTAATTTTCTTCTAATTCCCCCAGTTGTTAAAGTTCTCTCTTGTCAAATTGTGTCATATTTTCTTATCTATGTATTGTAACCTGAAGAAGAATGTAAGTTCCTTGAAGTTAGAGGCCATTTCATTTTTGTCTTTGTATCTTTAATATTTTGAACAATGCTTTGCATACATTAGGTGCTTAATAAATGTCTGTTGAACTGAATGTAAGCATTTACTCTTTTCTTAAAATTCAGGGTTTTTTTAGCTACAAATTGTTTCTTTCCCACATTTTACTTCCCATGCCCACTGAGAAAGTAGGAAAAACTCCCTACTACCATGTATAGTCAAAACAAATTCCCACTTTTGTTATGTCCAAAAACAAGCAAACCAAAATGCTTCTATTTGTATTCTGAGTCCATCCCCTTCCTCTCAGGAGAAGAGGCAGCATATTTTATAATGAGTTGTCTGGAATTGCAGTTGGTTCTTATGTTGATCTGAGTTCCTAAGTAAAGTTGTTTGGTTTTACAATATTATTGTTATTGTATAATTGTTTTCCTTGTTCTCACTTCACTATGCATTAGTTTGTATAAGTCTTCAAAGATTTTTCTGAAACCATCACCTTCATCATTTCTTATAGTACTATATAGTATTAATATATTATATTAATTAAATTGATTAATTTAATTACTAAATTAAAGGCACCTACTTTTAGGTACTGTGCTAAGCACAGGGGATACAATTGATTTTTCTAAAAGGGCACTCCCTCTCCTCAAGAAATTTACAATCTAATAAGGAGAGACAAGACACAAAAGAAAGCAGACAAGGAAAGGGAGAAAGGGAAAGACCAGGGAGTACCCAGCACCAGTGAAATCTTGTTCCATGGAGTTGAAACCAGGTAGAACAGCAGATGCAAAGAAGAGTAAGGATCATGTCCACCACACACCTACTTCACTATGACTCATGGGCTGCTAAACTGAGCTTGAAAAAATCAATAATATATAATATATAGCATTATTAATATATAGTATTCCTTCACATTCATATACCATAACTTGTTCAACAATTCCATAATGATGGGTACTCCCCAAAATTTACTTTTTGAAGATGATTTTCTTTTGGCAGAATGCCATTTCAGAATCTTGAGAAAAGCTGAAGTAGTTGTTGGGGAGAGCTAAGCTAACAGGTTTAGAAATAAACTTTGTTCATCACATTCTGAATTGAAAATTTGAAACTGAACATTCTGATAAAAATTTAAGTCTTTATCAACTTGAAAAGTAGATACACTAATCTACTTAATAAGGACTGTCAAGATTACTTCTCTTATAGCCTTGAAAATTCTCTTTGTCTAATTCATAACTGTGATTTATAGATTCTTTTATAATTTATATAGGAACTACCCAAAAGGATGTACTTTATTGTTTTAAGACATATAAAAATTAGACTACACATGATTATTTTCCATTAATGATATTTTTGCTTAATGTAATGGTTCTTTATGTTTCTTTAGATCAGTAAAACTACCTGCAGAAGATGGGACAAATATTGATGAAACAGATGGAATGTTCTCTTACACAGGGCGTACAGATACTGTTTATGGACCTGAACTGCTAATTTCTTCCATTGCTGGCCTAGTTGGTATAGAAGCAGAAACATTCAAGGTAATTACAGTTATATTCAAGACTATCCAACCCATGCTATATTGTACTTGGCTTGGCACAGGAAAACTGTATTATATTAGAAGTTGGATTAGTAAGGACATGGTCAAACATGGAGGGTTACTACGGCGTGGAAGATTACTAGATGCAATCTAATTCAACAGATTTTGTAAAGCATATATAGTTAGAACATTGTGCTAGGAGAAGAGGGAAATAAGATATGATCTCTTTTTTTCATAGAGCTTATACATATTCCTGAAACTATAATTTTTACCAATTAATTATGTAAAATGGGGATAGATGCAAAAATGCTTTGAATATCAAAAAGTAGCAAGTAAATGAGATTTGAAAAAAAAAAACTCATTTGGGATATGTCGATATAACCTATGGTTTAAAATTAGAAGGACCCCTTCCATGGAAGTTATCAAGCAGAGGATGAACACTCATTTCTCAGATTATTTTATGGTGGAGATTCTTTTTGTGAATGGGTTGGCCTTGACTGTTGATGAGGTGCCTTCCAACTTTCATATTTTCTGGGAAATTAACTCTAAGAAACTTCATTTATATTCCTTAATACTGGATGAGTTTTTCCCTTTTTGAGAAGCTAATATATATATATATATATATATTTATTTATTTTCTTATTTTTTTTCAAGTGCTTTATTAACTTCTGGTTTGCATCATTCATTTCTGCCAGATTTTGAGTTACAATTTTTCCCCATTTTACCCCTACCCACCACCCCAAAATAGCAGTCCCACAGGATATCCCCTCATCCAACCTGCTCTCTTCCATATCTTCTCCCTTGCCCCTTCAACTTTTCCAGTAGGGCAAGGTGAATCTCTGTGCCCCAATGCCTGTATATCTTATTTCCCAATTATATGTAAAATAGTATTAATAATGGTATTTATATATTTTTAAACATTTGATTTTAAAACTTCAAATTCCAGATTCATTCCCTTTCTCCCTTGTCACCCACCCTTACGGGGAAGATAAGCAATTCAGTATATATTGTACATGCATACTTATGCAAAATATTACCATAGTAGATATGTTGTAAGAGACTGACTATATTTCCCTCCCTCCTATTCCACCTCCCACTTGGTCAATTCCCTACTTTGATCCTGTCCCTTTTCAAAAGTGGGTGCTTCCAACTTCCTTCCCCCCCAGCCTGCCCTCCCTTCGATCATCCCCTCTCTCATTCCCTTCCCCCACTACCATCCTGCAGGGTGAGATATCCTATTTAGTATGTATGTCATTTTCTCCCTGAGCCAAATTCAATGAGAATTTGGTTTTGCCTTTTTGCCTTCCTGTTCTTCCCCTCCCTTGTAACCATTTTCCCTTGCCTCTTCTGTATGAGATAGTTTATCCCATTCCGTCTCTACCCATCTCCTCTCATTATATTCCTCTCTCACCTCTTAATTTCACCTTTTAAGTATCATCCCTTCCTATTAAATTTGACCTGTGCCTTCTATCTGTCTATGTATACCTGTAAACATATATACACACATTCACATATGTATTCATATGCCCATATACCCTTCTTCAACCATTTTCATACTGAGAAAAGTTTCATCAGTTACAGTAATCATTTTTCCATGTAGGAATATAAATAGTTCAACTTTGATAAGTTCCTTATGATTTCTTTTCCCTGTTTACCTTCTCAAGCATCTCTTGCCTCTTGTATCTGAATGTCAAATTTTCTATTCAAATCTGTTTTTTTCTCCCACTGCACTGGCTGTCCTCAGTGGGAGGTTAGATTCTCTGTGTCATTTTGTGGGTTCTGTAGCTCCAAAGTTTGTTCAGAGTCCCTTTTTACATGAATTGGGGAAGGTGGAAGCTGGAGCCCAGCAGAAGTCCTATTTCTGCTCCACCATCTTGACTCCACCCCTCAAGACTAATATACTTTTGTAATCAGAGTGTGGTCATAGTAAATGTGATCTTACCTTAAGATTACTACTTTCTTTTCTTTTTCTTTTTTTTAAAAAGCCTCACTAACTAGAATTACTTTATTATATTAATCATCTGATAAAGCCTTGAGGGAAGTAAAGGTATATAGGACAAGTGAACGGATAAGATAAATTAAAATAAAAATTTTTAAATAGTATTTAAGACAATTTTTAGCATTTGTTTTTACAAAATTTTGAGTTCCAAATTTTATTCCCTCCTTCCCCTTCCCTCTTCCAAAAATGGTAGACATTTTGATATAGGTTATACATGTGCTGTCATATAGAACATTTCCCTATTAATCACCATTGTGAAAGAAGAAACAGATTAAAAAAAGTATGAACAACAAAATGAAAAAAGTATTCTTCAATCTGCTTTCAGAGTACATAGGTCCTTTTCTCTGGATGTGGATAGCATTTTCCTTCATGAGTCCTTTGTGCTACTCTTTGATCACTGTGCTACTGAGAAGAGCTATGTCATTCGTAGTTGATCATTACACAATGTTGCTGATACTGTGTACAATGGTTTCCTTGTTCTGTGCATTTCACTTTGTATCAGTTCATACAAGTCTTTCCAGGTTTTTCTGAAACCTATCAGTTCATCATTTCTTATTGCACAATAGTATTCCATTACATTCATATACTACAGCTTGTTCATTCATTACCCAGTTGATGGACATCCCCTCAATTTTCAGTATTTTACGACCATGAAAAGGGATGCTATAAATATTTTTGCACAGGTAGGTCCTTTTCCCTTTCTTATGATCTCTTTGGGATACAGACCTAGAAGTGGTATTGCTGTATCAAAGGGTATGTACAGTTTGGTAGCCTTTTGGGCATAGTTTCAAACTGCTGTTCAGAATTGTTGGATCTTTTCACAACTCTGCCAGTAGTATACCAGTATCCCAATTTTCCCATATCCTCTCAAATATTTATTATCATTTCCTTTTTTGTCACATTAAACAATCTTATAGGTATGAGGTAGTACCTCAGAGTTGTTTTAATTTGCTTTTCTCTAATCAAAAGTGATTTAGAGCACTTCTTCATATGCCTTTAGATAGCCTTCATTTCTTTATCCAAAAACTGCCTGTTCATATTCTTTGACCATTTATCAATTGGGAAATGGCTTATATTCTTATAAATTCAGTTCTCTATATTTTTGAGAAATGAAGCCTTTATCAAAGACACTTGTGAAGATTTGTTTCCTAGCTTCCTGCTTTCCTTCTAATTTTGGTTGTATTGGTTTTGTTTGTACAAAAACTTTTAAATTTGACATAATCAAAATGATCTGTTTTACATTTCATAATGCTCTCTATCTCTTGTTTGGTCATGAATGTGTAACTCACTTAACGTCTTTAAGAATCTGGATGCTATTCTCGAGGAAAAAAACAGAGTTGAATAGAAAATTTGACATTCAGACACAAGAAGCAAGAGATGCTTGAGAAGGTAAACAGGGAAAAGAAATCAAAAGGGACTTATCAAAGTTTAACTATTTACATTCCTACATGGAAAAACAATAACTATGGCTGATGAAACCTTCCTCATTATGAAAATAATTGAAGAAGGGTATATGGTCATATGAATACATATGTGAATGTGTGTATACGTGTTTACAGGTATACATGGATAGAGGGCACAGGCTGAATTTGGTGGGAAGGGATGATACTTAAGGGGGTGAAGTTAAGAGGTGAGAGAGGAAAGTGGCAAGAGGAGATGGGGAGAGACAGGGTAGGGTAAACTATCTCATGTAGAAGAGGCAAGGGGAAGTGGCTGCAGGGGAGGGGAAGAACAGGAAGGCAAAAAGGCAAAACCATATTCTCATTGAATTTGGCTCAGGGAGAAAATGACATACATACTAAATGGGATATCTCACCCTGCAGGAGAGTAGGGGGAAGGGGGATGAGAGGGGGGATGATGGAGGGGAGGGCACTCTGAGGGGAGGGAAGGTTGGAAGTACCCACTTTTGAAGAGGGACAGGATCAAAGTAGGGAATGGACCAGGTGGGGGGTGGGATGGGTGGGAGCGAAATATAAGCAGTCTTTTACAATATGTCTACTATGGTAATGTCTTGCATAGCTAGACATGTACAACACATACTGAATTGCTTATCTTCCCAGAGGGAATGCTTCCCAAGGGAGGAAGGGAATAGATCTGAAATCTGAAGTTTTAAAATTAAATGTTTCAAATGTATATAAATACTATTATTAATACTTTTTTGCATGTAATTGGGAGATAAGATGTGCAGGCATTGGGGCACAGAGATTCACCTTACCCTAATGGCAAAGTCGAAGGGGGTATGGGAGAAGATATGGGAGAGAGCAGATTGGATGAGGGGATATCTAGTGGGACTGCTATTCTGGGGTGGTGGGTAGGGGAAAAATGGGGGAAAATTGGAACTCAAAATCTGGCTGAAATGAATGATGTAAAACCAGAAGTTAATAGAGCATTTGTTAATATAAAGAATCTGGATGCTACACCACTTGGTGCATATATGCACATATGTTTAGTATTTATATTACTTCGTTGTCTGTGGTACCTTTTAGCAAGATGTAGTTTACCTCCTGATCTCTTTTAATTAGGACTATTTTTGCTTTTGCTTTATCTGAGATTAGGATTGCTACTCCTGCTTTTTTTTTACTTCAGTTGAAACATAATAGATTCTGCACCAGCCCCTTACCTTTACTCTGTGTGTGTCTCTCTGCTGCAAGTGTATTCCTTGTAAACAACATATTGTAGAATTCTAGTTTTTGATCCACTCTGCTCCCCACTTCCATTTTATGGGAGAGTTCATCCATTCACATTCACAGTTACAATTCCTAACTGTGTATTTCCCTCCATCCTGTTTTTCCTCCTGTTTGTCCTCTCTTTCCTTTCACCTTTTCGCTCCTCACCAGTATTATGCTTCTGTCTACCAGCTTCTCTTATCTATCCTCCCCTTCTGTTAGCCTCTCCTCGTCCCCACTCTTGCTTTAATTAATCTCCTCCCCTCCTACTTCTCTGTCAGGAAAGATAGATTTCTATGTGGCCAGTCCTGATGGGAGTAAGGTTCAAGTGATGCCCATTGTCTACCCTTTATTTCATCTTCCTCTCTAACTGTAGTAGGTTTTTTGTGCCTTTTCATGTGAAATAATTTACTCCATTCTACCTCTCCCTTCCTTCTGCACCCAGTATCCTCCTCTTTCTCATCCCTTAGTTATTTTTTAATGTCATTCCCTCAAATTCACCTTAAACTCATATTCTCTGTCTATAGATATTCCTTCTAGATGTACTATTTGTAGTACAATTTTTAAGAATTTCAATTATCATCTTCCCATAGAGAGATGTAAACAGTTCAGCTCCATTGAATCCCTTATTTTTTCCCTTTTTACCTTTCTAGGCTTCTCTTGGGTCTTGATATTAGATATCAGATTTTTTTGTTCAATTCTAGTCTTCTCCTTATGGAAACTTGAAATCCTTCTATTTCACTGAAGGATCATTTTTCCCCCTTGAAATATTATGCTTACTTTTACTGGATAGGTGATTCTTGGTTGTAATCCTAGCTCCTTTGCCATCCAGGATATCATGTTTGATGAACTTGATCCTTTAGTATTGCAAATGTTAAGTCCTGAGTAATACTGATAGTGGCTCCTTGATATTTGAATTGTTTCTTTATGGTTACTTGCAATATTTTTCTCTTGACCTGATAGTTCTTAAATTTGGCTATAATGTTCCTTAGAGTTTTTATTTTGGTATCTCTTTTTCCTGAGGTGATTGGTAGATTCTTTCAATGCCTGTTTTGCCCTCTGGTTCCAGGATATCAGGGCTGTTTTGTTTGGTAATTTCTTGAAAGATCCTGTCCAGGTCTTCCTTTTGATTATAACTTTCAGGTAGTTCAGTGATTGTCTTGAATCTGTTGTTTTTCCAGTGAGATATTTTGCATTTTCTTCTATTATTTTCATTCTTTTGAATTTATTTGATTGATTTTTTCATGTCTCATGTAGCCATTAGCTTCTATTTGACCAATTCTAACTTTTTTTTTCTTGGAGGGCAATTGGGGTTAAGTGACTTGCCTAAGGTCACATGGCTAGTTTTATGTTAAGGGTCTGAGGCTGGATTTGAACTCAGGTCCTCCTGACTCTAGGGCCAGTGCTCTACTTACTGCGCCACCTAGCCGACCCCAATTCTAACTTTTAAGGAATTGTTTTCTTCAGTGGATTTTTGTGTCTCCTTTTCCATTTGGCCAATTCTTCTTTTTAAACAGTTATTTTCTTTTCCCAAGCTGTTGACTCTTTTTCATAATTCTCTTGCATTACCCTTATTTCTTTTCCCAATTTTTCTTCTACCTCTCTTATGTGATTTTTAAGCTTGTTTTTGAGCTCTTCCATGTGTTCTTTCTGTTTGAGACCACTTCCCATTTTTCTCTGGGATTTTTCCATAGGTGTTTTGACATGATTTTCCTCTTCTGAGTGTGTGTCTTGATATTCCCTGTCACCATAATAACTTTCTATGATCAGATTATTTTTGTTATTATTGTTTTTGCTCATATTCTTTGGCCTTTTTAATTTCTTTTAAATATGAGCTTTGCTTCTGGGGTGGGCAGTGTTTCAGGCTCCATGTGCCAGGGGCCACAAGCCCTGGCTGTTTACCTGGCACTATTCTAATGTTGTCCTGAGGCCCATGGGGGATCCTTGTGTCTGGTGCTACACCGAGGGGGGTGGCTGGCTCTGCAGGAGGCCATAGGGGTCTGGTAGCTTACCTGGTGCTGAGCTGGGGGTCCTAGTGAAGATGTCTGGTATGTGTTGAGACTAGTGGAGTGTTTCTGTATTTCCCTGGGGAAATTAACTAAGGTCTATCAAGGGATAGGGAAGATCTTCAAATTCTCATTACCATTACAAACTCCCACAAAATAGAAGAATATATCAGAATGGATTAGAAAGCAGAATTGAATATGTTGTTTGTCAGAAATATACTGAAAATTAAAAATTCACAGAATTAACAGTAGATTGTAGTAAAATTTATTATGTATATTATTATGCATTATATAGCAATTTATTATTAGTATAACTAAAAAAGGCTCAAGTAGCAATTATGATTTCAGAAAATTAATAGCAAAAATAGACACAATAAAATAAATAAAGTGAGAGGCTTATCCCTGCTTATTATTATACTGATATATTATGTTTATAATTATTTATTATTATATTAATTGTACTTAAAGACTATATAGAGAATGAAACAACATCAATGCATAATATATGCATATCAAATGACATAGTGTCTAAATACATAGAGGAAAAGCTAATTGAATTATAGTGAGAAATAGACAGTAATATTATAATCATGGGGGAACTCAATGTACTTTTTTCAGAACTAGGCAAATCTAACAAAAAGACAAACAAGAAAGAAGTTAACAACTTGAATAGAACTTAAAAAAAGATAGACTTTTTATTAACTATTGCAAATATTTTAATAAGTTTTCTCTGCAAGGCATTTAAAACACCAGTTTGTGAGGATAAACTCCATTGGAGAGAGAGAAGACAGAATGCAGGTAGCCTCAGAATTTTCTTGATTTGGGGTAGGATCTGAGAGTCTACTGTTTTCTGATCAGCCTTGCGCTGCTCTGTAATCTTGTATTTCTCTTTCTCTGTGTCAAAAATCTCTCCTTGGTAGACAGCGGAGCCTCTTCTTCTTGAAGTAAGCATTAATAAGATGATTTGGAATTTTCATACCTGAAAGGTTAACTTGGGTAGAAGTGGCAATGACAAATTTCTGATGGGTCCTTCTTAGAGGAACATGGTTGATGGTCAGAGGTCCAGTCACCAGTAGCAAGCTACTAGCCAGTTGCTTTAGGAAAACCACTCGCTTGCCCCTGTGGCGGCCAGTGAGCATGATCAGAACTGTACTGGGCTTGATGCTAGCTCTTAGTCTCCTCACATGCTGGCTAAAGGGCTTTTGGCCATGACTTAGCAGCTTTCTAGGCACATCCTCAGTAGGGTCATATCTAGGCATTTTGCAAATCTTTACTACTAGAGTTCCTCCATTCTTATCCCCACTAACAGGCTTTGAGATAGTGGCAGGCACTTTTTCTTTCTTCTTCCTTTCAATCCGGGTTTCAGGGCAGGGTATTTCCGCTTCTACATGGCTCTCCGGGAATACATTGCAGACCTGGAGTATCTACCAATCCCTCGGGCCAGGACTGGGTTCCAACTGCAATGCTTTCAAGGCTTTTTGGCCTTTTCATCTACATCTTCCTCTTTTTTCTCTTTTTTTTCCTTTCTGACCTTCTTTTCCTTGGGTGGCTTTTTGTCTGCCATCTTGAGAGACAGGATAGACTTTTCATGATTGCTGAATGAGAATATAAAAGAATATATATATATATATATATATATATATATATACATATCAGTCATATATATAGTGCTTTTTTCAAAAATTAAACATGTATAAGGCTATAAAACCTCACAAATGAATGCAAAAAAGCATAAATATTAAACATATCTTTTATTGACTGTAGTGTAATAAAAACTACATTCAATAAAATGACTTTGAAGAGAGGATTAAAAATTGCTCGGAGACTAAATGAATATTTAGTCCTAAACAATCGGTAGGTTAAAGAATAAATCATGGCATCAACAGAATTCAGGAACAGAGAGTGATAGTTCTGTACTGCTGTGCCCTGATCAGACTATGGAATATTGTGTTCCTTTTTGGGTGCCACATTTTAAAGAGGAAATTGATTAACCAGAGAATGTTCACAGGAAAGTGACCAGGATGGGGAAAGCCCTTGAGATTATCATATTGATATGAGGATTGCTTTAAAGAATTAGAAATGTTTAACCTAGAGAAGACTTACTTTGGGGGCACCCTAGCTGTATTCATGTAAAATTGAAGAACTGTCATACAGAACTGAGTTTCAATTTGTTTTTCTTGGGTCTAAAAGGTATAACTAAAAGCAGAGGCCGAAGTTTCATAGAAATGATGAAGCTTAATGCAAGGGGAAAAAATCATAACAATTAGAGCTATTGCAAGGTGCTTCTTCAGTGTGTATAATAATCTTTAATCATTAAAAATAGTATTTTTGGCCTATGGATCACACTTTCTCATTTTTAATTATATTAATTTGAATTTGCCCTCTTTTTATCAGTGTTATTAATCATAAAAACAGCTCAGATTCATCATTTCAATTTGTTTACTTAATTTCAATTGTATCTATCTTGTTTCTGATTCTTCTCTTGATTATTTTTCAGTTTCTCTTTGTTGGTATATTTCTTGCTATTCCAGGTTTTCAAAATGAATCTTTTCCTTTCCCTTTCTTATGGATATGAGTATTTAGCTACAAATTTACTTATGTCAAAATAGAGTATTAGTTTGGCTGCATCTTGTACATTTTGACCTTTATTCATTTTATAATTTTTGCTTTGACCCAGCCATAAAGTCATTTTTTAGGTTTCATGTGGGCCTACAACAATTTTTATCATCATTTACTACTAATCTTGTTACATTATGATCTAGAATGTAGCAATGCAATTTTTGGTTTTCTAAATTTACCTATTTCATTTATGTGACTAACATGTAATTGGTTTTTTTTTTTTTTGCACTTTTTGGAGGGCAATTGGGGTTAAGTAACTTGCCTAAGGTCACACAGCTAGGTTATTGTTTGTGTGTGCGTTAAGTGTCTGAGGCTGAATCCGAACTCAGGTCCTTCTGACTCCAGGGCCGATGCTCTACTCACTGCGACACCTAGCCGCCCCAAGTATTTCATTTTTATATAGGTTCCATGTATGTTGGAAAAGATTAAAATTCTCTCTTTTTCCATTGAGTTTCCTTTATATTTTTATCAGACTATTTTATTAACACTGTATTTTGGTTCTATAATTTCTTTATTATTTGTCTTTTTGAAAAAATTATGTTATGATAGTTGGGTATTAAAATTTCCTGCTATTATTTATCTTTTGCCTATTTGGTCTTGGGAAAGTATGAACTTTTTCTTTTTTAAGTTTTACTGATGATTTGTTATATATATATATATATATATACATATTTAAAATTTATATATTTTAATTTTCAGTAGAACATTTTAGCATAATATAATGCTCGTGTTTATCTCCTCTGGTTTGAATTTAGTTTTGTTTGATATTTCCAGTGCTGCTGTGGCTTTTCCTGATTTGGTGGTAGTGTGGTAAATTTAATTTTTGGTCTCTTTATATCTTTATTTGTGAAATGTTTCCTCTAAACTACTATTTATTGAGTCCTTTTTTTTTTAATCCACTTTGTATCTCTTTTTATTTTGGAGTTTAAGCCATTTACAATGATCACTATAGAATGTGAGCTTTTCTAGTCTTTGTTTATTTTCTCAGAATGGAATAAACTCTTCATTGTTCTTATTACTTGACTTGTTAACCCAAACTTAAAACAATTTGCAGTAATTTCTTATGTCTTTTATTAAGAGTTATGTAGATTTCTTTAACTTGGACTTTCCCTTTATTGCAGTTAGTAGTTTTGCCTATGATTATTTTGTTGTTGTTTTTGAGTTGTTTTGGTCTTGTCTGACTCTTTGTGATCCTATTTTGGGGTTTTCTGGGCAAGAGTACTGGAATGGTTTGGCATTTCTTTCTCTAGCTCATTTTACAGATGAAGAAACTGAGGCAAACAGGGTTAAGTGAATTGCCTAGGGCTACAGCTAGTAAGTGTCTGAAGCCCAATTTGAATTCATGAACATGAGTCTTTCTGATTCCAAGCCCAGTTCTCTATACACTGTGCCACCTAACTGACTACTGGGATTATTCAACTATTTTCTACTATTTTATTGGTTTTTTTCCCATTCATCTTTCCCATCCTTGCTTTTTACTTAGGGAAACATTTTGTGTTTTAGCTTATGTGAAACCATGAGGAATCTCACATTTCATCAACTGGCTTATCTTGATTTGGGAAGTATGAATTGTTTTCATTAAATATATTTTTTGGTTGGAGTATTACCATATATTCAGAATTCCTTAAAGAGCATATTTATTTTCTCTAGTTTTTCAAAGTCTAAAAGCATCTCTAATAACTATTTCTTGCTTTTATACAACATATTGATTTTTTCAGATTTTATGACTCATGGGTATGGATTTTGTATATGTTATATTCCAGTTTCTCAGACCATTCTTTGCCTTTCTTGTTAAGTCTTCTGTGATTCTGATTTATTTTCTTTGTCATGTAATTTCCCTATTTCTTTTATGGCACTTTGTATTTTTCCCTTATAGTTGTAATTTAACTGTAAAGTGTTTGAATGTTGAATCTTGAGCTATAGAATTCTGAGGATTCTTTTTATTTCTATATTTTCACTTGTTTTTGGTAATTGTTCAATTTTTCCTTTGTTGATTTTCTGGAATAAATTGGTTGGGTTATTTTGTTTTTATAAAACTTTTTAAAATTTCTATGATGTCAATAATCCTGAGATTGCTACATTTGGACCTATCATTTAGGCCTATCTTTCGAATCAGTATGTTTTCCATTCTTTTACATATTTCAGTGATATTATAAGTTTTTTTCTAGTTGAGCAGTATTGTGTCCAAATATGTTTTGCACTGTAAGCAATGTCCGTTGTTGGCTGATTCTCTTGTGTCTTTTGTATTTTCTGTTGGTCATTTTAAAATTATTTCTTTCTCATCTTTTTTTGCACCTATTAATTATATTACTTAATCTCTACCAATGAATTTTTCTACTTCTTATAAAGGCTTCTGCTTCTTTTTTTAGTTTTTTTTTTTTACCAATGTTCATTCTTTTATAGTTTTGTCAAATGTGTCATTTATCCATTCATTTGAGGATGTTTCTAGAATATTTGTGTTAGTTCTTTTCCTATCTACATTGCTTTTGTATTTTAGCTGTTTAAATTACCACAGAGTTGTTGAGGTTTTAAAAAAAATTATTAGCACTTTGTTCATTTCCTATTTTGGTTGATTTTTATGCTTTTGCAAGTTTTAAAAATTGTTTTTCTTTGATATATCCATTTCTCACTTTTTGAGAGGTATATGAGGAATGGGGCTCCTTTTTGAACATCTCACTCAGTCATTTTTGAGTAGAAACCCTGTTTCTATTCAATATTCACAAAACATTTTTGACCCATTAAAACATAGCATAATGTCAAAATTATTATTGGAGGGAGTGAGGTACTTAATGCAGGGGCGTAGTGGAGAAGTGAGAGAAGTCCTAGAGTGGTATAGCCAGCTGCAAAATGAGATATCTAGACTGACCTCCCCCTTTAAATGGAGGTTTTAGAGTCCATAGCTCCAATCAGAAGGGTAAAGTGCAGTGATCAAGTGGAGTACCAAGACTGATGGGATTTTGGAGGATGATGAAGGAATAATATTTAATAACTATATTCATGAAGGACTTTGAATAGATTTAGCTTATTGTAGCTCTCTTGCTTCTATGGTGCCCCTGCTGGTCATCTTCTAATCAATGGAGAGAAATAGTGTTATATTCAAAAGACTAAGAACTGATAGAAATTAAGTCTCGAGGATGGTTTCAGTAACTTTTAGGGAAAAGAACTAACGCAGTTTACAAAGAAGGGGCACTCTGGTAGACATTCCTCCTTTAACAACTATCATAGTATCACATGAACTATCAAGTAGCATGTCTTATAGATATCTAGCAAGTCTTATATCTAAAAGGTTAATATAATTAGATTCATATGATTTTAAAACCAAAAGAGACCTTAGAGATAATTGGTTCTAACCTCATCTTACAGATTAAGACATTTAGGACTAGAGAGGTGAAATGATTTGGCCGGGATCATACATCTAGCTAGTACAGAGTTAGGACCAGAATTCACATGTCCTAACTTAGAAGTTAGTGTACCGTTTACTTGGTCATGCTATCATCACCCAATATCTATCTGTTACAAAGGAAAGAATTCTTCTCTTATATGCTCTAGGACTAAATGTAGCTAATACATTGATGTAATCCTGGGCCCCAAAATATGTTGTTGATATTCCACATACATGAGTGTTTTTTCTAAGTACGTGACCCCAGGATCCATTCATGTTCCTTTGAAAGTTTTTTATGGGATCAAAATCATGTAGGGCACCATCATTAACCAGATTATAGAGGGCATTAGCATTATTTGACCTATTCTCTGTTTGAATTTAGCATAACACAACTTTAGCCTAGAATTTAGTAGGATTTTCTCCCCACAACCATACAGGGGGTAAATGGTTACAGAAAAAAAGGATAAAAATAAATAATTTGCTCAAAAGTGATGACTGCAGCCTGAGAATTTTCTTAAATTTGAAAATACATTTGAACTTTTATGAGTCAGCAAACAAAGAGTTCTTGAATTTTCTTACAGCAGATACGTATTTTCTTTTAGCAAAATGAAGCTAGGGATCAGAGAATTAGAAAAGATTAAATGAGATTCAGGATAGGTCAAATGAAAAAAATTTGAGGGGGGAAAAGACTAATGATTTTTGAAATGTAAACAGAAACATAACTAGGATGGGGTGATGAGCTTTCTCTCAGAGCACTGAAATTTAGAAGGCACTGACAACTTTTTGTGGACAAGCTTACTCTCCTACTCCAAGCAGCTTTGTGCCAGGTTAATGCCTTTCTGCTTGGTCCCACCTAGACAACACTTGTGATAATATGCTCCTTTCCTCCAGTGGCTGCATCTCTTCCCTCTGGTGCTTCCTGTCCCCTCTCTGTCCTCAGTAGTGGTCAGTTCTTCAGCAGCATAGAAAGCTCATGAAATTCTGGTAGTATGTGATTATTTTTCTTAGCAATCATTACCCAGGTGAGGTTCCCACCTTAGTTCCTTAATCACCCCCACTTTTCAATGTACAACAATTCTTAAGTGTGAATTTATTTGCAGACCTCTAAGAAATTTGATAGTCTTTGACAAAAATTTGAAAAAATGTTTTATTTAAGCCTAAAGATGATTTGCATCCCTTGGTTCATCCTACTATACACTGTTGGAACGCAACAAATGAAGTATTTGTTGGCTGTGAAGAGGGTCATATTCTGTTGATAAATGCCGAAAGTCTACTTGTTACTGTCCTGTCTCGATTTGCTGAAGCACCACAAGGTAAGAAACTGCTGTGCTAAGCATTTTTAGATATTCATATTAAAAGGTCATTCTTCCTATGCTTAAAAATAATAATTTTATTCCATATTTTCCCCTTCCTTGTAGTCATTTCTGATTTATCCTCCTTTAAACTTTATATCAGGGGCGGTGAGGTGTCGCAATGAGTAGAGCGTCAGCCGTGGAGTCAGAAGAACCTGAGTTCGGATCCAGCCTCCTACACTTAACGCATACACAAAAATAAAAACCTAGCCATGTGACCTTGGGCAAGTTACTTAACCTCAATTGCCCTCCAAAAAGCAAAAAACCAAAACAAAAAAAAAAAACAACACTTTATATCAAATTAGTCACCTTGTCCTGTTGAATATTCCTTCAAAATATTTCTTATAGCTGGCTTTTATTCTCCATTTCCATTGTCATTGCTCTAGTCTAGGCACCAATAATTTCATACTTATGTTTCTGCAATAGTCTTCTAGTTAGACTCACTAAATATTATCTCCAGTATGTTCTATGTACTGTTGCCAGACTAATCTTCCTTCAATGTTACTTTCATCATATCATTAAAAAAAAACTGTAAACCTTTCCTGTTAAGTGTAAGCTCCTCTCTGTGACTTTCAACACCCTTCATAATTTAAATTCCATCTACTCTGCTTTCTCATTCAGTCTTATTTCCCAAAATTCTCAGATATGACAGCTTCTTTCTGTCAGGTCAATGTCCTTGTTGTTTAGTTATTTCACTCATATCCAGCTGTCCCTTCATGACCCCATTGGGGTTTTCTTGGCAAAGGTACTGGAGTGGTTTGCTCTATAACTCATTTTATAGGTGAGGAAACTGAGGCAAACAGGATGAAGTGACTTGCCCAGGGTCAGGCAGCTAGGAAGTGTCCGAGGCTATATTTTGACTCAGGAAGATGAGTCTTCCTGACTGCAAGTCTGGCACTCTATCCCCTTCACCACTTAGCTGCCCACAATGTCCTTATCATCTTACAATCACATTCTGCTTATTGTTACATCTATGCCTTTGCTCATGTTACTGCTCATGCTTTTCTGTAAATTCTTCCAGACCCAAATTAAGTTTTACCTCCTCCAACAATCTTTCTTCAAGTAATTTAGGCCTTTTTTAAAAAAAAAATTCAACTCCTTTGAACTCCCACTTGAGGGTAAAGTACGCACCACACAATTTGGCATTGATTTACCATCTTGGATTGTTCATTAGTTATTTCATTTGTGTCAGTATTTTTGTGTGTATTGCATTGTAAATGGTTTTAGGGAGGAGCCCTTCATTTGTCTCCCTCATAGCATCTGGAATATTGTTTATGGGGTGAAGTATTTTTATTGAAATTTGAATTATTGCTTTCATATTTCTTGTTATTTTTGCATGTATAAAACAATAGCTCATATTTGTACAGTAATTTACAAAATATTAAGTATTTCAATAAATCAGCCAATCACTCACCAAGCAAATTTGTCAAGCACCAGTTATGAGCCAGGCATTGTGCTCAGGATAAAAAAAATGAAATGAAGTAGTCTCTACCCTCTGTGAACTTGCTTACATTCCATAGGGAGGAGACAACGTATACAAAACCGCATATATGAAGTATATACAAAATAATTACAAAGTAATTAATTCTTTGTACGGTAATAACAGTAGCTGGAGGGATCAGGAAAGGTTTCATGTAAAAGGCAGCACTTGAAGGGAAATGAGGATTCTAAGAGATAGAAACAAGGTAAGAAGAGTATGTTTCAGGTATGGAAGACATCCTTATAAATGTGTAGAGACTATATAATGACCTGTGTGACAAATAAGAAGGCCAATCTGCCTGAATTGTAGAGCGAGTGCGTGAGGAAGAAGAATATATGTGATTAGAAAGATAGGTTGGGGCCAGGTTGTGAAAGGGTTTAAATACCAAACAGAAGAGCTTAAATTGTAGGAACCAGTCACTGGAAATTATTCATTATGGTGTGATAAGGTCTGATGTTTGCTATAGCAGCTCTTGAAGTTGGACTAGAGAGGTAAGACACTTGAAGCAAGATGACCAATTGTGAAGCTCCTCCAATAGCCCAGCTGAGAGGTGATGAGGGCTTGAAATAGTGTGGTGACTGTGTGCATAGAGAGAGATAAAGGATGGGAAAGAGGTTATAGAGGTAGAAACCACAGAATTTGGCAACTGGTTGGCTGTTTGGGAGAGTGCAGAATCGCTATGATTGGTATGATATGTCTCATATGGTAGATATTGGCATGATATGTATATCTGAGTGGATATGTCATCTTATATGATATATATGTGTATATATACACACATATATATTTCCTCCTCCTTCTTCTCCTCCTCTTCCTCTTCCTCCTCATTCTCCTCCTCCTCTTCCTCCTCCTCCTGGATAATTAAAGCTATAGGAGCTGGTGAGATCATTAAGTGAGAGTGTAGAGAGAAAAGAGGACCCAGTACAGAGTCCCTTAGTTTGGAGGCTTGTGACATGGATAATGATCCAGCAAAGGCATTTGAGGAGTGGTCAGACAAGCTGGAGAACCAAGGAAGAACACTGTGATGTAAACCTGGAAAAGTGTGACTATCCAGGAGGAGAGCATGGTAAACTGTATCAAATTCTGCAGAGAATTGGAGGAGGAGAAGGATTAAGAAAAGTCCATCATATTTGGCAAATAAGAAGTCATTGCTAATTTGGAGAGAACAGATATAGGGAAGGCAAGGGAAGGTAAGGAGCATTAAACATATACTGTGTGCCAGGCACTGTGCTAAGTGCTGAGGATACAAATATAAGCAAAGAGAAAGACAATCCTTGCCCTTAAGGAGCTTACATTCTAATAGGGGGAAATACATATGTATATAGAGAATAAAAACAAAGCAAAAGCAGTCAAATACAAGGTGGTTTCAGCGGGAGGACATTAATAGTTGACGGGATCAGGAAAAACTACATGTAGAAGGTATTACTTGAACTTCATTTTGAAGTAAGAGAATCTATGAGCTGAGGGTGAGGAATGAGAACATTGTAATCATGGGACATGTCCATTTCAAAGGCACCAAGACTATCCTGTAAGAAACCAGAGAGAAAGCCACTTTAACTTGATTGATTTGATTGAGGTTGAGTTATATGCACTGAGGGTGAAAAGGTTGACTCGGGTCAGATTTTGAGGGCATTAAAGGCTAAACAATTTACATTACCCTAGAGATAATAGGAGGCACTGGATTTTATTGGTCAGGGGAGTGACTTGGTTCATCTGCAGTTAGAGAAAATCATCACATGCTCTGAAGGAAGAGCAAAAGGAGATAGCATCCAAGCTGAATTGTATAAGAAATAATAGATAGAGAAAATATATTCTTGTATAACCATCTGTGTTTTACAAACATCTATTTTTCTTTTCTCATTTTTCCAATTATGCCTAAAAAGCTTGTAACATTTGTTTTATTTTAATTTTGAGTTCCTAATTATCTTCCTTTCTCTACCCCCTTATTGAGAAGGCAAGCAATTTAATAGAGATGATACCAGTGTTGTCATGCAAAACATTTCCATATTAGCTGTGCGAAAGAAAAGGCAGATAAAAACACAAGAAAAATGAAGAAAATAAGAAAAAGTGTGCTTTGATTTGCATTTAGACTCCATCTGTTCTTTCTCTGGAGGTGGATAGCATTTTTCATCATAAGGCCTTTGAAATTATCTTGAACCATTGTATTTCTTTTTTTTTTTGTTTTTTTAAATTTAAACAAATACTTTATTAACTTCTGTTTTACATCATTCATTTCCGCCAGATTTTGAGTTACAATCATTTTCCCCCCATTATTCCCCTACCCAACCTCCCAGAATAGCAGTCCCACAAGATATCGCTTCCTCCAATCTGCTCTCTCCCATACCTTCTCCCATACCCCCATCGACTTTTCCATTAGAGGAAGATGAATCTTTGTGTCCCAATGCCTGCACATCTTATCTCCCAATTATAGGCAAAAGAGTATTAATAATAGTATTTATATATATATTTGAAACATTTAATGTTAAGACCTCGAATTTCAGATCCATTTCCTTCCTCCCTTGTCACCCATTCCCTCTTGGGAGATAAGTAATTCAGTATATGTTGTACATGTCTAGCTATGCAAAACATTATCATAGTAGATATAATGTACAAGGCTGCTTATAATTCCCTCCCACTCATCCCACCCCCCACCTGGTCCATTCCCTACATGATCCTGTCCCTCTTCTATAGTGGGTACTTCCAACCTCCCCTCACCCCAAGGATGCCCTCCCATCCATCATCCCTCCTCTCATCCCCCTTCCCCCTATCCTGCTGCAGGTTGAGATATCCCATTTAGTATGTATGTCATTTTCTCCCTGAACCAAATTCAATGTGAATGTGGTTTTGCCTTTTTAGCCTTCCTTATTCTCCCCCTCCTTTGCACCCACTTCCCCTACATGAGATAGTTTACCCTACCATGTCTCTCCCCATCTCCTCTTGCCACTTTCCTCTCTCACCTCATAATTTCATCCCTTGAGTACTCTCCCTTCCCAACAAAATCAACCTATGCCCTCTATCCATATATAACTGTAACCATATACACACACATTCACATATGTATTCATATGACCACACCCCTTCTTCCATTATTTTCATAGTGAGAAAGATATCATCAGTCACAGATAGCTTTTCCATATAGGAATGTAAATAGTTCAACTTTGATAAGTTCCTTTTGATTTCTTTTCCCTGATTACCTTCTCAGGCATCTCTTGCTTCTTGCTGTCTGGATGTCAAATTTTCTATTCAATTCTGGTTTTTTCCTCAAGAATGCTTGAAAGTCCTCTATTCCACTGAATGACCATATTTTCCCCTGAAACAAAATACTCAGTTTTGCTGGGTAGGTGACCCTTGGGTTCATTCCCAGTTCTTTTGCCCTCTGGAATATCATATTCCATGCCCTTCGATCCCTCAGTGTAGAAGCTGCCAGGTCCTGGGCTATTCTGATTGTGTTTCCACAATATTGAAATTGTTTCTTCCTGGCCGCTTGTAGTATTTTCTCCTTGATCTGGGGATTCTGGAACCTGGCTATGATATTTCTGGGAGTTTTCTTTTTGGGATCTTTTTCAGGAGGTGATCTGTGGATTCTTTCAACCTCTATTTTGCCCTCTGGATCTAAAACATCAGGGCAGTTTTCCTTGAGAATTTCTTGAAGGGTGATTTCTAGGTTCTTTCCTTGATCATGGCTTTCAGGTAGTCCAATAATTTTTAAATTGTCTCTCCTGGATCTATTCTCTAGGTCAGTGGTTTTTCCCATGAGATATTTCACATTGCCTTCTAATCTTTCGTTTGTTTGGATCTGCTTAACAGCATCTTGATTTCTCATAAAGTCACTAGCTTCCATTTGCTCCAGTCTAACTCTGAAGGAATGAATCTCCTCAGTGAACTTTTGAGATTCTTTTTCCATCTGGCAAATTCGACTTTTTAAGGCATTCTTCTCCTCAGTGCCCTTTTGGGCCTCCTTTGCCATTTGAGCTAGTCTATTTTTTAAGGTGTTGTTTTCCTCAGTCAGGCTGTTGACCCTCATTTCATACTTTTCCTGCATCCTTCTCATTTCTCTTTCCAATTTTTCCTCCACTTCTCTTATTTGATTTTTAAAGTCCTTCTTAAGGTCCTCTATGGCCTGCAACCCACTCATGTTTTCCCCTGGGGCTTTTGGAGCAGGACTTCTGACCTCACAGTCCTTTTCCCGCTCTATGCCCCCAAAATAGGAGTCTAGGGTTGCATTTTTCTGTTTCCTTTGCCTTGGCATGTTGCCACTTAATTGCTTGACTTTTGGGCTTGTTGCCACACTATGGCTTTAAGGCCAGATAGAGGAATTTTCGTCCCGAACGTGTGGGGGGCAACTTCCGTTTCTGGCAAGCTGTAAACCCACCCACAACTTCCACCCTAGATCACAATCCAGATCCAGGGAGGTTAAAGCAAGAGCGATTACCCCCCAAGACTGATCGCTGGATCTCCCCACGATTTGTAGGCTGGGAGCCGGAAATGCCTCTGAAAACTACAAAATGGCGTGTCTCCTCAGCGGCTTCTAGCCCCCAGGGGAGGGAGCTGACGCATTCCCCAAATACAGGTCCCAAAGTCCATAGGACACTAACCTCTTACTTTGTCCTAGGCAAGTCTATGTTGATAATTCTGGCATCTCCACAGTTCCTGGTGTTCTGGGGTTCCTCCAGCTGGCTGCTGGCCCTGCCGCCCTGGGGCTAAAACCTCGGCTCACGTGGACCTGGGCTCGGCTCGGCTCCTGCGCTCTGCGCGCTGCCGGCTCCCAGACCACTGCGCTGGTCCTTCCTGCAGGGTGCTGGGCTGTCCTCAGCGGGAGGTTAGCTTCTCTGTGTCGTTCTGTGGGTGCTGGGGCTCCAGAAGATTTTCAGAGTCCTTTTTTACATAGTTTGTGGAGAATCTGGGGGCAGAGAGGCTTGGACGAGCTGTTTCTACTCCGCCATCTTGGCTCCGCCCCCCGAACCATTGTATTTCTAAGAATAGCTGGGTCATTCAGAATTGATCCTCATATAATATTGCTCTTACTGTATACAATGTTCTCCTCGTTCTGTTCACTTCGCTTTGCATCAGTTCATGTAAGTCCTTCCAGGCTTTTCCTGCAAGCACTCTGTCATTTCTTATAAGCACAATAATATTTCATCACAATCTTATACCACAATTTGTTCAGCTGTTTTCCAGTTGATGAGTATCTTCTCAATTTCCAATTCTTAGCCATTACAAAAAGAGTTGCTATAAATATTTTTATACATATAGGTCCTTTTCCTTTTTAAGAATCTTTTTGGGATAGAGACCTCCTAACTCTATTAGCTGGGCCAAAGGGTATACACAGTTTTATAGCTCTTTAGGTATAGTTCCAAATTGCTCTCCAGAATTGTTGGATAAATTTACAACTCCACTGACAATGCAGTAGTGTCCCAGTTTTCCCACATCTCCTCCAACATTTGTCATTTTCCTTTTCGTTCATATTAGCCAATCTGAGGTGGTGTGAGGTGGTACCTCAGAGTTGTTTTAATTTGTATTTCTCCAATCAACAGAGTTTGAGCATTTTTTCTTATCATTATAGATAGCTTTGATTTATTCATCTGAAAACTGCTTGTTCATATTCTTTGACCATTTATATCAATTGAGGAATGACTTGTATTCTTATAAATTTGGCTCAGTTCCCTATATATTCGAGAAATGAAGCTTTTATCAGAGAAATTTGTTGTAAAAAATTTCCCCAGTTTTCTTCTTTCCTTCTAATCTTGGCTGCATTGGTTTTGTTTGTGCAAAACCTTTTTAATTTAATGTTATCAAAATCATTCATTTTATATCCTGTGATAGTTTATCTCTTATTTTGTCCTAAATTCTTTCCTTACCTACTGATCTGGCAAGAAAACTATTTTGTGTTCTTGTAATTTCTTTATGATAAGTCTTAATGTCTAAATCATGTACCCATTTTAACCTTATTTTGCCATACAGTGTGAGATGTTGGTCTATAATAGGGGTGGGGAACTTGTAGCCTTGAGGCCAAACATGGCATTCTAGATCTTTAAGTGTGGCCTTTTAACTGAATCCATGGATGGATTTGTGGAAATCCATCTATGTTTTCTTTCTCTGACTTGTCTTTCCATGATTTAATTTCAAGACCATTTTTTCTGCCATAGAAGAAATTTGGTAGGATCCCCTCATTCATATTTTGTCAAATAGATCATGTAATATTGGTTTTAATAATTCTTTAAATGTTTCAGGCAATTCACTTTAAATCTATGTGGTTCTGTGCATTGGTCAGGGGGTGGGGGGAATTCATTTATAGTTTGTTCAAGTACTTTTTCTAAGCTTTGCTGATTTAAATTTGTTAATTCTTCTTTTGCTAATCAGTTTATTTTAAAATTTTCACAAATATTGTTTTGTTAATTCTCACTTTTAATTTTTTGACATTGACAATTTGGCATTTATCTTTTTTTTTTTTTGAGGGCAATTGGGGTTAAGTAACTTGCCCAAGGTCACATGGCTAGGTTTTTGTTTGTGTGTGCGTTAAGTGTCTGAGGCCGGATCCAAACTCAGGTCCTTCTGACTCCAGGGCCGATGCTCTACTCACTACGCCACCTAGCCGCCCCCAAGCCATTTATCTTTTAAAAAATAATATTAGTTAATCTTTTATTTATTTTTTCAAACACCTATCATATTTTTATCAATTAATTCATTTTTTTCATCTCTTATTTGATATTTAGAATTTATATTCTGATGTTTATTTAGGGTTGTCTGATATTTCTTTTCTAGTTTTTTAATTGATCTCTTTTATCTTTTGTGTTGATGCAAGTACTTAGAAATAGAAAATTTTCCCTAATAATCATTAGGTCATTAGGGAATGACCAATGTCATTTTCTTTGATGAAATTATTATTTCTATGATTATTTCTTTGACACTCCAATTCTTTAGGATAAAGTTATTTAGTCTCCACTTTTGAATCTTTCCTCAAAGGCTCCTTATTAATTATAATTTTATTGCCTTGAGTTGAGTATAGGATATATTTGACATTTCTGCTTTTCTGCATTTTATTAGGTTTTTATGCCCTAGCATATGGTCAATTTTTGTAATGGTGCCATACCCAGCTGAGAAATCTGTATATTCTTTTCTGTTCCTGTTCATTACTTTCCAGAGATTGGTGATAGCTCACTTTTCCAAAATTCTATTCAAGTCTTTAACTTCTTTCAAGATTTGTATAGGCTATAAAGGGGCACATTGAGGCCCCCAACTACTATAATTTGCTGACTGCTCCTTGCAGTTTGAGAGCCTTTTTCTTCAGATACTTGGAAGTTATACCATACAATGCATAAATATTAAATGTTGATGTTATTCTGTATGCTGCCTTTAAGTTTAGTGTAGTTCATTTGCTCATCTCTTTTAAAAACATTTATTTTTATTGTTGTCTTATTTGGGATTATGGTGGTTATTGCTTCTTTTAAAAATTTACCTAAATCATGATAAATTCTACACTAGGACCTCATTTTTGACTCTCTGTGAAACTTTATTTCAAAGTGTGTTTCTTATAAATAACATATTGTTGCATTCTGCTCTCTAATCTTTCTGTCTTTCTCCTTATGGGTAAGTTCATCCCTTTTATTGTCATGGTTATAATGGTTAATTGTATATTTCCCTTGATCCTATCTTTTTCTTTTTCTTTTCTTTGCCTTCTCCCCCACAACATCTTTCTTTATTAGGAAAGAGGTAGTAAATGAGAAAAAATGTAATACTACTAATATATAATTGAAGTAATCTCTCAGGTGATCTAATTGAGCTGGGTTCCTCTCCAGTCTGTCCTGCTAGCATTTTAACCAGAAATTTGCTTTCAGAGCAGAACAGCCTGTCTATTCAACTGTCTCTGATCTTATTATCTCCAACATTTCCTTCAGTTAGGTATTGATGCTTCTTACCTCCCAGCTAAGTCCTTGGGCCAGGACTTATATCCCCCAGATTGATTGAACTGCTCAGTGATACATTAATGTACCCTGATTGCTTTAGGAAAGCTAGCCACCCATTTGTGGGTGTTTGTGCTTCAGTGGGGGGATCTAAAGAAGATAAGCTTAATCATATTTAATTTGGAGGTCACTTAATGCCTTTGGAATTTCAGTTGCATGAAATACTCTCGTTTCTTTATCCTTTTCATGTCATTCTACAGTAGGATACAGTAGATTGTTTGGAGTATTCTAAAGCCAATAATATGTGAGTATTATTTCATACTGAGTAGAGAAAATAGAGTATATAAATGTTTCTGTTGACTTCAGATTTTAGATATGTGATATCCTGTAGTGTATTGTGGTTTGATAAGGAAATCAGTTTCAACAAACATTTGTTATGTACCTGTTATGTGCAAGGTACTATGTTAGGCGTTGTATTTGAAAGTTTTTCATTTTTTTTTCATATATAGATGAAAATATAATTACCTTGATACCTTCATCCATGCTAACACATGAAGAAAATTGCAGACAAAGAGGTATGTACTTGAAAAATGAATTAATATCATAGGATAAGTAAGTTCAAGCTTATGTTAACCTTTAAGGTAAATTGCTTGATGAGTCCCCTTCTATGAAGTAAATTATCTTTTCTGTGATGGGCAGTTGTTTTTGTGTGTTCCATGCCCTTCTCTAAAGGAGGGCTCTTCTCCAAAAATAGATCTCTTAGCGTTCCTTTTTTCCCCTCTTAGATACTTGGTCAACCTTTTGCTTCTTGATAACCTATGGAAATGCTGCCTATAATTGCAGCTACTAAACTAAGTCATTGAAAAAGACTGTGTAAACTACCCTTAAAATATAAGGACTTATATCTTCAAGGAAAAGCAGTCTTCCATGAACTATCTTACCTGATTTTTTACTCTTCCATCTTGGCGTCCTCCTTAGGGCTTGTGCATGTAGTTATCCTACATAAGTGGTCACCTATGGTCACAACTTTTAGACAACCTTAAAGAAAAACAGACCTATTGAGGTTCTGTCTATCTGTTCTTTCTACCTCCTTGTCTATCTATCTATCTATCTATCTATCTGTCTGTCTGTCTGTCTGTCTGTCTGTCTATCTATCTATCTATCTGTCTATCTATCTCTATCTATTGAGGGAGTGAGATGGAAATCTCCATGGGCAAAACATCTACTTTAAATAAAGCATTCCATGGCGTACCAAAACATTTTCATAGTGAAAACTTTTTGCCAAATTTATACGTATATAAAGTAGGCCTACAGGACAGCAGGCTTGCTACTCTCCTTTGATGCTATGGCTCTCTTTTTGTTCCTTCATTACTCCTTCCTATAGATCATTTCCCACAGTCCCTTCATTACCATCTCTATGCTTCTGTTCCAGATATAATGGGAAGAGTTTTGTATTTGGAAAAAGGAAGCACTTAGGTTTGAATCCCACCTCTACTGGGTGTGAAACCATGAGTCACTTGAGTTTCCTTACAATGTGAAATGGGGAAAATAGTAATACCTTTAATACTTGCCTCACAGAGTATCTGAGGTTCAAGTAATATATGTAAAGAGCTTTGCAAATTTTAAAGTGCTATATAATTGTCAGTAGTAATTCTCATTTTCATGAATATTAGTCATTATTGTTATTATTTTTTACTCTCATCCCTTATAGAGAGGCAGTATAGAGTAGGAGACAGAGTCAACTTCAGAGATAGGGATATCTGGGTTCCAGTCCAAAATCAGATACATATTGACTGTGTGACCCTGGGCAATTCACAGTTGCAGATTTGCATTTAGGTGGAGCTTTCTCACTTCATCAGTGATATTATAGGTCTGCACAAATAGGCTATCCTTTGAAGATTGTGTCTGTTTTATGTATGCATTCAGATTGAGACTGTGGTGTGGATAGGTACACTTCAGCCCATCTTATTGGTAAGCTCCATAAGACCCAAGAGGGGATTAAAAGGAAAAGGTCTTGCTGACTAATCCAGGATCCCAAACCCCTCTCCAAAGCAGTGAGAATTCCATTGAGGAGGCTGTGGTTTTTTTCAAGGCCTCCTACCATGCTATGAATCCACTTCTTCTAGCTCTCTCACCTATTTTAACTATCAGTCACTGTAAAAGAAGGCTACTTGTTGATATGTTGCTCTGTGGTTCTGAAGATGAAGATGTTCTACAGTTGTTTACAACTTTCTTGCCTCATAAAAGTTCTTTGAGGATAGGAAAAAAGAAACCTGTGTTCTAGGTCCTTTTAACCCTGCATATACTGATTATTGACTTACTGGCTAAAAGAATGACAGTGAGTGACTGAAAATCCTACATTCTGGATGGTTTAGATTTGGTTCTTCCTGAAAGTAAGACATCTTAGCAGCCCTCTTAAGCTGTTTCCTTCCACCTTGAGGAATCTATTTCATAAAGCTCATTACTGTGGACAAAAACTCCAGAAAATTGAAGAATAACAGTATGGATGAAAGTTCATGATTTTGAGGAGGCAGATAGGTCAGAGATCATTGAAACCAACTGCTCTCCTCATTTCACAGTCAGTCAGTCAACATTTATTGAATTCAATCTGTAAGCGTTTTGCCAATGAGGAAAGTGATGCCCTGAGAGTATAAGTGACTTTCCCAGGGTTACACAGCTAGTAAGGGGCTGAGACTCGATTTGATCCCAAGTCTTCTTGACTTCAGGTCCAGTGTAGTATCTACTTATTATACTACTTCTTCACAATAGCATGAATACAAAGTTGCTGATTATTATTATTCTACTTTAATATTTCTATCATCTATGCTACTGTGTTTTTATTTCATGAAAATGAAGAAATCCATTCTAGAGATATCAGCGTAAACACCATGGCACTTCACAAAGAAGGACTGTTTGTTTCAGGAAATGTAAGATGTTCTTCTCCCATATTTATTTTCCTTTAGAAAATATGTGGCACAAAATTTCTTTTTCCTGTTCTTCTGACCTAGATTTTAGAATGTTAATTCTTTCAGAATAATATTCTAAATTCTAAATTCCTGTCTTTGTTGTTTGTCTTTTGAAAATGAATAAAGACTTTAAAATATAATCTCAGGGCGTCAAGGTGGCACAGTGAATAGAGCATTGGCCCTGGAGTCAGGAGGACCTGAGTTCAAATCTGGCCTCAGACACTTGATACACTTACTAACCATGTGACTTTGGGCAAGTCACTTAACCTCAATTGCCCTCCAAAAAGCAAAAAAATATATAAAGATGGGGACAAGATGGAAAGGGTGAAGGAGCCACAGTAAAAAAAAATCCCAGATGATTATATTTAATTATATAGCCTTAACTAACTTTTGCTTCCAGGCAACATTAATTGTATATTTCTGTCACTCTTTTTATATTCTTGGGGGTGTTAGTCAGGGCTTTACTACCTCAGCTATTTTCTCAAGGTCAGAGATTTAGAATCAGAAGAGGTCCATTGAGGTCATCCTTTCTAAACCCCCCATTTTATAGATTAGGAATCAGGTCCAAAAAGGGTAAGTTACTTGACCCAAGATCACACAGGTGAAAGAGATGTTGAATATGATCTATTTCTGAATTTATTCCTCACTCTTATGATTATCCATTGTAGTTTATAACTGCAAAAATGAAAAAGAGCCCAGATCAATTGTTACTTTTCAATGTAACATAACAGTCAATACCCTAGTGGCTGTTTAATTCTCTTTTTTAGAATAGAGTAATAAGATTATATATTTTGTCTCTCACTGGGTCAAAATTTTGCTCCTATCTGTAGGAAGGGTTAGCTCTAAGGTACTTCCTGGCAGAAGGTCACTAAAGTAACAGGATGTGGCTATTTCAGTTGCTAAAAATCTTTAACGTGTGTGTGTGTGTGTGTGTGTGTGTGTGTGTACATACACACACACACATATATATGCCTATACATACATACCTATACCTATACATATATATGTATATAGTCATTTCATAAATTCCCAACTGGAACTCTGCCCTGCCTTTCTCAGACTGTTTTAATGCTTTATATCCCCCTTTGGAACTGACTTTCATACCATTTTAACCCACCCCATAAGATAAGAAGTAGACTCTTAGGGAAGAGTTGGCAGTTGGATTTATTTGCTTTGGGCCTATATCCCCAGAGTGATGGAAAGCCCTGAATCCAGATACCTTATAGTTGTCTAATATTGAATTCAATGGGTATGATCAAGGGAATGTAGATATATTAGCTCAAATTCAGTCTTGCTACCAGGAAAAAAAAGACCTCAAAGTCTTCCTGTAGGCAGACTGGCAATATTATCTTTATATACTGAAAGACAGTTAAATTAGCCTGTGTCTGTTTATAAGCAGTAACTATTATTCAGTCAGTTAGTCAACAAACATTTATTATGTGCCAGGCACTGTTCCAGATGCTGGGGATACAAAGATAAAAGACAAAACAGACCTTAATATAAAGGAGTATACATACTGACAAAGAGACAAAATGTATTTGTGTGTATATACACATACTAGATATTATGTGCTCAGGTTTATCTTAGATGCCCAGGAAAATAAAAAAGAAGCTTCTTCCCTTAAAAAATTTAAGAAGACCAGACATGAATAAATGAAACATTAGAGAATATTATAAGGTTGATTTCCACAAGCTATGAAAGCTACAAAAGAAAATCAGTTTTGTTACTTTATCATAAATAGCATTGTACATAATTGGCAGTTTCATACAAACTTAAAAAAAAAACTACTGGATTTCAAGGAAGGAGGGAGGAGATTGATAAGGATTTGGGAAAGGCTTCCTGAAGGAGCTAAGACTTGAACTAATACTTTTTAAAAAAAATAGGTAGAATTTGCTTAAAATGGGAGGGAGGGATGCACTTCTTAAACAGTATGTGTATAGCCACACTCTTTGTTTGACCAGATTAGTGTGGAAAGTCTATTTTACAAGGACAGAAGCTAACACCTGCATTTATTTTCTTATTTTTTACATCAAGGATGGTATTGTGCATTCTTTTACTATCAATGGAATACATTACAGAATAAAAGATTATTTTGATGTGCAAGAGCCTGTAGGAAATATTATATTCTCTCCTGATTATACACTGTTACTGGTTGAAACCATTAAGGTATGGAATATAATGAATTCCTGTTATGAAATGCTAATGCAATGTATCATGGAAAATGTTCCCCTCTTGATGTACTTACAGTCATACATGAATATGTGAGGAATCTGTGAATTCATCTTATGTCAGTAACTCCTAGTTTGGGAACTTCCTGTAAGGCAGATTATATCTAATTTATAACTTAGTAAATAACTTCTAAGGAATAGTCTGAAGTATTGGGACATTAAGCAACTTGCCCAGGAAAATAAAGCCAGTGTCAGAGGAAGGATTTGAAGATCTTCCTGGCTTCAAGTCCAGTACTTTATCTACCATATCATACAATTTCATTTTTAAAAGAGAGTTACTAAACTGGTAGATGAGGGAAATGCAAGAGGGAAGTACAATTTGCCTAGGTTTTAGCAAAGCATTTGATAAAGCATCTCATACTATTTTTATAGAGAAGATGGAGAGATGATATAATTAAATGGATTCAGATGTGGTGAAAAGCCAGCCTCATGAGTATCTCTTGATAGCTCAGTATGGATAGGGAAGGTCTCTAGTGGAAGGGATGTCAGTGATTTAGTCCAATACATATCCTAAATATAATAACATACCTGACAAGCAATTATTTATTCTAATCTCCACTTAAAAGACTTGCAAAGAGGTCTTTCACCTGACAGGGATTTGTCCTTGACCTGAGCTATTTAACATTTTTATCTATGCCTTAGATAAAAGGCACAAATGGCCTACTCATGATATTTGCAAATGCCACTAAGCTGGGAAAGATAGCTAAATACACTTGATGAGAGAGTCAGGATACAAAAAGATCTCGACATTCTAGAGCATTGGGTTTAGTCTACTAAAATGAAATTCATTACACATTTGGGTACAAAAATCAATTTTACAAGCTCAGAATGAAGAGGCATGATTAGATGATAGTAGTTTGCCTGAAAAAGAGGAGTTTTAGTAAACTTGACCCCATAGTCACTCATATAAAAAATGCATTGACACCCTATTCTCCAGTCAGGATCAGGACTGGGGAGATTTAGGTCAAATTGGACAAACCACCAAAATCCTGGTGCTCCCTGCCTTTTTGTTTCTCAATTTTATCTATGAGTTCTCTGATCAGTGATAGGTTTGCCCATTATGTCTCAGTATTCTGCAGAAACCCTTCAAGAGGTAAACGTCCTTACTCTTATTCTATTATTTAAATCTGTTCTTCTACTTAAAAAAATTAATAGTATTTTATTTTTTCCAATTACTATAGTTTTCAGCATTTATTTCTGAAAGACTTTGAATTCCAAATTTTTCTCCCTCATCTTCCCTCCCCTTTCCCCAAGACAGCAAACAATCTGATACAGGTTTTACATGTACACTCAAGTAAAACATATTTCCACATTAGTCATGTTGGGATAGAAGAATTGAAACAAAAGGAAAAAGCTACAAGAAAGGAAAAACAAAAAAGTAAAAATGGCACTGCTATTTTTAAAATCATATTTTTATTTTAAAATTGTTTTTAAATTTAAAAATTATATTTTTAGAGGGGCGGAGCCAAGATGGCAGAGTAGAAACAGCTCGTCCAAGCCTCTCTGCCCCCAGATTCCCCACAAACTATGTAAAAAAGGACTCTGAACAACTTCTGGAGCCCCAGCACCCACAGAACGACACAGAGAAGCTAACCTCCCGCTGAGGACAGCCCAGCAGCCCTGCAGGAAGGACCAGAGCAGTGGTCTGGGAGCCGGCAACGCGCAGAGTGCAGGAGCCCAGCCGAGCCGAGCCCAGGTCCACGTGAGCCGAGGTTTTAGCCCCAGGGCGGCAGGGCCAGCAGCCAGCTGGAGGAACCCCAGAACACCAGGAGCTGTGGCAATTCCAGAATTATCAACATAGACATGCCTAGGACAAAGTAAGAGGTTAGTGTCCTATGGACTTTGGGACCTGTGTTTGGGAAATGCGTCAGCTCCCTCCCCTGGGAGCTAGAAGGCGCTGAGGAGACACGCCATTTTGTAGTTTTCATAGGCATTTCCAGCTCCCAGCCTACAAATCGTGGGGAGATCCAGCGATCAGTCTTGGGGGGTAATCGCTCTTGCTTTAACCTCCCTGGATCTGGATTGTGATCTAGGGTGGAAGTTGTGGGTGGGTTTACAGCTTACCAGAAACGGAAGTTGCCCCCCACACGTTCGGGACGAAAATTCCTCTATCTGGCCTTAAAGCCATAGTGTGGCAACAAGCCCAAAAGTCAAGCAATTAAGTGGCAACATGCCAAGGCAAAGGAAACAGAAAAATGCAACCCTACACTCCTATTTTGGGGGCATAGAGCGGGAAAAGGACTGTGAGGTCAAAAGTCCTGCTCCAAAAGCCCCAGGGGAAAACATGAGCGAGTTGCAGGCCATAGAGGACCTTAAGAAGGACTTTAAAAATCAAATAAGAGAAGTGGAGGGAAAAATTAGAAAGAGAAATGAGAAGGATGCAGGAAAAGTATGAAATGAGGGTCAACAGCCTGACTGAGGAAAACAACACCTTAAAAAATAGACTAGCTCAAATGGCAAAGGAGGCCCAAAAGGGCAATGAGGAGAAGAATGCCTTAAAAGTCGAATTTGCCAGATGGAAAAAGAATCTCAAAAGTTCACTGAGGAGATTCATTCCTTCAGAGTTAGACTGGAGCAAATGGAAGCTAATGACTTTATGAGAAATCAAGATGCTGTTAAGCAGATCCAAACAAATGAAAGATTAGAAGGCAATGTGAAATATCTTGTGGGAAAAACCACTGACCTGGAAAATAGATCCAGGAGAGACAATTTAAAGATTATTGGACTACCTGAAAGCCATGATCAAAGAAAGAACCTAGAAATCACCCTTCAAGAAATTCTCAAGGAAAATTGCCCTGATGTTTTAGATCCAGAGGGCAAAATAGAGGTTGAAAGAATCCACAGATCACCTCCTGAAAAAGATCCCAAAAAGAAAACTCCCAGAAATATCATAGCCAGGTTCCAGAATCCCCAGATCAAGGAGAAAATACTACAAGCAGCCAGGAAGAAACAATTTCAATATTTGGAAACACAATCAGAATAGCCCAGGACCTGGCAGCTTCTACACTGAGGGATTGAAGGGCATGGAATATGATATTCCAGAGGGCAAAAGAGCTGGGACTGAACCCAAGGGTCACCTACCCAGCAAAACTGAGTATTTTGTTTCAGGGGAAAATATGGTCATTCAGTGGAATAGAGGTCTTTCAAGCATTCTTGAGGAAAAAACCAGAGTTGAATAGAAAATTTGACATCCAGACGCAAGAAGTAAGAGATGCCTGAGAGGTAATCAGGGAAAAGAAATCAAAAGGAACTTATCAAAGTTGAACTATTTACATTCCTATATGGAAAAGCAATAACTGTGACTGATGATATCTTTCTCACTATGAAAATAATGGAAGAAGGGGTGTGGTCATATGAATACATATGTGAATGTGTGTGTATAAGGTTACAGTTATATATGGATAGAGGGCATAGGTTGAATTTGTTGGGAAGGGAGAATACTCAAGGGATGAAATTATGAGGTGAGAGAGGAAAGTGGCAAGAGGAGATGGGGAGAGACAGGGTAGGTAAACTATCCCATGTAGAAGAAGCAAGGGGAAGTGGTTGCAAAGGAGGGGAGAATAAGGAAGGCTAAAAAGGCAAAACCACATTCACATTGAATTTGGTTCAGGGAGAAAATGACATACATACTAAATGGGATATCTCAACCTGCAGCAGGATAGGGGGAAGGGGGATGAGAGGAGGGATGATGGAAGGGAGGACATCCTTGGGGTGAGGGGAGGTTGGAAGTACCCACTATAGAAGAGGGACAGGATCATGTAGGGAATGGACCAGGTGGGGGGTGGGATGAGTGGGAGGAATTATAAGCAGCCTTGTACAATATATCTACTATGATAATGTTTTGCATAGCTAGACATGTACAACATATACTGAATTACTTATATCCCAAGAAGGAATGGGTGACAAGGGAGGAAGGAAATGGATCTGAAATTCAAGGTCGTAACATTAAATGTTTCAAATACATATATAAATACTATTATTAATACTCTTTTGCCTATAATTGGGAGATAAGATGTGCAGGCATTGGGACACAAAGATTCATCTTCCTCTAATGGAAAAGTCGATGGGGTATGGGAGAAGGTATGGGAGAGAGCAGATTGGAGGAAGCGATATCTTGTGGGACTGCTATTCAGGGAGGTTGGGTAGGGGAATAATGGGGGGGAAATGATTGTAACTCAAAATCTGGCGGAAATGAATGATGTAAAACAGAAGTTAATAAGCATTTGTTTAAAAAAAAAGAAAAAATATATTTTTATTTCATTAAATATTTCCCAATTAAAAAAAAATGCATTGTCCTCTATTCATGAATCCCTTGGTCACTTGATCTTCTACTGTTTTTTACTGGGTCACACTTAACATGTACCCTCTTTGGACAAGGGACTGAATGCTGTTAGAGGAAATCATGCATGTTTTACATGATTTCACATGTATAATTTTTAGAAAAAATTTAAACTTATTTTAAATTTAAATACAAAATAAGAAAATATTGCCATACACAGAGGAGAACATAAGAGAGGATTTAATATAAAACAAATTTATATTTCAAAAAAAACCAATATAATAAATAATTCACATTGTTTTCAAAGCTGTCCAGCTTTTCTTGCTTCCTTGTAGTTTTTCTTTCATTCTCTTCTGCGTACTTTTTACTTTATTTTTCTCCTCTATCCCCAGCAAAGAAGGCAACAATTAAGCATTATGTATGTATATACACACATTACATAGATATCTATAAACATATACATGCATACATACATTTGCACTTATACACATTTATGAAAGACCGTACTAGGCTTATTTCCTCTTGTCATCTGTTTCTCTGAAGGTGGATAGCATGTTTGATAAGTCCAAGTCTTTCCACATTCTTCTAAATCAACCATTTCATCATTTCCTACACCAGAGCAGTATTCTAACCCAATCACATTCTATCTGAGAGATTGTCTATGAAGGTTTTTCCCCAAATTTTCTGCATTCCTTCTATTCTTGACCGCCTAGGTTTTATCTATACAAGAAAATTTTAACTTAAAATAATCAAAATTATCCACTTGACACTTCAACAATGCCCCCTCACCTTATAGGTTAAAGTCTGATATTACTGAATCTGCTTCCTTTACATCCTTTTTATCTCTGGTTTCTTTAAAGTTTCTGACATTTTGTTCTTCCAAATGAACTTTGTTATTATCTTTTTCTTACTAGGTAAGCTAATTTTTCATTAATTTAATTAGGATGGCATTACATAAATAGATTAGTAAGGTAAAATTGTCATTTTAAAATTACATTGCCTTTACCTATCCATGAACAGTAAATATTACTTTAGTTATTTAGATCTAACTTTATTTGTATAAAAGTATTTATGTTATATTAATATAGTTCCTGCTTCTGTTTTGGCAGGTATACCCTCAGGTATTTTATACTGTCTAGTTATTTTAATGGTCTAAAACAATATTGAATAACATGGCTAACACATAGTATAGTTTCCCTATTTTTCTCTTTTGATTAAATCTATTTTAGTTTCAATTTTGTCTGAGATTATAATTACTACTCTTGCTTTTTTTACATAATACATTCTACTCCTGGCCTTTATTTTATGTTTATTGTGTAGCTCTCATTTTTATATCATTTCCTGAAAGCAACATATTGTTGAATTCAGATTTTTAACCTATCAGTTTTCATTTTATGGGTAAATTCATCCCACTGATATTCTAAGCTATAATTACTTGTTGTATATTTTCTCCTTCCTATTTTGCCTCACTGCCCTTACCCTATTTTTATACCTCCTCATTCCTCTGCTTTACTTCTACCTCCTATTTTGCCCTCCTATTCCTTAACATACCCACCCCTCCAGGGATCCCTCCCTTATCCTCTCCTCTTACCCAATCTCCTACCCTCTTGTTTCTTTCTGAATTTAGAAGACTTTAATACTCTTCTAGATAATATATTTTGTTACCTCTTTAACCCATTCCTGATGAGAATAAAGTTTCATCACTACCTATTCTCTCCTCCACTAGCTCCTTCTGTATATATTTTTTTCTTTTTTTGCCTCATTTATATGAGGTAATTGCTCTTTTTTATCTCTCCCAACAGTTTTGATTTTTTTAGAAACACCCCAACATACTCAGCTCAGCCCAAGCCATTCTTTCAAACTATCCAAATAAAAATGACAGTCATAAAAGAACATCTTAACATATAAGAAGTAAACAATTTGACCTTACTTGACTCCCTTATAATTGGTGCTTAATGTTTACCTTATATTTCTCCTGGATGTTATATGTTGAATTTTCCCTTAAATTCTGCTATTTTGTCACTAATATTCTACAAGTCTTTTATTTTGTTAAATATTCATTTCTTCCCATTCAGGATTGTTTTTAACTTTGCTGGGTAAGTTACCCTTGGTCATAACCCCAGTTCTTCTCTCTTTGATATATAGTATCCCAAGACCAATTGTCCTTCAATGTACTAGCTGCTACATCTTTTGTAATCCTTATTGTAGCCCTATAATATATTTTTTTATTCAAACAAATGCTTTATTAACTTCTGTTTTACATCATTCATTTCTGCCAGATTTTGAGTTATAATCATTTCCCCCCCCACTGTTTTTCACCTACCCTCCCAGAACAGCAGTCCCGCAAGACATCGCTTCCTCCAACCTGCTCTCTCCCCTATCCTCTCCCACACCCCCTTCGACCTCTCCATTAGAGGAAGGTGAATCTTTGTGTCCCAATGCCTGCACATCTTATCTCCCAATTACAAGCAAAAGAGTATTAATAATATATATATATATATATATGTATATATATATATATATATATATATATATATATATATATATATATATATATATATATTGCTCTTTGGAGGGCAGTTGGGTTTAAGTAACTTGCCCAAGGTCACATGGCTAGGTTTTTGTTTTTGTGTGTGCGTTAAGTGTAGGAGGCTGGATCCGAACTCAGGTCCTTCTGACTCCAGGGCCGACACTCTACTCATTGTGCCACCTAGCCGCCCCTACTTATATATATTTGAAACATTTAATCTTAAGACCTTGAATTTCAGATCCATTTCCTTCCTCCCTTCTCACCCATTCCCTCTGGGGAGATAAGTAATTCAGTATATGTTGTACATGTCTAGCTATGCAAAACATTATCATAGTAGATATATTGTGCAAGGCTGCTTAGAATTCCCTCCCCCTCATTCCACCTCCCACCTGGTCCATTCCCCACTTGATCCTGTCCCTCTTCCATAGTGGGTACCTCCAACCTCCCTTCCCCCCAAGGATGCCCTCCCATCCATCATCCCTCCTCTCCTCCCCTTTCCCCCCATTCTGCTGTAGGTTGAGATGTCCCACCTAGTATGTATGTCATTCTCTCCCTGAGCCATATTCAATGAGAATATGGTTTTGCCTTTTTGCCTTCCTGTTCTTCCCCTCCCCTGCAGCCACTTCCCCTTGCTTCTTCTACATGAGATAGTTTACCCTACCATGTCTCTCCCCATCTCCTCCTGCCACTTTCCTCTCTCACCTCACAACTTCACCCCTTGAGTATCCTCCCTTCCCAACAAATTCAACCTATGCCCTCTATCCATATGTAACTGTAATCATATACACACACATTCACATATGTATTCATATGACCATACACCCTTCTTCCATTATTTTCATACTGAGAAAGATTTCATCAGTCACAATTGTTTTTCCATATAGGAATGTAAATAGTTCAACTTTGATAAGTTCCTTTTGATTTCTTTTCCCTGATTACCTTCTCAGGCATCTCCTGCTTCTTGCATCTGGATGTCAAATGTTCTATTCAATTCTGTTTTTTTCCTCAAGAATGCTTGAAAGTCCTCTATTCCACTGAATGACCATATTTTCCCCTGAAATAAAATACTCAATTTTGCTGGGTAGATGACCCTTGGGTTCATTCCCAGCTCTTTTGCCCTCTGGAATATCATATTCCATGCCCTTCGATCCCTCAGTGTAGAAGCTGCCAGGTCCTGGGCTATTCTGATTGTGTTTCCACAATATTGAAATTGTTTCTTCCTGGATGCTTGCAGTATTTTCTCCTTGATCTGGGGATTCTGGAACCTGGCTATAATATTCCTGGGAGTTTTCTTTTTGGGATCTTTTTCAGGAGGTGATCTGTGGATTCTTTCAACCTCTATTTTGCCCTCTGGATCTAAAACATCAGGGCAATTTTCCTTGAGAATTTCTTGAAGGGTGATTTCTAGGTTCTTTCTTTGATCATGGCTTTCAGGTAGTCCAATAATTTTTAAATTGTCTCTCCTGGATCTATTTTCCAGGTCAGTGGTTTTTCCCATGAGATATTTCACATTGCCTTCTATTCTTTCATTTGTTTGGATCTGCTTAACAGCATCTTGATTTCTCATGAAGTCATTAGCTTCCATTTGCTCCAGTCTAACTCTGAAGGAATGAATCTCCTCAATGAGCTTTTGAGATTCTTTTTCCATCTGACAAATTCGACTTTTTAAGGCATTCTTCTCCTCATTGCCCTTTTGGGCCTCCTTTGCCATTTGAGTTAGTCTATTTTTAAGGTGTTGTTTCCTCAGTCAGGCTGTTGACCCTCATTTCATACTTTTCCTGCATCCTTCTCATTTCTCTTTCCAATTTTTCCTCCACTTCTCTTATTTGATTTTTAAAGTCCTTCTTAAGGTCCTCTATGGCCTGCAACCCACACGTGTTCCCCTGGGGATTTTGGAGCAAGACTTCTGACCTCACAGTCCTCTTCCCGCTCCATGCTTCGACCCTCCTTGACCCCAAAGTAGGAGTCTAGGGTTGCATTTTTCTGTTTAATTTGTTTCCTTTGCCTTGGCATGTTGCCACTTAATTACTTGACTTTTGGGCTTGTTGCCACACTATGGCTTTGCCGCCAGATAGGGGAATTTTCATCCCAAACGCGTGGGGGGGCAACTTCCATTTCTGGTGAGCTGGAAACCCACCGACGACCTCCACCCCAGATCACAATCCAGATCCAGGGAGGTTAAAGCAAGAGCGATTACCCCCCAAGACTGATCGCTGGATCTCCCTATAGTTCACAGGCCAGGAGCTGGAGCTGCCTCTGAAAACTACAAAATGGCGTGTCTCCTCAGTGGCTTCTAGCCCCCAAGGGAGGAAGCTGACGAGTTCCCCAAATACTGGTCCCAAAGTCCATAGGGCACTAACCTCTCACTTTGTCCTAGGCATGTCTATGTTGATAATTCTGGAATCGCCACAGCTGCTGGTGTTCTGGGGTCCCTCCAGCCAGTTGCTGGCCCTGCCGCCCTGGGGCTAAAACCGCGACTCAGGCCGATCAGACCTGTGCTCGGCTCCCTGCGCTCTCTGTGCTCTCCTGGCTCCCAGACCGCTGTGCTGGTCCTTCCTGCAGGGTTGCTGGGCTGTCCTCAGCAGGAGGTTAGCTTCTCTGTGTCGTTCTGTGGGTGCTGGGGCTCCAGAAGTTGAGAGTGCCCTTTTACATAGTTTGGAGGAAATCTGGGGGCAGAGTGGTTTGGACGTGCTGTTTCTACTCCGCCATCTTGGCTCTGCCCCGAGCTCTATAATATTTAAATTGTTTCCTTGTTGCTTCTAATATTTTCTCCTTAACCTGAGAGCTTTGAAACTTAGGTATGATATTCGTGTAAGTCTTCCTCCTTGGATCTCTTTCAGGTGGTGAATGGTAGATTTTTTTTTCTATTTCTGCTTTGCCTTCTCATTTTAGAACTTCAGGGCAATTTTCCTTAATTTCTTGTTTTTTGGGTGGTGGGGGGCAATTGGGGTTAAGTGACTTGCCCAATGTCACATGGCGTGTGTGTGTGTGTGTGTGTGTGTGTGTGTGTGTGTGTGTGTGTGTAAGTGTCTAAGGCAGAATTTGAACTCAGGTCTGTCTGGAGAGAAATGAAAACTTCTCAGAACTTCCCTCTCCCTTCCCCTATTCCTTCTGCTGTTAATCAGCAGCAAGCCCTTTCAGTAGGCTTTCAGATTTCTTGCCTCTGCAGGTCCCTCCTCCCGGCCAGTGGGGGTCAGGGATAGTCTGAGCTCACTCCTCCCCATTGCTTTAGGACCTTTCCCCACCTTTCCCTTGCTGTCAGTCAGCATCCTTTTTCTTTGTAAGCCATAATGGCAGGCTCCTCTGTTGTTTATTTTCGTGCCAAGACTTGAGCCCACCTCTCAGCCAATGGGAGAAGGGGCCCTGTTAGGGTATAAATTTTTGTTCTGCCTTTTGTAATGTGCCTCTTCTTCATGATAAGTCATGAGGAAGACCACCCTCTTCACCTGGCAAAGAGAATAAATTCCTGTTCTTATCCTAAGAAATCTCCATGTTCTTGATTAAATTTAAGATGAGGTTTTTTCATCACAAACAGGTCCTCCTGACTCTAGGGCTGGTGCTCCATTCACTAAATTTTCCTTAATTTCTTTTAATAGTGTATCAATATTCTTTTTTAATTATAATTTTCAAGCAGTCCAACTATTCCTATGTTATTTCTCTTTAATATGTTCTCCAGATCAGTTGTGTTTCTGATGAGATGGTTCATATTTCTTTTATTTTTTCATTCTTTTGATTTTGTTTTATTATTTCTGTGTCTTAGAATGTCATTAGCTTCCCTTTGCCCAATTCTAGTTTTCAAGAAATTATTTTCTTAAGTTTTTGATTCTTTTGTTTGTTTGTTTTTTGCTTTTTGGAGGGTAGTTGGGGTTAAAGTTTTTGATTCTTTATTTCAAGTTGGTTGGGTTTCTTTTATAGTTTTCTTGGATTACTCTTTTTTCCCTAATTTTTCCTCAATCTCTCTTATTTGATTTTTAAGGTCCTTTTAAAGTTCTTCTAAAGAAATCTTTTTGTGCTTGGGACTATTTGATGTTTCTCATTGAAAAAAGGAGTGGCTTTTTTAGCTACATTATCTTTCTCTGAATATGTACCAGTATCTTCTCTATCATAGTTAGCTATTTATTGTTGGGTTCTTTCTCCTTTGCTTGCTCATTTTTAGTTTATTCTTTTATTCTGTTTTGTTTTTAGCAGCTGTTAGTGTGACCAAGTTCTAGTCCTGAGGTATGGAGAATAATGCTCCAGCCTCAGGTCCTTCTTACTGTTTTTTTTTTTTCCTGAGGTCAGTCCCAGGGCTCAACCTTGGGCTCTCCTCTCTATTCCTAAACCACAACCAGAGCCCAGGATCATACAGTCCCACAAATGATCTTACTCCCTGTAGTCCCTCTAGTGGCTACAAACTACAGCTTTCCTCTCTGCTCTGGAACTGAAACCAGAGACTCTGTTCTCCTGCAGGGGCCCACAGCCAGCAGGGTCTGTCTGCTACTGCACTCACCAGGTGTGTGCTAGCTCCTTCTCCCCTGCAGCAGCAGCCCCACCATGGATATGTCTGGTCAGCACAGCTATGCTTGACATCCTTCAAAAGTGGAAGGTAATGGGGTGGCTAGGTGGTGCAATGAATAGAGCCCTGGAGTCAGAAGGACCTGAGTTCAAATCCAGCCTCAGACACTTAACATCAAACTAGGCATGTGACCTTGGGCAAGTCACTTAACCCCAACTGCCCTACCACCCCCCACAAAAAAAGAAAAAAAAGAGGAAGGCACTTCAGCTCTGCAGGGACAATTGATGCTATCCACCTGAGTTTCTTACTCTGTACTTCTTTGTTCCTTCACCAACCCTTTTCTCCTTTGTTCTGATAGAATACAATAGCTCTTTTCTTGTCACAGACAATCCTTCCCCCATCTCTACAATCTTAGCCCCTTAGGGACTTTGTATCCTCAATGAACCCTTGATGAAGGAAGGAAGGAAGGAAACAAGCATTTATTAAGCACCTATGTGCCAGGCATTGTATTAAATGCTTTGATACTTTTATTTCATTTGATCCTCACAATAACACTGTGTTATTATCCCCGTTTCACAGTTGAGGAAATAGACAAACAGAGGTTGTGATTTGCCCAGAGTAACACAACTAGCAAGTGTATTTGAATTAAGGTCTTCCTGGGCCCATGCCCAGTGCCATCTAGCCACTTTAGTTATACACTAGACCCATAGTTGTTTCTTCCTCTTTCAAGAAATTCAGCACATGAGTTATAGTCTTCCTCTATGCCCGAATTTCTTTGCTTTTTGGAGACTTCAATATTTATGTCAGTGTCTCTTCAAACACCTACCAGTTTATCATCCTCCTCAAATCCCATGACCGCCAGCTTCATTCTATCTCAGTCACACAGAGGTATAGGCATTGATTACTTCTTCAAGCTTATGTCTACCATGTGTCAGGCACTGTGTGAGCTGTTCAAAGTCCAAAGACAACAATAAAACAGTCCTTGGCCTAAATGAGCTTCTATTCTGTTGGGGGGTGGGGGAATAACATATACACAGAATAGTGTGTGTGTGTGTGTGTGTGTGTGTGTGTGTGTGTGTGTGTGTGTGTACTTAGGGGGCAGCTAGGGGGCACAGTGAATTGAGCACTGGACCTGGAGTCAGGAAGACCTGAGTTCACATATGGGCTCAGCCACTTACTATTTGTGTGACCCTGGGAAAAAAAATCACTCAACCCTGTTTGTCTTAGTTCCTCATTTGTAAAATGAACTGGAGAAGGAAATGGCAAACCACTCTTATGTTTCTATGCCAAGAAAATCCCAAATAGAGTTGTGAAGAGTTAGAAATGACTAAACAACTATGTATCTATAGATATTTATCTATATGTATATGTATACACATATATGTATATGTATACACATATACATATAATGTGTGTCTGAGAAAGGCAATGTAGTGTATTAGAAAAAGCATTTAGTTTGGAGTCAGAAGACCTAGGTTTAAGTTCGCCTTTAACATCTACTAGCAAGGTTCTTCATCTGTAACAAGGGGATAATATGGTATCTCACATGATAGATGTGAATCACCATGCAAATCTTAAAATTCTACATAAATGCTATTACTACTATTATCATCTTTAAAAAATAGTAGTAAATTTCTGGTCAAATCTGGTACCTCGACCTTTCAGGAAAATAGAAATGTCTATGCTTCAGTTTTAGACTTAGCTCTTTGAAAGGTGAGTTGATGCCTTTAAGATCTGAATTTATAATGTGTAAAAGAAGTCATGGACTTACCATTTTGTTACATTGTCCCTTCCCTCCCTTATTTCAAAGTTTAAAAAAGAAAATCCAATGTTATATTTCCTTAAGAAGTTCTAGAAAATTATTTATTTTCAAATGATTTTTAAAATATGCTTTACAGGGATCAATTTACACCTATACTTTTGGTGAAGAACCAAAAGTTAAAACAGTCTTGGATGCGTATGGTGGCAATATACAGGCAATTGACTTTGTCACACCTGGAAACAAATACTGCATGGTGAGTATTTTTCTCATCTGTCACAGGATATAGTAGAGTTGAAATGTTTAAAATGTAAATACTTCAATATAAAAAATTTAATTATGTATCAGTATTGGAAACTGTCTCTGAACTAAATGTTTGCAAGTATGTGAAAAGGAATAAGATCTTGAAGATTTTGGTTGGAAATTAAATTTATTAGTTCATAATCTTCCTCAACAAGTGTGAATTGATATTATCATAATGTTAAGACCTTGATGTTATTTCGTTCCTGAAAATAAAAAAAAAGGAAGCAAGAGATCATATGAGAACATCCCTTATACTAACTTTCCAGAGAGGCATTTCAGTACATTATTTGCAATAGTTCAATATTCAGCAAACTTAAGGTTTGTTTATCTCTAGTTAAAGTGACATATTTACATCTGAGGATTTAAAAACTTCAAAGTGAAGTTACTGAAATATGTTTATCACAGGGAAAGGAAGAAAACACCCTTATCAACATATTGTTCCAATCTCTTTGGACCAAGCTGCTAGACACATTGTAGCCAGTGGATTATTCCCTTCAGTGTCTCTGATGCTGTACTTGGGATCAGATTTAAAAAAAAATGTCTTTCTCTACTCAGATACTCTACCAGCAGGTTCATCGGTTGTGGTGTAAAGAGCACTGACTCGAAACCAAGACTGAATTCTGCCTTTTGCTGGCTGTGTTACTTTCATCTCTGCTGTGCCTCAGTTTTCTCATCTCTGTAAGATGAGGTGAGGGGAGTTTAGGGTTAGACTAGATAAATTCTAAGATTCCTTCCAGCTCAAAATCCTATGACAAATATAATTAGTTTTGAATTTTAGGTAATCAGAAGGAAATGTTTGATATCCAGAATCTCTTGTGTAAGAACCTTTTCTGTTTTTAAGGAATGTCCAAACCAATAAAATTCTTTTTAAGAGCTTAACAACAAGGTGCTATGTAACTGATCTTGTCACTTTGTTAGATATTCACTTATCAGACCATTTTTTCCCCATTATTGTCTAAAAGAGGTGTCAGGTCTCAAAATTCTATGAAATTCTACTTAGTGCTAATTCTATGAAAGAACAAAAATATAGTAGCAAATTTTGATATTTTTTAAAAAAGAACTTTGGCAGATTTTTTTAAAAATCCACACATGTTCACTAGGCAAAACTTATTCCATTATCTTATTAGTCAATTTCTAGCTTAAAATATCACATATTTAATCTATTTAATTATTATAAGCTTTTAAAAAATGTAGTAAAGGTATTGTCCAATGCATCTTTAAATTCATCTTTTAAATTCATCTTGATTGAATTGTCCTTAGTATATATAAATGATAGTCATGGCCCATTTTCAAGCTATAACTGCACAGAGGCTGACTTTTCTTAACAGTATATGGAAAAAGTTCACTTTTCATTGAAAACAATTTTTATGCTTATGCTTGTGTGGGACATAAATACCCTTACTAATAACTGGCAGAGACTTAGAAAATTGTTGTAAAAGCAGAGAAGTCTTCATTGTGCTTTCTCAAGAAAGGGCACTCCCAGAGCAGCTAAAATGGGCCTGACCAAGGAGTGCAAGTTGCAGAAGCTTACAGATTTCTTTTATCATAATCCTAAAACCATCTCCAACCCCTGTCCTACCTTACCATTGGTTGGTAAGGCAAGCTCACAATCTCCTTACTAATACTAATTAATTAGCACAAAGCAATCTCATTTACCATAATTATTACTAATGAGGCTCTAATGTTGTTAGATAACATACATAATACATGAGGTTCACTAAGTAAGCACAGTAACAAACCCTGAATACTGAACTTAGTTACAAAGTATAAAGAAGAAATAAGCATCTAATAGGATATTCAGAATGGGGAAACTTCACTGCAAGTCACATGGTTTGTTTTTTTTAATTGCTTGTGTGTTAAAGTCAATAACCACTTTAGGAGAAATCTGTATTTGGTCGTTAGAGAATGGATCTCCTGTCAGCAAATTAAACCTTAGGACTGAGGTATGTATACTTAAGGGGTAGGTAATTTTCATGTTGAGTTCAATACAAGTTTGTGTCTTCATTTTCACATGATCTTATTTTCTTAGAAAATGACTTCGTTTATCAATTTGAATGTATTTATCTTTTGCTGTTCTGCAGTAACTTTGGTATATGTAAGTGTACTCTAAAGTTATGCAATTGAATACCACACAAAACACTGCTTGTATTTCACCAAAATATAATATGATATTATTAGTGTTTCAAAGATGAAATTTCATTAAGTGTAATATCAAATTGCAGCATCAGCAGGAAGAAGTGAAGGAATGATTTATATATATATATATATATGTATATATATGTTTCTTGTCATTATTAATATTTTGTTCATGTCCATTGGGTACATGGCACAGTTCTAGGTATTATGAAACTCTGACAGTGATGCTGTCCCTTCCCTTTATAAGATTATGATCTCAATTAAAAAAGTAGACTGTGACACTAAACCTTACACCTAAGTAGGAGGATTACAGGGGATTAAAAAGCCAGAGAATGAAGTTTAAGGGGGTTAAATCATAAAAGAATTGAAATTATAAATTCTTTCCCTAAACTTGTAAAAGACAGGAAATCTCCATGATCTATTTAAATATGACTCAGCTTTGACATTTAGTTGTTTTTGTTTAGAATCAAAGACTTTTAAAATTTGAAAGAACTTCATAGATCATTTAGTCCAATCCCTTCATTATACAGCACGCAAGGTCTGAATCCTGACTGAGCAGCCTGTCTACTGCACAATGCTGCTTCCTTTCTTTGGGGGATGGAGGAAACAGAAGGAATATAGAAGAGCCATTTCTGTATTCAATGTTCAGTATTTTTTCTACTGCATGAACTATACATGTGTATCCTAGACGAGATTAATAGTAGCCTAGGTTTCTTATGCAGTGTAGTCCACATCCTCTTTTTTAAGGATTCAGCTACCTGCTAGTTAGGAGAAACAATGCAGCAATGGTGACATTTTCTTTTTATTGTGCCTTGGATAGTGCCACTTTTTGGTGTTTCATGACCTGGTTATCCCTAAGTTTGGCTTAGAACTTTGAACAATATCTGACTATAGTTGAAGAATTAAGAGGGCATAACAATAAGCAGCATATCATTATCTATCTTTGTAATACCCTAACACATAATAGAATGATCATTTAAACTGATTATTCAAAACATTTTTGAATAATTTATTTTATAATTCCATATTGGAAAAGACTTAACCTGGGTCCATTAAGCTCTATTAAATGTGTATTTTCCTAGGTGCTTAAGTGAAGATGCAAAACATACAGAAGACTTAGAACTTGCCTTCTAAGTTATTATTACCTATTTGAAGAAATTATTTACCCATATGAAACAACTGGAATATTATACAAGTCATGGTAGATAAAGATCTATGTTCTTGAACGGGCAGTATGTTGTTTAGTCTTCAGTTATGTTCAACTCTTTGTGACCCTGTGGACCATGCTGTCCATGGAGTTTTCTTGGTAACAATACTGGAGTAGTTTGCCATCTAGTCGATTAAGGAAAACAGAGGTTAAATGACTTGTCCAGGGTCACACGGATGGTAAGTGGCTGAGCCCAGATTTGAACTCAGGTCTTCCTCACTCCAGGCCCAGCTCTCTATCTGTTGAGCCATCTAGCTGCCTTTAGAGGTAGTATAGTATAGTAAAAATGTAATGTAGTAGAAAACACTCAGAAGTGACTTCTGAGTCTCATGAGACCTGTATTCTGTTTCTGGTGCAGCTTCTCTATGAACTTGGTCAAGTTAGTTCATCAGTTAACATGCTTTTATTAAATGTTTACTGAATGCCAGGCATTGTGCTAAGTGCTGATACAAAGAAAGATAAAACTACTCCTTTCCCTCAAGATGTTCACATTTTGATGGGGGATATAATTTGCAAAAAACTACATATATATTATATGATATATATGTATATACACATACATACACACATATATGGAGAGAGAGAGAGAGAGAGAGAGAGAGAGAGAGAGAGAGAGAGAGAGAGAGAGAGATGAAATAAGCCTGGGAAATTAAGATTTAGAGTTGAAGGGGCAGTGCCTTTCAGGCTTGGAGTATAGCCAGTGCAAAGGCACAGAGGTGGGAGATGGAGTATCATGCTTGAAGAGCAGCAAGTAGCCTAGAGTAGCTGGATTTTAGAATGCATGGGGGAGAATAAAGTATGAGAAGTCTGAAAATGAAAAAAACTGCCACAAAGAACCTTAAATGCAAAACAGTGGCATTTGCACTTTATCCTAGAAGTAATAGGGAGCCACTGGAGCTCAGTGAGTAGGAGGTGACATGGTCAGAATTATTATGCTTTAGAAAAATCACTTTGGTAGCTAAGTAGAGAATGGATTGGAATGGAAAGAGACTTGAGGTAGACCAATTGTGAGGATATTGCAGTAGTTAGTTCATGTGACTGGGGATGAGGACTTGCACTAGGATGGCAGCTGTACAATTGGAAAAAAGATGATAATATGCAAGAGATGTGAAGGCAGAAACAATATGATTTCACAACAGATATGTGGAGTGAGTGAAAGTAAAGACTCAAGGATGACAATGAGGTTGCAAACCTGGGTGAATAGGATAATAGTGGTACTCCTGATAGTAATGGGGACATGTGCAAGGGGGTAGGGAGTGGGGGTTGGAGGAATAGAATAAGTTCTATTTTGTATATGTTGAGTTTGAGATTCCTATGGAACATCTGGTTTGAGATGTCCAGTAGACAGTTGGAGATGTGTGACTAGAAGAGAGATTGCTGCTGGATTTGTAGAACTGGGAATCTATGTAAAGATATGATGATTGAACTCATAGTGGCTTATCTGTTACCAAATGAGAGAGCATAGGACAAAAAGAGAAGAGGCCTCAGGTAGGGCCTTGGGGAACATCCATAGGTGGTGGGAATAACAGGGATGAAGAATCAGCAAAAGAAACTGAAAAGGAGCATTCAGACAGGTATGAAGAAAACCAAGAAAGAGAAGTGTCCGAAAAACAACAGAAAAAGAGAATAACTACAGGGAGAGAGATGATTAACAAATTATGGAGAGAGGTCAGGAAGGATAAAAATTAAGAAAAGACTATTTGATTACAAGTAAGACATCATTGGTATCTTTGAACAGGGTAGTTTTCAATTGAACGATGTGGTTCATAAACTAGATTACAGGGCGTTCAGAAGAAAATGAGAAAATAGGAAAGGGAATCATTTAGTGCAGATCACTTTCTCAAAGAATTTAGTCAAGAATTAGAGGATGGATATAAGTACTAGCAGGGAGGGGTTGAATCAAGTGAGTTTTTTTTTTAATGGGGAGACATGGGCATGTTTGTAGACAACAGAGATAGAGGCAGTAGATAGAAAGACTGAATGTTTTAAAGAGGAGAAATGATAATGGGCATCTGCTGGAAAAGAAAGGAAGTAATGTGATTAAGGGGGCATGTAAAGCAGGTTGCCTTGGCAAGGAGAAAGATCACTTCTTGATCGTAGACTAGAGTGAAGGAGAATATAGTGGGGGAAGATGTTTAAATGATGTGAGATGAGGAGAAAGGAAGAATACAAGGCTTTTGGTGAACAGTCTCTATTCTGAAAAATAAGTTTTTATTGGTATTTTACATTTCTCACATCACTATAGTTACCCGAATTTTCTCCACGTTACCCCCTATCCCCGAAGCCAACCCACTGACAAATAGTTTTTCAGGGAGGATAAATGAATGAGCACAACTGATTTATACATTGCAAAATTCTTAAAATCTGTGCAATATATAACATCCGTGGACTTCCCACCTCCACAAGAGGGTGGCTTGGAGATGTCTTCTCATCTCTTCATTTGAGTTCTGCTTATAATTTTGTTACATTTACTTTTGACTTTTTGGTGTGGTTCTTTTCATTTACATTGTGGTAGTAGCTGTGGATGTTGTTTTCTTTACTCTGCTTACTTCACTCTGCATTTATTCATGTAAATTTTTTCTTGCTTTCTTGCATATAAATCATTTCTTCCAACACAGCAAAATTCCATTACATTCATGTACCTCAATTTGTTTAGCCATTCCCCAATTGATGAGTATCTACTTTGTATCCAGTTCTTAGCATAAAAAAAATGTTGCTGTAAATATTTTGGAGTATATGAGGACTTTCTTCTTATTTATGGCTTCCCCTGTGGTACAAACTCAGCAGTGGAGTATCTGTTTCAAAGGGTATGGGCATTTTAATCACTTTATTTGCATAATTCCAAATTGCTTTCCAAAATGGTTATACCATTTTACAGATCCACCAACAATGCATTAGTATGCCTATTCCATAACATCTGTAACATTGACTATTGCCATTTTGGGTCATTTTTACTAATTTGCAGAATGTGAGGTAAAATCTTAGGGTTGTTTTAATGTGCACTTCTCTTATTAGTGATCTGAAGCATTTTTTAAAAAAGCAATTGGGGTTAAGTAACTTGCTCAAGGTTACATGGCCAGTCATTATTTGTGTGTGGGTGCTCATTTTCTGAGGCCGGATTCGATCCCGGGTCATCCCAACTCCGAGGCCGGTGCTCTTACTCACTGCGCCACCTAGCCGCCCCTATCTGAAGCATTTTTTGATATGGTTGTGAATACTTTGCAATTCTTCTTTTGAGAACTGTTTATTCATATAATTTGGCCATTTATCTATTGGGGAATGGCTATTAGTCTTATGTATTTATATAACTTGGATACCCAACTCCTATCAGAGAAATTTGATGCAAAGATTTTCCCATTTGACTGCTTCCTATTCTGTATGAATTAGTATTGTCTGTGCAGAAACTTTTCAGTTTTATGTAATCAGAGTTATCTAGTTAATCTTTTGTAGTTGGCACTTTGAGAGGTATATGATCTGTTTCTCTTCTAATTTTTAATAGTATGATTTTAAATATTATGGTTTATATCCATTTGGAATATATTGTAGAATATGGTAAAAGATGTTGGTGTAAGCCTAATTTCTGTTAGACTGCTTTTCAGTTTTCTCAACAGTTTATCATATAGGGAGTTCTTTCCTAGGTTATTTTTGTTTTTTGCTTTCTTAAACAGTGAATTTTTGAGTTTCCTTGTTTCTGATTCTTCCCAGTCTGTTCCATTGATCTACCTCTTTTTTTAACCAGTACCAGACAGTTTTGATAACTGCTTCTTTATAATATAATTTGAGATCTAGAAGTACTTTCCTTCCTACATTTCTACTTCTCTTCATCATTTTCCTTGATATTCTTGATCTTTTGTTTTTTCCAAATGAATTTTGTTATTAGACCAATTTTTTTATGAAGTATGAGGTGATGTTCTTAGTTGAGGATTTGGGGAAACGGGTGTGTTAGAGATTTGAGAAATACAAAGGTTTGGAATAGCTGCTATAGACAATGGGCTAGTGACTCAATTAAGGAGGAAAAGAGTGGTTGCATTCCTACAGTGAGGACCTAGTTGAAATTAGAATTTATTCTGGACCCAGTCAGCATAGTTTCACATAGTTTCTAGCTCAGTTCACAAGCATATGAATAGGAGAGAAGAAGAGTAGTGGGAATAATCTAGGGTTTTTATTATATTTGGTTATATCTATTATTGCATCTGTGGGGTTTTCTTGGCAAAAATAATGGAGTGGTTTTGCCATTTCCTTCTCCAGTGGATTAAGACAAACAGAGGTTAAGTGACTTGCCCAGGGACACCCTGTGTCAGAGGCCACATTTGAACTCAGATCTTCCTCACTAGGGTTAACCTTTCCTTAATCTAGGGTTAGGCTTTGGCAGGTCTTGATTAACAAAAGAACAAGGGGTATGAAAGTAGAGGATAGTGTAGAGTAAATTTGATTCTCCAAGAGGTTGAGATAGGGAAGGAAGGAGAATGTATCTGGTGCAGGGATGATGACCTTCAAAAGATCTGAGAGAAAGAAGGAATAAAAGTCACAATGAGAACAAAAATAGTGTTAGGAATAGTAAGGCATAAGAAAAGATAGGGTGATAAAAGATTATGATCAAATAAAGGAATTTCACAGTTCACAAATAAGGAACATGGAACATTTTGTGGCAAGATAAAGGCTATGACCATCTCTGTGTGTGGCTCAGGTCCTTAGTTTCCTTATATCTAAAATGAGAGGACTGGACTAGATAAAGAATTTTCTGTATCATGGACCCTTTTGGTAATCTTATAGAAGTCTATGGACCTCTTCTCAAAGTCATGTTTTAAATTTAACTTAATTTAAAACATGCAGGATTACAAATAAAATGAATTATTTTGAAATGTAGTTATAGAAATATTTTTTAGAAACAAGTTCGCAAACTTTGGGTCTAGATGAACTCTTAAAATCCCTTATTTAAAGCAACTATAATCACATGGCATGATTATAAAGTAATAAAATTGATTCTATAAGCCTCACATAAAAGTAACTATTTCCAGTAAATCTGCTATACATGACTTCAGTGATCTAGTAAAACAACTATCACAAGTTTTGTGATTTAAGTAGGATCCATGATGTCTTTGTCATTATTCCAGTATATGTATCCTCTCTATATATCTAATTCTTTTAAACCTGATTCTTTTAAATATGTCTAGGAGGGAAGCACTGCAGGAAGGAAGAGGTAAGAAATCACAGCTGAATCCATATTTCTCTCCCAACTTCCTTTCATTATGTTTGACTTCAATATGACTTCAGTATGACCTCCCTAGTTTCCTTGGCCTTGGTGAGGAAAAGTCTCATTTCTTATTTCAGCTGGGATAAGGGTGATTTTTTAAAAATCTTTAATAGGTCAACGAGGAGTAAATTTTGAAAATGTAATTACTCAGGATATTAACAAATGAAGTTTAATGAGCAAGAGACTCTTAACCTATCCCAACTATGGCACAGTATATAGAGGCTTTTTCCCAGCCCTCAATTTTGTCTTTGCCTTGACAGAGCCAAGGAAGGGACTTAGCCATTCACAGACCAAGAAAGCTAGAGACATCAAAGTGTCTGTAGAAGCCAAGTGTCTGTTTTATTTCCCAGACTTTACAGGTAGAGAGCTGAAGATGTTAGAAAGATGAAAATATGTATGAAGGAGAGATGGATTTCATCTGTAATTCCTGATCTCTTTCTTCTTTGTTAGTTCCTCACAATGACCTAGAACAGTGGTGTTAATTAAAAAAGAAATGGGGGCAAATAAGGATCACTTAGAAAAGACTTAGGAAACTACATATTAATAATTTCTATTTTTTGTGTTTTTGTTTTGTTAAATATTCCCTGGTTACATTTTAATCTGGTTCCAACTGCACTCTAGAGTATTGTAGGCTACATGCAGCCTATGAACTATGTGTTTGACACCTCTGACCTAGAATTTTAAATAGGTTAAAATTACTTAGATTTTTAAATAATTATTTTATGTTTTATTATTGTTATTATCAGTTACTTTTATGTATCAGATTATTATTAATACTGTCATGTTATTATAATTTATATTTAAGAAAACCTCTTGATAAAGCTCATAATTCCCACTTTTTTGACAAGGGAATGTTTTCAATACATGTCACACATTTCTTTGAATCTTTAGGCATTCACACTTCAAGAATAATAATAATCATAGTAGTAATAGATGACATTTACATAGGACTTTAATGTTTACAAAGCATTTTAACGTGTATTACTTCATGAAGTCCTCAAAGTTGTTTTTTTTTCCCACATGTATTTATAGTTTATATTATAATCCAGGGCCACCTATTTGCCCATTAAGTCTTTGCCAAGCCAGAGTGGTTCTGATGTGAGTCTTTATGCTACAGCTAAAAATTTGGGGGTTCATTTTAACTAGGTAAATGATATGGCTTGCTGCCCCTCCTCGCTTTCAGTTGCTGTGGGAACCAGTGCAGGATATATACAGTTCCTTGACATTACTGATATTGAATTACCTCAAGTTGTTCATAATGTCTTCCTGACCCGATCTTCAATACATAATATGCAGTAAGTATAACTGGAGATGAGTGCAACTTGAAACACCTTGTATGATATGTTTGCTGGGAATAAAATGAATCAGTGGTTTTGAGATGATAACATAGAGATAATAACTCTTGGCCTCCATAGTTAATAGCTCTAGCTGAATGTTAGAGGACATAATAGGTTTCTTCTTAGTAGAGTTTATCATATTTTTCAGCATATTGTCATAATTTTTCTTTATTAACAAAACATTTTAACATTAACATTAAACATTAAATGAGCATTAACATAATATTAAATAAAACATTTAAACATTAAACATTAACATTTTACTCTTTTAATATTAAATTTTGAGAAATTTCAAAATATTCTAATTTTTTTCTTTTCTGATATTCCCAGATGTTGATTATAGGCACCATGATGAGAGATAGTACATCTCCCTTTGAAAATTATTCCAGTCTACTCCAGACCTTTATTTTATACTATGTATATATCTTTGTTTTAAGCATGTTTCTTGTAAACAATATATTGTTAGATTCTTGTTTCTAATCCATTCTGCTATCCTCTTCCTTTTCCTACATTTATCCCATTCATATTCACAGTTATGATTGATAATTGTACATTTCCTTCCATCCCATTCCCTTATACTTTTTCTTCTCTTTTCCCCTGCCCCTTTTAAAGAATCATTTTGCATCTTACTGATGCCTCCCTTAACATTCCCTTGTATCCACCCACACCTTCTCCTTAACCTCTCTCTCATTTTTCTGATTTGTAAGATGTATTTCTGTAAGCCACTGTGTGTATATTTGTGTAGTCTTCATTCATTGGACCAGTTTATATGAGGAAGAGGTTCAAGTGTTGCTTAATCCCCCTCCCCCTGCTGTTTCCTGTTGTATAAACTTTTACTACATATCTCATTTATGTGAGAAAATTTTCCCTATTCTTCCTCTCCCTTTCCCAGTATGTTCTTCTTCCCTACCTTTTCTAGTCTTTTGAGATTATCAAAGCATAACAAAATCACCTCTGGGTGCTCTCTCTAATTAAATTCCTTCTGTGATCTCTAATGATTATAAAGTTCTGCAGGACTACATGTATCTATTCCTATATATTTCAAACTGGATATCTAGTAGATATCCTAAACTCAACATGTCCAAAACTGAACTTACTATCTTTGCCCATAAATCTTTCACATTTCCAAACTTCCTTATTACTCTTAAGGGCATCACTATCCTCCTAGTCCACCAGGCACTCAATCTAGGTATTATTTTTATCTCCTCACTATCTCTTGCCATTATTTGAAGGGGTAATCAACGTCCTGTAGTACTGATGTGCATGATTTGTAAGGTGTCTGTTAAATTTCACAGGCAATCAGCTTCAATCATTGTAAAGGATATAGTTCTTCACCTAGAGCAAGGTACTTCCTCTATCTATAGCAAGGCACTTCCTCGATCTACTGAATTCCTATATTTGACTTCTGGCTGAGATGATCCTTTGTTTCTGAGCACAAGAATAGGATTACAGTATCTTCTTGCCCCAAATCCTGCCACCAGAGATTCTTAAGGCTTTTAGCATCTTTTACTATATCTCAGTCATAACGGCATTAAATGGAGTTATTTAATTTAAAAATAGAAAGACTGTACAAATTCAGAAATGTATACCAAGTTGGGTTCATGCCCATCATTCTCTAAGCCTCTATAGCAAAACCTCCTTGTTAAGTCCCATTCTATCTCAGTCAAAGAGTGATTTCATCTTTGTCAGACTTTGTTTACAAAACTTTGCCAGAAAGAATTGGAAATTGGGATGCCCATCAATTGGGGAATGGCTGAACAAGTTGTGGTATATGAATGTAATGGAATACTATTGTCCTATAAGAAATGAGGAGTAGACAGACTTCATAATAACCTGGAGAGACATATATAAACTGATGCTGAGTGAGGAGAACAGAACCAGGAGAACTTTGTACATAATTACAGACACATCATATCTATGACGACTGACTTTTCTAGACTGGGCTCCTCTCAGCAGTGCAAGTTTATAAGACAATTCCAAAAGACTCATGATGGAAAGAGATATCCACATCCAGAGAAAAGAACAACAGAGTCTTAATGAAGATTAAAGCAAACTACTTGTTCTCTCTCTTTTGTGTTTTGTTTTGTTCCTTCTTTCTCATTGTTCACTCCATTGGTTATAACTCTTCTTCTTTTTTTTTTTTAAAGCAATTGGGGTTAAGTAACTTGCTCAAGTTTACACGGCTAGTCGTATTTATGTGTGGGTGCTCATTTTCTGAGGCCGGATCTGATCTCGGGTCATCCCAACTCCGAGGCCGGCGCTCTTACTGCGCCACCTAGCCGCTCCTTTAGGGCAATTGGGGTTAAGTAACTTGCCCAAGGTTACACGGCTAGGTTTTTGTTTGTGTGGATTAAGTGTCTGAGGCCGGCTCCGAACTCAGGTCCTTCTGACTCCAGGGCTGGCGCTCTATTCACTGTGCCACCTAGCCACCCCCGGTTATAACTCTTCTTTACAACTTGACTAATATTTAATGAAAAAGTATTTATAGGACCTATATCAGATAGCATGATGCCTTGGATGGGAGGGGAGGATAGGGAGAGGGAGAAAATTTGGAACTCAATGGATTGTGGAATTGAATGTTGTAAACTAAAAGTAAATAAAGAAATTTAAAAAAAAACATTGCCATGTGATTTGATTCCCCTGTCCTTCTCCAACCTTTTCTATGATCCCTTTGAGTTCTAAGCATGATAATACATACATTATCTTGTGAGAAAAGAATGCTGGATTTCAATGATCATAGAAAAGTCATTTATCTAATTTGAGCCTGTTTCAGGCTTAATGGATAATAAGCTAGATTTGAGTTCAAGAGATATGTTTTCAAATACTGCCTCAGAAAAATTCATGACTGTAACCATTGGCAAGTCAGCATCTCAGAGCATCAGTTTCCTTGTGAGTAAAATGGGGATATTGTAAATGGCAAACCACTCTAATATCTTTGCTAAGAAAATCCCAAAATGGGGTCACAAAGAGTCAAATGTGACTGAAATGACTCAAGAACAGCAACAACTAACTTTATTCATAGAGTTTTTGTGAGAAAAGTACTTTGCAAACTCAAAACATATTTAAATTTGAATTATTATTAAAGTGCTAGAAAAATCTATCATGTACTAGCACCACCACCACTACCACCACCACCACCACCACCATCATCATCATCACCATCATCATCATCACCATGATGTTTATTGCCATAGAGAAGTTTGAGTTTAAAGGGCATTTCTAGAAAGGTTAATCTGTAGTTTCTGACTGGATCCATTTGTGGTGAGGTTTAGCTCCTGAAACCAATTTTTTTAAATTAGTAAGTTAGCAAATAGCCCTCCCTTTCCCTTAACTCAAGGAAATATGATTGTGAAAGGAATAAAGAAAAGTAATGGCAATTTTTCATCATCTAAAAAAACACATTGGTATAGTCCCTTGAAAGTATGCAAAGACAAGTTCCCCCATCCTACTTAATATCTTTTAATGAAGAAACATTAAAATTCATTATCACAAACACAGTCCAATACTAAAAAACTTATTTCCTTGGAAAATTTTGGAGAGGACCATGAACAAGTTTTGGACAGGATGGGCAGATGTAATCTGTATATCACTGTAGGGGATAGCCACATCAATAAAACCCATTCCAGTATAAGGAAGAACTTCCTAACAATTAGAGCTCTCAGAAAAATAGTGTCATGTAGGATAAAGTATTGAATTTAGAATCAAAAGACCTTAGTTCTGACAATTTAACCTCTCTGTGCCTCAACTTTCCAGTCTCATAACGAAGGGATTGGGCTTTGATGTTTCTTTTGACTCTTTATTCCTGTAATTCTATTAAATTGGTTGACCTAATGGTAAATACCCATTAGTGGATGCATTCAATCAGGGCTAGATGACCATTAATAGGGAATACTTGTATAGCAATTCAGGCATTGGGCAAGAATTGACCTAGATCACCTCTAAAGTCTCTTTCAGATATGCTTTGATTATAATGGGGAAAAGTATAATCAGTCTTGTCTTTTTTTTTAGTTATGATCAGAAGGGTCAATACTTGATAACTGGAGCTTCTGATGGATATATCTTCATTTTAAATGCTAAGCCTTCAAAGTCATTTGAGGTTCTTGGATTCACAGGTAATATTCACATATAGCTAGTATTTATTGATTTGGATTTTCTAGTCGTTCCTCCAAAGAGGTTAAATTTCTGAGAATAATTGATCTCTGCCTGATTATTTGTTGCATATACATTCTTTGTTAAGATAAGCATTTCAATTCTATCAAGAATAGTGGGAAAATTTACTTAACCAGCATTTAAAAGTATTTACTATGAGCCACATGTGATACTAAGTGCTGGGGATTAAAACAAAGGCAGAAACACAATACAGCCCTTGCACAACATGTAAATAAAGAGGCATATACAAGGTACATATAGAATAGAAAGGAAGTCACCTTAGAGCAGAAGGCTAAAGTGACTAGAAGAATGAAGAAGATCAAATATTGGAGGTAGCTTTTGAGTGGCATCTTGTAAGAAACCAGGCACATCAAGAAACAGAAGTAAGGAGGGAGAGAATTCCAACATAGTGGATAGAAAGCCAGTGTAAAAGCATGGGCATGGGTGATAGAGTGTTGTGTTTGAGATACAGCAAGTATACAGTATTATAAATCATAGGGTGTGTTGTGGCAGTGCAGTATGAGGAGAGGAGAAAGGCTGAAAGGAGCAACGTTGTGAAAAGCTTTTTTTCTTTACCTTTGTTATGTTGTTATTAATTAATTAATTTGTGAATCCTTTTTCTTGCCTCTTTTATGTGAGATAATCCACCCCATTCTATCTCTCCCTTTCTCCTCCCAATCTATTTCTCTCTCACCCCTTAATTTTATTTTTAGATATCATCCCTTTATATTTAACTCCTGTGCCATCTCTCTCTCTCTCTCTCTATCTATCTATCTATATTTCCTGCAACTACACTAATACTGAGAAAGGTCTCATGATTTACAAATATCATCTTTCCATGTAGAAATGTAAATGGTTCAACTTTAATAAATCCCTTAAGATTTCTCTTTCCTTTTTACCTTTTCATTCTTCTCTTGAGTCTTGTGTTTGAAAGTCAAATTTTCTATTCAACTCTGGTCCTTTCAGCAAGTCTTCTATTTCATCGAATATCCATTTCCCCCTCCCCGAAGTATTGTACTCAGTTTTGCTGAGTATATTATTCTTGGTTTTAATTCTAGCTCCTCTGACCTCAGGAATATTATGTTCCAAGCCCTTTGATCCCTTAATGCAGAAACTTCTAGGTTTTATATTATCCTGATTGTATTTCCACAATACTCAAATCATTTCTTTCTGGCTGTTTGCAATATTTTCTTCTTGATCTAGGAACTCTGGAATTTGGCTACAGCATTCCTAGGAATTTTCCTTTTTGGATCTCTTTCAAGAGGTGATCAGTAGATTCTTTCAATTTTTATTTTACACTTTGGTTCTAGAATATCAGGGCAGTTTTCCTCACTAATTTCTTGAAAGATGATTTTTTTTTGACCATAGCTTTCAGGTAGTCCAATAATTTTTAAATTATCTTTCCTAGTTCTATTTCCCAGGTCAGTGGTTTTCCCAATGAGATATTTCACATTGTCTTCTACTTTTTCATTCTTTTGGTTCTGTTGTATAATTTCTTGATTTCTCATAAAGTCATTAGCTTCCATTTGCTCCATTCTAATTTTGAAGGAATTATTTTCTTTAGTGACCTTTGGGATCTTCTTTTTCATTTGGCTAGTGCTGCTTTTTTAGACATTCTTCTCCTCATTGGTGTTTTGGACTTTTTTTTTTTTTTTGCTGAAATTCTTTTTTTTTCCAAATGCTTTATTAACTTCTGGTTTACATCATTCATTTCTGCCAGATTTTAACTTACAAATTTTCTCCCCATCTTCCCCCTACCCACCGCCCCCAAAACAGTGGTCCCCTCCTCCAATCTGCTCTCTCCCATATCTTATCCCATACCTCCTTGGACTTTTCCAGTAGGGCATGGTGGATCTCTATGCCCCAGTGCCTCTATATTTTATTTCCCAATTACATGTAAAGTATTATTATTAGCAATAATAATAATAATAATTTTTTAAACATCTGATTTTAAAACTTTGAATTCCGGATTCATTCCCTTCCTCCCTTGTCACCTACCCTTACTGGGAAGATAAGCAATTCAGTATAGGTTGTACATGTGTAGCTATGCAAAACATTACCATAGTAGATATATTGTAAAAGATTGACTATATTTTCTTCCCTCCGATCCTACTTCCCACTTGTTCTATTCTCTACTTTGATCCTGTCCTTTTTCAAAAGTGGGTGCTTCCAACTTCCCTCTCCCCCAGCCTGCCTTCCCTTCCTTCATCCCCCCTCTCATCCCCTTCCCCCCTACTCTCTTGTAGAATGAGATTCAGTGTGTATGTCATTCCCTCCCTGAGCCAAATTCAATGAGAATAAGGTTGACCCATTCCCTTTTGCCTTCCTGTTCTTCCTCTCCATTATAACCATTTCCTCTTACCTCTACTATATGAGATAGTTTACCATATTCTGTCTCTCCCCATCTCCTCATATTATATTCCTCTCTCACCTCTTGATTTTACCTTTTAGGTATGTATCATCCCTTCCTATTACATTGCTCCTTTGCCCTCTATCTATGTATACCTATAAACATGTATACATGCATTCACATATGCATTCATATGGCCATATACCCTCCTATATAGACACACACACACACACACACACACATACACAGATACACACACACACACACACACACACACACACACACATATATATATATATATTTCTATTCCCTTTGACTATTTTCATACTGAGAAAAGTTTCATCAGTTACAGTTATCATTTTTGCATGTAGGAATGTAAATAGTGCAATTTTGATAAGTTCCTTATGATTTCTTTTCCCTGTTTACCTTCTCATGCTTCTCTAACTTCTTGTATCTGAATGTCAAAATTTCTATTCAACTCTGGTTTTATCATCAAGAATACTTGAAAGTCCTCTATTCCACTGAATGAGCATATTTTCCCCTGAAACATGATACTCAATTTTGCTGGGTAGGTGATTCTTGGTTTTAATTCCAGCTCCTTTGACCTCCAGAATATCATATTCTAAGCCCTTAGATCCCTCAGTGTAGAAGCTGCCAGATCCTGTGTTATCCTGATTGTGTTTCCACAATATTCAAATTGCTTCTTCCTGGCTGCTTGTAAAATTCTCTCCTTGATCTAGGAATTCTGGAACTTGGCAATAATATTCCTAGGAGTTTTCTTTCTGGGATCTTTTTCAGGAGGTGATCGGTGGATACTTTCAACCCCTATTTTGCCCTCTGGTTCTAAAACATCTGGGCAGTTTTCCTGAGAATTTCTTGGAGGATGATTTCTAGGTTCTTTCTTTGATCATGGCTTTCAGGTAGTCCAATAATTTTTAAATTATCTCTCCTGGATCTATTTTCCAGGTCAGTGGTTTTTCCCATGAGATATTTCACATTGCCTTGTATTCTTTCATTTGTTTGGATCTGTTTAACAGATTTGTTATAATTGATTTCTCATAAAGTTACCAGCTTCACTTTGCTCCAATCTAAATCCGAGGGAATGATTCTCCTCAGTGAGCTTTTGAGATTATTTTTCCATCTGGCAAATTCAACTTTTTAAGGCATTCTTCCCCTCATTGCCTTTTTGAGCCTCTTTTGCCATTTGAGTTAGTCTATTTTTAAGGTGTTATTTTCCTCAGTCAGGCTGTTGACTCTCATTTCATAATTTTCTTTCATTGTTCTCATTTCTCTTCCCAATTTTTCCTCCACTTCTCTTATTTGCTTCTTAAGGTCCTCTATGGCCTGTAACCAGATTGTATTTTTCTTTGAAGCTTTTGGTTCAGGAATTCTGACTTCACGGTCTTCCTCCAGTTCCATGCTTTGATTCTTTTTGTCGCCAAAATAGGAGTGTAAAGTTGGGTTGCTCTGTTTATTTTTGCTTTCTTTGCCTGTTCATATCACTACTCAATCACTTGGCCCCTGCGCTTTTTGCCGCAGTAGGACTCTGCCACCATACAGGGGAGCTTTGTACCAAATGCTGGGATTTTCTCAGCTACCAAAGTATTAGTTGGGTGCCCTCTCTGAAGCCTCCACATGCTCTGGCAAGCTGGTTGCACATCCCAGGACCTCCACCCTAGACTGCAATCCAGATCCAAGCAGGTTAAAGCAAGAGTGATTACCCCTCAGACTGGTCGCTTGGTCCCCCTACACTCTTCAGGCCAGGAGCTGAAGCTGCCATGTGGTGGCAGCTGCATAGCCTCCATGCCTCAGTGGCTTTTTACCCGAGGGGCAAAGGCCTACCACACTCCCAACTACTGGATCCCAAAATCCACACTGCACTGACCTCTCACTTTGTCCTTTGCATCTATGTGTTGATAATTCTGGAGACCACCACAGCTGCTGGTGATCTGAAGTCCCTCCAGCCAGTAGTTGTTCAGGCCCTCCCTGGGGCTAAACCTCTAGCTTGTGGGGCTGGCCATGGCTCCCAGAATGCTGTGCTGGCCAATTCCTGCTGGCCTAACTTCAGTGGGAAGTTAGCTTCTCTGTGTCATTTTGTGAGTTCTGTAGCTCCAAAGTTTGTTCAGAGTCCTCTTTTACACGAATTGGGGGAGGTGGAAGCAAGAGCCCCATTGAAGTCCTGTTACTATTCCACCATCTTGACTCCACCCCCTTTTTTGGACTTCTTTTGTCACTTGGGTTAGTCTGTTTTTTAAAGAGTTACTTTCTACAGTATTTTTTAGGGTCTCCGTTAGCAAATTGTTGACTTGTTTTTCGTGATTTTCTCACATCACACTAATTTATCTTCCCAATTTTTCCTCTACTTCTCTTACTTGATTTTCAAGATGTTTTTGAGCTCTTCCATGGCCTTTGACCAATTTATATTTTTCTTGGAGGGCTTTTGATGCAGGAATTTTGACTTTGTTGTCTTCTCCTGGTTGTACGTTTTGATCTCCTTTGTCACCAAAATAAGATTCTATAGTCTAACTTCTTTTAGGCTGTTTGCTCATTTTCCCAGCCAAATACTTGACTTTCTAACTCTTTCTCAAGGTAGAAATCTGCTTCCTATGGGTGTGGGTATGGATGTATTGTCCTAGGCTTCAGGGGTTTTTTATCAGCCACTCAATCCCCCACCATCTGTGGGCCCAGAGCTCTGGAAGTAGCCACTGAGGCTGCTGCTGCCACCACCTCCACTGCCACCTCTGCAACCTAGGAGCTGGGGCTGAATCATGCATCTCTTTCACCGAGGCCCCACAGAATTTCCCCACTGACCTTCCACACTGTCCTCAGCATTTATGGGGTGAGAAGTCTGGAAACTGCCATAGCTACCAGTGATTCAATCCCCTGAGACTTGCTCTAGCCCTGAATGTGCCTGGCACAGCCCATGGCAGACTGTGCTCTATTCTCAGCCCAGTGTGATAGACCCTTCCTGTCAACCTTCAAGGCTGCTTTGGGCTGGAGATGTGTTTTACTCTGTCATTTTGTGAGTACTGCAGTTCTCACATTTGTTTAGAGTCTTTTTTCCAGGTATTTGGAGGGTTTAGGGGGAGAGTTCAAGCAAGTAGCTGCTTTTCCTCTGCCATCTTGGCACTGCCCCTCTTTTAAAAGCTTTAAATGCCAAACAGAGGGCTTTATATTGGACCCTAGAGATAACAGAAAGCCACTAGAATTTGTTAGATGATTATTTGGGAAGAGAATTGAGGAATTGGGGAGAGAAATGAGAGTGATGCAAGAAAATCATGAAAAACAAGTCAACAGCTTGCTAAAGGAGACCCAAAAAATATTGAAGAGAATAACACTTTAAAAAATAGACTAACCCAAGAGGTGGTGGTGGCATGGTGGCTGCTACTGTGTGGCTCCACCAGGAGCTTCTGTCTTACAGATTGTAGGGAGACCAAGCAACCATTCAGGAGGTAATCACTCTTGGTTTTACATGGTTGGATTTGGGTCACAGTTTTGGGTGGCATTCCTGGGGTGAGGAACACTAGCATGCCAGAGCTTGTGGTGGCTGTAGAGAGGGAAACCTCCTCATAACTCTGACAACAGCTGTGCAAAGCCCCAGAAATTTGGGACACAGCCTTTTCCACTCTGGAAGCAGAGTTCTACTATGCCAGAGAGCTCAAAAGTCAAGTAATTGGCTGGCAACATGAGGAAACAGAGGAGTGCAATCAGACCATAGAATCTTTCTGGGGGACAAAGAGGATCAAAACATAGAACCAGAAGAAGACAACAAAGTCAAAACTCCTGCATCAAAAACCTCTAAGAAAAATATGAACTGGTTGCAGGCTATAGAGGAGCTGAAGGATTTTGAAAATCAAGTAAGAGAAGTAGAAGAAAAGTGGGAAAGAGAAATGAGAATGATGAAAGAAAATCATGAAAAGCAAGTCAACAGCCTGCTAAAGGAGACCAAAGAAATACTGAAAAAAATAACACCTCAAAAATAGACTAACTCAAATGGCAAAAGAGGCCCAAAAAGCCATTGAGGAGAATGCCTTAAAAAGCTGAATTGCCCAGATGGAAAAGGAATTTCAAAACTCACTGAAGAGACTATTTCCTTCAAAATTAGATTGAAGCAAATGGAAGCTAATGACTTTATAAGGAATATCAAGGTACTATAAAAACAGATCCAAACAAATGAAAAAATAGAAGGCAATGTGAAATATCTCATTGGAAAAGCCACTGACCTTGAAAATAGATCCAGGAGAGATAATTTTAAAAATTATTGGACTACATGAGAGCCATGATAAAAAAAAGAGCCTTGTATACCTTGTATACCACCTCTAGTGGTATACAAAAAGAGAACAGAATATGAAAAACTAGAAAGGAAAGAATTTCCAGGAAGGGAAGGTGATTATTCATGTCAAATGCTGCAGAGAAGTGAAGTGAAAAAAAAAATATGAGGACTGAGAAAAAATCCTGAGCTTTGGCAATTAATAGATCATCAGTAACTTTGGACAGGGCACTTTAGGTTGAAGCATGAAATTGTAAATAAGAGTTTTGGGAATATAGAAGTCTGGTGTCAAGTTGCACACAACATTCCTTAGTTTGAAAGATAAGTTGTATAGATTTCTCTTTTAAGAATTACATTGGAGAATTCTGGGAAGATGGCAGTGTAGGTTAGAAAATTCTAAGCCCTCCAGATTTCCCCCACAAAGAAGGCAAAACAGCAGGGTGAACATAGAGCAGTAAAAATAAATGAGTTCAGGTAGAATAGTGATCTTCCTGAGACAGTTGGGAAAAGATACAAAGAAAAATCCCAGGACTGAGGTTTGGTCCCTGTGAAGAGTAAACACCTCCAGGCTAGTTCCCCTGAAACAGCAAGCAATGGACCCTGGGGTTTGCTGGGTTGGGGGTGGGGGTAGCCTCACCCCCAGCCACAGGAACTTTCAACTCCCAGACAGTGTGGGAAGTTTGGCGTTTGAGCTGGGGAAGATTGAGGGAACTTCTGCTGATAAGGGATGCCAGGCCCTGCTGTGCTGCCAAGACTTGGTCCTGTGTGAGAAAGGACTAGCACATGTCTAGTGAGTGCAAAAGCAGTGGAGCTGGTATGCTGCTAGCTGTGGTCACTTACAGAAGGGGTGGAGTTCTTGGTTTCTGTTCCAGATCAGAGGGGAGAAGAGAAGGAGGATCTGAGGCCAGAGGCATCATCCCCCATACCACAGAACTAGAGGTGATTACAATAATAAACTTCTATACATTAAAAAAATGACCTTGGCTAAGGAGAAAGAACACAAGCATAGAAAGTTACTATGGGAATAGATAAGACCATGATTCATCTTCAGAGAAGGATATTGAAGAAAAAAAAGCCTCTCCTACCCTAAAAAATAACATCAAATGGTCCCTTGCCTAAAAAGAATTCATAGAAGAACTTTAAAAAGACTTTAAAAATCAAATGAGAGAGACTAGGGAAGAATTTTAAAAAGAACAAAAAAAAAAAAAAAACCAAGAAGAATATGAAAGGAAAGTCAACCAACTAGGAAAGGAGATCCAGAATCTTAAGGAAGAAAACAACTCTTTGAAAATTAGGATTGGGCAAGGGGAAGTCAGCAAAGTTAAATGAGACCAAGAAATAACAAAACAAAATATAAAGAATGAAAAGTAGAAGAGAAAGTGAAATATCTCATAAGAAAAACAATAGATCTGTAGAACAGATCAAGAAAAGAGAATGTAAGAATAATCAGACTTCCTAAAAGCTACTATCAAAGAACCTTGATATAATAATCCAAGAAATAAAGAAAGAAAGTTGTCCTGAAATGTTAGAACAAGGTAGGGGGGAAAGTAGAAATTTTTAAAAATCCACTAATCACCACCTGGAAGAGATCCTATAAGGAAAACTCAAGGAATATCATCGCTAGATTCTGAAACCCCCAGTTCAAGAAGAAAATGTTATGAACAACAAGAAAAAAACAATTCAAATATGGTAGAGTCACACTTAGAAAAACACAAGAAGTAGCAGCAGCTACACTAAGACCCACAGGTCTTGGAACACTATATGCTGAAGGGCAAAACAACAGGGGTTGTGGCTAAAAATATCATACCCTGACTTTGCATAATCCTGAATGGGAAAAAATGGCCATTCAATGAATTGCCAGATTTTCAGGATTTTGTTGCAAAAAGACCTGAAATCAATAGGAAATTTGACATACAAGATCCAAGACAAATATAAGGTGAATTACAAGGTACTCAATAAGGACAGATTACTTTTCATACAAGGAAATGTAAATTGTATGTCTAAGATTGCTATTAGTAATTTGGTAGCTCAAAAGAAAGAATGGGGTAGTGCTAAACATGATATGATACTAAAAAGTAAACCGTATAGGAAAAAGTAAAAAGAGTAATTAACTTATACAAATGAGGTACAAGAGGAAAAAATGACACAGAAGAATTAAATGGGGGAGGAGGACTGGTAGTTCTGGAATCCTACTCTCATTGGGAATGGGTCAAAGAGGAAACTATATATATATCTATATATCTATGTATAAAAGTCTTCTAAATTCAGAAAGAAAAGGCTAAGGGGATAGGGAAGGGGGAGAGAGATAAAGGAGGGATCTCTGGTGGGGGGCATAAGTCAAGTAATAGAAGGGCAAGGTAGAAGTAAAATAGAGGATTCAGGAGGGATAGGAAATAGGAGATACACATAAACATAAAATAAAGATTAGGAGTAGAATTTAATAGGGGGAAAATCAGGGGTAGTAATCATGATCTCTGAAAAAGTTAAAGCTAAAATATATTTAATCAAAAGAGAAAAAAGGGAAACCATACTATGTCAGCCATATTAATATTGTTGTAGACTATTTAAAATAACCAGACGGTTTAAGGTTAGAATATTAGTGTAATTTATAGAAAACAATAAATTGGTGCACTTAGAAAGATATGGAAAGACTTGGACCTTAGAGAAACAGAGGACAAACATAGTATGGTCTTACATAGATGCACATGAATGTATATATCTACATATGAGTATGATTATAGATACCTAAGTATATGTATGAGTACTTATGTGAATGTATGTGTATATGTATGCATGTATGTATATCAATATGTATTTATAAATATGTTTATGTATATGTATGTATTGTGTGTGTGTCTGCATGTAACTGTAGCCTTTTTGGGGCTGAGGGGGAGGAAGGGGTAAAAAAGAACAAAGTAAAACGTGTACAACAGAGAACAAAAGAAAACTTACAAGGAAGCAAAGAAAATATGGACAGCTCTGAACACAATGTGTAATATTTATAATATAAGCTTTCTTGAAATGGATATTTGTATATTTTGGATCCTCTTATGTTCTGCTGTGCCCGTGGCAATGTTTTTTTTCTTTTGTTACTTTGTATTTGAGTCTTATTATTTAAGTTTATAATATTTTTTTCTTTTCTTAGTGTGTATTTAATTTTTAGTTTTAAGTTTAAATTTAATTTAATTAAAATTTTAAGTTTAAAATTAATTTTAAAAAGAAAATAACATTGATGTTTGGCTTTGAATGGGCTTTCTAAAACATATTTTGAAGGTATTTATATTTTCTGTTACATTTCAAGTAATGAATTGCAAAAAATAAAACCAACAACCAAATTAAACTAGAGGTGTGGTAGAAATTGAGATAATTTTGGATCATAAATCAGAAGTGTACTTCATATCTTTAATGTGTTTATCTTTAGAATTTAAAATATCAAAAATATTATAAATGTAGAGATTCAGAGATTGGCCCAAGGTATCTGTTACTATTATGATGAAAATGTCTGTGTTTGTCCTTTGGGGTCATTCTACAAACAAAATTCTGTTAGCCCCTATAATTTCAGACACAGAAATTTAATCAAGAAACAGTTTGTAAAAGAAATTCCTAAACTGGAATAAGCAAAAGTTTAAAAAGTATCAGGCGTGTATGTCTGTTTCTATCTGCTTTCAGAAATGAATGGTGACATTGTACAAATGTCTACAGTCTACATTTCTGAAACAAACCTAGTTGAAGTAATGGTGCTTGTCAAAACTTCACAAAGCGAAAGAAGCAGACTGGAAATATTTTCTCTGTCTGAAGCAACCTTAAAAGGTAAGAAAGGGGCAAATAATTCAGTGATATATGGATTACATATACATTATTGCTATCACCTTACAATTTGTTTCAGGAAATGAAATTTCTAAACGCAAACATTTTAAGGAAAAGAGTAAAGAAAAAGAGAAAAGGGAAATTGTTCTTTGTGATAAAACATGAAGGTATTGCTTAATGAAGTAAGAGTTATGCTGTTTTGGCATGGAGCAAATACAGACTGGAGTAATGGAAAGCACCGTAAAATTGGAATTGGAAAAACTGGGCTTACCACCCACATCCTCTCTCACTCAGTATCTATATCACCATATGCAAATCACTTAATCATTATGAGCCTCAGTGTCCTCCTTTATATAGTAATTCTTACTTTCAGTGTTATCTTAAGTCTTAAAATGAGATAATATATGTAAAGTAGTATTATTTAAGGGTAAGTTATTATTATTTGTTTTCTTCTGTCAGCCTGTTTTTCCTTTTGGGTCTGGTAGGAAAACTGGGCAGGACTGACACACCTTCTAAAATATTTGGTTATTTTGTGATGTCTTCTGTTTTAAGCTTCATAAATACCATAGTTAAATTCAAGTAACTGTTAGTCTAGTTACTTATTAACTGGTTGGCTAGTTAGAAAATTTTCTAACTTGGAAAAATATGTGAAAACAAACTCCCCAAATTCCTTTACTGTAGGTGTAAAAGTTAGTAGCTATGGATAGAAACATGGCTATATAGTTTATAGATAATATACATACTTAGAGTAATATAGATGTCTAAACTTAAGAGAATGCTTTATACCTTTGCCTTGACTCCTTCTGTACATCCAGGAATTATTTTATTCCATGTGACTATTGAACTATTGAACTACATCTAAACTGTAAGAATTTCAATAATTTATACTCAGTATCACACAATTTGTTAATATCACAGAAGAAAACAAAATATATGAATAATTTTTAAAGACTCAGATTTCATTCACCAACTAATTTTACATAAAAACATTTTAAAGAATTTTTGTTTTTTCATTAATAAAGAGTGCATATTTTCCATATTGGGTTTTAAAAGTTAAATTTGAAATACTAGTCAATCAATCAATAAACATTTGTTAAGTGCCTATTATGGTCTAAGCACTGTGGTAAACACAAATAACTAAAGTTATTCATTCTTTTCCCCAAATCTTATAGACCCTGATAAGTGTTGTGATGAAAGAGGAAGGCTGAAGGATGACATCATTGAGAGGAGGCGATATGAAATAAATCATCCTCTAACCTCTGCTATCTTGGATTTACAGAATGAATATTTAATATATGGCTACTGTCATCATGTGCCATATATCTGTACCTATGGTATTCCTGAAAAGGTATTCTTCTGTTGCCACTTATATGCCAAAACATGAACATTATGTCATTTTTCTTAACCAATAAGATAGACAAATTGTGGGAATTACATTTCATTCTCTTTGCTGGTCCCAGGGAATTCTAGTCAACACATTCTTTATTGATCCTGAATTCAGGCCAACCTCATTTGGAACCTACATAGCAATAACATAGTCTTTATTAGTAACATTGTTATTACTCGTGAAGGCAAATTGTTATGTGAACATATGAAAGCTAGGAGAACACTTAACGATAGTAAGGAAATAACTTTTATTGTCTTTTTTATTCTCCTTTTGCTCTCATTTTCCCTATACTCCAAGAAACAGAGGAATTATTTCTGTATATTTATAATGGTGTGTGGCCCATGATCCAGGAGACTCACACCCACAAGGAGGCACTCTGCTCTGAACTCTCGTGTACCAGATTCATCTTAAAGAAACCTGACCCAGGGGTGGCTAGGTGGTGCAGTGAATAGAGCACCATTCCTGGAGTCAGGAGGACCTGAGTTCAAATCCAGATTCAGACACTTAACACTTACTAGCCATGAGACCTTGGGCGAGCCACTTAACCCCAATTACCCTACCTTTCTCCCCTCCCAAAAAAGAAAAAGACCTGACCCAAAAGAAGGCTATCAGATTTATTGTTTCTTTCTGACTTATTATCTCTACCTCCAGTAGCTTTGGGAAATATCTTTTTTTAAAGTAGAATTTTATTTTTCCACTTACGTGTAAAGATAGTTTTCAACATTTATTTTTATAAGATTTTGAATTCTAAATTTTTCTCCCTCTCTTCTTTCCCTCCCACCTTCTCAAGACAACAAGTAATCTGATATAGGTTCCACACATGCAATCATGTTAAACATATGGGGAAACATCTTAAACAAAACTTAGGTATGGATAATGTCTAGCATCTTTCCAAGACCCTACAGGCTCTCTTTTTAAAAAGGTAGTAAATGTACAATACATCAGTATTCAGTTTAGGACAGTTATTTTCTTTACTTTGTAATTAAAGTAGAAAATGTCTAAAACACAAATGACTCACAATATAAACATATGTAGAAGAATGTAAAAGAAGAACCCATTATACTCATGAAACTCTCCTAAATATTAATTTGCCAAATAGATATTTCACATTTTCCTCATACACACATGGTCTGAAAAACTCTCCTGACCAGCTTGAGTAAGGCTTGCTTTCAATTGCTATTCTGTTATAGCATCCTCCTGTTCATAGTGCTCTTTTCCTCTGATAAGTAGGGCTTTTTAGAGAACCCCATGCCACTGAACAGCTGACATCTGATTCTGAAAATGCTCAAATTCTTAAACTTTTGAGTTTTGCTCAGGTTGAAAGCATCCATTTCTTAGGATTCATAGTTGCTGGTCTACATTCAGAAAACAGAAAGAAAAGTAAGCCCGGGCCTCAGACTTGCCTAAGAAAGTATATGTTTCCACCGTTATTTGCTTGTAGATAGCATTGCTACACATGGAAAGGGAGGAGGAAAAGAGAATTCTCTCTTCTCCTCCCAACCCCACCCCACTGCTAGAAATCTAAGGGAGAACAGTGGGTCTCCAACCAAGCAGGAACCACAGAGGTTAGAATGTGCCAGTTATAGACAACCAAGGGGTGGGTAGATGGAGGGAGAGCTTCTTCCTGACATGGTTATCAATTACCTTTGACACAATCCACCCCAGTAATTGTGGCATACAAGTACCAATCAAGCATTTCATGTCATACCAAAATGCATGCCCCCACACTATGGAAATTTGGTATTTCTCTGATTATCCTTACAGAGAGGTAAGAATGTCTTTCTTGATTGAGGGTTGTTCATCAGCACCCTAAGGAACTTCTCTTGTCACTAAAATTTCATTGAATGTATTAAGAGGCCCCTTTCTAATTCAAACCAAATAGTAAAGGGAGAAAATAGAGGGAGAAACTGTCTAGGAATGATTTTCAGATTGGAAGTGAGTAGTGGGCAGAGTACTCTGTAGAATATATATACACATACATTGCTCTATATCACTTTCCCTCTAGTTCCTTAATATAGGTTTTTAATCCCTACATGCCTTAGGTGAATTAAAGCAATAATGCCTTGCTTACTTATAATTCAGAGAATTCAAATTCCATCTGAGGTCTGTTGGAGCCAGGGGGCAGCTAGAGACAGAAGGAAATCTTTAGAGAAGGGACTTTGAAGGCCAGCTGTGGGCTCCAGGATATGGGTGTCTGTGGCAGGAGTCATTTCTTCGCAGTGCCAAACACACATCTTACACCTGACCCTTCTAGGTCAAAGGCTTAGAAGAGATAATTTTCAGTGGCAAATTGTATCTGGATCATAAGCAAAACTGTAAAACAGCACATTTTGCCTTTCTTATCCTTAACCATTCCTCCTTCAGCTGCCTACTTCTTGTCAGTCTCTCTACCAGCACAGGACTCTGGCTACCCAAAGCTTCTCATTTCTGGGCCCCATCTAGTTTTGTCTTCCTTGCTGTTTGCAGCACCTTCCATACCAGATTTCTATAGAACATACTTTGAGCTATGCCAGTTAGTGCATCACATAAACATATAAGTACATACACGTAAGTAGCGTAAGAACTTCCATCTAGGGCTGTGCCGTCCTTATTGGTGAGAGTCATCTGTTCTGATTGGTGGGAGTCCACTCTATCTATTCAGCCTTGGATTTGAATATGCTTTAACCTGAGGCAGCTTATTCCTATTCACCCTACCACATCCTCCTCATTTGCTCTAAGAACAGTAAGCAAATCAATACTATCATTGTTTCTGATAAAGGTGTCAACTGTCCTGTTGCTCCATTCATGAATCCCTAAGACTTTCCAGACTGAAATAGTCTTCCCTGAGCATAACTACCATGTATGTGTTATCTCCCTGTATTAGAATGTAAGCTTCTTGAGGGCAGAGGCTGTTTCCCTTTGTTTTGGTATCTCTAGTGGTTAGCACTGTACCTGGCAGTTAGACAGGCAGTAAGCATTTTCTATGTACCAGGAACTGAGCCGAGATTTAGGTGATGGAAAAAGGGGTAAAAAATAGTCCCTGCCCTAAAGGAACTAACAGTATGATGGGGGAGAGAAGGGAATAATTATGTATAAACAAGCTATATAAATGATAAAAAGAAAACAATTAGCAGAGAGAAGGCACTAGGATTAAGAGAGGTTGGGAAAGGCTTCTTGTAGAAGATGGGATTATAGTTGGAACTTAAAGGAAGACTGGGAACCCAGGAGGTAGAGATAATGAGGGAGAGCATTCCAGGAATTAGGGATAGCCAGAGAAAAGGCCTGGAGCTGAGATGGAAAGTAATATTCATGGAACAGAATAGAGACCAGTACCCCTGAACTGAAGAGTAGGTGGCAGACCTGCCAGCAATCTGGTGGGAGAGACAGGATGAAATGGCATCATTTGTATAGGTAGGGGGGTTCGCCTGGTAAGAAATTGGACTACCTGTGTGTGAGACAGGTAAAGGAGGAGATAGTGTCAGAAGGCATCTGAGGGATACGAGATGAAAAAGAGGGGAGAAGAGGGCACCCACAGTGTGCACAGTAAGTGCTTAATGACTGGTTTTTCATTCATTTATTCCACTTTGCAAGTGCCTCTGTCTGTTCCCCATCCCTTACTGCCCCCACCCCAAAAAAGCCCAAAGAATACCATTTTAGGTATTAATGTCAAGCTCTATCTGGAGGTAGGAGAGCAGGTCATTCTGAGAATATATATTTATGCTATTGTAACTCAGCAGTTACAAAGGGGGAGGAGATAATATTTTCAGCTTAAAAGAGGCACTTTTTAATCCAAATGCATTTGTAGTTATTGAAATGTATAAGGAGAATTTTTTCCAAAGTTGCTTATACCAGAACAATAGACATCTCTCCTTCACAAGGGGGTCTTCAGAAAGTTTAACTCCTGCTTTAGATGTTAAAGTTTAATTTTATCGTGAGTAATAATTGATTTAATAATATAATTTGATCTATATTAGTCAGGGTCTACAAAAGGGCTTATATCCCTATCTACAAAAGCCTGCCAGATCAATTGTTTTGATTCTGTTAACAGATACTTCAATTAATTAAGTAGCATTCAAAATTGGCCTTCATTTTCCTTTAGGAGTCTGATGTTGGAGAAAAAGCAGGAGATAAACCCTAAGCAGTGACTTACCAAAATGGTTTTGTCTGAAAAATATACCTTAAAGCATGAAACAAATTTTTGAGAGACCAGATGGAAGTAACATTGAAAAAAAGGGATAGACCCTATTTATTAGGTCATAAAACCATGTGTACCTTCTTATTTCATATTGAAATGTTGGGTGTTTTTTAAAAATTTTGCTGTTATTGTTTAGTTGTGCAGCCATGTTCAACTCTGTGACCCACGGACCATATCATGCTAATGCTCTCCATGGGTTTTTTTTGGGCAGAGGTACTGGAATGGTTTGCCATTTCATTCTCCAATGGATTAAGGCAAACAGTGGTTAAGTGGCTTGGCCAGGATCACAAAGCCAGTAAGTGTCTGAAGCCTAATTTGAATTTAGAAGATGCCTCCTTTTACACACCCACACACACACACACACACACACACACACACACACACACATCAATGATCAAACTGTCAACAAGATTATATGTTTTTTTTCCTTATAAGCCATAAGAATTATTTCCATTATCTATTAATTAATTAAATTTTCTTAAATGTAATATATAATAATATATAAATATAGTAATAACATGCACATTTAAAATCAATTAATTAAATATTAATCAATATTCTGTTATCTTAAATATTAAAATTATATCAAATAATTAAATGCTAATATTTAAATAAAATTTCCATTATCTTAAATAAATATGATATTTTCTTTTGTGTTTACAGAGTAGCAAAGTTGTAGTTCTCAAACCAGAGGTCAAAATGCAAAGCAGACAGTTTGGAACTGGAATATTGCGTCTGTCACCTCATGGCAAGTGGCTAGCATCAACAGCCAAAGATGGAATACTGATTATCCGTGATATTCATAATTTGGTAAATATTGATAGCAGCATAATGCTCTTGATATAAGCTCCTATGGAAATCAATATAGAAAGTCTAAGAAACAAATATCTTTAGGGAGTTTAGAAAGGGGGGGGGAATAAAGTAGGTTTTACAACCTCCTAAACTTTGGCCTGTACTTTGGTGTGGATTTTTAGTTTTCTTGAATCCTTTCTACTTAAAGGCAAAATAATTATTTTTAAATTCAATCTTATTATTATTTTCTAATTCTCTCCCTCTTCCTCATCGAGGAAGCAAAAACACCTATTAAAATATGTAAGAGTTAAACAAGATAAATTCTCATATTAGCCATATCAGAAAAATTTTGTATACTTCAATGAGCTTCATTGAGTTTATCACTCCTTCCTCTGGAAGTAGGTAGCATGTTTTATTATGAGTCCTCTATAGTTATAATTAGTCATTGTGTTTATTAAAATTCCTAAGTCTTTTATAGATCTTTATAATATTGTAATTGTACAAATTGTTTTCCTGATTCTTCTCACAATAATTTAAAAAAGATCATGCAAGATTTCCTACATTTCCATATCAGTAGCAAAACTAGCGGAAATCATATGATTATCTCAATATAACACCCTTTCCTGTTAAAAACACTAGAGAACATAGGAATAAATGGAATTTTCCTTAAAATGATAAGTAGTATTTATCTAACACCACCAGCAAGCATTATATGTAATGAGGATAAGTTAGAATCTTTTCCAGTAAGATCAAGGGTGATACAAGGATGCCCATTATCACCAATATTATTCAATATTATACTAGAAATATTAGTAGCTTTATCAATAAGAGAAGAAAAAGAAATCAAAGGAATTAGAAGTGATGAGGAAACAAAATTATTACTCTTTGCAGATGATATGATGGTCTACTTAAAGAATCCCAGAAAATCAATTTTAAAACTACTCAAAATAATTAAGAATTTTAGCAAAGTTGCAGGATATAAAATAAACCTACATACATATCAGCATTTCTATACATTACCAAAAAATCCCAGCAGCAAGAGCTAGAAAGAGAAATTCAATTTAAAAAAACTGTAGACAATATAGTTTGGTAGCCTACCTGCCAAGACAAACCTAGGAAGTATATGAACACCATTACAAAATACTTTTCACACAAATACAGTCAGATCTAAACAACTAAAAAATATATATTGTTTATGGGTATGCCAAGCTAATGGAACAAAAATTACAATTCTGCCTAAATTAATGTACTTATTCAGTGCCATACCAATCAAACTACCAAAATTTATTTTATAGAGCTAGAAAAAATAATAACAAAATTCATCAGGAAGAACAAAAGGCTAAGAATGTGAAGTGAATTAGTAAAAAAAAAATGCAAAGGAAGGTAGATTAGCCATACTAGATTTAAAACTATATTATAAAGCAGCAATCATCAAAGCTACTTAGTTTTGGCTAAGAAATAGAATGGTGGATCAGTACACAAGACACAGTAGTAAATGACTATAGTAATCTACTCTCTGATAAACCCAGACTCTAGCTTCTGGAATAAGAACTCAATATTTGACAAAAACTGCTGGGAAAACTGTAAAATAACATGGGAGAAACTAGGCAGAGACCAACATCTCACACCATATGCCAAGATAAGATAAAAATAGGTACATGATTTAGACATAAAAGAGATACCTTGAGTAAATTAGGAGAGCATCTATGGAGTAAAGAAGACTTTATAATGAAATAAGAGATAGTGAACAGTGTGAAATGCATAACAGGTGATTTTGATTATGTTAAAATAAGATTTTGCACAAAGAACCAGTGAAACCAATATTAGAAGGAAAGCAGAGGGGTGGCTAGGTGGTATAGTGAATAGAGCACCAGCCCTGGAGTCAGGAGGACCTGAGTTCAAATTCAGCCTTAACACAAAAAAAACTAGCCGTGTAACCTTAGGCAAGTAACTTAACCCCAATGGCCCTGCCTTCCACCCCCCTTTCAAAAAAAAAAAAAAGGAAAGCAGAAAACTGGAAAACAGTTTTTACAGATAGTGTCTCTGATAAAGGCCTCATTTCTCAAATATATAGAGACCTGAGTCAAATTTATAAGACTATAAGTCATTCCCCAATTGATAAAGTGGTCAAAGGATATGAACAAGCAGTTTTCAGATGAAGAAATTAAAGCTGTCTATAGCCATATGGAAAAAAATGCTTCAAATAACTATTGATTAGAGAAATGCAAATCAAAACAACTCTGAAGTACCACCTCACACCTATCAGATTGGTTAATATGGCAGAAAAGGAAAATGATAAATATTGGAGAAGATACGGGAAAATTGGAACACTAATGCATTGTTGGTAGAGTTGTGAACTGATCTAACCATTCTGGAGAGCAATTTGGGACTATTACCAAAGAACAATCAAACTGTGTATACCCTTTGATTCAGCAATACCACTTCTAGGGCTGTATCCCAAAGAGATCATAAAAATGGAAAAATCACCCACATGTACAAAAATATTTAGAGCAGCTCTTTTTATAGTGGCAAAGAATTAGAAATTGAGGGGATGCCTATCAGCTGAGGAATGGCTGAACAAGTTGTGGTATATGAATTTAATGGAATACTACTGTGCTCTAAGAAATGATGAGCAGGTGGATTTCAGAAAAACCAGGGAAGACTTAGATGAACTGATGTTGAATGAATTGAGCAGAACCAGGAGAACATTGTACAAAGTAACAGCCACATTGTGTGATGATCAATGATGACACACTTAGTGATCAGCAATACAATGATCTAAGAAAATTAAAAAAAGACTCATGATGAAAAATGCCATCCACACCCAGAGAAAGAACAATGGAGTCTGAATGCTGATCAAAGCATACTATTTTCAATTTTTTTCTTTCTTGTGGTTTTCCCCTTTTGTTCTGGTTCTTCTTTCACAACATGACTAATGTAGAAATATGTTTCATATGATTATACATAGATAACCTATGTCAAATTACTTGCTGTCTTAGGGAAGGGATAGGGGATGGAAGAAGGGAGAAAAATTTGAAACTCAAAATCTTATAAAAATTAATGTTGAAAACTATCTTGTAAACATGTAATTGGAAAACAAAAAATACTATTACATGGCAGGCGGCGGGGGGCGGGGGGGGAGGAAGACTTCCTAGGTTTCTTTGAAACCATGCCTTTCATCTTACCTTACAGAAGAACAGAATATGCTTTTAAATAATACCTACCATATGTCTGGCACTCTGCTAAGCACTTTCCAAATACTATTTTATTTGATGCTCATAAAAACCTAGATGTTGTCATTAACTGCATTTTCTAGTTGAGGAAACTTAGGCAACCAGGTTAAGTGACTTGTCCAGGGTCATGCAGCTAGTAAGTATCTGAGGCCAAATTTGGCCTCAGGTCTTCTGTCCTCCAGGACCCTCACTCTATTCACTGTACCACCTAATGCCTATAGTACAATATTAGCTTCATATTCTATTACTTGTTCAGTCATTCCCCAATTGACACCCCTTCTTCAATTCTTTGCCATCATGAAAAGAGCTTCTAGAAATATATTTTTTTAATGCTTGGGTCCTTTTCCTTTTCCTTTGATTTCTTTAGAGTGTAGACATAGTAGCAGTACTCCTTGGTCAAAAGATATGCATTGTTTAATAGTTTTTTAGATATGACTCCAAATTTCTTTCCAGAAAGACTGGATTATTTCACAGCTCCACTTATGATGTATTAATGCACCTGTTTTCCTCTAGCTTCTCAATCATTGTCATTTCCCCTTTTTTGGTCAACTTTGCCAACCTCAGAGTTGCCTGCTTTTGTTTTCCTATGCTCTAGGTGTCACCTAGGTGACACAGTGTATAGAGCAGTGGGCCTAGAATTAGAAAGATCTCTCTCTCTCTCTCTCTCTCTCTCTCTCTCTCTCTCTCTCTCTCTCTCTCTCTCTCTCTCTCTCTCTCTCTCTCTCTCTCTCTCTCTCCCCCCCCCCTCCTCCTCCATGTGTTTTTCTGTCTCTCTCACACATAAATTGAGGATAGTCTCAGATGTAACGCATTAAAATTAAGAAAGACTACTAAGTGCTTCTCATAAAATGCAACACTTAAGTGAAAATTTGAAAGATGTCAGAGATGCTAAGAAGCATAGATTAGGAGGGAGAGCATTCCAGGCATGGAGGGGACAGCCAGTGAAAATACTTAGAGTCAGAAGACAATGTTCTGTGCAAGGATCATGGTGCACATAGAGGAGAATAAAGTGTAAGAAGCTGAAAAAGGAGGGAACAATCAGGTTATAAAGGTCTTTGAAAGCCAAAATGAGGATTTTGTATTTTATTTTAGAAGTAATAGGGAGCCACAGTAGGGGATCCACTAATAATTTTCAAATAGTGGAGTGCCATTATCACATTGATCCATTATGTGATTACTGAGGCATCAGCATGAAGAATATATTGGAAAGACAAAGTAAAAAAATTACTATAATAGTTTAGGTAAAAAAAATGGGGGTCTTAACTAAGGTGGTTGCAATTGGAGTAGAAAGGGAAAACAGCTGTGAAAGATACTTTAGAAGTAGAATGGATTAGATGTGCTAGGTGAGAGAAAGGAAAGAGTCAAAGATAAATCTAAGGTTAAAAGCATAGATCAGAGGATAATGGTGCCATCAATCAAAACAGACAGGCTATATGGAGGGGGAAAGATTTGGGGGTAAGATGACTAGTTTGTGATATGTTGGCTTTGAAGTTTTGGTGAGATATCCAGGTGGAGACATCTATTACATGGAAATATAGGATTGGTACTCTGGGGCAGAGGATGGGATGAAGATAAAGATTTGAAAGACCTCTGGATAAAAAATTGTTAATGAATCCATGGAGTACATGGGATTACCAAAGGAAACTGTATACAGAGAGAAAACAAGACAAGAGAAAAAGAGCAGGAGGGAAGAGAAAGGGAAGGAAGGCGATGAATATAAACCTCATTCTTCTGATTTCAAGACCATGTTCTTTGTATTACACCGTATTGCCATTCCGTTAGCAATTTAGTTTAATAAAAAGAGCCCTGAGTTGAGAGAGTAGGGTCCTGAGTTTTAGTTCTAGTTCTTTTATTCTTGTATAACTTTTAATCAGTTGCTTAAACTTCTTCATGCCTCAATTTTTTTTCACACATGCTTTGAGAATAATAACTTTTTTTCCTTCCAGTGCCACAAATATGTTGTAAAAATCAGCAAAATAGTAAGTATGAAAGACTTTTGAATTATTGGCAGGTTAAGTGCTTAATATATCTCAGTCACTGTCAATATAACAAAATTGTTAGGAGCAATTCATTCCAAAGATTCAACTATAAGCTCCCAAACTTAAGAATCCATATGTTTACTATGATCTGTATTTGCCTGAATAGTCCATGGTAATTGGAGAAAAATAAACGTGGATATCATTCCATTAATAAAACACAGTGAAATAGAAACATTTATGCTTTTTTAATACTGTTTCTTTAACCATTCAGGAAATAGTTGCTCAGACTCAATGCCATTCCTACCAGGGACAAGGAATTCAATCACTGGCATTTTCACTTGATGGCCATTCCATACTAGCGAATGGTAGGGAAGATGGTGTCCTTGTTTGTCTGAGATGGAAGTAAGTAAAGGCTGAGAATATATTATTTGTACAATAACTCCCAATTGTTTGTACTGATGAATAGGAGCAATGGCATAGATTGCTCCCCAAAAGATAATTCAAAACAGAAGCTATTCAAAACTGAAAGGAGTCATTTTTTTTTAGCAGTTCAAATTCAACAAACATTTAAAAATGTCTACTATGTTTAAAACATGATGTTAATCCTTGGATTTCTATTTGTAATTGGTTTTCATTGTTCATGAATATACTATGTGATGGTGTGGGAAGAGGGAAAAGCCATTCAGTGTTCTAAATTTTGTTGTGTATGTCCTCTACATTTGAGTCCCTTGTCCTCTTATTCTTTCACTAATCATGACTTCCAAGCTCCAATCTTGTATAACACTGACTACCCTGTCTTACACTACCTGAAGGCCAGCTATGTTACATTTTCACCCTTTGCTCACTTATCTGTAGTACCCTTAAGGGGGCCAGTGTTGGGAGAGTCTAGTCTCTTGCCATTGGCTCCAGCCCCCATCAATGGTGTCTCCACAATTTTAGGGGTCCACTGAATCCCAATTCCATTTAACCACAAATTAATAGTCAGATTGGCTTTCATAAAATAAGAACAAACATACAAATATCCCCCAAAAAACTTTTGTTTGTGTTGGAGGGGTATAAACACCTTGCACCACCTCAGTTTTAAGGGAGAGGATTAGGTTCACAGTTTAGCCCAATTGCTAAACAGCAGGCTTAAACCAAATCCCAAGTTAAAAACCAACCTTGGTCTCAAGTCCCAGTCATTTTATTTTTTCAGGGCTTCTGTGCTGGGCTAGCTGTAACATCTGGTCTGGAATCCTGTATCCAAAGTCACCATGGCTTGAGTCAGTGTTTGCTGGGAATTCTCCACCACTTATACCTAAAATTAAAAGGGACAAACAGAACAAAATCCCTAACTTGATTCTTGGAGCCAAAGTGTATAAAGAGGAGGAGGAAGAGGAGGAGGAGGAGGAGGAGGAGGAGGTAATCTTCTCACCTAGTTCAGTTCATGAGGTCCATGGTATGGGTAGACAGGACCTTCACTTTTCTGGATGTAGTTGGAAAAAGAGACAATCACAGATGGTAGCTCTTAAAGATGCCCTATTCTGGTGATATAGCCAATCAAGAGTCTGTTTCCACTTATGTGTTAGAGGGACACATAAATTGAGGCCATTCTCTAAAAGCTCCATCTTATCCCCTCCTCATATCACATCACTTAAATGTTTTCCTCTACTATGCCTTCTTCACTCTTGTCTCTCATGAAGTAGTAGCCCTCTTCTTTGCCAAGGTAAACTTTTCCATTGCATCAGATTTTCTTCATCAAATTGCCTCTTCTATCATTCCAACTTTCTCATTCAACTTCAATCTCTTGCTATCAACTGGCTTCTTCTCTACAGCCTATGAACTTGCCTATATCTCCCATATCTTTAAAAATCATCACTTGATGCAATTACCATACTATTGTTCTATATCTCTCCTCCCTTTCATGGCTAAAGTCCTTGAAAAGCCATCTATAATCAGTGTTCTCACTTCCTTTCCTCTTTTATCATATTTCATCTTCTGATTCCGTGCCTTTTCACTGATTGTCTCCCATGCCTAGAATATTCTCCCTCCTTACCACTAAATCTTGGTTTCCTTCAAGAGTCAGCTTAAATTCCATCTTCTGGAAGAGAACTTTTCTGTCCCTTCTTTCCTCTGCCCCCAATGCTAGTGACTTTCCTATGAGATTACTTCCTATTAAAACTGTATATAACTTCTATGTATTTTGTTTGCATTATTATTCCTCTTTAGAATGGGATCATTTTGAGAGCAGGGATCATGTTTTTGCTTTCCTTGGAGCTTAATACAGGGCCTGGAACATAGTAAGCACTTAAAAAATCTTATTGACTAACTGACTATAAAACTCCATTTGGCACTAAACTCAAATACAGTTGAACGGAGTTATATGACTATTACGGACAACCTTGTTATTCCATTATTTTTAACAGTCCATGTAAAATGCCACAGCATTGGCTCAGCTGTGATAATATAACATTGTTATCAAAATGACTAAATTAAACATATCAACCATATATACTTTATAACTATAGATATAAATTTAAGCTAATTAGTCACTTGAATCATGGATTCTCAGCCCATGATGACCCTTAAAGCTTTATGGTTTTCTTTCACTTTTCTTTTGTTTCACATATTTCAGAAGTAATCTAATTGTCCTTGAAGCTATAGTCTTGACACATCCTAAACTCTTCCTAAACTCATCCTAAAAAAATCAAATATGACTCAATTTGTTAAATATTTTAATTATTTTTACACCTAACTTTTTTGTGCACAGTAAAACCTTGTTAGTTTGGACCTTTCTAATTTGTAAGTTGGATAAATAGGAATATGATTAGACTAAAATTTGTTATTTACAGATGAAAGAAATTAAAGAAACCAAGATTTTAGAGGATATTCTTAATTTATATGAGAACAAATTCTTTTCAAGATCTTTTAAATATGCTCAATTATGTGAGAAGTCAGAAAATAATAATTTACTATGTTTCTGCCTAGAATTTATCAAACTCTTGCAGAGGAGAAACCAGGTCCCTTTCTTTAAGGAGCTTATAGTCTAATTGGAAAGATAACACTCATATGAGATAAGCAGCAATTACAAGAAGAGAGAAAATCTAATGCTAGTTTTGTAGTTTAGGCAATAATCCTTTAGCAATTCATAATAAGGAAAGAGAAGTGCAATTTAGGGCTATCAGGGAAAGCTTCATGAAGGAAATAGATATTATATATAGATTCCACCAGGGGCAGAACCAAGATGGTGGCATAGAAACAGGAAAATTTTGTGAGCTCCCCCCAACAGCCACCTCAAATACCTATAAAATATGACTCTTAACAAATTTTAGAGCTACAGAACCCACAAAGTGAAAGAAAGAAACAAATCTCCTGCTGAAGGCAGCCTGGCAGGCCTACAGGAAGGTCCATCTCAGCATACTGGGAGCCATGCCCAGTCCCCTGGGAGCTTCGGTTTTTTTGGGGGGTTGCCTTTTCTTGGAGGGCAATTGGGGTTAAGTGACTTGCCCAAGGTCACATGGATAGTGTTTTGTGTTAAGTGTCTGAGGTCAGATTTGAACTCAGATCCTCCTGACTTCAGGGCCAGTGCTCTATTCACTGCACCACCTAGCCACCCCTGTGAGCTGTGGTTTTAGCCTCAGGGCAGTCCCAACCAGTGGCAGCCTGAGCAGACTTCAGGAGAGTGAATCACCAGCAGTTGTGGTAGTTTTCAGACTTCTCAACCCATAAACACCAAAGACAAAGTAAAAGGTCAATGTGGAATTCTTTTGGAACTGAGGGGGAGATGCAAGAGCGAGGTCTGGCCCCTGCCCTGGGGTGAGAAGCAGCAGAGACATGGCAGCTGTACAGCCACAGCATGGCTGCATCCAGAGCTCCTAGCCTGCAGATTATAGGGGGACCAAGCAACCATTCATAGGGTAATCGTTCTTGCTTTAACCTGCTTGGATCTGGATAGCTGTCTTGAGTGGAGGTCCTGGGGTGTGTGGCCAGTGGGCCAGAGCTTGTGGGGGCTTCAGAGAGGGCACCCAACTAATAGGTCTAACAACTGTGAAAACCCCAGCAATCTGAGACAAAGCTCTCCTATCTGGAACTAGAGTTCTACCATGGCAGAGTTCAAAAGTCAAGTAATTGTCTGGCAACATGAGCAAGCAGAGGAAGCAAAGCAAAAACAGCAATCAAACCTTAGATTCCTTTTTGGGGGACAAATAGGATCAAAGCATGGAACAGGAGGAATACAATGAAGTCAGAACTCCTGCAACAAAAGCTTCCAAGAAAAATATGAATTGGTTACAGGCCATGGAGGAGCTCAAGAAGGATTCTGAAAATCAAGAGAAGTGGAGGAAAAATTGGGAAGAGAAGTGAGAATGATGCAAGAAAATCATGACAAGTGAGTCAACAACCTAACTGAAGAAAATAACACCTTACAAAATAGACTAACTCAAATGGCAAAAGAGGCCCAAAAAGCCAATGAGGAGAAGAATGCCTTAGATATAGACCCTGCCTTTAAAGAAGGAGGATGTGGATTTGTAATGGAGAAGGGAAGAGAATCAGATAAACAAAGGCATTTTTTGACTGTGAAGAGGGAGGTACAGGTTGACTGGATTGAATGGTTTGCACAATATTGTTGCTAATCCAAATAGTTTTCAATAAAAAAATAAAGAAAAAAGGAACTGTTATATTTTTGAGAAAATGGAGAGGATGCAAAGGACTCTCTCTCATCAGTATAACTCTCAGAAATTATATCCCCCAAAAAGAAAACTACCAAAACCCAACAAAATAATTTTTAAAATAGATCAAAGAAATGAACAAACCAAAGAATAATTCCAATACTATAAAAATATTATGTATCAAAAGAAGCAGAGATAAAATTGCCAGAAACTGTACCAAAACAAATTATCAATAGCATCCATCACAAAATTAAAGAGAGGAGCAATGCACCAAGAAACAGTTCATCACTCAGAGCCCTTTGGAGAATTTTAACAAAGTCAGGTCACCCAGTGAAGTAGCATCTACTTTTATTCAGAACCAGCAGTTGCTTGCCATAGAAGATACTTTGCTGTAGAATATGTTATCTGGACATTGACTCAGAGTGCATAAATGCCAGAAAAACCAGCATAATCTGCCCATTTGGCCCAGCCTTCCATTCTATGGAAAAGTTAAAAGAGGTGATGAAAGCTGGAGTGAATGTAGTTCATTTAAATTTCTCCCATGAAAGTCATTGGTATCAGGCAGAAAGCATTACAAATGGGAAAAAGACACAGAAAGTTTTGTTTCTAACCACATCTTCTACTGGCCTGTTGCTATAGCACTTGGCACCAAATGACTGGAGATCCAAACTAGATTAATTTGGAGTAGTGACACTGCTGAAGTGGAGGTGAAGCAGACGGGCACTCTCAAAATCACCTGAAATGACTCCTATGTGGAAAAGTATGATAAGAGTATTCTGTGGGCAAACTGTATAAAACATTTTCTTTTTTTAAAAATTAATTTATAGGGGTGGCTAGGTGGCGCAGTGAGTAGAGCATCGGCCCTGGAGTCAGAAAGACCTGAGTTCGGATCTGGCCTCAGACACTTAATGCACACACAAACAAAAACCTAGCCGTATGATCTTGGGCAAGTTACTTAACCCCAATTGCCCTCCAAAAAAAAAGCAAAAAAATTAATTTATTAGTTTAGTTTCAGTTAACAAGATTCAATTCCATAGTTCCTTGATTTTCAAATTTCCTTTACCTCCCTCCCCCCACCCTCCACAACAGCATAGGATCTGCAAATACATTCATATTAGACATTAGTCCAATTACAAAGGTGTATTGTACTAGATGGGATGAAAAATGGTAAAGAAGAAATAAAACCAAACAATGAAAAGAAAGATCAATTAGTTTGCTTCCATCAGGATTCAAGCTAAGTTCTTTCTAGTTACATCTCTGGATGTCACATTTCTCTCCTTCATGAGTCTTTCAGGATTGACTTATATCACTGCATTGCTGAGAAGAGTCCAGTCTGTCATAGTTGGTCATCACACATATGATGTGTCTGTGATTGTATACAAATTTCTTCTGATTCTACTCTTCTCGCTCAGCATCAGTTTGTATGAGCCTCTCCAGGAATAAAACATTTTCAAGGTGGTGGAAATTAGCAGCAAAATCCTTATGGGTGATGGGCTCACTCCGCTGCTTGTGAAAGAGCAAGATAAATATTTCATTGTGACTGATGTGGAACATGGTGGGCAGCAGGAGCAATATGAACCTGGAATTTGTAGAATTACTTGCTGTGTCTGAGAAAGATAACAGATATCTGTAATTTGGAATAGAGCATGACATGAATATGGAATTTCCATCTTTCAAATGAAAAGTAGCTGATGTTCTTGCAGTCAAAGGTTCTAGAAGAAAGAGCTCATTGGCAAGATTGAGAACTATGAAAAGCTCTGAAGATTTGGGGAGATCTTGGAAACCATTGATGACATCATGGTGTGTGTGTGTGTGTGTGTGTGTGTGTGTGTGTGTGTGTGTGTGTGTGTGTGTAGAACTAGAGTGTTATATCTCGGTAGAAAAGGTCTTCATTACTCAGAAATATTATAATTTAAAGGTGCAATTTAACTGGGAATCCTGTTATACGTTCCACTCAGATACTAGAGAACTTGATTAAGAAATAATGCACCAGATAGACTGAAGACAATTACATGACTGATTCTGTCTTGAATAGAGCTGATTGCATTATGCTGTCTGGGGAGACTGTTAAAGGACACTACCCAGTAAGTAGAAGCTGTAAGAATACCCCAATTAATTTTTGAGAGGCAGAGGTCACCATCTTTCACTCTCAGTTTGAGAAGCTTTGCTGCCTGTCCTCTGAACTCAAGGACCCCCCTGAAGCTATTGCCAAGATACTGCAGGGGAAGCCTTAAAGTGTTGCAGTGGGGACATTATGCCCACTAGATTTCCTCCCCAGATCTCAAAGTTCTGCTCACTAGGTAGCCAGGTGCCATTCTCAGGCTCCTATCATTGCTATCACTCATAGTGCTCAGGCTCATCTGTACCAAGGCATTTTTCCTGCAGTGTACAGTTTGTCCATGAGTCACAGGCATAGACTTTGAGGTTAATTTTGACCTTTAAGTTGACAGAATTCATGACTTCATCGAGAAAGATGATGTGGTCATTTTACTGACAGGTTGCAATCCAGGTCCAGGCTTCACCAACATTATGCATGTGCTGCTAGTTACACAAAAGGGTATTTGGAGACCTCTACACTCCACCATCATTCCCTCCCTACTCCTGCCTTTATCCAGTAGACCATCAACTGCTTATGGTGTCCATTCGTGGCTGCTAGTGGCTTTAGACTGCTAAAGCACCAGAAAAGAAAGACTAAAGTCTCTTCTTAAAGAATCTTTATATTAGAACTTTCTCTCCTTCCCACCTAGAAATATTGGTGTTAGTTTAGCATACCTCTAGTGGTATACAAATGTAGAGCAGCCTTGGCTTTACCTGGAGGCTCAGTACCCTTTGCAGAATCATCTCTGATATTAGGAATAAAGGTAAAACAATCTATATTAAGTTTTAGGTTTATTTAGACATCCTTTCTATATACAAAGTATGCAGCAGCTTTAGTCCCTCCAAATTTTCATTGTCTATGAGTCCCTACATCATCCTAACTAGAACTACTCTCCTTTCCCTACTCCCATAATATAAATGAAAGTGTCTTGGTTTTATAAACTAAGATAAAATCAAGCAGAATCAAGATTATGCCAATGCATTTTAGTGAATAATGAGAAATTTAGCAATGATGATGTTCTTTGGAAAGGAGTGGATTCTAGTAGTAAGCCACATTTTTTTCCAATTGGGGAGCCTGATGTCAAAAGAGAATTCTGCCTTGAATAGCCCTTAATGTCTCAGGTTATATATCTTAATATACTCCTTCCCATTCCTAATTCTCAAGCTTTCACATTATCAGTAACCTAGTTTCTCCAAGACTTGTCTTCCTATTCTGGAATAAGCCCACACTCTTCTTATTCTGTATCTGACTGTAAAATACAATATTTGTCAATAAACAAAAGCTAATGGAAAAAAGGAAACAAAGCTAGAATTTGCTTAAAATAATTTAAAATTGCTCAAAAAAGAGTTCTAAGCAATGAAAAAGATGTTACAGATTAAAAGAAGCAGAGATGAAATTGCCAGAAGCAAACTGTAGCATCAGAAACAAAGCTAAAATTTGTTGAATGTAATATAAAATGGATAGTAAGCATGTTAAAGGAATTGAATATATCAAAATAAACATATTAAGTAATAGTAAGAACATTTTGTTATAAAATAGAAAAATTGATGCTAGTAGAAACAAAATTATGATGGAACTCAACTGTTTAGAAATATTTTTGTAGAACATAAAATATCCAGTAGATTAAACTTGGGTTTTTGAGGAAAGAATGATGGAAATAGAGGAAGCAGCAGACCAAATATGGAAAATTACTCAATCACACATTTTGAAAGTTTGCAGTCAAAAGTGGCAGATAAAAAGATCGTGAAATTTAGAAGTAGAAACCTTAGAGATCATCTAGTCCAATACCTCATTTTACAGATGAGGAAACTGAGGCCCAAGAAAGACAAAATTATTTCCCTTGACTCTAAAATCCAGCTCTCTTTCCATTTACCATAATCTGGAAAAAAAATAGTTATTTTTAAGGTACAATGTTGTTGATATATTTTGTTTTTATTCAACCTTCAATACCTAATTTGGCTCTTCCTCTACCCTTTGCAAAAAGCCATCCCTTAAAACAAAGAATTAAGAAAAAAAACTTTATTAAAACTAACCAACAAATCAAGAAAGACTGACATATTGAGTGTTCCAAGTTCATAGTCTTCTCCCACCCAACCCCATAAGGAACAGAAAGGTCCCTAGAAGAAGGTTCAAAAAGAGAAAACTTAAGAAGTTTTGGACTTATAAAAACTATGTGGAAGAAAATAATAAATTTTATATTCAAGGAATTTTTATGTAATAAAACATCTTGTCAATATTTAATATTTTATAGTGATATTTATTAATAATGTTGGACTGAAGTTTTATTTGTCTGCCTTACCTTTGTCAGGTTTGACGATCAAAACCATATTAGCCTATTTGAATTATATTCTTTATACTTGTGAAAATAGCTTATATAGTATAGGTATTATTTGTTCTTTGTATAGAATAATTAACATGTGAATCCATCTGTTATTGGTGCCTTTATTTGGCAGTTTTAATTAATAGTATTAACTTATTATTATTAAGAAAATGATTCTTAAGGGGTGAAGTCAAGAGGTGAGAGAGGGAAGTGGCAAGAGGAGATGGAGAGAGACAGGGTAGGGCAAACTATCTCATGTAGAAGAGGCAAGGGGAAGTAGTTGCAGGGGAGGGGAAGAACAGGAAGGCAAAAAGGCAAAAGCATATTCTCACTGAAGTTGGCTCAAGGACAGAATCACATACATACTAAATGGAATATCTTACCCTCACTCACTCTCCTGAGTAGGGGAAAGGGGGATGAGAGGGGGGATGATGGAGGGGAGGGCATTCTGGGGAGAGGGGAGGTTAGAAGTACCCACTATCAAAGAGGGACAGGATCAAAGTAGGGAATGGACCAGGTAGGAGGTGAGACGGGTGGGAGGGAAATATAAGCAGTCTTTTACAGTATATCTACTATGGTAATGTTTTGCATAGCTATACATGTACAACACATACTGAATTGCTTATCTTCTCAGAGGGAGTGGCTGACAGGGGAGGAAGGGAATGGATCTGAAAATCGAAGTTTTAAAATTAAATGTTTCATAAGATGTCCAGGCATTGGGGCTCAGAGATTCACCTTGCCCTAATGGCAAAGTCGAAGGGGATATGGGAGAAGATATGGGAGAGAGCAGATTGGATGAGGGGATATCTAGTGGGACTGCTATTCTGGGGTGGTGGGTAGGGAAAAAATGGGGGGGGAAATGTAACTCATAATCTGGTGGAAATGAATGATGTAAACCAGAAGTTAATAAAGCATTTGTTTAATTAAAAAAAAAGAAAATGAATAAAAAATTAATTTCATTTGAAAAAACTAAAGATTATTTAAGGTTACCTATTTCCTGCTTTATCTATAGGTATTCTATGTTTTTGCAAATTTTTAAAAATTTATTTCATATTTTCAGTATTGTTGGTATAAAGGAATGAAATAAATGGAATAATAAAATAATTAATAAATAAAATAAAAGGAATGAAATAAAGGTATTGAGTCATAGGCTAGGTTCAGATCCTTTATATCAAATATATAATTATATATAATTTATTTAATAATAATGGGCAGAGAGTTTAAAATTATAAAATTAAGTATTAGTGGGATTGTGGAGAAATAATCCTCTTGGTAGTGATGCATCCTTTTTAGAAAACAATACAGAATTATGCAGTAAGTTTGACAAAATTATTCATTCCCTTTGATCTAATAAATTCAATTTTAGGACTATATACTAAGCATGTTATTGACATGAAAAAAGGCTCATCTTTGCAAAAATATTAAATGAAGTTTTGTGTGGCAAAGGGCTGAAGACAACACATTTGTACAATGATTGGGAAATGGCTAAACAAACTGTAATGAATGTAATGGAACATTCATGCAGTATTAGAAATGACAGCTATGGGGGCGGCTAGGTGGCGCAGTGAATAGAGCACCGGCCCTGGAATCAGAAGGACCTGAGTTCGGAGCCGGCCTCCGACACTTAATCCACACAAACAAAAACCTAGCCGTGTAACCTTGGGCAAGTTACTTAACCCCAATTGCCCTAAAGGGGCGGCTAGGTGGCGCAGTGAGTAAGAGCGCCGGCCTCGGAGTTGGGATGACCCGAGATCAGATCTGGCCTCAGAAAATGAGCACCCACACATAAATAATGACTAGCCGTGTAACCTTGAGCAAGTTACTTAACCCCAATTGCTTTAAAAAAAAAAAAAAGAAATGACAGCTATGTAGAATACTAAGAAATATTGGAAGACATAAAATGATAGAATGAAGAAAGTATAAGAAGGAATAATATGCAAACTCACTATAATCATATAAAATGATAGAAATGAAATTCAAAAAAATGAAACTAAAAGAAAAGAAAGCTACATTTTTGTTATTTTGTTAGTATTATGAATGAGTTTTTAAAATATACATAATAATTTATAATTTATGTAAGAAATAAATGTACGTGATTTTTGTATTTTATTATCTTTTCAGTGAGGGTATATTAAAGGCAACGTGGATTCTTGACATGATTTTGTAATTCTCTTATGTGCTGATGCATGTTCTGTTTCACTTAACAGAAAGATAAGTGAATCTCTAGCTCAAGAAGCTATGCAGCATTTTCAGACCTTTCTAGACATTCTGAACAGCACCATCGCAAAGGAAAATTCAGCCTTAGTGGACATGAGAGCGAGCCAGCTCAGTCTGGCTTTAGCCTCTAGACAACCAGTTGAGTTACTATATAGATTTTTTTCAAAACCTCACAGTCCTACAATAACCTGTTTTTAGTTATATTAGTCAAGTTACTGTGTCTTTGAGTTTTATTTAAGTATTACTGTCTCTTTGTATAATGATTCAGTCTTTTTAAGAATACAATTCAAGATGCCTTTCCCATTGTGTTTAGTGAGAGATTATTTCTAACTTTTCTTACACCCACAAGAAAATGATAAATCTGAACAAATTTAAATTATAGTACAGTGAAACGTTGTACTTGGAATTCAGAAAAAAATTAAAAATTATTAAAAATTATAATAATACATTTAACATACTAAAACTTTGTTATATAAGCTTCTCCATGCCTTTCTGGCACATGTATTATCTTGAGAAAATGTGGCTTGAAGTCCAACAAGAGTAAAACTGAGAATATAATTTCATTATATTTGCATATATATTATAAAATATATATAATATGTATATTATTTTATATATTATGCCATATATAAAATATATGAATATAAAATATATCTCATATATATAAAATAATACAGGATATTACTATTCTGTATTATTTTGAGAAAATGTGGCTTCAAGTCCAAGAGTAAAACTGAGAATATAATTTACTTCTAATTGTCATGTGAAAAGTCATCTTACATCCTTACTTAGTGCAATATTAACAGATGTTTGCAATTTGCTCTGTAATTTATGATACACCATTGAAAATTTGAGGTAGTTATTTAGATAATTCAAACCAGAAGGCAACCATGGAGGTGACCATTATTAAAAGCATATATTATGTATCTCAGTGCATTTGGTATTAAGACACCGACTCTTACTATATGCTTTGTATATCCTTTGTAAAATCACAAAATACCTGGGGCTCAATTTTCTCATCTATAAAATAAGAAAGTTGGAATAGATGGCCTCTCCAAGGTTTCTTTCAACTTGAAATCAATGATCTTCTGATTTTTATCCTGAGTTGTATATAAACATTTATATGGTCTTTTATGACCTTATAATTTGAAACCAAACAGCCAGCAGATCAAGGTAGATTATTAAGGACATAAAAATCAATTGATATGGTATATAAGTGAAATGTAGTATAACATATAGTCTAAATGTTAGGTATATTTAACAATATGTTAACAGTATAAAGCATATAATATAGTCTAATCTGTATCATATAGGGGAAACCAAATTTCAATCAGTTTCAGATGTAAGGAGCAAGAGCTGAAAAAAAATCTAAAATTTGGGGAAATTTGTTAATTAAAGAGTGGAAGTTCCAAAGAATATACAGTGGAAGGGAGAGGCAGCTCTGGAGTAAGAAGCTGAAGGAATCAGGTTAAAGTATTTGGGAATAAGGGAGTAGATAGTATCAGTTGGAGAGGGAAATTTGTTCATCAGCAGTAGGGTTTAGTATCACTAGAATAAGAATTAGTTCAGGCAGAATGTGATGTACCTATTGAAAAGGGATTCATGTGAATTGCATGTCAAAAAGTAATCACATCTTATCTTCAAAAGTATCAAGAAAGCTTTATGGTGTAGGGTTTTTAGATGTTTCTTTAATGATGGGATAGGGACAGTTTGCTGTATTAGAGGTTCAATTTAATATAAATATCTATCCTTTTTTTCCCAAGGCATTTCATAAATGGAAATCAAGTGTAGACTCTTTTTCACAAGATGAAAATTCAGGAATTACCGATGGAGCCAATGAACAAGAGATTTCCTGGCTAGAAAAGAAAAAGCTTGAGGTATGTATACATGTATACATACACACCTACATAATTGTGTGTGTGTCTTCATATATAGAGGCAACTAGGTGATGCAATGGATAGAGTTCCTGACTTGGAGTCAGAAAGACTTGATGATCGCAGACTCTGGGCAAGTCATTTAACCCCTATTTGCCTCAGTTTCCTTAAATGTAAATGGAAATAATAATAGCACCTACCTCCTGGATTGTGAGAATAAAATTAGAAAATATTTGTACAGTGCTTAATATGTGTCTAGCACACAGTAGGCACTCAATAAATGCTGACTGATTTGGTAAGTTCCACTCTTCCAATTCTTCCACTCTTTAATTAACAAATTTCCCCAAACTTTAGATTTTTTTTTCAGCTCTTGCTCCTTACATCTGAAACTGATTGAAATTTGGGTTCCCCTATATGATACAGATTAGACTATATTATATGCTTTATACTGTTAATATATTATTAAATATACCTAACATTTAGACTATATGTTATACTACATTTCACTTATATACCATATCAATCAATCAATCAATTAGTTATCCTTTCACAACACTTTAAAACTGTGCCTTATTATAACACATAATTACTATGTATTACTGTCCACTAGTGGCTCTTAACCTTTAATGCCATGTGTAGTCCACGCACTCCACGTCATCAGTCGTTTCAACTGTCTTGGGCCTACCACAGTTGCTCACAGTGAGGTCAGACCTCAAATATTTTTTAAATTTATTTTTAGTTTTCAACACTCATTTCCACAAAATTTTAAGTTACAAATTTTCTCCCTGTCTTTCCCCTACACCCACCCCAAGATAGCAAGCCTACTGAATACTCCTTCCCCCAATCTGTTCTCTCTTATATCCTCCCATCCACCCTCTAACTTTCTAGTAGGGCAAGATGGGTTTCTACACCCCAGTGCCCGTATATCTTATTTTCCAGTTGCATGTAAAAAACAATTTTTTAACATTTGTTAAATGTTAAATAGCTGAGTCTTTGTGTCCCAATGCCTGCACATCTTATCTCCCAATTACAAGCAAAAGAGTATTAATAATAGTATTTATATATATTTGAAACATTTAATCTTAAGATCTCGAATTTCAGATCCATTTCCTTCCTCTCTTATCACCTATTCCCTCTGGGAAGATAAGTAATTCAGTATATGTTGTACATGTCTAGCTATGCAAAACATTACCATAGTAGATATATTGTACAAGGCTGCTTATAATTCCCTCCCACTCATCCCAACCCCCACCTGGTCCATTCCCTACTTGAACCTGTCCCTCTTCTATAGTGGGTACTTACAACCTCCCCTCCCCCCAAGGATGCCCTCCCATCCATCATCCCTCCTCTCATCCCCCTTCCCCCTATTCTGCTGCAGGTTGAGATATCCCATTTACTATGTATGTCATTCTCTCCCAGAACCAAATTCAATGAGAATGTGGTTTTGCCTTTTTGCCTTCCTATTCTTCCCCTCCCTTGCAATCACTTCCCCTTGCTTCTTCTACATGAGATAGTTTACCCTACCCTGTCTCTCCCCATCTCCTCTCGCCACTTTCCTCTCTCACCTCATAATTTCACCCCTTAAGTATCTCCCCTTCCCAACAAATTCAACCTATGCCCTCTATCCATGTATAACTGTAAACATATATACACACATTCACATATGTATTCATATGACCATACACCCTTCTTCCATTATTTTCATACTGAGAAAGATTTCATCAGTCACAGTTATTGTTTTTCCATATAGGAATGTAAATAGTTCAAATTTGATAAGTTCCTTTTGATTTCTTTCCCCTGATTTACCTTCTCAGGTATCCCTTGCTTCCTTTGTCTGGATGTCAAATTTTCTATTCAACTCTGGTTTTTTCCTCAAGAATGCTTGAAAGTCCTCTATTCCACTGAATGACCATATTTTCCCCTGAAACAAAATACTCAGTTTTGCTGGGTAGGTGACCCTTGGGTTCATTCCCAGTTCTTTTGCCCTCTGGAATGTCATATTCCATGCCCTTCTATCCCTCAGTGTAGAAGCTGCCAGGTCCTGGGCTATTCTGATTGTGTTTCCACAATATTGAAATTGTTTCTTCCTGGCTGCTTGGAGTGTTTTCTCCTTGATCTGGGGATTCTGGAACCTGGCTATAATATTCCTGGGAGTTTTCTTTTTGGGATCTTTTTCAGGAGGTGATCTGTGGATTCTTTCAACCTCTATTTGCCCTCTGGATCTAAAACATCAGGGCAATTTTCCTTGAGAATTTCTTGAAGGGTGATTTCTAGGTTCTTTCTTTGATCATGGCTTTCAGGTAGTCCAATAATATTTAAATTATCTCTCCTGGATCTATTTTCCAGGTCAGTGGTTTTTCCCATGAGATATTTCATATTGTCTTCTAATCTTTCAATTGTTTGGATCTGCTTAACAGTATCTTGATTTCTCATAAAGTCATTAGCTTCCATTTGCTCCAGTCTAACTCTGAAGGAATGAATCTCCTCAATGAGCTTTTGAGATTCTTTTTCCATCTGGCAAAATCGACTTTTTAAGGCATTCTTCTCCTCATTGCCCTTTTGGGCCTCCTTTGTCAGTCTATTTTTTAAGGTGTTGTTTTCCTCAGTCAGGCTGTTGACCCTCATTTCATACTTTTCCTGCATCCTTCTCATTTCTCTTCCCAATTTTTCCTCCACTTCTCTTATTTGATTTTTAAAGTCCTTCTTAAGGTCCTCTATGGCCTGCAACCCGCACATGTTTTCCCCTGGGGATTTTGGAGCAGGACTTCTGACCTCACAGACCTCTTCTTGCTCTATGCTTCAATCCTCTTTGCCCCCAAAGTAGGAGTCTAATGTTGCATTTTTCTGTTTATTTTGTTTCCTTTGCCTAGCCATGTTGCCACTTAATTACTTGACTTTTGGGATTTTTGCCCCAGTGGGACCCTGCCACCAGACAGAGCTTCCATCCCAAATGTTGGGGTCTTTACAACTTCTGGTTCTGGCAAGTTGGATGCCCACCCCAGACCTCCCCCCCAGATCACAATCCAGATCCAAGCAGGTTAAAGCAAGAGTGATTAACATCCAAGACTGATCACTGGATCTCCCTACAGTTCTCAGGCCAGGGGCTGGAGCTGCCACTGAAACTGCAAAATGGCGTGTCTCCTGAGTGGCTTCTAGCCCCTAGGGGAGGAAGCCAATGCATTCCCCAAATACTGGTCCCAAAGTCCATAGGGGACTAACCTCTCACTTTGTCCTAGGTATGTCTGTGTTGATAATTCTGGAATCACCACAGCTGCTGGTGTTCTGGGGTCCCTCCAGCCGGCTGCTGTCCTGGCCACCCTGGGGCTAAAACTGCGGCTCAAGTGGGCCTGGGCTCGGCTTCCAGAGTGCCGTGCTGTCAATTCCCAGAGCACTGTGCTGGCCGTTCCCTGCAGGGTTGGTGGGCTGTCCTCAGCAGAAGGCTAGCTTCTCTGTGGGTGGTGGGGCTCCAGAAGTTGTTCAGTGTCCCCTTTTACATGGTTTGGAGGTGATCTGGGGGGAGAGCACCTTGGAAGTGCTGTTTCTACTCCGCCATCTTGGCTCCACCTCTACCAGTTTTTTAATATGGCAGCAAAACACAGAACATTGTATTCTCTGAAGAATTTAAAGGGCAAAGGTGAGATGCACAGTGGGTGTGAGAAGGCTTCAATATATTATAAATAAGGAATTATGGCAAGGTTCTATATTCAATCCCCTCCATGATCTGTCTTCCACACAACTGTGAAAGTGATTTTCCTAAAGCACAGATCTGAACGTTTCATTTATCTGCTTAGTTAACTACAGTAATTTCCTATTTCTAAAAATCTAACAAACAATTTACCTGCTCACCTATTCATTTTAATTTACCTCAAAGTGATGTAATTTCACAGGATCATAGATTTATAGCCACAGGGGAAGGTAGAGATCATCTGGAGTCTCCTACTGTAGTTTTCTTAAGATGAGACGGAGAGGCTTAGTTGACTTACCCAGGGTCACACAGGTAATGAACAGCAGATCCACAGTCTGTGAGTCCATATTCAGGGCTCTCTCCATGGGAACACTGCCTCCTAACTTTCACTTTTAAATTTCCCTCTGTACAATAACTTGACTATGTGCCTAGGTCAAAGCTGTGTTTTTACTTTCTTTCACCACTACTGGAAGAGCACAAACTAGAGAGAGAGAAGTTGTCGTGATGAGTCCTTTACACCTTCAGTTTATAATCTCATTCATTTCTGTGTACCCCTTTCTTTAGAATTATTCTTTTAAAAATATACCTTGTAGGGGCAGCTAGGTAGCGCAGTGAATAGAGTGCCGGCCCTGGAGTCAGAAGGACCTGAGTTCGGATCCGGCCTCAGACACTTAATGCACACACAAATAAAAACCTAGCCATGTGACCTTGGGCAAGTTACTTAACCCCAATAGCCCTCCAAAAAGCAATATATATATATATATATATATATATATATATATATATATATATATATATATATATATATATATATATATACATATATATACCTTGTTTTCATTTGGGGGGGTCATTCTTGCTTTTTTCTAAGTGTTGCATTTGTTCCATTTCAGGCTATTAGAAAAGAGGTTAAAGAATTTGGTGAAAAAAAGAGAGAGCTAAAACAAGGAATCAGAGCACTGGCTAAAACTGTAAGTGTTGTGACTCACACTCCAGTATTGTACCTGGAATCTCACAAGATCTGTCCTGCTGAATTTTAGATGATAGGCATGTAGAGTTTATGACTTCTTTTCCTACTCTGCCTGTGAGCTCACTCTTCTGCTGTGTTCTAATAAGTTAGTTACCACACATGCTCAACCCAAAACCTGACTCACTTGATAGTAAATATCAATGATGAAGGAAGAATAAAGCAAAATATGTAGGAAAATGAAAAATGGTTAGTTAGGTTAGGTCTTTATTATTTAAGGTAATTTTGTGAAATAAATGTTACATTTTTGGGGTTCTCCTCAGTGTTTCTGAGGTAGTAAAAGTTCTTTTTAATTTTTTTTTCTTTTTGGAGGGGAGAAGGTAGGGCAATTGGGGTTGTGACTTGTCCAAGGTCACACAGCTATTAAGTGGTAAATGTCTGAGGCTGGATTTGAATTCAGGTCCTCCTGACTCCTCCTGACTCCTGACTGACTCAGGGCCAGTGCTCTATTCACCACACCACCTAGCCACCCCAGTAGTACAAGTTCTTAAAGAGAACAGATAGATGATAATGGAATGTGCCTGAAATGAGAAGCAGTTGTAATCACCAACCTGGGAACAGCCTCAAGGAGCTGTTTTTATTCAGCCCAATAAAACCCCATGATCATGGTGAATAGGAACACTGTGTTTGGACTCAAGGAAAGAACTCTAAAACTGAAATTGTTTACTTATCACCACCATTTTCTGTGTTTTAATTCAGATTCAGGAAATGCTAGAGGAAAATGATTTGGCACCTCAGATTGCACAACTAGAACAAAAAGAATTTATTCTGGATGTTGAAGAAATGACAAAACTTTATTCTGAAAATGATAACGAAATAGAAAAGGTATAGGAAAATTTACTTGAAGCATCATTGTTTTATAATTACAGATGTGAACAAAAAAGGAGGAAGGAGCAAAAGGAAAAGTTTTCCAACATAATAAGAAAAAAGTGTGTGCATAAATGGGATCTAAAAATAACAATTTCATTCATTCTCTCTACTCCCCCACCATCTTCTCGACAGCTACTTTGCCACATGAGCCCTCTGCCCCTTCCAGATCTGGAATCATAATCAATACAGTACTGTTAGTGCTACTGGGAAAGGATGTGTTAATCTATTCCCCTATGGCTCTACTCACCATCCCTGTAAGTGATTAACGAATGCTTGTTGACTGACTGACTGAAACTATAAGTTATAAACTATAAGACCTCTCCATGGCCACCACTCCTTAGCTATGTTATCTGCCTTTATGAGATTGTAAACTCATTGAGGACAGTAACTATCTTTACTTTTTTCCCACAAAATCCCCAGGGCATAGCACAGTAGTTGGCACTTATAAGCATTTAAATTTTTTTCATTCATTCAAGAATCTACTATGGGCATAATACTGTGCAAAGTAAAAGGGGAGTTATAAATAAGAATAAAATATCTTGTCTTTTGGAAGGTATCAGCACCAGATCCTGGGCTGTATGTAACAGGACAGGTGGGAAGGATAGAAACCCTGGGGAAGAAGGGACCATGCCATCTTAGAATATGTGATTGAGAAGGAGAAGAAAGCAGGGCAAAGTCTTAAGTGTTCAGAGGAAAGTTAGGCAGAATTCCATGCACTATAAAAAGTCAGACTGTCAGGGATGGGAAACTTTTAAGAATGAAATTCTGAAGTCACAAAGGCAAGTAATTCCAATGAGGAAAAAAAAGCTAGAGCTGTCCAAAGAGACCTTTATGAATGTACAAAGAAAGGCTTATCCAACTTAGACTTTTAAGAGTATGTACTGAAGACCAAAAAATTTTTAAAAAAAGAGTATGCACCCTACTGCAAGAAAAGAGTCAGGAGACCTTAAACTGTGGGTGATCTGAGGCAAGTGAAGAAATTTGAAAGGCAACCAGAGAGGGGACCATTTTCTCTGTCTTTTTTTCAATGTTTGGAAAAGAAGATCAAAGAGGGGATAGGACCATTGTCTCCTAAGGGGAAACTAGGAGCAGTAGGCAGAGGCTATAAAGAGGTGAATTTAGGTTTGGTGTCAGGAAAAACTTCCAAACAATGAGAGCTATGGCAAAGAGGACTGGGCTGCCCCAGGTGGTAAATGAGCTAAACAGAACAAAGCTAATCTCTCTTTCCCATGTTAGCCTTTCAAGTACTTGCAAGCAGTGGTGGTGTCCCCTTGGAATCTTCTCTTCTGACAGCTAAACACCTCACCTCCAATTCTGTCAGTCTGTCATGTGGCTCATTTTTTGCACTTTTCCCCCATCTATTTTGTCCTCCTCTGAATGTTTTCCTTTGCGTCCATGTCTCTTCTAAACTGTAACACCCAGAAGTGAACATAATACCCAGCAAAGAGTACGGAGAGACTGTCATCTATTTGCTTCTGGAAGCTATGCTTCTCTTAATGCATGTTGACTTAGTTTCTGTGGTTGCCATATCACATTGTTGAATCATATTGAGTTCTCATTACACCTAAGACCCCAGATATGCTTCTTCCATCTTGTGTTTGTAACCCATCTTGTATTGTTAACCCATTACATTTCATTTGGGGGCAGGTAGGAGGCATAGCGAATTGCACTGGGCCTAGAGTCAGGAAGATGAATTCAAATCCAGCCTCAGACACTTACTAGCCAGGCAAATCACTTAACCCCTATTTGCCTCAGTTCCTCATCTGTAAAATGGGAATACATTGGACAAGGAAATGGCAAACCACTCCAGTATCTTTGCCAAGGAGACCCCCTGGATAAAGTCCACATAGAGTTGGACTAAATGACTAAACAACAACATTTCATTTTATTAGATTCATCCATGTTCTAATGTATCAATGACTTTTTAGAACCCAATTAGACACTACTTTAGATATCCCTCCTAGAGCTGTGTATCACCTATAAATTTGATAAGCATGCTGTTTTGCTTTTATCCAAGTCCATGGTAAAAAATGTTTCTTAGAATAAGGCCAAGGATCCATCCTTGGGCACTAGTGGAAACCTCCCTCCAAATTGTCATAGAACCATTTAGTGCTGACCCAAAAAAAGGAACTTACATTTGTCATGAAGTGTTCTTAATGAAATTTGTGCTAACTCTGCGATCTCTGCTTCCTTTCCTAGGTGTTCCCTCATTATTTCCATATAATACATCCTCTAACTTTGATCAGAATCAAAGCTAAGGTCACTGGTCCATAGTTTCCACTTGCTTCCAGATTCTATTCATTCTCTTTCCCACCTTCACAGCTTTTTAAGATGGAGACATTTACCTCACTCAAGTCCTTTTCTACCTCTCCTTTTTCACAATTCACAGCACTCTGTTCTTTGTACAGATATTTCAAAAGATTACCAATACCAGCTCAGCAATTGTACATCAGTTCTTTCAGTGCTTGAGGATGTGATTCCTTTAGGTCAGGGACTTTGATTCACCCACAGGCAGCTCCCAAGTTACCTTGGATAGGAATTCCCTATTAGTCACTTTTCTTCTATCCTTTCTTGGCAGAAACAAAAAACAAAAAATAAAATCAGAAGCAGTCAGAGCTGAGCAGCCTTGTCTGCTTCATATCTGTTGTCAGTTACCAGCACACCATCTGTTTCAAGCAGCAGCTCAGCATGTTTGCCATCTTTTTCTTTTCCCCAGGATAGCTTCACATTTTTATTGTGGCCTTAAATGTTCTTCAATAGTATTGGTTTACCCTGACATTCTTCTTACTCTGCCTACTCTTGGACTCACCCTTTGTTAGCTGCCTTTATTCTCATCTTCTCTGCCTTAGCTTTAAAAAAAATCTAAACTGCTTGAGGATTTCCCTGTGTATCCATATGGATCTCTTCAGACAATTCCAGCTTTTTATCCTCATCAGAACTCATTCTCTTTGTGACTTCAGAATTTCATTCTTAGTTTCCCATCCCTGGTGGGCCAACTTCCTTTGTCCATGGAATCCTAACTATTCTTTCTTTGAACCTTCTGAAATCTGCTCACCAGAAACCTTATGTTCTTTTTCTGTAACCCTCATTTTCACAAATTCTAAAATGGAACGGTCACTTCTTCAAGATTTTCATTATTTTCATTCCAGAAAGCATTCTGGGATGTTAGTGAGAATCAGCTATAGAGTAGAATATCCTCTTTTAAAGGATGAAGTCATTAAGGCAAGTCAGCCAATACACACTAAATGCATCAATAAGCAAGCGCTTACTATATTCCAGGAATTCTGCTAAGTTCTAGGATATAAAGAACACAAGAAAACATCTCAGCCCTCCCCCCCCAAAGAGCTCACATTTTAATGGGTCATGGGGGGAGGGAGGTGACAGCATGCAAACAACTACATAGGGGGGTCATGTAAATGGGAGGTAATCTCAGAAGGAATGCACTAACAGTTGTGTTTGGGGGAGGTCCTTTTGCAGCACATGAGTTTTGAGCTAAATCTTGAAGGAATCTAGAAAATTCAAGAGTTGTATGAGTAAAGGTCAGCAGAAGGACAAAAGAAAGCAATTTTCTCTTCAGATCATTAGCCTGGTGGACTTCAATTCTTGTAATATCAATTTAATGAATTCAATTATTAAAGAGAGCATTCTAGGCATGGGGGAAAAGACATGGAGTTAGGAGATGGAGTGTTGTTTGAGGAACAGCAAGAAGGCGGGGGTCACTAGATCGTAGAATACATGGAGGAGAGAGCAAAGTGTAAGAAGACTGGAATGGTAGGAAGGGGCCAGGTTGTGAAAGGGCTTCTTTAAAAGCCATTAAAATGTATCAAGGGACTCAGGTACAAAAGCGATCAGATCTGCTCTTGAAGAAGATCCCTTTGACAGTAAGCAGAGGAGAGGCTGAAATGAGGAGTGTCTTAAGGCAGGGCTATTGATGTAGTCTAGATATGAGCTAATGAAGGCTTACTTCATGGTCCTGGTGAAGAGGAAAAGGGTGATAAGTGTAGGGAAGGGTAAGAGGTTCTGCCAGGGACCCACCCTGGCATCCAGTCTGGAAGGAATTCACCAGGCTCAAGCAAACTTGGAGTCGAAATTGTAAAGTTTATTGGTACGCTGTGCAAGGACAGCGGGCTAGATTCTTATGGAACCTGCAAACTTCCAAGGGTCACAGGCATAGTTTTATGGAGTCAAGACAGTAAATCAGGTGCCAATTATGCTAACTAGGTGAGTAAAGGTGGGATCAGGGAGGAGTTAAGAAGTGGTCAGTGCTTAAAGGACCATGCACTTTTAATATCAACTGCGCAGGCGTATTGCCCATGATTCACTGGGAAATAGCCCAAGGCAGGGCTACCTGGAGGTGTAGTTTTAGGCCTGACTCATCACTAAAGTCAATCCTCGGTGATGGCTACTGAGGAGTGCCCAGTCTGCCACCCATCAATGTCAAGCTTGACAAGATAGATGTTGGGAACCAAGGCCATCAGAGACACAGTGTGGGTATAATTGGCTAAGGAGTTACCCTATAGATAGGGTACTGAAGAATTCATGGTGCACTTGGCCACTCTAAGGGAGATAACATTTGTCTAAGCTAAAAATGTTTATAGATAGTTTAGTGAAGGATTCATAGGTAGCTTATTGTTTCAAGCAGAGATAAACAGTTCATGAGTTGTTGCTGGGCAGAGTGCTGGCAGGGGGAAGGGGCAGAGTTAATGCTTTGAGACTGGCGGGGGGGCGTGTGACTTTACAGACTGCTTTTACAAATTGATTTTACAGACATAGATCCCAAAGCACCCCATTTACAAACTGATGTTACAGATTGATATTACAAACTGATGTTATATAGATTGATGTTACAAACATATATACATCCCAAGGACCCCATTACTGGTAGTGTAAGTGGGAGAGAAAGCGAGGTGGAGAGTTTGTGCTCCAGGAAGGGTAGCAAAGTGGTACAGTAGATAGAGCACCAGACCTGGAATCAGGAAGACCTGAGTTCAAATCCAGTCTCAGACACTTGGTAGATGTGTGACCCTGGGCAAGTCATCTAACACCATTTGCCTCAGTTTGCTCAGCTGTAAAACGAGCTGGAGAAGGAAATGGCAAACCACTCCAATATCTCTGCCAAGAAAACCCCAAATGAGGTCATGAAGAGGCGGACATGACTGAAGTGACTGAAAAGGGGAAGACAGAACATAAAGGGGAAGCTTTTGGCGGGAGTGGGATGGGAGGTGGAACAGACCTGACTAAGGATTCATCAAGTCAGGGAGCAGCCCTCAGAGTGGAGTCATCCTGAGGAAGGTAGCGGGGAAGGGGACAATCTGGTTTAGTTGTTCCACTTGTAGGAGAGAGAGGGAGGGAAGAAGAGAGGAATGGAGAGAGAGATGTTATTACAAGAATTGAAGTCCACTAGGCTAATGATCTGTTACCTGAAAAGAAAATTGCTTTCCTTTGTCCTTCTGCTGACCTTTACTCAAATGTTTTCAACTATGCTTTCTCACTCTGATTATTATACTTCACATGCATATCCTTTTTAGTGTATAATGCTATCCACTTTTCTTCCCTTTTTCCTATAATAGTGTTTTATTTGAAAAAATATGCCCATCCAGAGTCATAATGTAGTCATTAATTTCATCCTACCAAGGTTCAGTGATATCCATGAGGTTATAGTGGCAACCACACTGGCATACCCAGGATGGCTGCTAGAACAGGTCCTTAGATCTGCTTTACTAAGAAAGATAGCTGTTTAAGGAGTCAACAATCCCTTTTTAATTACATTTACTTTTTCAGGGGAAAAGTCAGCTCCCTGAACTTCAGAGAAAATGCAACAGAGAAATAAAGACCAACAGACAGGGCTCTGATTGCCTGAATCAACTACACACTTTACATACATCCCTGGATGGAAAGAGCCTTTACATCTGAGCAGTCAGGGAGCTCTGAACATATGGCCATTCAGAATCTTGACCAGGGAATCACAAGATCCTTCTCATAAGCAAGCTCCCAAAGCAAAATACCAACTCAGAGTATATATACATTTCTCAGAGCCAGAAGGCATCACAACCTTCCTGACTCTGCCTAATTACAAATTAGGAAAAGGTGTGAAAGCCTTCCTACAAGTAAGCTTCCCCTAAGCAAGCTTCCCATTCATGCATTTGGATATAGATATTTGCAGTCATGGGTTTTACTACAGGCTCCTTTCTTAGATATTAATGCCAATGACCTTCCTGGTGCTCAACAGCTATTATTTATACATTATATTTTTATCTCTGTGGAATTGATCAGTTTTCTCCTTACCCCATCCTTTTCAGTTTGAAAAGGTTGGACTAGATTTGTAAAACACCAGGCAGATGCTAATTAGTCACTGCAGAAGCCTACTCTCCCTGCAGTGAACCTGTTACCTTGTCAGGGTTATTTACTCTGTGGGTTCAGATAATAATCCATCCATGCTCTTCTCATCCTATACTGTTCTTGTTCATATTGTCATATAGATCCTCCATAGAGGCTGCATGTGTGTACACACATATACATAGAATCTGTATTGCCTTGCAATTACTGTTAGTAAGTTCTACATATGTGACTTTTTGAAACCATTATAATTTTTTTTCTTACAGTTAAGAAATGAAACAGAAATGGAAAATCTAGCTAAGATATATTTATGGAACATTTTAAAAGAAGAATGCTGGGATTCCATGATCATAAAAGGCCAAGGACTTAGGGTGAATATTCTAAACATATTATCTCAATTATTAATAACTTCAAAAGCAATATCCATTGAAGCTAAAAATAAAATAATCCTTTCATTATTGAAAACCATTCCTCCCAAAGCTCAGAACACTGCCTGTTCAGTCCCCTGTGCAACTTTCTCAGTACGATCAGTATGGTCTGTCCTCTTCATTTAGACCCTTTCTGCTTTGGTGTATTTGGACTTTCACACTAACATATCCCCATATTTATCTTTCCTTCTTTCTTCTTCCACTCCTTTGTTAAGCTTGCAATTACTTTTTCACTCCCGATCTGTTTTTTCACAGATTTCTCTCTCTGAAAATCATGTCAAAGATTATGTATACAAAGAGCATATTTACAATGACCCTTTGTCATGGTCTCATGTCCTCTGATAAAGATATGCCAGAAGAAGAAAGGGCTCCACAGATTTTTTTGAGAAAGCATTTTTAAATAATCTTGTGGTGCAAAATAATTACCAGCTGACCCATGGGCATTCTTTTTGCCTAAAAATTTGGAGAACTCATAGCACACCCTGGTGGTCCTGAAGACTTTATGAGGCACTCAGACAGCTCTGGTGAATATAAAGACAGACAGTGAAAGTCACACAGTGACATTGGGCTGTCAGAGCTACACTGTTTCACCATAAGCAAATCTTAACAGGCTCTCTGACTATCTTTACTTTCCAGACACTTAGCTTTGCAACCACAGTATAATTGGTCAGCCTATATAACAAAAGCCAACCCAAAGGATCTTGTTCTCCCTACTTTTATTGACTACTTACAAGCTGCCTTGGAATGGGAGTCTTGTGCTCGTTAGGGTTACTGACGGCAGGTGCTAGCTTCCTAATCCCACAGATCATCAAACTTGGATCATTCCTTTTTTTGAAAACTTAAGAAAAGGCATGGACAAAAATCACATGGAATGAGAAACCCTGGATGGTTTATAATCTACTTTGATGTAGGAAGTATCGACACTGATAAAATGACAGGTCCAACAAAAAAATTAATGAGTTTGTCCTGTATACATCTTTTTTTTGTACATTGTTATTTACATATTGTATTCCTTATAAGACTGTGAGCACTTTGAAAATAGGAACTGTTTTTGTCTTTCTTTGTATCCCCAATGCTTAGGAACATAGATGCTTAATAAATATTTATTTGACCTGATTTTTCATTACTTTAACTCTCTACAGTAGACCCTGGGACCTTATCAAGTGGCTGTTCACCCAGATTATAGCCCATCCCTGTTTTCCTGAGTAATTCTTGTTCTCTAGGCAGGGGTAGTGAACTTTCAGCCTCAAGGCCACATGTGGCTCTCTAGGTCCTCGAGTATGGCCCTTTGACAGAATCCAGCCCCAAGGATTTGTTCTGTGAAGTTTGGATTCAGTTAAAGGCTGCACTTGAAGACCTAATGGGTCACAGGTTCTCCCTGCTAGAGAATCTATACTCAGTGACATGGATGGTTGTTTCCTCTAGATTTTTGAAAACTTTGACAGTACCAAGGGAACATGTGGGCTCTTATTTCTTATCCCTCATTGACAACACATGATTGCCCCACCTCTTTTTCCAATTATGCATTTCTCAGTGAAGACTGTTAAGTCTTGAGCATAAGTCACAACTGGAACTATGCAGCAGCTTACTAATATCCCTATACAATTCTCCATTACCCCTTTGGTCACCTGAAACTTTAATTTCTCAGGGAATGTAGTGTCTTAAAATTTATTATTTGGGAGATATTTGTGTTGAAAATTTTCCATTTTTGCGTAAAGAAACATCTTGGGATTATTAAAAGAACTGCACAGTTTTCCAGATGTAATCCAGCCATTCTCTTCCTTTTATTCAATTTGGGGCTTAACTCACTGTCCATCTGTAGTGTCTATTACACTCTCTCTCTCTCTCTCTCTCTCTCTCTCCCCCCCCCCTCTCTCCCCCCCCTCTCTCCCCCTCCCTCCCTCCCTCCTCTCTTTCTTCCTCCTGTACATATTCAGTGAGTGGACTGCATAATGACTGCATGTATTTTGTGTCATTTTTATTGATCCTATTTACAGTTCATTGATTTTTGTCCTATAACTGCCTAAGTCATGGTTCTTTGTCTCTGAACTTAGTTCCAAAATTCAGCTGGCCTGTATTGAGATTAGTTTAGAAATCCAATTCTACTAATCATTGTTCTGTTCTTGCTCAAAGGAAATCTGGACAATAGGCTTTTTAAATTTCATTTTCCTTTTTAGTTGTTTTGCCAATCTGTTTTAAAAAGACCCCAGAGATTTCATTGAGATTTCATAATGTTTGGGAACTTTATTCAATCAGTCCAATATCTTTCACACACAAAAAGTATATAGAGGACCTCACCATCTATAGGTCATGGACTATGTTCGAGGCATACCCCATAACAGTAGTGAACAATTTGGGAAAGCATTTATCTCCCTGTTTTATGCTTCAATTGATGTTAATAATCAGAAGATGGCTGAACAAAGTTGTCTCTCTCTGTGGTTTCATTTATTAAAGAATCTTACATGATCTTAACATATTCATGAGGTAGTTCTTGTTGGAGGAAAACCTTTAAGATTTCATTTTGCTCTACTAAGTAAAATGTGTTGTTTGGTGTGGTTATTTTAACCAATAAATAATAAACACAGACTCTTGTATTATATGCTTTTCAGTCAGTTGTGTAACAGTAAATATAAGCTTGCTGCAGAAACTTGTTTAAGAAAATGTGCCTGTTGCATTCTCACATTTTCATCAAGAAAATCTTCAATTCTTATAAAAATCATTTTCATAAAGATGTGAAAGTGTTAGTAATTCTTGATCAATTTAATTCAACAAGTATGGATTCAGCACCTTTTATGTGTTAGCACTGATCTAGGTACTAGGCATATGAAAACAAAAACCAAATTGTCCTTGCCCTCAAGAAACTGACACTCGGTGAGGGCGGGAGGCCCAACAACACAGACACTGACAAGCAAATCCAGAGTATATATGAAATAAATCCAAAGTGCAGGGGACAAGAGAACACTAACTGCAAGGGGAACCTTGTAGGCAGGGGACCAGTCTGTGCAATGCACAGAAGTGAGAGAAGGAACAAAGTAAAGTATGGAGAGGAGCAAAGGAGCCATGTGGACCATCAGGGAGCATGTATTATTCAGTTTACCACAGACTGATTTTATGAGTTCTCAACTGGGCCCTCTCTGCTGCATGCCAGACCTTTTATTCTTCACTGTTTGACTTTATCTCACACCCTTCAGTGTCTGTTTGAACATTCTAGAAAAAATGAGACCATCTCTCATGACTCTTCTCTTTTCCCCAACTTTATAAGTCAAATCACCTTTTATCATGCCCCACTCTTCCTCCTTCCTACCCTGGTGATTTGGGGGGGAGCAGTTGAGGGGGACAGGAAGCAAGCCACCTTCTTGCAAATGCTAGCTGTCCTGCCTAGCAACTCCTCTGTCACATTTACTGCATTATTATGCACTCTTATATGAATGGGCCCCTAAATCTTTGTCCTGAACTTTATTTTCTTCTCTCTCTATACCTTCTTTTTTGGTGATCTCATTCAAATGAGATCCAGATTTAAGCATCAAACATTATTCTCTCTCCAGAATATCACCAAGAATCAATTAAACATTTTGAACTAGATTTCCTGTAGGCATATCAAATTCAAGATGTACGAAACAAAACTAATTACCTTTCCCATCAAACCCTCTCCTCTTTTTAGCTTCCCTATATCCATTGGATGTTTCCAGTTATCCCCAACTTTCTCCTCTTCATCACCCCTCACACCTAATGAGTTGCCAGTTTTGATAGTTCTACCTCCATAATATCTTGCATCCATCCCCTTCTCCCCACTCATGTGGCTTCTACCCTACTTCAGGCCCTCATCACCTTTTACCTGGACTGTTGCAACATACTCCTAGTTTGTCTTCCTGAAATTCATATTCCATATAGCCACAAAATCATATTCCTAGAGCATAGGCCTGACCATGTTCCTCCTCTATTCAAGTACTTGTTCTTGCCTTTACAATAAAATACAAGTTCTTTTTTGTCTTCGAAAGCCCTTCACGATCTGGCTTTAATCTTTTTGGGTTTATTTCACGTTACTCCTTTTCACAGACTTTGCAATCCAGCCTGCTGACTGCTGCCCATATGTGACACTTCCTCTCCCATCGCCATACTTTTTCACAGGATAGTATCTGCCTGGAATGATCACCTCACCTCTGCCTCACAGAATCCCTTGATTTCTTTAAAGTGCAGGTGCTGCCTTCTATGGGAGTCTACACTGATCCCCTCAATTGCTAGTACCCTCCCCTAGGAAATTAATTTGGATCTTTGTTTTTGTATTTTGTTTGCATTTAATTTTTTTCTGTTTATGTTGTTCCCCAAATAGCATGTAGGCTCTTAGAACTGTTTCGTTTTTGCCTTTGAATGTCCACTTCCTATCATAGTGCCTGCCACATATTTAGTACTTAATGTTTTTAGAATTGGTTTTGAAAGTCTGGTTGTAGAGCTTTAAATGTCAAACAGTGGAGTTTAATCACAACAGGGTCACTTCTTAAACTTCTTGAGCAGATGAGTGACAAGGTCAGAACTGTGCTCTAGGGATATCAGTTTTGAAGCTTTATGAAAGAGAGACTTGAGAGCAAGATTACATTCAGGCAGACCAAGTAGGAGGCCACTGCAGTGAGCCAGATGAGAAAAGACAGCAGTGTGGTACAATGCAGGGACACACACTTACTCTGGAGTTAGAGGACTTCCCTCTAAACTTACTTATATGATTATTTTGGGTAAGTCACTTAATCTCCCTGGGCCTCAGAGTCCTCATCTGTAAAATGAGGGAGTTGATCTAGATGGCAGATGGTCCTTGAGATTCCTTCTATGATCCTTATGAGTGATGTTCTCAAGATGAGTTTAGAAACCCTATTTTGCCAGGAATATTATTATATTAGGGTATTATATGAAAATAATATAATATTCATATTATTATACAATATAAAGGATATTATTGGGGTAGACTGGACAGAGTTTGACAGCTGATTGGCTGAGAGGGACAGAGGAGAGGGAAGAGTTTAAATCTGGGTAACTGAAAGGATAGTGGTATTCTTACAAAGCAAGACAAGAAATATTTATTAAGCTCTTTGTATATTCCAGGCATTGTTATAAGTGCTGAACAAAGAAATATAAGAAAAAGAGACAGTTCTTGACCTCAGGGAGCTTAGCGTTTAATGGAGATAGACATGTTATTGAAGTCTAGAAAGTCAGAAGCACAGCCAGAAGGTGAATGAAGGTTGGCTTGCCCATTCCCCTCCTCAAAATGGAAGTCCCAGGAGGAACTCAACCAATGGGAGAAGGGGGCCATCATAACGGGGTGAAAAGACCACAGGGACTGATGGATGTTCTAGGCTGAGCCTGCAGATGAGGCATGATGTTGGAATTCAGGAATAAAGAAATTAAAAGGGAGAGAGGATTGGATGGGGGTGGAGGAGAAAGACCAATGAGTTCTGTTTTGGACATGTTGAGTTTGAAATGATTTTAGGGCATGACGTGGAGATATCCAGCAGGTAGGAAATACATCATTAATCAATAGATCAAGGATCTTGTGATTTGGTGGGTACAGAAATTCCCTTGTGTGATGCTCATCACATGTCTATGTCTTACAGCCTTTGGAGAGTTTCTTGAGGTTCAAAAGAGATTAAATTACTTGACAATAATCATGCAATGTCAGAGATGGGATTTAAAAGTCAAACACACTCTTCACCATACTATATAAATTCTCTTTGGTGCAAAGAAATAATTTGGGTGAGCCAATACTGAGTGAAGGCATAAATCAAAAAGAGTTTGCCTAGTGAAGAAACTCCAATTACAGGTCATACTATGTATGGTTTGAAGCCTTATGTACTGATTACACCAAAAGGCTACCTTCTGAACTCTCTCCTATTTTCTGTGTCAGTTAGCATGATCCTGGTACTTGCTGGTCGGGGCCTTTAACAGCAACGTTGTCAAAGTGAATTCTTGCTTGATGGCTACTATTATTGTTTTTATTATTAATTATTATTACTATTAACAGCTCATGGGTCCATTTTAATAATTCTCTACCCATTCCCCTGTGTACATTGTCAACATTTAGAGCATTGATCACAGACTTATGCTCACTCTTAAGACTTTTTTGTGACTGATAGGATATATTGAATTTATAATCAATGATCACTTCTTTTTGGGTTTATAAAAACAATATACTATGATTATTATACTCATAATTGTTATAAGCAAAGAAGTAATTTCAGAATCGACAGTCTGCAATCAGAACACTGATAGGGTAGAACAAGTATCACTAAGGACAATTTATGATATCATGGGCTCAAAGTCCACTATAAAGTATCTTTTTGGTGTTGTTATTCAGACTCTTCTGAATGATGATGATCCCATTTGGGGTATTCTTGGCAAAGATACTGGAATAGTTTTTTGTTTCCTTCTCTGGCTCATTATTTAGAGATGAGGAAAGTGACTAAATTAAGTGACTCACCCAGGGTCACACAGCTAGTATTTGAGGTCACATTTCAACCCATGGTCCTCTTGACTCAAGGCCCAGCACCCTATCCACTGGACCACCTAGATGCCCATTCACACCACCTTTAACACAAACTAGAGAAATTCAAAAGAGATGGATTTGCTAGCATTGATGCTGAAAAAGTCACTATTAATGCTGGAAAAATAAAGTAGATAGAAAATGTATATTATCCTAGACAATGACACAGCTAGAATGTTTTGAATAGATACTGCAAACAATGAGTCCAGAATTCAGTAGGAACAGGATCAAGCTGGATCACATTCAGGAAGTTACAGAATATTTAACACAATCCTAAACTTTTGCAGCTATCAAAACCTATCATATTAGTACTAATTTTCACTCAGTGATGCTGTATAACTGCAAATCCTGGAACACCAAGAAGAATCAAAATGATGAATAATCCAAAGTTCCCTGGGAGGTATACATTGTCTGCATCATGTGACTTGAGAAGTCTGTAGAAATGACTTGCATGTGAGAAGCAGTACAAGAGATACTTAAGGTAGATTGCCTGGGAAATGAAGTGGGCTCATCATGCAATTAATATGAAAGAAAAGAGGTGATAAGTCTCAGTGGTACATTGGGATATATTTAAGAGGTATATAAAAGGTATATATATATATATATATATATATATGTATATATATATACATATATATATATATACTCTCGTATATATATAAAGGTATATATAAAGGTATATATATATACTCTCGTATATACGAAAAACAAAGAAAAAAGAACAAGGCCTTCAACAAGGTGGTGGATCTTTTATGCCAAATTTGTAAGAAGATATAGATAAGGATCACACAGTATAAGATGTGAAGAGGTTATAATACATATCAATTTTAGAGTGTGCTATATGAGAAAAAAAACAGGGCTCCATTAAACAATAAAATTACTAATGAAAAATCATGACATTTCTAAATCCTCATATCCCATACCAGTATCAATGAAATTATATCAACTTATATTGTAAAAGCATTAAACATTGATGCTCTTTATCAAGAGATTTTATTTTTCACAAATAAACTGAAAACATGTTTTGATTCTTTATTATTTTTTACATTTGTCAAGTCCTTTCATACACATTTAGAAGTCCAGAATTTCCCAATGAAAGAGCAAACTCCAGAAGAGTTGAAAGAATTGGAGACGGTGTTACAGCTAAGGACACTTGAAGCAGCTGGATTTAATGTATGGGTTTGAACGTGTGTGATGCCTTTTAACTTAGTCTCACTTAAGTGCTGGCTTTAATTGAAATGCAGTGTAAGGGATGTTGAAAATGTCATTTCTATTAATATTTCCAACTTATTATTTTATGGGATAAATTCTACTGAGCAATATATACCGTTCAGTTAGTATGGATTTTTTTTAAATATGAAAATGAACACAGCAATCAACTTTTAATTATTTAGCAATGGCTAAATACTCTTTCTCCTTGTCCTTTTTATACAGTGATGTACAATTTTAAGAAAATCAGTTGAGGGTAGAAAGAATTGTTACTTTTGAGAGTCTGTTTTAAGACCTGTATGGCTGTGTACTCAACCTGGCATTACAAAGAACAGAGTCAGACCCTAAAAAATGCATCTCTCGATGCAGTCTGAACTTCTGCTGAGCAGCTGTCTAAGACCTTCCATTTATAGTTTCTGAAGTATAAAACATTCACTATTTGTGGCCTAACTTATACACAGCAGTCACTATTTGAATTAATTCCTGTATAAATCACAAACTAACAGGACATATGTTTTCATGTTTAAGTACCAAGAGATGCAGTACATCTGCATCTTGTAAGTACTGTGAGATCTACAGGCCACCTCTAACTATTTAAAAGGACGAATAATTCTATCGATGTTCTACTGCTTAGTTCGGGGTGGTACAGGTAGGTGGTAATGGGCCTGGGGTCCAGAAGACCTGAGTTCAAATTCAGTCTTACTAAATACTTACCAGTTGTGAGACCCTAAGCAAATCACTTGACCTCTGTATGCCTCAGTTTTCCCATCTTCAAAATGGGAATAATAATAGCACCTAATTCTCAGGGTTACTGTGAGGATAAAATGAGGTAATCTTTGTAATGGACTCTGCAAACATTTAAGCATTATATTTGTTACTGTTCATTTATTTCAAGAGTGTCTGATTCTTTGTAATGCCATTTGAAGTTTTCTTGGCAGAGATACTAGAGTGGTTTTCCAGCTCATTTTACAGATGAGGAAATTGAGGCAAACAGGGTTCAGTGACTTGCCCAAGGTCACACAGCTATAAGTGTCTAAGGCCAAATTTTAACTCAGGTCTTCCTGACTCTAGTCCCAGTACTATCTAATGTGTCACCTACCTGCCAGAGCATTATATAAACACTAGCTATTGTTATTGTTATTATTTATCTATAGTGTATTAGTCTCTGAAGACTTCATCTCTTCTATAGGAATTTCAAGGTCTGTTCACAATTTTGAATACCAGTATTGAAAGCAGAATTTAAAATCTTAAAAATGATTTTTAGGGGCGGCTAAGTGGCATAGTGAATAGAGCGCCGGCCCTGGAGTCAGAAGGACCTGAGTTCTGAGCCGGCCTCAGACACTTAATCCACACAAACAAAAACCTAGCCATGTAACCTTGGGCAAGTTACTTAACCCCAATTGCCCTAAAGGGGCAGCTAGGTGGCGCAGTGAGTAAGAGCGTCGGCCTCGGAGTTGGGATGACCCGAGATCAAATCCGGCCTCAGAAAATGAGCACCCACACATAAATAATGACTAGCCGTGTAACCTTGAGCAAGTTACTTAACCCCAATTGCTTTTAAAAAAAAATTATTTTTAATGATGTCAACTGGTTGACTTTTAGAGAAGTTGTTTGCTAATAATTAATGTGTGTTTTTTCATACATAGCTGCGAAAGCATATTGTAGAAGTTCGTGCTGCAGCTTCTTCCCTGGGTCAAAAGTCATTTGAAGAAGAGGAAGAGGAAGAGGAAGAAGATGAATCAGCAAAAAGAGATAGCAGCTGGTCCAATTATCTACTTGGAAGTTTGTGTACAAGCTTTAATACAGATATAAGCATGTTGAAGAGTCAATTGGAACTTCATACCAGAGAGGAGAAAATCAACCAGATTATATTATTGAAGGTGAACTGCTTTTATCTTTGAAGTCAATAGAACTTCCTTATAAAGTGATTTTTTTAGGCTGTTTACTAGATTAGATTAAGGGGCAGATCAATTTTTTTTTCCCTTTTTAAGTTGATATAGATCTGAATAGACGTAGCTTCAGAGCCTGGAAGACCCATATTCAAGTCTATCTCTGATGTGAATTGGTTGTGTGACCCTGATCTCTTAATGCCCTGAGCAAATCACTAAGACTTTAAATTGCTGACTTGCATTGTAAGAAGGACTTTCCTCACCAGGAGGCTCCTCGTAGCAATGAAATATCACAGGTTTAGTCCCTATCCCTATCCTAGATGCTGTTTTGTAATAGTGTAGAAAATATGCAGAATTTGGATCATTGTGACACAGCCTGTGTGGGATACATAAGGAGTATATTGCAGTAGGATCCCACAGTATAATTAATACAATCTTGGGATGCCAGTCACATCTTTGGGCTATGGTTCTTTTCTTCCCTTTTAAAAAAAAAATCAAAAGCCTTTAACTAAATTCTGATCTCATGACAATATAAAGGGTCTTTTTTTTATCATCTTTGCTCCTATGCCACCAAATGTCAGATAATAGAAAATAGAGTATAGATATACTCAACATATTTTTGATTGAGTGAAACCTTCAGCTCAAAGTCAACCCAAAGGAGATAGTTCAGCATGATATCTATGCTGGTGCCTTTACCTTTGGGCAATGGGGAGCCATTGTGCAGGGGATAATTTTGAATCACTGAATTTTGGAGCTGAAAATTACTTTAGATCATGTAGTCTAAACTCATTTTGTAGATGAGGAAACTGAGACTCAAGGAGTTAAATGACTTGTTCACAGTTATAGCTGATAATAGAATCCTTATCGATCTCTCCTTCAGTACTTTTATGTCATATTCTATGAAAAAGTATTCTTTTAGGAAAATTTATCTGACTTTGATTTATAGAATGGATTTGAAGTAGGGAGATAGTGGAGAGTTGTTAAAATTGTGAGATAATATTACCTAAAACCACAACCTTTGACCAATATTTCAGGACATTATTTACAACATCAAAACCATTTTTAACAATGAGTTTTATGCCACTTTTCAACAAAAAAAGTTGGAAATAGCACGTGTGAGGGAAAGAAATATAAGAATTCAAGAAATCATCACGGATCTAGACCTTGGGGAAAAGGTCTGGCAACCAGAAATAGAGGATTGTGAGAAGCCAGACTTAGTTCTAACAGTAGCAGATGATGAGGTACTGTTCAGCTTTTTAATCATTTCCCTACCTTCTCATGCCACTTTTCTGATTTTTCCCAGTTTTTTTCATTAGTTAGATTGCCAGCAGAAGCCATAGACATAGATGATGTTAACAATAACAATAATCTAATAATTATAATGACAGCTCATTCATCTCATGCTTTACAATTTACAAAGCATTTTTGTCACAACTTCATGGGTCAGAGAAAGTATTGTTATCTTCGTTGTAATGATTAGGAAAATGAGAGTCAGAAAAGTTAAGTGACTGGCACACTATGATAATTATCCAAGTAATTGTCACAGTTCATTTCAGCAGTGATGGGACTTGGGTGTCAGAAATGTGAAAAGCAGTAGCTCCCTCATTATGACATTATGCTTAATTCACAGAAAGAAAGGCCTAAAGCCTCATTTGAGCCAGTGGGATTCGAGTGCAAGAAGAGAAAATGAGTTCAGGACAAAGAATGCCCCCAGGGTTTAATGGCCATGGCGGAAGATTTCTGGCCATGGCCGCAATGATCACAGTAGAAATGAGAAGGTGCCCAATGATGCTCCTGTGAGAGTCTGGGACTGGCATATTCAAGCCCTCATCTCTCCTTCAGTGAATGAGATGCTTCCCACCAAGGCAGCTCAAATGACAGGCCAGGACCAGATCTTTTATACAGATGAGAAACTGATCCTAGTAACTTCCTCACTTATGAACTCTGGGGCTAGAGGCCAATGAATGCACATCCTCTACCTTTAACTTCATAAGCATGTCAATACAAATGGCTTAAGAGAGTAATTACATGGGAATCTAATTACATGGTATACTAGGGCATAGGGCCAAGTGATTTACATATGTGTTCTTCATTGGTCCTTAAAAACACCCAGTAAGGTAGGTGCTAGCAATGGGTTTCACTGGCTTGCAACTCTGTCACCAAATAATTTCAGATCAATCAATAACACATATTTATAAAGCACCTACTATAAATCAGACATTGTACTAAATGCTGCAAATACAAATGTGAAAAAGAAAGATGCTCCTTGCCTTCAAGGAGTTTACAATAGAAGACAACACACAATAGAAGCTAAAAGGGGAGGGAGTGCTGGAGGAGGATGGTACCCAGCACTGAGGCATGGTAGAGAGGACCAAGAAACAAAAAAATGAGCATAGTTGGATGGGAAATGAGGAGATCTGAGTAGATGTTGGACCTGTCACCCTCCTTAAATGGAGGAGTTTGTAGTTCCACCTCTAAGAAGAGAGGCAGAGGATCTTGGAAGATGATGAGATTTTCTAATGGTGAGTTTGGAGCAGGGAAAAAGGGAGTGGTATGGTGAAGAAGCCAGAGTCCAAAATGCCAGGTGGCAAATGAGATATTTACAAAGTTTGCATAAGGCCTCAGCAGTGACAGAATTGAGTAGAAGGCTTCCTTATGACATTCTTTGCCTCAGTAATTTATGGTTGCTTTAGTAGAAGAGTTGGGTCTTGAACCTAGGACTTCTGACTGACTTCAATATCCATTCCATTATAACGTTCTGGTTCTCGCTAAAGGAAATAAAAAATGCTTAGGACCATATTTAGTTAGAAAAAATGAATCATGGGATCATAGAGTTGGAAGGAATCTTAGAGATAATTAAGTCCAACTTTCTCATTTTACAGATGAGGAAACTAAGGCCCTGAGAAGTTAAGTGACTTACCCAGGGTCATAGAGCCTAATGAGTGTTGGAGGCAGGATTTCAACCCAAGTCTAGGATCCTATCCCCTACACCACTTGGCACCATACCTAGAAAGAGCTAATTTTTCATATGACACCTATTATGCCAAAACAACAACAACAACAACAACAACAACAACAGTATCCAGCATTTATATAGCACTTAAGGTTTGCAAAATGCTTTTAAAATATTAGTTAATAAGTAAACATTTATTAAATACCTACTATGTGCCAAGTATTGACCAAGTACCAGAAATACAAAAAGAAGCAAAAGACAGTCTCTGCCCTCAAGGAGTTCATAATCTAATGGTGGAAGACAACAAGCAAATAAATATATAAAACCAAACTATGTATAGGATAAATAGAAAATAATTATAATGGGGGAAGGAAGGGAAGTGGAGCCAAGACAGATAAAAGGCTGAGCTCTCCCAAATTCTCCTCCAAATTATTTTAAATGCCTCAAAACAAATTCTGGACTTACAAAAGGATAGAATAACACAGTTTTCCAGCCCAAGACAACTTAAAGGGTTGGAAGGAAAGGTCTCTAACGCTGGGGTGAGAGTGGAGTGCATTCTAGTGCAGGCTGCAATAGTGCAGGCCTCCCCCCAGCAAACCAGCAGCGGACTGTAAGGGAAACTGAGTCAGTGGCAACAATAGTAGCCTCTCAGCCCACAGATGGCGAGTGAGTCAGACAGCTGGTCAGAAGATTCCAGGGTCCTTTCGGGGCATTGGGTGTAGGACTATTGTTTTGCCCATACTTGGATCTGGGTCTTAGTCCTGGGTCATAGTCTCAGCATGAAGAGGAGCACTACCATACCAGAGTTTGTGGCCTCAGGGTAGTGGGGACCCTGGTCAAAGTTCCAGGGCTGAAAAAGTGCGTGTGGTCTCTCACAGACCAGAGAACAGGCCAGGGGAGTAGTAAACACAACTCTCTTTAGATCATATCATCTTGGAAGAACTGAAAGTTTACAAACTCCCAGAACTAGCTCTGAAAACAGCAGCACAAAAAACCTGAAGCTTGGGGAGTGACCTCTCCACCTTGGGAACAGAGCCCAACTTTAACATAAAGCTAAAAGTCGAGAAATAGGCTGGGAAAATGAGCTACAAAAAAACTACTCTGACCTTAGAAAGTTACTAAGATGACAGGGAAGATCAAAACACAAACTCAGAAGACAAGAGTCAAAACAGCTACATCCAAAGCCTAAAGGAAAAATGTGAATTGGTCTCAGGTCCAAAAAAAGAACTCATAGAAAAGCTCAACAAGGATTTTAAAAATTAAATAAGAGAGGTAAAGGAAAAACTGGGAAAAGAAATGGTAATGATGAAAGAAAATCATGAATATGAATCAACAATTCGGTAAAGTAGGCACAGAAAAAATACTGAAGAAAATAACATCTTAAAAAGCAAAATAAACCAAATGGTAAAAGAGGCACAAAAATCCAATGAACAGAAATTACAAAATTGTAAAATGGAAAAAGATGTACAAAAATTTACTGAAGAAAAGAATTCCTTAAAATAGAATTGGCCAAATGGAAAAGTAACTATAAATGTTCTCTGAAGAAAATAAATTTGTTAAAACTAGAATTAAACAAGTAGAAGCTAATAATTCAATGAGACACAAAGAAACAAAACAAAGTCATAAGAATGAAAAAATAGAAGAAAATGTAATATATATCACTGGAAAAACAACGAACATGGAAAACATATCAAGGAGAAATAATTTAAAAATTGTTCGACTACCTGAAAGTTATGTTTTTTTTAAAAAAGACCCTATGGGCAGCTAGGTGGCACAGTGAGTAGAGCACCAGCCCTGGAGTCAGAAGGACCTGAGTTCGGATCCAGAGGGAAAATTGCCCTGATGTTTTAGAACCAGAAGGTAAAATGGAAATGGAAAGAATCCATTGATCACCTCCTGAAAGAGATCCCAAAATGAGAACTCCCAGAAATATTCTAGGCAAATTCTAGAGCTTCCAGGTCAAGGAGAAAATATCACAAACAGCCAGAAAGAAACAATTCAAATAGCATGGTGCCACAGTCAGGATAACACAAGATTTAACAGTTTCTACTTTAAAGGATCCAAAGGTTTGTAATATAACATTCCAGAGGACAAAGGGTATAGGATTACCATCAATAATCACCTACCCAGCAAAACTGAGCATAACCCTTTAGGGGGGAAAATGGACATCAGAAAAAAAAGAGGACTTTCAAGAATTCCTGATGACAAGACCAAAGCTGAATAGAAAAATCTGACTTTCAATTATGAGTCAAGAATTTAAAAAGATAAACAGGAAAGAAAAATCATAAGGAATTCAATAAGGTTAGACTGTTTACATAAAAAGACATTATACTTGTAATTCCTAAGAATCTTCTCGTTATTAAGGCAGTTAGTAGAAGTTTATATAGAGGGCATGGGTGTGAGTTGAATATGATGGGATGATCTCTGAAAACATAAAATTAAGGGGTGAGAAGGAGGAATGCACTGGAAGAAGGGGAAAGAAAGGAGAAGAATAGGAAAAATTATCTCACATAAAAGAGGTACAAAAGAGTTTTATGAGTGGTGGGGAAAGTGGGAGAGGCCAGGGGCTAAACACATGAGACTTACTCTCATTGGAATTGGCTCAGTAAAATAGGAATATTACAGAGGGTTGTTGTAAAACTCAAATTATCTCATTATCTTGAGATATATATATATATAAAAATAAAGATATATACAAAGTGATATATATATATATATATATATATATATATATATATATATATATATATATATATATATATATGAATGTGCTTTAGAAACAGTAAAGGGCTATATAAGTATGAGATGCCATTACAACAACATTACACTCAGCATAAGAGTATTTTATGTTATGGCAGAGAGTATAGCTGGCTATTACATCATGACATAGAACTGTCATCTGTCTTAAGCTGGTTTCAACATAGGTCATGCTTTCATTACTAAGTCCCTTGACCTATATGGGTTGGAGTGAGTTGCAGTGATGCTATCTTGTATCATCACTTCATTTGTATATATATAAGAGGTCATCCCTTTTCTTAAGATGTAACTTATAGCCTAGGACCCACTAAAACTTTAGATTTAACTAAGTGTTAACCCTCGAAGTTATATCTCTAAAGTATTGCCCCTACCTGGACTTACTCTGGCAAAATCTTCAAATACAACATACTCATATCTTGATTTCCCCAGATTAGGTAATGGGGTCCTTAGCTCCCATACAAAAACTAAGGGGCCCAAATTCAAATCAAATGCAAAGAATTCACGGGAGGCTATAAACAGAGAAACACATAAAGCATTCATATAACCAACCAGTTCCTCTTGGAAGAGAACTGAACTCAGGGTCACCATTGGAGTAATCCTTTGAAATTCTGTTAGATCCATATTCTTCCTAGAGGGTCTTACATATGTTTTCCAGACTCATAGCATCACCCTATGGTTTGGAAGACAAATACATTTTGAGGTTTGCTTTACAACTGACCTGCATTGTCTAAATGACACCAAGTAGGATGCTGTTCATAAAATGATGAAGGTAATTCTCTTCCTTTTCTATGGAGCATTATGCCCCAGGAAATCTACACAGTTAAAAATGAGAAACACAAATTTAAGAATTCTTGAACTTACAGATACCCTCCAAGGCTGAGGACTCCCATTTGAGGCAGAAGGAATGTGTACACGTCTATTTCTGTCATATGCTTATTCAGAAAAGTCCACTGTCAGGATCTCACCTCTCAGGCCATATTATGCAATCGTATGCAACTCTCATGTGCCTTTCCCAGTCAGTGGAACTCTATAGACCTCAGAGAGGGTGCCCTCCCCCTAACAAAAGGGCTTATCTTCTTGAGCTGAATCAGTCGAGCATCAGTAGTCTCTATGTCCCTTTCTCTCTTTGGACTGGTGCCCCAGGAATCCTCAAGACAAATGTTTGGGGCATATCAGATTGATTCGGTAGTTCCTCAAAGTGATAAAGAAATTCCTTGAACCTTTTGTTTCTATCGTGGGATGTTAGAGCTAGAAAGGGAGCTTCAACATCTCTTAGTCTTTCTCATTCTTTTTGCAAAGAATGGATCTCTTTTCCCTAAGTAGGGAAAGAGACTAAGCCCTTTAATTAGTGTCAGAGTTAAAATTAGAACTTAAATTTCCTGACTCCTCCAGAAAAAAAAATATTCAAGAGAAAATTGAACCTATTTAGTTTGATTTTTATGAATAATACAGGGGGAGAAATGAAGTGAAACTTTTTCTTTTCAGATTAAAATTGAGAAATACCTTTCTCCATGGAAAAGAGAACAAGCAGCGATAGCTGCAGCCCTTGAATTAGAACAACGCCTGTTAGCTGAGGTATGGCATGTTGTTAAATCACACATGGTCTTTTCTATAAACATATTTATATTGTTAATTTTTAAATATATCATGAAAACAAAATATTAATTTATCAGTGAGAAATGCTTTGGGAAGAGCCTAATTCTACACACACACACACACACACACACACACACACACACACACACACACACACACTTTGGCTGTATGGTCTCAGAAGATTATTGCTAATAGAGTCTGAATGCTTTAATCCCTGATAACCCTCTGACTCTTCTTACTTTTGGTTATTTTTCCAGAGAAATGATTCAAGACGTCGTGCTTTGATGGACATGATGAATGGAGTTTTGGAAATCAAGAAAGAAGATATTTTGAAAATGGTAATGGTTCTGTCTACTCATGGAAGGTAGAATAAGAAAGATGAAAGTAAGAACTATGAATTTTATAATTTACCATCTTTATTAGATGGAACTTAGTTTTAGAAAAAAATTTTTTTTGCTTTTTCTCTTTTTGGAGGGGGAAAGGTAGGGCAATTGGGGTTAAGTTATTTGCCCAAGGTCACACAGCTAGTTTTGTGTTAAGTGTCTGAGGCTGGATTTAAACTCAGGTCCTCCTGACTCCAGGGCCAGTGCTCTATTCATTGTGCCACCTAGCCACCCCAAGAAAATTCTAAAAAAAAACTAGCATTTCATAAAATTTTAGTAGCTTCAGCTGAGTGTAGTGTTGCATACATGTAATCCCTTTTATTAAGGGAGGATGAGTCTGGTAGATTGATTCTAGAGTTCTGAGTTAATCAGGTGTCTGGATTAAATTCAGCACAAATATGGTGACCCCCCCCCCCCAGGAAAGAAGAGCCACAAAGATGCACAGGGAGGGAAAACCAACCCAGGACAGTAAATCAGACAGGGAATATAAATTCATCCATGAATATTAATAAGTATTTGGATCAGGCAGCCACCACACTTCCAACCTGGGCAAAACAGGAAGACAAAGACTCCAAAAAAAGTCTTTTTAGTAACTCTAACATTTTTACCAAACACAAAGGAATGTGAAACTTCAGCAGTCATTTTCAAACTAAGTGAAAACCTATTTTAAAGAAATGAGACATATATCTTGGTAGCAGTAAGGGAAGCTACTCTAATAGTTTTATACATGATTAATAATTTTCCACTAGCGCTACTGAAAATTCTCCTTGAAACAAAATTTGTTTATCATAATGATAGTAAACTCAGGCTAGAAAGATCATAATAAACATCTCAATGGCTAGAAAGAGCTAAACAGCCAATGCTACAGACTCACTTTATCAGTTTAACTGAATCCTGGGCTGTTTTCCCTGCCACCAATTGTTACTCATTGCTTTAAGCACATTGTTTCTCTGCCATATTTAGTGGATTTTGTGCTTCTTTGTTCTATCTTTAGGTAGTTCCTCAGCCTTCCTTTATGATCAATAAAATGGTTGAATTGTGGAATGAAGAAGAAAGGAGACAAGCTAAAGAATATGAGAAAAAAGTCAAAGAGTTAAATGAAGAAAAAGACAAGTATAGAAAGGTCAGGAGGAAAAGGGAACATATTAAAAACATGCTTTCCAAATTTCAAATTCATGTACTTTTGGGGTTACTCTAAAGACAACTATAGAACTTCTGTTTTCTCAAATGGAAGATGTGTAATCTTCTATTTTATGAGGAAAACTATTATATTTAATAACTTAGATCATTCACAACAAAAGTGGCCCAGGAAAAGTGGGGAAAATCAAGTATGATTTGTTTCAGTGTATCACTGTCTTTTTTTAAAGATGCTTTCGGCTCAGTAAAGATTAAGATTAATTACCATTCTCAAGGAGTAGAGCAGTTGGGAGAAGGACACATATGCCCACCAAGTCAAATAGTATATATGGATAAAATGTGAAATTGTTGTCTTGCAAATACTGCTGGTTTTATTCTTTTGTGAAAGAAGTTAAAATTATACAGCATCCAACAGGGCATGCCAACTTGTCAGCTGTATGTTATTATATCTTATGATCAATTTTTGTGAATTCTTATTTTTTTAGCTGTCTTCTTCTCTACTGAAGTTCTTAGCTGTGCCCTTGTTGTATTTTAATTGAAAATGATTCTTATATATGGAGGCAAAAATGAACAAAGGATTTTGAATGACAATGATGCCTGAAGAGTTTTTTCCCCTGTATATCTAAGGGGCAAGTACAAGAATGCTATGTCTTGGGGAAGTCTAAAAGCCCTTGGTGTGGTGGCATTCAGGAGAGCCTTATTCTTTGAGCTCTGGGATCTCACCACTGGTTTCACATGCTTCATCATGGTCTCCACACCTTCAAAGAGACTTTCATAGGTAAATTTGGAGTTATAGTTGAGCACATTTAAGGGAAAGGAATACTGCCCAGTTTAGTACCTTACCACAGAGTCCTATGTGTTTCTCTTTTTTTGCTTCTTACTGAGTCAGAGACTATTCAAATCCAGAAGTAAAAGAATTGAAGAATATATATGTCTTCGTGTTTCTCGTGTCCCCAAGAAACAAAAAGTTACCATCACCATTATCCCTTTTTGATTTGTTTGTTTACTAGTTTTTTTCCCTAGATAGGTATAGAAAACAGAAAGAAAGATTACACACAAAGCAGAGTCAGAACGGTAGAATAAAGGGTCATTACTGTCAAAGTTCCCCCAAAAACCTCTCTTATGGCACAACTACCCAAAACATCAAATTGAATTCTGAGTGGAAAAGCCAATAAAAAGTTAGAGTGATTCATTTGTTTCAGTCAAGGGCAGCTTAGATAGAAAGAAAGGGAGATCTGTGGACACTGGGATGGAAGGTGTCCAATAACATGGAATATGGCTTATGGCAGAAAGGGTACTGGCTCTGGGCCCTAGAGGCAGCAGCTACAGCCATAGCAGCAGGAACACTGGCATGCCCAATGCATAGGGATGGATAGAGAGGAGCAATGGCCCTACCTGGATAAGGACTAGAGAACAGAGCAGAAGGCCAATTCTCCCCAGATAACGTTACCTTGGAAGCACCAAAAAATCTACAGGAAATCAGATTGAGCTATAGAAGTTCAGGCCAACCAACCCTACCAAAGAGAAGCATAGCTCTAACATAAAGTCCAAAGTTAAGAAAGATGTTCAAAAAATGAGCAAATAACAACAAATGAACCTGATCATGTGGTGACAAAAGAAGACAATGATGGAAAAATACCTATGAGCAAAGCCTCAAAAATTCATGTGAATTGGACACAAGCCCAGTGAGAATTCATAGAAGAGCTAAAGGAAGAAACAAAACAAAAACATGATTTTTAAAAATCATATAAGATCCACAGAGGAAAAACTGGAAAGAGAAATTAAAGCAATGCAAAAAAATTCTGAAAAAAAAAAAGAATTGGCAGCTTGTAAAAGAGGTGCAAAATTGCACTCAAGAATATAACTCTTTCAAAATTCAGAATTGTCAAGTGTAAGCTAATGATTGCATGAGACTTCAAGAAACAATAAAATAAAGTCAAAAGAATGTAAAAAATAGGAGAAAATGTGAAATATCTCATTGGAAAAACAATTTGCCTGGAAAACAAATCAAGACAAGATAGTTTAAGCCATAATTTTTTAAGAAGGTAGACATTATATTTCAAGAAATTATTTTTAAAAAGATGCCCTGATATCTTAGAACCAATGGGTAAACTAGAACTTGAAAAGTTAAATTAATTATAGGAGGAAATAGTAAAACTATACTGGTGAAGGAACTCAACTTACCCCTCTCAGATCTAGATAAATCAAACTATTAAATAAATAAAAAGAAGTCGATGCATAGAATTTTAGAAAAATTAGGTATGATAGACTTCTGGAGAATACTTAATGGGAACAGAAAGAAGTATAATTTTTTCTTCAACTGTACAGCATCTTCACAAAAAAATAACCATGTATTAGATCTAAAAGCCTCACAAACAAAAAAAAAAGCAGAAATATTAAATGTACCATTTGGGGAGAGGCATAACGCAGTAAAAATTACATTCACTAAAAGGCCTTTGAAGGATAGACTAATAATTAATTGAAACTATATAATCTAATCCTAAAGAATGAGTGTATAAAAAAAATCATAGATTATTTTACAAGTAAATTCTACCAAACATTTAAAGAACAATTCCAATACTATATAAACAGTTTGAAGAAATAGGTACCAGAGAGTATATGCAAAGCATGTTAAAAACAAAACAAAAAAAAAAACAAAAAACTTTCCAGTCCTTGTTCTGGGCTTTTACAGCTTTCAAGAACACAAGATCACTTACTTATATACCAGAACTGGGCTTTATGGAGGAAATAAATATATGAATGAAAAAGAAGATGGACAGGGCATGGGGCAAGAGTGAAAGGTATCCATTGGATATAGTCCTTCAGCATATCTAATATTTTCATTATGTCAAGAGAAAGCAAAGAAGGCCCTCACCACATTGGAAGGGGACCCCTTGTGGCAAACTTACAGAAGGATCCAAGCAGCCAATGCACAGGATAGACAGGCATGGATAGGTTGTGCTCTTCATCACCAGAGGGAGTACTCACATCAATTAGATCATAGATTCATTTGAGTAAACAAATTTAAAAGTTTGATTTTATTAAATTTTATTAAATCAATTTTATTAAAGTAGAACTTTGGGGAGTTTTATTGTTGTCATATTTCTTGAGAATTTATTCAATCAGTGGGTGCCTAGTTCTGGACTATTTTCTGTTGAACATTCAAAAGAGCTGTGAAGGAGCTTATAGACCTGTTGGAATGACCAAACATACCGATGTAAACAATTAGAAAATCACTGCAAAGCATCTTTTGAATTAATGCAAGAGGATCAGTATACATAGGCATTTCTTGTTTCTATAAGACAACTTGCCAAACTTGCCAGGTGATATATAGCATAAATTATCATGATATTTTTACTCTGAAAAATATCAGGCACTGATAGGCCAAAGGCTATCCTAGAAATGCCCAACTATAGTGAATCCATCCCTATGGAGGTCCAGTCAACCTTATCCATTTTGAATATTGAGTTTAAGGTGACTAAAATGTTTATCTTATTACCTTGAAACAGGTATCATTACTAAGTGCTAATTTTACTACTCTTTATTTTAGTCACTGGATGCTGAATTAAGGAAGATTCAAGGGTCTATTCAAGAAACGACACAAGCCTTTGATGACAGTCTGAAAAGACTCTTTGAGAGGAAGGTGAAAGCAGAAATGGTTATCAACCAGGTAAATGAAGAGCTCATGAACCTCTAAGGAAACCTTGACCTTACAGGCTAAGTTACCATACAGCAATTTAATTTCTTTCATCCAGATTTCTGAGCTGGAGAATTGAACAGAACTTGATACAAAGACACAAATAAAATGGTACCTGCCCTCAAGGAACTTACATTCAACTGATAATATGTACAGATAAATAAATACTAAGTGATCTGAGGAAAGAAAACATTGCAAACTGAGGGTGTGAGGAAATGTTTTGAATAGAAACTGGCCCTTGAGTGGACCCTTGAAGGAAACTCAGAATTCTGTGAGTTGAAGGTTAAGAACAGATTAAGAAGAGGCATGGGGCAGCCTCTGGCAAAGACACAGAGAAAATATGTAGGATAGCAAATCCAGGAACTAGTTCATAGGCCACTTAGGCTGAAATATGGAATGCATGAAGAAAATCAGTGTAGAATGTCTGGAATAACCTAACCCTAGCTAGGTTATAAAAGGATGTCAAAGTGAGTAATATTGTTTTATTTTATCCAAGAGGCAACAGGGACTGATTTGTGAAGAACAGAGTGAAGATTATTTTTCCAGTATAGAGAATGGCTTAGAGAGAAAAGAGAGGGGGAGGCTAGGTGGCACAGTGAATAGAGTACTGGCCTTGGAGTCAGAAGGACCTGGGTTCAAATCTGCCCTCAGATACTTGACACACTTACTAGTCATGTGACTTTGGGCAAGTCACTTAACCCCAATTGCCCTCCAAAAAGCAATAAATAAATAAATAAATAGATTTTAAGAAGAGAGGAGAATTTTTAAAAAAAAATAATCAGAGTAGTTCACTAAAGAGCTGATAGGTCATACAGTAGTCTTGTGGCTATGTGTGTAGAAAATAGTCTTGTAAAAGGGAACGTTGTGGAGATGGAATGTGTAAGCCTTGCTATCTGATTGGAAGAAAAGGATTGAAGGAGAGGGGAGAGTCAAGTGACTCCAGGCTTTTGAAGCTGAGAGCCTAGAAAGATAGAAGATCTTCATTAAAAACAGTGAAGTTTGGGGGGAGAATATATTAGAGAGATAACAAGTTTTGTTTTGGACATGTTGACTTTGAGATACCTATGGGATATCCAGGTGGATATATACAGCAAGAAATTGTGACTGGATGCACACACACACACACACACACACACACATACATACATGTATAAATATATACACACGTATATATATATATACATATATATGATTAGAAATTATAATTGAACTCATGGGAGCTAATGAGACCACTCATTGAGTGTAGAGAGCAAAGAAGGCAAAGGATGAAATTTCAGAGATTCATGCTTGGTTCTTGGGGGTGAGAGATGGCTAACACAGGAGACAAAGAGGTAGTGATCAACCCAGAGAGAACAAGGAGAGAACAGCATTATAAAATGAAGGGAAGGGAAAGTGTTCAGGAAGAGGGAGTGGCTGACGGTGTCAGAAATGGCAGAGCACTCAGGATAGGAATTTGAGAAGAGGCCAAGCTGTTAAGACATCTAGAGAAGCAAGAAGTATTTCAAAATACAGTGATAACAAAGGGATGGGTGCCTTGGAGGCCTATAGCAACTTACCTCCAATTAACATTTCTCACAACCTAACGAGCTCCCCATATCCCACAATCCTTATGTTTTTACTTTCTCTGTCTTGCTCTTTTTGTAGCTCAGCTTCTCTCTCCTCTTGATTTGTTAAACTATAAAGTATTGACTCCAACACTTTGATAAGTTCAGTGAAAGATACAAAATAAATATTAAACATGATTCCTCTCTACAAATATTTCATAGTCTATTTGGAAGAAATATGACTAATACATAAGAAACACCAAATAATATGATTCAACAGTGAAAATGTTGTAGATAATAAAGTGCTGTAGAAATTCTGAAGAGAAGATTAATTAAGATTTGAAGGGGTCAAGGAAGGCTCCATGGAGGAAGCTGAACTTGAGCTGGGCCTTGAAGGATTTGGATGTGAAGAGAAGAGTTTTCCAAGCACTCTTACCTCCCCCTTCATTCTCTTTTCCCCAGTCTATTCCTCCTTTCTTCCATCCACACCCTCAGCTATTTATAATATATACATGGAGCGGTTGTTGTATTATGTCTTTAGTTCCTATTTTTAAAAGATAGTACTAGAAAAACTTTTATTATTTATTTAACAAAATAAACTTTTTTTATATATATGATCCTTAAATGATTTTATATGGAGAGTAGGAAGAGTGGATCAGAAGCCCTTAGTAGGCCTGATTAGGTGTTTGTTAGTATTAACATACTTTTCTTCTTTAATGTTTCCACAGGAGGAATTAAAAATAACCAACCTTGTTTTCTCTTTACTCTTGGATGAAGAATTAAGTACTAGGGAAATAGGACTGAACAACTTCCTTGAAAGGAAACAATCAGAGAAAGTAATTATAGCATGGTCTTTTGTACTGAAATTATCTGTGTTCATTAATCATTTACATGTTCTCATTCTTTCCCTCTCTTTCTTTCTCCTTATACTAGTCCCATATGCCATTCCCAGTTTTTTTAACATCTCTGGGTCTCAATTTTCTCATCTATAAAATGAGGGGGCTCAAGCTACATAATTTCTTATATACCCTCAAGCTCTAAATTCTATGAACCTATACTTTATTGCCTTAAGATTCTTTTGTGGGATGACTAGATGGTGCAATGAATAGAGCACTGGCCCTGGAGTCAGTTGGACCTGAGTTCAGATCCAGCCTCAGACACTTAACACACACAAAAACTAGCTGTATGACCTTGGGCAAGTCACTTAACCCCAATTGCCCTACCTTCCCCCCTCCAAAAAGAAAAAAAAATAAGCATGTTGGATGCAAAGTGAAGTGAGAAGAACCAGGCATACATTGTACACAGGAATAGCAATATCATAATGATGACCAACTGGGGAAGACTTAGTTACTCTGATTAGTTACAATTTACAAGTTCAAAGGATTCATGATGAAAAATGCTATCATTCAGAGAGAGAACTGATGAACTTTTAAATGTAGACTGAAGAATATTGTTTCTTATTTTATTTTTCTTACTTTTTTGGCAATATGGCTGATATGGAAATATGTTTTGCATGTCTTCATATGTATAATAAATATCATATTACTTCCTTCTCACTGGGTGGGGGAGGGATGGGAGGCAAGGAAAGAATTCAGAATTCAAAATTTTTTTAAAATGAATGCTGAAATTTTTAAAAAGAGAGAATGAAAAGAAAGCAAAACCTGTTACAAACATGTGGAGTTAATCTAAACAAATTTTCACATTGGCTATGTCCAAAAAATTTGCTTCATTCTGTGCTCAGTGTACTCAGTCCTTGTAATGGTAATGGTAATTTGAAGATCTTCCCTGCCCCTTAACAAGCTGAATGTAATCACATGGAGCCTGTGGTGGGAGGAGTTTACTTAATGGGTGAAATGGAAAGCTGGGAGTCAAAGCAATTAGAAAGTAGGGAAGAGAGGACACAGTCAAGGAAATAACTAGGTTGGTGTTGCTCCCTGTGGTGATAAGGTGTATCAACTTCTTTGTTGCTATGATGGATTTGGCTTTCTGGTGTTGGAATTTGGCTTTTTTTGTGTCTAAATAAATGCTTTGCTTCTGTCTTCTATATGGAGAGTCTGTTATATTTTGTGATTCAGAACTATGCCATAATATTCATAGTCATCATCGGTGCTGTGAATATCATGTTGGCACTATAGTCCTCTACCACTCATGTTTCATCTTCAGTCCTCTGGAATCATGGTTGGTCATTATACCGATCAGAATTTCTAATTCTTTCTAAGTTGTTTTACTTTACCATATTGTTGTCATTGTATAAATTGTTCTTCTGGTTCTGTTCACTTCACTTTGCATCACTTCACACAAGTCTTCTCATCTAAAACCATCTTCTTCATCATTATATCTCACAACATAATAGTATCCCACAACATTCATATACCATAACTTGTTCCCTCATCACCCAATCTTTGCTATAAATATTTTTGTACAAGCATAAAATTTATTTTGCTTGGGTATTAATCTCTCCCTTTGGGTACTCTCCTTCTAATTGCCTCTTCTCCCATTTCCCTCCTAGTTCTGTTGAATGAAATGTATTTTTGTACCCAAATGTGTATACATGTGTTCTTCCCTCCCTTGATCAGTTCAGATGAGAATAAGGTTCAAGTCCTAGTTTGCATAGAAGTCTACTTGAGCATCCTGATTGTGTGAGATAATTTCCCCTAACCTGCCTTTCCCCTCCCCCAAGTACATACCTCTTTTTCTCTTTCCATTTTTTTTAATATCAATACATAACAGAACCAGTCCCAGGTTTTGTCTAATTACGCTTCCTCTATGAAGAGTTGACTTTGTACAAAGAAGGGCCATGTCAGAGACTAGAGGAAATGGTGGGGAATGAAATTAAAGGGTTTTGAGATAAAAATGAAAAAGGGACAGAGTTCATGTAAAATGCCCCCAGTTTTCTCAGTGAAGAGATGAGGAGGGTACATGGAAGGAGAGATGTAGAAGGATTAATAATAGTAAAAAAATGGTAATAGCTAGCATTTATACATATCACTTTAAGGCTTGCAAAGAACTTTATATGCATTAAATCACTTGATTTTCACATCAACCCTGTGAGGCAGGTGCTATGAAGAAGGGGAAAGGGGAGATTTAGAATAGCTTCTGTGGGGAGTGACACAGGAACTTAGCATAGAATAGATTGATTATCTTGATGTAAGAAGGTTCCAGTCGAGATTGGATAGAAAGAATTTGTAGCTGACTATTTTGTAGCTAGCATGGTCGTGTGACTTCTTCCAGTTTGGTTTAGCAATATGTATAGAAGGGAGATGATGGGAGTAATCCAAAACTGGCATTTGGAAGGAATACATGGCAATAGAATAAGGAGGTGAGGGATTCCTTTTTGGGGAAGTGGGGGTAATCAGGGTTAAGTGATTGCTCAAGGTCACACAGTAAGTGTCTGAGCTGGATTTGAATTCAGGTCCTCCTGACACCAGGGCTGGTGCTTTATCTACTGTGCCGCCTAACTGCTCTGAGAGACTCTACCATAGAAGATAATGTGGAATTGAAATGGTTAGCTATAGAATTGAGACTAGGAAGGGGAAAAGGTCAGAGAGTAGAAAAGTACTAGACTAGAGATCTTGATGAGAGAGAACAGGCTTAGAAGCAACGAGGCACAGGGAAAGATGGCATAAGTAGTTTTTCTCAGTTCTCATTCTTCTTAACATTTCTGCTGTATTTAATACTGCTAACCGTTCTCTCCTCCTGGATATGCTTCCTTCTCTGGGTTTTTGTGTTTTTGCTCTCTCTTGGTTCTCTTCCTACCAGTCTCTGCTCCTTCCTAGAATTTGCTGGCTTATCCATATCATGTACACTAACTCCTTGTTCTCAACTTGTTTAAATATCTAGAAAGCATCTCTAATTTTGTTCTGTTGTTCTCAATATTGTCATAGAAATATACTTCTAAGGAAGTCTTCATGGCCCGTGATGAACTTGATGCATATAGAGAGAGTTATGACAACTTAGTTGCAGAGGACAAAGTAAGAATCATCTATCTACTCCTGTACATACAGAATTACTTCTGAATTTCTGTGTTTGAGGTGGACTGAAAAAAAAATAGAATTTCTTTGTGGATTTTTCTCTTTCTAGTTTCACTTTGATTCTTAAGTGTAGGTTCACCTTACTTTGTGACATAGTGTATTCCTAAAAATATTGGATTTAATTTTGATAAATTTTATCACTTCCCCTCTCTAGACCTCATTTTCCTTATGTGTAAAAAGAGGGAATTGGGCTAGATTATCTCTTAAGATTCCTTCAGGTCTACAAGTCTGTAATTCTATAGAGTAACATTTTAATCCACTATTAAATTCACCATTTAAAAGAAAACGGTTGAATCCTTTTGTATAGTGAATGAACATTACCTAGCATATATATTTTCAAATTTCTCAGAATTAGACACAACAGAATTTTGAAGAGGAGATGTCAGTTTCAAAATAAAGCTTTAAAGGTTTCAAAATAAGCTTTATAATATAAGTAATAATATGCTTTTCTTACAGGTTATAGAACGTGGATTTAAAAAGGAGTTTGCTGACCTTAGCAGTCATCACGCTGAATTGCTCTACAAACTATTTAAACGTCGGCCAAGGTTAATTTTCCTTTATTAACATCTTTCTTGAGAAATGTTTTTTACTCAATTTGACTCAATAAGGAAAATCAGAATTTGTTTTTTCAATATACAAAAATATCTGGTGCAACATCTAAGCAAACTGATTAAAATAATGCAATTTTAGGCAAATGAGTGAGCTTATAAATTAACATCATTTCTGGGTAATTTAATAATTTTATTAATAAGGCCAACAGGTAAAAGGATAGTCATTTGGCCATTTCTTTTAGATCAAAGACTACTAATGGCATTGGGGGACACAATTTACGTACCTTTCGAAGAGAAAGTATTGAGGGGAGACAATCAACTTGGATTGGTTAACACAATGTGGAAGGTGAGGACTATATTAAAATGAAGGTCTTGGGGTACACGACTTAGGTCACTCAAATCTTTGGCAAAGAGACATCAATTTCCATATCACCTGTTTTGATGATGGGGGAATCAACCTTTTCCCAGATCTGTCTGAGAAAGATCAGGCATATACCCATTATCCCAAACTTAGAATTTCTTTTACTATCTGATTAGATCTTGACCTGGGTAGGTCTTTAAGAGTATTTCCCACACTGGTTGGTTTCTGAATAAGGAAGTAGAAAAGGGGAAAAACCTTGGTCCTAATACAATATTTACTTATTAAATATAAGAGAGAAGTGCTCCTTTCTCACAAATAAAGAGAAACAACATATAGAAAAGGTTTCAGCTACAAGTTATATGTCAAGATCCAGTGACCTTTAGGACATAGCGTGAACCATACAGTAATGTCTTTTCTTTAGTATAATTTGTAATGATAAAACCACACCCTCTGAACCACTTGATAATGCCAAGGACTTTGGTGGCTCTTCAATGGCTGTTGAACCTAGTCATCTGTCTTAAGCATAATTCAATATATTTGTAATATATTTTTGAAACTGCATCTTAATCTTAATAGTAACAATAATGACTGTCGTCTGCTTTCATTTAAAAGTGATTTGTTACAAATTTGTATACGTGGTGCTATTCTATTCACATTTGCCTATTAAAGCTTTCCCTTTGGTCAAGTTTTAAAGGTTTTACTACACTCTTAGAAGATCTATATGATTGCAGTGAGTAGAGAGTCGGCCCTGGAGTCAGAAGGACCTGAGTTCGGATCCGGCCTCAGACACTTAACGCACACACAAACAAAAACCTAGCTGTGTGACCTTGGGCAAGTTACTTAACCCCAATTGCCCTCCAAAAAGCAAAAAAAAAAAAAAAAAAGAACTATGTGGTGCAGTAGATAGAGCAGTGGTCCTGAAATCAGGAAGATCATAATTGAAATCTGGCCTCACACATTTTCCAGCTGGGTGACCCTGTTTTCATCAGTTTCATAAGTCTAAAATGGGGATAATACCTCATAAGTTTGTTTCGAGGATCAAATGAGATAATATTTGTAAAAATTGCTTAATGATTAGCACTAAGTAGGTGTTATATAAATGCTTGTTCTCTTCTCCTTCCCACTATACATGCACAAAGCATTGAAAGTAATCTTAAAAGAAATCTAAAATGATAATGTTATACTAAGGATCAGATTGAAACTGTTTTGAAATAATTTTTATAATTACATGTTCTAATTTCCATTATTCATAAATTAGAAGAAATATGATCTAATGATCAATCTATCATTTATTAAGCACTTACTTATGTGTCTTGTCTAGACACAGAAGATAAGGAGGATATCTAGGAATCTATTTCAGGTCGTATCTAGCTTGGGACTGTTAACCTGAAAAACTTAAAATTCTCAATGTCTTGGTTTGCCCATGTTTAAAAATACATGTGGATAATGCTCTTCTTTTTAGAGATAATCTAGTATCTTCAAAGGATTCATAGGTTCACAGGATTTTGAGCTGGAAGGTACCTTAGACATCATCTTCAAAGGATATCTTTTCTCACATGATGAGCTCAATTCTGTCTCCTCTTTGTTGGAGGAAATGGAATATTACTTTACAATCACAAACCAAGAAGGCCAGTATAAACTTACATAATAGAATCAATATTCCATTCATAGCACTGCAGCAAATATCACAGTTGATTTTCCAACAAAGTAGATATAATTGAAAGGACAGAATTCACTATAGCAATTCTTCTAAGCTGGGCTTTTATAGCAAATTTCTCTCTATGCTTCCATGATCACCCCACTTTTAAATTTCACATAGATGCCTAACTGTGCACATAAAGAGAGATGGGTCTTTTCAAACCCATGGTAGTCTCTAGGCTTTTACAAAGAAGGATTCCCTGAAAGGGAAGCAGAGTAAGCTTGAACTCTCAATGTTCTCTGGCAAAAGGAACAAGCTGTAGCATCTTGTTAAGATTCCTACTTAGTGTTGAAACTTTTAACAGGAATGTGATCTTACTTTGTCTTGGAAGACTTACTTTGAATTTGTTGATAATCCCAGGATGCCAAGGCATAGAGGGCATGCAGAGTATACTACTCCCTATGATAATTGCCTCGGGTCTGGCAAAACTAAGTGGGATAACCTTGCCCATATCATGAAAGCCATGGATGATTTGGATGCTCCTCATCATATGCCAGAGTGCTTAGATCCTGGGGTCTGGCATTATTTCTGTGCTGCAAGACGAACCAAAATAGAAAATGAACAGAGGGTAATGTAACTTTAATTTTATTTTTGCTTGTTAATATGAAATAGTGATGATAGGAAATATGGTATATCCAAGATGTGTTGGTCAATGTGTTGGTTTTGCTGAACTGCTTTTTTGCTTCTTTTCTAAACTTGGTTACAAGGGAGAGCTTGATGAGGAAAGGATATCTATTCAGATATGAGTGGCAGCATAGCACATGCAGAGACACTCACTGTGTGACCCTGGATAAGTCAGTTAACTGCTGTTTGCCTCGGTTTTCTCACCTGTAAAATGGAGATGATAACAATAGCATCTACCTCCCAGGGTTGTGAAGATCAAATGAGATAATGTTGGTGAAGCCCTTGGTATAGGGTACCATATATGGTACTCAGACACTTAACGCACACACAAACAAAAACCTAGCCGTGTGACCTTGGGCAAGTTACTTAACCCCAATTGCCCTCCAAAAAGCAAAAAAAAAAAAAAAAAAAAGAACTATGTGGTGCAGTAGATAGAGCAGTGGTCCTGAAATCAGGAAGATCATAATTGAAATCTGACCTCACACATTTTCCAGCTGGGTGACCCTGTCTTCATCAGTTTCATAAGTCTAAATGGTAAATGCTATCGAAATGTTAGCTATCATCATCATCACCATCATCATCACCATCATCACCATCATCATCATCGTCGTCGTCGTTGTTGTCGTCATCGTCATCATCCTGATATAATAGCTGGCAATACCGAAGTGATGCAATGGAGTCTAGAACCCTGAAATCTGAGCTCAGAGACATTGCCAACTCATCATTAGATGAGACCATCAGAATGCAAAAAAGGATTCTGATGAGCTGGAATATTAAATTTAATCGAATGAGATAAAATTTAATAGGGATAAATGTAAAGTCTTACACTTTGGTTCAAAAAACTGGCTTCATGGGTATAAGAGAACCATGTTTAGAGAGATACTCACCTGAAAACAGATCTGGGGGTGGTAATAGACTGCAAGTTAAACAGGAGTCACTGGGGAGATATGGCAGCCAAGAAAGCGAAGGTGATGACCTGCGCTAAGAGAGGCAGGAGGAGATTCCATTCCTACTCTGCTCTTCCTTGGTCAGACTGCATTTGAAGCACAGGGCTCATTTCTGGACATTGAGAATCAGGAAAGTATTCAGGGGAGAGAACGTAGGATGGTGAATATTGCCTTTACTTCATAAAGGGGAATCAGTTGAAGGAATTACTTAGCCTAAAGAAGAATAAACTCAGAAAGAACACAAGAACTTTTAAGTACCTAAAGAGCTGTCATGTGGAGGAGGAATTGTTCTGCTTTGCTCTAGAGGCAGAACTAAGAGTGTTGGGCAAATTAAAGCTTGGTGTAAAAAATAACTTCCTCAAAATGAAAACTACCCAAAATGGAATGAGTTTTCCCATGAGGTCGTGGATTATCCTGGGGGACTCCTTAGGGAGAGGGGTTGGAGGAAGGCTTCTTTCTCATGCATGGTTTGGACTAAATAAGTAACTAGGATCCCTGGTCCCTCTGAAATTCAGGTGATATTATTCTAAATTTGGTGGTGATATGAGTCTACTTGTCTATTCTATTAGTTTTCTCTTTTCCAGGAAGTCACAAAGGAAGACTGATTTAAATGAGCATACTCAGCATTATTCTTTTACTAAGCTGTACTTCATAGAATGGGAGACATGAAAAACCAGTGAGCTAGACTTGAGGAATGTTAAGAAGGACGGGGGCGGCTAGGTGGCGCAGTGAGTAAGAGCGCCGGCCTCGGAGTTGGGATGACCCGAGATCAGATCCAGCCTCAGAAAATGAGCACCCACGCATAAATCAAATGACTAGCCGAGTAACCTTGAGCAAGTTACTTAACCCCAATTGCTTAAAAAAAAAAAAAAAAAGAAGGACGGCTTCTCCTTCTCACCCCCTCAAAAAAAAAATAAAACCACTTAGCATAAATTATCATAATAAATAATAGCTGACTTTGAGTTCCCATGTCTGACACCTACTGGCCATGCAGTACTGGATAAGCCACTTAACATTGCAGCATTTTAGGTCAAGGCTTCTTAAACTTTTTCTACTTGCAACCCCTTCATCCTTCTTAAACTGTGGGTCTCTAAAGCAACAGAGAATATACTTAACTGTATTGTCAGAATTTTCTCACCTGAGAGAGTTAACTATATTAACTAAAATATAGACCCATTCTCTCCCTGTCATTAAATGCAGAGTCATTAGCATATGGCCTACTATCTTTTGAGTGATATTGGAAACAAATTCCAAGACTAGAAGCCAGAAGAAAATAACGTGCGTATTTCATTTTCATCAGAAGGAAATTTGATACCCACTTCAAATATTGGCAGAGAATGTCACAGAAGTTGCATTTATTTGACATAATAAGTAGGTAGTGAGTGAGGAGAGTAATTTGTCTTTGACAATACAACTTACTAGTTCTTGTTAAAAAAAATATTTTTTCTAAAAAAGTCATTGAAACAGATTTGTTCTAATTTTTAAAGTCTTGTTTTCTGAGAAGGTTGTGCTTTGGTTTTTGTTCAGGTAAAACAGAAAGCTACTGATTTGCTAGAAATGCAGGCCTTCCTCCAGAGGAGAACTGAAGATGATGAAAAGGTTCAAATGGAGATTGATAACATTTTCCAGGAACTCTTTGTGTAATATAACTATTGATTCTTTCAGTCACTTTCATATATGCCAATTTTAAATTCTTTTAATTTGGAGGTGAATCTCCATTGTACAGGAGACTAACATCAGCTTAAGTGAACATGACCTTGAACTATTCATTGTTATTATGACCCAGGGCTTTGAGAACTCAAACTTGAGATCACATTATATGAAATCTGATATGTCAGCTTGGGACTTTTTGACCTGGTCCTTTGCTGTTCTCATTATTATAACATTATTCTTAATATTTCAGCCCAGGTTTTCATCTAATTTCTCACAGGCTAATAATAAAAATAAACGATAATGAAGTCCTAACCAGATCCTGGGCTGATTTCTGGGGATACAAAGACAGACATGCTCTGCTTACAAAGAGCTTATATTCTACTGTGGGAAAGCAGCATGTACAGATATAAGTAAATGAAATATGTGTGTATCAAAATGGACTCAGTAAGAGATAATGTAGCTGATCTTTAAAAGAAAGAGGGGGGGCGGCTAGGTGGCACAGTGAGTAGAGCATCGGCCCTGGAGTCAGAAGGACCTGAGTTCGGATCCGGCCTCAGACACTTAACGCGCACACACACACACACACACACACACACACACACACACACAAAAACTAGCCGTGTAACCTTGGGCAAGTTACTTAACCCCATTGCCCTCCAAAAAAAAAGCAAAAAAAGAAAGAGGGATTCTGAGAAATGGAGGGGAGAAGGAAGTGCCTTCCAGGCATGAGGAACAACAACAAGACTGGCTGTACCATATTGATTATAAAGGATTTAATATGCCAATTGTGTGTATTTGCATTTGATGCTATAGGTAATGGGCTATAGGCATCTAGGTGGTACACTGGATGGAGTGTCAGACCTAAAGTCAGAAAGACTCATCTTCCTGAGTTCAGATCTGGCCTCAGACACTTACTTACTAGCTATGTGACCCTGAGCTAGTTACTTAACCTTGTTTACCTCTGTTTTCCCATCTGTAAAACAAGCTGGAGAAGGAAACAGCAAAACACTTTAGTTTCTTTGCCAAGAAAACACCAGAAGGGGTCATGAAGAATTGAACACTGAACAAGAGTTTATTGAAGGGGTAGGAGTTGTGTGTGTGATGCATGTAGACAAATGCTTTATGAATAATACTTTGACAGGTAAAGATAAATCAAAGAAAAGACAAACTTTAGGCGGGGAGACCATTTAGTAGACTGTTGCAATTAATACATTAATGTAATAATCCAGATGAGATATATGAGGAAAATTGAAGTCACCAAGTGACCATGTAAGTGGAGAGAAAGGATGAGAAAGATGTTGTGGAAGTCAAATAAAGATTTGGTTTCTGATTAGATATGTGGGGTCAGGAAGAGTGGGTATGTATCTGAAACTGGAAACCTTTGTTTGAAAATATTTTAGTTATCACAAAAGAAATAAGTAAACTCAGAAAAGGAATAGGTTTAGAAGAAAAGATAGTGAGTTCTGTCCTGGACATACTGAATTTGAGATGCCTACAGATACCCAGTATAAATGTCTAATGGTTAGTTTGGTGATGTGGGATAGATGTTCAAGAGAGAGATTATGACTGGATTTGTAAATCTATGAGTCATCTGATTAGAGATGACAACTGAACCAAAAGGAACTGATAAAGTCACCAAGACAGTTTAGAGAAAGAAGTGGGAGCCAATACAGTGCCTCAGGGTATAGTATAACTACAGTTAGGTAACATGCATGATATGAATGTGGGATGATCCAGCATTAAAGGAGAATGAGGAATGGTCAGATAAGAGGAGAGAAACAGGAGGGAGTGACATAAAAGCACAGAAAGAAAAGGAAACTCAAGACAGTGGCCAACAGTGTCAAATGCAGCACTGCATTCAAGAAAGATTCGGATAGGTAATGGGTTTAGGATTAGGAAATTAAGAGAACACTGGGAGAGAGAGGTTTCAGTTGAGTGATGAGGGTGAAAGACAGATGGCAAAGGGTGAGAGGAGAGATGGTGGAGGCAATGAATGTAGACATGTTTTTGGAATTCGGTTGTAAAAAGGAGAGAAAGACAATGTCTTGGGAAGATGGTAGCATGTAGTGAGGGTTTATTAAGGATGCAAATGACTCCCATGTATACAGCTTTTTTATTTTTTATTTATTTTTTTTAGCAATTGGGGTTTAGTTACTTGCTCAAGGTTACACAGCTAGTTATTTTTACTTACGTGTGGGTGCTAATTTTCTGAGGCCAGAACCAATCCCGGGTCCTCCTGACTCCAGGGCCGGCGCTCTTACTGTGCCACCTAGCTGCCCCAGCTTTTTTTTTTTAAGTTATATAGTCTTTCAAAGTTTTCTTAAAATCTTTTAGAAATTTGTATAACCTTTAAAAACATTTCTCATAACAATCCTGTGTAGTAATAGTGCATTGTTCTTATTTTACAGAAAATAATAATTTATACTTTCAAAAGTTTAATAATCAGTTTCATGGTCTTCAAACTTTTTCAATTGCACTCTTCTATGAGTAAAACATTTTTGAGCATGACCTGAAAGCATATGTGTATTTCCCAGTTTACAAGCCAAATTATCACACTATTGCATTATGAATTGTAGACATTACAAAACTTACACAAAACTAGAAATGAAAAGGAAACAGATAATATTAAATAATATTTGGTCCCAGAATAGGAAATCACTGGTGTGCATTAAGGAGGAGAGTAACATTAGGAAGATGACAGCTTTATGGAGCACAGATTGGAGAAAGAAGAACCTTGAGGTAGCAAGACTAATTTAGAATCTATTGCACTAGTCTAGATGAGAGGTGATGAGGAATTGGACTGTGGTGGTGGCTGTGTAAGTAGAGAGAGAGAAAGATTTGAGACCTTGTGGAGATAGAAATAATAGGATTTAGAAACTGATGGCTTATGGGATGTAGAGAACTTAGTGAAAGTAAGGAATCTAGAATGACACCAAGACTGAACCTTAGTGACTAGAAGGATGATCGTGCTCTTGATAGTAATAATAGAGAGGTTCAGAAATAGAGATGGTTTGAGGGGAAAGATAATAAGATCTATAATGCAGCTTGAAGCCCATCCCTGCCAACTAATTCTTTGAGACTATGTCTCACCAAAAATGAAAAGGGAAAAAAGGGCATGGGGGATTTTTTAATCTACTACTAACTCAGAGTATAAAGTTAGTCAAGGGTACAGAGCCATTGATGGATGCCTGCTGTATTCAGTGTGGTGATCCAAGGGGAAGAGAGTGTTGCTGTGGGAAGAATTTTCTCAGTGGCACTTTTCTAGCTAATGGTTCAACTGTCCTGGTCAGCTATTTTGAGGGGTTAGGAGCCTACCCAGCCAAGGGAGAGGGTAGAAAAGGGAAATATGGTTATGTTGAAGATTGGCTATCATGGAGAGGTGGGGGTATGATCCATCTTCCCACTCTCCAAGTGGACCCCCTTTGAGTTCATGTTCCTACTTTGGAGATGAGTTAATAAAATGTAAATTGCCAGTCAATTTATACTCTTTTTCTTTAGAAGCAATTATTTGGGCCTGAATTATTGTAGATAATTGCTTCAACACTCTGCTTAATTTTTCCTATATTCATAACATTTAATGAATCTATAATTATAGTTGGTATGCAAGTTTACTACTATGGGAATCTCCTGAGTAATCCTTAAAGTTTCACTGTAAGAAGCAGCTAGGTGATGCTGTGGATAGAGCACTGACCTTGGAGTCAGTAGGACCTGAGTTCAAATCTAGTCACAAACACTTACTAGCTGTGCGGTCCTGGGCAAGTCACTTAACCTCATCACTTAACCCTGATTACCTCAAAAAACCAAAAGTTTCACTGTAAGAAAAACAATTAAATTATTCAGCAGTTTGCTAATTTGGTAAAAGGCAAGGTAAAGCAAAGCTTTTAATATATTTTATCCCTTTTAGTAGTTTGGTTTTTTTTTTCAGATTTACATCATTTTAATAGACTAAAAGTTTGACTAGTCAAGTATTCTTAATCCTAGAATAACATTTTATGAACCCATTTATGTCCATAACCATATTTTAATAACCCACATTGAATAGGAAGAATGATTATAGCTAAACTGATTTTGGGGGAAATGGCTACATTGTTCGAGTATTTTAAAAGTAAAGTGCCTTAACATGACTTCAATCAATCACCAAGTACTCATTATGAACCTAGTATGTGCCAGCCAATTCACTAAGCATTAGACACAAAGACAGAAGCAAAAGAGTCCTCCTAAAAGAGCTTATGTTCCAGTAAGAGTGACAACATGGATATAAATGGTATATAGAAGATATACTACAAATAAACTATAAGGTAGCCTTGGAAAGACTTACATGCTTTATTCTCATTTAGTTACTAAATCAGACATAAAAAACAGAGAGCAATAACTACAAATTGTTTCTCATTCTTTTTCATCTTAGATTACAGAAGGATAAAAGTATTTATCAGGTGGATTTAACAGTTCAATTCCTGCTTAAACAAGGGCAAGTGGAAACAGAAAATTTTCATTTTCTGTTAGATTTCTCTGATTGTGTTATTGTTACCAGGAATATAATTGAGGATCTGAATCATTCAATCCGGGTAATTATGAATTTTCAGGAAGAGAAAACACTGTAATGGCTATATGAATTAAGAATAATGTTTTCCCTTTTTAATTTCCACCTTTCCCCCTTCTATTTTCTTTTCAAAAATTTCATTGCTACCTTTTGTTTTTATATCATATATTCATGAATATACTCTCCCCTCTCCACTTAGTGAGCCATTTTTGTAATAGACTTAAATAGTATTTTTATTTTCCCCCCAGTTACATGTCAAGAAAATTTTTAGCATTAGTTTTTACAAGATCTTAAGTTCCAAATTTTTCTCCCTTCCTCTCTCTCCTTCCTTTTTCTGAAAATGGCAGGCAGTTTGATATAGGTTATACATATGCTATAATGTAAAATATTTCCATATTAGTTACTATTGTGAAAGAGGAAACAGATCAAAATGAAAAAAAAAACTGATAAAGAACAAAGTAAAGGAAAAATTATGCTTCAGTCTGCGTTCAGAATCCATCAGTTCTTTATCTAGATAGGGATAGCATTTTCCTTTGTGAGTCCTTTGTACTTGTCTTGGATCATTGTGTTGCTGGGAAGAACTTTTGCTGATACTGTGTACAATGTTTCCCTGGTTCTGTTCATTTTGTTCTCTTTTTTTGTCTTTATTAATTTGTTTGTTTACTTTGATTTTACAAGATTCAGCTCCCCAGTTCTTTGAGTTTCAAATTTTCTCCCCCTCCTTTCCCTTCCCCCACTTCCCATGGTGGCATACAATCAGGTATAGGATTTGCAGATACTTTTACATTAGACATTGGTCAGGGTATAAAGAAGGATTGTATCAGATGGAATGAACAATGAGAGAGGAAACCAAACCAAAAAAGAAAAAGAAAGAGAGCAGGTAATTTGCTTCAATCTGCATTCAAACTCTCTGGTTCTTTCTCTGAATGTAAACATCTCTCTCCATCATGAGTCTTTTGGAGTTTACTTATAGCCCTGCATTTCTGAGAGGAGTCCGATCTATCAAAGTTGGTCGTCACACATACATTGCATCTGTAATTGTGAACAAATTTTTCCTGGTTCTGCTCTTCTCACCTAGCATCAGTTTGCATAAGCCTCTCCAGGTAGACATGAAGTCTATCTGCTCTTTGTTTCTTATGGTGCAATAGTATTCCATTACATTCATATACCATAACTTGTTTAGCCATTCCCCAATAGATGGGCATCCCCTTAATTTCTAATTATTTGCCACCACAAAAAGAGCTGCTATAAATACTTTTGTACATATGGGTCTTCCTCCCGCTTCTGTGATCTTTTTGGGATATAACCCTAGAAGTGGTATTTTGGTAGGTCAAAAGATATTAAATTACTTATAGCCCTTTGGGCATAGTTCCAGATTGCTCTCCAGAATGGTTAGATCAGTTCACAACTCCACCAGCAATGTATTACTATTCAAATTTTTCCACATCCTCTCCAGCATTTATTATTTTCCTGTTTTGTCATCTTAGCCAATCTGACTGGTGAGATGTGGTACCTCAGAGTTGTTTTGATTTGCATTCCTCTAAGCAATAGTGATTTAGAGCATTTCTTCATATGCTTATAGATATCTTTAATTTCTTCCTTGAGAACTGCCTGTTCATATCCTTTAACCATTTATCAGTTGGGGAATGACTTGTATTCTTATAGATTTGACTCAATTCTCTGTATATTTTAGAAATGAGGCCTTTATCAGAGAATTGGTTGTAAAAATTCTTTCCCAATTTCCTACTTCCCTCTTAATCTTGGTTATATTGGCTTTGTTTGTACAGAAGCTTTTCAGTTTCATGTAATCAAAGTTATCCATTTTGCATTTTATAATGCTCTCAAATTCTTGTTTGGTCACGAAATCTTCCCCTCTCCATAAATTGACAGGTAAACTATTCCTTGCTTTCCCAGATTGCTTACAGTATCATCCTTTATACCTAGATCACACACCCATTCAGACTTAATTTTGGTATATGGTGTTAGATAATGGTCTATGCCCAGTTTCTGCCAAACTATATTCCAATTTCCTCGGTGGTTTTTGTCAAATAGTGAGTTCTTATCCCAAAAACTGGGATCTTTGGGTTTATCAAAGAGTAGATTACTATAGTCATTGACTGCTGAGTCTCATGTACCCAATCTATTTCATTGATCCACTGCTCTATTCCTCAGCCAGTACCAAGTAGTTTTGATGACTGCTGCTTTATAATACAGATTAAAATCTGGTATAGTTAGGCCACCTTTCCTAGCACTTCTTTTCATTAATATCTTTAATATTCTGGACCTTTTGTTCTTCCAAATGAATTTTGTTACTACTTTTTCTAGGTCTATAAAGTAATTTTTGGTAAATTGATTGGTATGGCACTAAATATGTAATTTAATTTAGGTAAAATTGACATTTTTATTATATTAGCTTGAACCAGCCATGAGCAATTGATTTTTTTCCAATTAGTTAGATCTGACTTTGTGTGAGAAGTGTTTTGTAGTTGTGTTTGTATAGGTCCTAGGTTTGTTTTGGCAGGTAGATTCCCAAATATTTTATTATGTCTACTGTAACATAAAATAGTCTATCAATTTTATTTGATATTTCTGCTTCCAGTATATCAGGGTAGTTTTACTTGATAATTTCTTAAAAGATGCTATCCAGGTCCTGTTTTTGATTATGGCTTTCAGATAGTCCAATGCTTCTGATATTGTCTCTCCTGAATCTATTTTCCAGGTCAATTGTTTTTTCCCATGATAGATCCCCATTTTACATTTTCTTACAGTTTTCATTTTTTTTAATTTATTTGATTGATTCTTGATGTCTCATATAGTCATTAGCTTCTAACTTTTAAGTAATTGTTTTCCTCAATTAGCTGTTGTACTTCCTTTTCTACTTGGCCAACTATAATCTTTAAGGAGTTGTTTTCTTCATTGAATTTTTGTATCTCCTCTTCTGTTTGACCAATACTTCTTTTAAAGCAGTTTTATAAGCTGCTGACTCTTTTTTCATAATTTGCTTGCATCACTCTACTTTCTTTTCCCATTTTTCTTCTCCCACTCTTATCTGACTTAAAAGCTCCTTTTTGGGGTCTTCCATGAGTTCTTTCTGGGCTTGAAACCACTTCATGTTTGTCTTTGGAGTTTTGCCAATTGGCGTTTTGACATTGTTATCCTCTAATGAGTTTGTGTCCTGGTTTTTCCTGTCACCATAATAACTTTCTATGGTCATATTCTTTTTTTGTTGTTTTTTACTCAAATTTTTGGGCCTTTTTCCTTTTTTTTTAATTTGATCTCTGCACTCAGGGTAGAAGGGGCATTGTCTCAATCTTCTTGTGCCAATGGCTGCAGGTCCTGTTTACCTGGTGTTTCACTGATGGTGCCCTGAGGCCCAGTGGGGGACTCTCATATCTGGTGCTGTGCTGAGGGAATGGGGTAAGGGGTAGCTGGTGCTGCTTCCATAGGGGGTCTGGCAGCTTACCTGGTGCTGAGCTGGAGTTCTAGTGTTAGTGTCTGGCATGTGCTGAGGTTGGTGAGGTGTTTCTTAATTTCCCTAGGTCTACGTTGAAACATGTGGTTATCTGGCCTACTTTCTTGTCATGCTGGAGGATGCCTGTTTGCCTGGGACTACGATGAAGCATATGATGGTTCTTAGAGGTAGAGTCTGCTGGTTCCCCTGGCTATGCTAAGGCATAGAGGGGTCCTGGTGGTGGCATTTTGCCTGCTCCACCATCTTTGTGTGTGGCAGAGATGGTCATGGAAAGTAAATAGGTTGGGGAACTGGGTGTTTGAGGTAATAGCAATATGTAAGTTGAAATCCCCTAGCATAAGGGCATGAGGTGGGGAGGAGAGGAAAATTGCAAGCCAGGTAGGAACTCATTGAGGAAAGAAGGGGGGGTGACTTGAGGATCTGTAACCAATAACTACTAGGATTCTGATTGATTGGAAGATATGGATTGTATGGACCTCAAAGGAAAGGAGTTTATTTGGGGGGGGGAATAAAGGATGGAGATAGGAAAGAATATGGAAGTGGCAATGGGGACTGAAGATTATTCTCAATTCCCCCACTTCAACCAGTGAGTCAAAGACATGAGTGGAAGTACAGTCAGTACTGGAAGGGGTAGCTAGAAAGGCCATCATTAGGAGGAGTCAGATATTAGTGACTGCCAGAAGATGGAAGGACAGTAAAGGAAAAGATTTAAGATGAAGGCAAGTTTGTTGCCATGGAACAAACTTTCAGAGGGCACAGTAGGTAGCATTTTGTTAGGACTTTGGGGTGGGAGGGTTGAGGGAGCTGAGAATAAGAAATCAAGTAATGAATAAGAAATCAAGTAATGGGGAATGGGGTTTGGATAACCCACAGGGTTTCAGAATCACTGAAATTTGAGGTTGTAGGACTGGGTATGAGTATGTTAATCTTTAAATGAAAGGAACTTTTCTTCTTCCCAGAGGAGGCTGAAGATCAGGCAGGAAACACCCATAGCATGATGGGAAGGTTCATGGTCAGATTTTCCTCTCCTCTTCCTTCTGAAAGCTGGAGGTCAGGCAGGAGATGGCTCAGCAGGAGATGGAAGTCAGGTCCAGTTCCATGCTGCTTTTCCTCCTCCTTTTCCCTCAGGGGTCATGCACAGGAGAGAGAAGAAGGTGGTCACATACAAAGTTGAGTTTATTCCTCCTGAAGAAGGCTAGAGAAAGGGCAGTCACACCTGGCCCAATGCTGCCTGTCCTTATCCTCTTTCCTCAGGGTCATACAATTCCCTGATACCTTTTAATCACTAGTAATATGCTGCAGCATCTTCACACTCACCAGTGACCTTCAGTAATCTACAAGTTAATTTTAAGGAAATTGCTGTTGACAGCCAGATTGTTGTTGTTGTATTTGTCCTTCATTTTTGAAGAGGACCATGGCATCAGGGAAATGATAACATGGCTTGCATTTGACCTTGGTTAAAGTGAGGGAGGGCTGTGCAAGGTCACCAGCCTCATTTTCTCCTCCACAGCCATCTGGATCCAGTGACCATACATACATCAGCATGATTGGAGATGACTCAGGATGCAATGGGAGACCCTGGCCCTTTTAGACTAAAGCCTTTTCACATAGTCAGTTAGAGTGAGGTAATGCCCACTCAGTGAGTAGGCCTCTTTAAGAAGTGAGTCGAGAGATGGCCCCTTTAATTAGAAAAAAATCAAGCTGGTAGGGGAAGATCCTCAGGGTTGCTGTTCCCAAGAGAAATGGTTACCATAGACATTCATTCTATGCCAGGAGGGCCCAAAATACAGTCATTAAGTGAAGCCTGGGCAGGGACCTTTTGTGGTCCAATGTATGAGCTTCTGAGTGAACTGGGTTAAAGGTTTTGTGGAAGGAAGGGCGGAAGGGAGGAAGGAAGGTGAAAGAGTCAGCAAGCATTTATTACTAAGTACCTGCAGTGTATCAGGTATTGTGCTAAGTGCTAGGGATACAAAAAAAGGAAAGACAATCCCTGGTTTTGAGTTCACCATCTAATGGGGGAGACAACAGGCAAACAACTATGTATAAATAAACTCTAAACAGGATAAATAGGAAATTGACAGATAGATGGCACTAGAACAAGATAAATAGGAAATTGACAGATAGATAGCACTAGAACATGGGAAAAAGACTTGCTATAAAAGGTAAAATTTTAGCTGGGACTTTTAAGAAGCCAGAGAAGCCAGGAGGAAGAGATGAGGGAAGCATACCAGGCAAGTGAGACAGAGAAAATGCCTGGGGCTGAGAGATAGAGTGTCTTGTTTATAGAACAGTCATGAGGATGCTGTCCCTGGAACAAAGTACTAGATGGGGATGTATAAGGTTTGGCTGGGGGTTGGGTTACATTAAGAAGGGCTTTGAATGCCAAAGAGTATTTTATATTTGATCCTGGAGGTGACAGGGAGCCACTGGAGTTTATCAAGTATGTGAGTTGCACTTTAGGAAAATCATTTTAGTGGCTGAATGGATTGACTAATACTAAAACAACTAGCCTCTCAGGATTGTTGTGAATATAAAATGAGATGTTTATAAAGCATTTTGCAAGCCTAAAGTGCTATATAAATGCTAGGTATTGCTACATGTCATAATGTAGACAACAGGTATTCTTCATCCACTTGTTTTTGCATAGTAGATAGTTGGGCCAAACTACTTTAAGTAATTATAGATTTCATTTATGAGGTGTAGCAGTATTCCAGAGCTTGATGTAAAGAAGCAATCAGAGACCATCTATAGAGAATCATTCTTCAATCTGTACCCATCAGCGATATCCTACATGACAGTGGCAAACAGGGTTGACATATACATCTTGTTTTATACCTCAAATTGATGTTAAAAGTCAAAAGTTCACTGTTATTGTCACAAATTATGTTATTACATATTTCAAGGAATTTTGTATAATTCTGACATGGATGGAAGACACTTTCTTGAAGGTGCCTTTAAGGTTACTTCTTGTTTATAACTCCTGAAGGCTGGAAGGCCTTTTCTTTTGTTTTCATCTTGCTTGTTTTTTTAGAGGATAGAGAGCTAGGTCTTGAGTCAGAAAGACCTGAGTTCAAACCCAGTATCAGACACTTAACTAGCTATGGGGCCCTGGGAAAGTCATTTTACTCGTCTAGCTCTGTTCCCTTATCTGTCAAACAGGGTCTTGTAACAATGGTCAGGTCTTTATCAGTTCCCTCCAAAGTTACATTTTTATAACAGTATAATCATCTCCATGCTATGCAGAATTGTATACTCTAAACATTAGAATGTGCTGTTGTTCTTGTTGTTTCTGCAAGGCCCAAGGTCAAAGGAAAATCATCAACATGATAGAAAATAAAAAGTATCACAAAGGAATATTTCAGATTGAATGGGAACATAAAAAAATGCAGATGGAAATGGAAGATCTAAACCAAAAGGCCTGGGATATTCAGATGTTCTTTTTTTCAAGAATTCACCAAGTGGTAAATTACTCTTTTGAATACAGAAGTCACATGGATCCAGCAGCATTTTATAAAACATCTTTTGATTCTATAATTGTCAATCAATCAACAAGTATTTAAGTAGCTTGCTATGTGCCAGGCTGATACAAATAATGTGAATGAAACAATCCCTACTCAAAAGTAACTTACATTCTAATCAGGGAACTGCAAATACACTGTAAATATGTATATAGAGAGTAAATACAAAGTAGTTAAATACACAATGGTTTAAAAAGTAAGTTATTGGGGCGGCTAGGTGGCGCAGTGAGTAGAGTGTCGGCCCTGGAGTCAGAAGGACCTGAGTTCAGATCCGGCCTCAGACACTTAATGCACACAAACAAAAATAAAACCTAGCCGTGTGACCTTGGGCAAGTTACTTAACCCCAATTGCCCTCCAAAAAAAAAAAAAGCAAAAAAAAAAGTAAGTTATTAGCAAGGGAGGCTAGAATGGCTTCATATTCCATAAGGTGGTATTTGAGATATGGACATGAAGAAGGAGGGCATTCTAGGTACAACCATTGCAAAGGCATAGAAATAGGAAATGGAGTGTCATATGTGAAGAATGGATAAGGCTAGCTTGGCTGAATTAAAGAATGAAGGAAGATAAGGAATATAAGAGGAGGGCAAGAAGGTTGGGGGCAAGATTGTGAAAGGTTTTGAAAGCTAAACAGAAGGGTTTATAATTTATCTTAGAGGCAATGGGGAGCTTCTGAAGTTTACTGCATAGGGAAGTGACATGGTCAGATCAGTACTTAAGGAAAATCACTTTTGTAACCAGTGTGAAGAAAGATGGATTGGAAAGCTGGAAGAGGCCTTGGCAATAATCTAGAAGAGGTGATGAGAGACTAAGCTAAAGCGGCAACTGTGTGAATAGAGAGGAGTTAGATTGGATTTGACAACTGATTATATTTGTAGGATGAGAGGAAAGTCAAATTCAGTCAATAAATATTAAGCACCTGCTATGTGCCAGGCACTGTAATGTGTCCTAGGGATACAAAGGTAGGCAAAAGCCAGTTCCTCCTCTCAAAGAATTCACAATTGAATGGGCAAAGACAATACATAAAAAGATGCTGTGGAGAGATGGGGGGAATGAAGTCCAGAGAAGTACAGTAATATGGGAAATGATGAGATGACCACCCTTTACCCTCCTTAAATGGAGGATCCTGGAGGAGCTCTCCAATGTCCACCCTCCACCCTCTCCAATCAGAGGAAAGGAGAGACCCCAGTGGCAGAAGGTACAGAGGACATGTGAGTTTCAGAATTGATGTAGCCTTGCAAGATAAGTTTCTTGAGACTATGATGACATCCTGGAGGGGAACTATAGTGGAAAATGAGTACTAAGACTTAAGGTTAGAGTATAGGTGGCCAGGTGTAAATCATCACTGTACACAGAACTTTAATATCTAAAATAGATGGTAAAAAAATCATGGAAAAAAACAGCATCTTTGAATACAGAGTAGAGTAACACATCTGCTTATTAAAATAGGCAAAATAACAAAGAATGTGAACTTTTAATCTGTATTAATATGATCTTTCTCCCCCCTAGTACCTAGGAGAGCAAAATTATGACATCATGGTTGGCTTCCAGATTTCTGTATTGGAGAATACTCTTGCTGCTATAGATAAAGTAAGATTCAACCTTACTGTATATAAATTCTGAAATGTCCCTAAATTAACATGTGTAATGAGTTTCAGGGTAAAATTAGAGGTTTTAATTATCAGGAATCTAAGTTCACTTCATTATTTATGATATACCTAATATGCAAAAATGTCCTTGGTTACTGGAGAGGCAAAGACAAAAAAACAAAGCTATTCCTGCTTTCAAGGAATGTGTGCTGAGGGGTGGAGAGTGGGAGTGGAGATTATATCTATTACCTGCAAATAACCACCAGGGAATCTATGGCAAGTAAGGCTTCAAGGAAGAGGCAGCTAAGCAGAATATTAAAGATGAGAATTCTTTGAAGATAAATAGAAAAGGATACATCCCAGGCATGGCAACAGATGCAAATTCACAGAAGCCAGAGGAGGCTTGTCCAATTTGGCTAGAATGTAGATGGGTAAGAAGGGCGGTCATTTGTGATAAGGCCTTAAATGCCAGTCTGAGGATTTCAAAGTTTGTCTTAGAAGCAGTAAAAAGCTACTGAAGGCTTTGGTTGTTATTGGTAGTTTTTAGCATGGGAGTGACATCATCTTAGAAAGATTATTTTGGCAGTTCCTATGTAGAAGCTGGAGAAAACACTAAAAGCAGGGAGGCTAATCTGGGTGACTGTGAGGAAATTTGAATGAGACTAGGAAGAAGATAAGCTCTAAACCTACCACTTTAAAGATACTAATGGCACATCCAGGTGGAAATGTCCAGCAGGCAACTGGTGATGTGAAACTATGAGTTCAAGAGACTAGAGCTGGTCTGCAGAGATGTGAAGACCAAGGGATAAAGTATAAAAAACGCTTTCAGGGAGACAGAACAAAAGAGGAGACAATCAAGAGAACCTGAAGAGAGCAACATCACAGATAACAGAGGAAGAGACAGAATCCCAAAGATGCTGGTCAACAGGGTCAAAAGTTGGAAAGAGTGACTATGGGAAGGCCCATAAGTTTAATAGTGAAGGGATTACTGGCAACCTTTGAGTAGAGGTGGGAGAAGAGGGAAGAAGAAAAGAATGAAAGTGGTTGGGAAGTATAGATAGCAGTGTGGGCAACTTTCTAGGAATTTTGCTGTGAAAAGGAAAAAGAGACATGGGACAATAGCTTGAATGTATGGCAGGGTCATATAAACATTTTTAAGAATTAGATATATGCTAGTAGGCAGCAAGGAAGGAGCCCCTAAATAAGAATGATCCATGGGGCAAATAAGAGGAAAAGGCAGGGGTTGGAATCAAGGGCACAAATATTGGGTTTGATCTTGGTCAAGTTTTCAGTGGAATGTGGAACAAAGGAGAATATATAAATAGAGGGTTTTTGAGATGTGACATAGGGGAGAATTGAGTGAATGAAAAACATCAGTTGGGGTGGCTAGGTGGTGCAGTGAGTAGAGCGTTGGCCCTGGAGTCAGAAGGACCTGAGTTCGGATCCGGACTCAGACATTTAACGCACACACAAACAAAAACCTAGCTGTGTGACCTTAGGCAAGTTACTTAACCCCAATTGCCCTCCAAAAAGCAAAAAAAAGAAAAGAAAAGGAAAGGAAAGGAAAGGAAAGGAAAGGAAAGGAAAGGAAAGGAAAGGAAAGGAAAGGAAAGGAAAGGAAAGGAAAGGAAAGGAAAGGAAAGGAAAGGAAAGGAAAGGAAAGGAAAGAAAAAAGAAAAGAAAAGAAAAGAAAAGAAAAATATCAGTCAACATGCAAGAATTAAGCACCTACAAGTGTCAGGCTGGGGATGCAAATACAAAGAACAAAACAATCTCTTCTCTTAAGTAGCTTCCATTATATTGTGGAACATAAGTATGTATGTAAGTATATACAGAATACATATAAAGAAATCCAAGGCTAGGGTGACTGCCCTATCAATTGGTGGGGGGCACAAGAAAGATTTCAAATATAGAAGGTGGTGCTTGAGTTGTGATTTGAAGGGAGACATTCTGATACAGAAGTGGAGGGAGGGCATTCCAGTCATAAGATGGAAAAAGGAAAGAAGTCAGAGTTAGGCTGATTAACTGGGAGAATGGTGAGAGATTAAAGGGAATAGAGATTAGAGATCACATTAGGCAATCGATTAGAGAGCAGCATATTTCAATTCTGTAATTATAGTCTATTGCCAGTCTGGGAAAATTGGAAATATATACTATAATCGCCTCAGCAATTTGTATGTGACAGTGTCATTGAGAGAGTTACCTTGTATCCATCAGTCCTGTAGTTCAAATCTTCAGAGCCAACTGGGTGGCATTAGTACTTGATAAAATATTGATAAAATGTTTGTAATCTTTTCTAAGTATCTTGCAACAAAGTAAATGCTCAAAATCTGTTGATGATTAGGTAAAACTAAGATTATAACAACAAAGTCATTTTGGGCTGAGACGATCAACTTTTTTACTCTTATTGCTTCAATTTCCAGGTTATTTGATTGATATTACATCAATGATAATTCACATATAAAATAATATGGTTAAGCTTTTTAATAGCATCTTCCCATAAGTTCCAATGCATTTTCCACATATTTTTCCCTTGGGTGTGTGTGTTTATGTGTGTGATGTTGTCATAATAAAATTTCTAGAGGCACAAAAAAGATGTGGAAGCCCAAAAACAGTTACTCAAGAAACTGAGAAAAATCAACAATAGACAAGATTTAGCAAATTATGCTCTAAGCTGCAATCTACACAAAGAGTTGGTGTGTATCTCTGAAAGAAAAAACATCTGTCAATCATTTGGTAAGCCAATTTTTGCCAAGCATGGGATGTGATAAAATTACCTTTCTACAGTTAAAGTTGGCTAGCAGATTAAAAAAGCTGCAGTTTACTATTTTGTTACAGCAGTTCTTAATATATATATGTATATATGTGTGTGTGTGTGTGTGTGTGTGTGTGTGTGTGTATATATATGTATATATATATATATGTGTGTGTGTGTGTGTATACATATATATATATATATATATAAGTTCTTGATATATTTGAAAATGTTATTAATCCAGTCATGAAAAATTAAGTTTCTTCAATATTTCAGACAGTGATTCCACTTTGCTATTTTTTGAAACAGGGGTTACACTGACTTACAAAAAGATTTCCAGGGAACGTTATGAGGCTACATTACAACAACAAAAGCTAATTGATATTTCAAAAGAGCAGTATGAACAAATTTCAATTTTACAGGCAGAGGTTGAAAGATTAAGAATGAAAACATTTCCTGCACTTATTCACATGTAGAAAAACCGGCAAAATATATGAAGCAGAAGATAAAAAAAAAAGTATCATGAGGAAATCTCTGTTCTCAGGCATTTGAAATTTATTTTCTTCAATAAAAGAAAAACAAAATACTGGGTGTTTTTTTTTTTCTTAAAAATCTAACCTTAATTGAAATTTAGCTCTTCCCAAAAAATTGTAAAAATGTACATTCTGTATTTAATGAATAAAAGTGTTTGTTTTTGTTTTTTTTAAATCAGTGTCTCTGTTGAAGAGTAAGCAAGATAAAGTCTTTATAGGATGTTATGATGCCAAGAAAGTAAGTGAAACATCCACACTTTTTAACCCAGACATCTCAGTAAAAGGCATCAAGACAGCAAATGATAAAAAGTTCCCATGTATATCAAAAAATATTGGCATCACTTTTTATAGTTGAAAAGAACAGGTAAAAAAAGTATATGTTCATCAACTGGGAGTAGAATGTTGCTACACTGTGAGAAACAATGAATATGAAAGAAACAGAAGCAGGAAAAGATTTCTACTTTACAGTAAAAAGTAAAGTTGGTAGAACCACAAAAACATCTACACTATAGCTATAGCAATGTCATTGGAAAGAACAAAATCAGACGAATGTTGTGAAATGATGATGAGGCTGGGCCCCACAGAAGAGAATGTACCTAGATCCTTTCATTGCAGAAGCAGAGTACTAGGGGTGTGGAAACTGTACATGTCAGATTAGATATGCTGATTGGTTTTCTGGACAGTTTTTCTGCTTTTTATTATTCTGAGAGAGATAGAGGGTATATTGGAAATTAAGGGAATATAAAACAGAATATATCAATAAAAATCATATTTTTAAAAAGACTTGTTATCTCAATGGAAAGTGGACAAGATCTAGTTTATTCATTTACTCATGTATAACATGAAATTTAAGGCAATTTTTCTTTTCTTAAAAATAGAAATATGGGGCGGCTAGGTGGTGCAGTGAGTAGAGCACCGGCCCTGGAGTCAGAAGGACCTGGGTTTGGATCCAGACTCAGACACTTAACACACACAAACAAAAACCTAGCCGTATGACCTTGGGAAAGTTACTTAACCCCAATTGCCCTCCAAAAAAAAAAAAAAAGCAAAAAAAAATAGAAATATGTGATTTGCTTTATTTGACAAAGGGAACCATTTTTTTCACCCATATCTAAAGCATAAACATTTTCATGTTCTAATGCTTGTTTCTTTGTTGTTTTTATTTTATTATCTACTTTAAACACTTTTTAAAATTTTGAGTTTGAAATTCTCTCCCTCCCACAAATCCTTTCCTTACCCCAAAAAAGCAATATAAGCATTATACGTATGAAATCATGCAAAACATATATCCAGATTAGTCATGTTAGCAAAAAAAATTTTTTTTAAAGCAAGAAAAATAAAGTGAGAGAATCATACTTGGATTTGCCCTCAGACTTCATCAGTTCTCTCTGTGGAAGTTGAGTAGCAATTTTCAACATGAGTCCTTTCAGATTGTCTTGGATCATTGTATTGATCAGAATAATTGTTTCACAATTGATAACCTCTCAATATTGCTCTTACTGACAATCATATACCACAATTTTCAGCCATTCTCCAACTGATGGACATCTTTATTTGCCACCACAAAAAGAAATACTATAAATAATTTTGTATATATAGGCCCTTTTTCTTTGATCTCTTGGATACAGACCTAATAGTGGTATTTCTGGGTGAAAGGGTATGCAGTTTTACAACCCTTTTGGCATAGTTCCAGTTCTCTAGAATAGTTGGACCAGTTCACAATTCTACCAACAGTTCATTAGTGTACCTATCTCCCCACAAATAGCTGGAAAAATAAATTAAAATTTGACCATAAAAAGCTACTAAGGTGACAGGGAAGACTTAAGAAAAACTCAGAAGACAACAATGTGAAAACATCTATAAACAAAGCCTCAAAAAAAGGTTAAATGGACACAAACCCAACACTCCAGTAAGGGTTAAAGAAATGAGTGGTAGAAGAAAAACTGGGAAAAGAAATGAGAGTGATGCAAGAAATATATGAAAAGGGTATTAACAAAAATTACCAAAGAAAATAACAGCTTTAAAACCAGAACTGACCTTAATGGCAAAAGAGTTACAAAAATTCACTTTTGAGTCCCTTATAATTTCCTTCATGTTTATCTTTTTATGCTTCTCTTGAGTCCTGTTTGAATGTCAAATCTTCATTCACGCTCATCTTTTCATTAGGAATGCTTGAAAGTCTTCTATTTCATTAAATATCCACTTTTCCCCCTGAAGGATTATATATTCAGTTTTGCTGTGGTTGTAATACTAGCTCCTCTGCCATCCAAAACTATATTCCAAGCACTTTTCCTTTAACATAGAAGCTGCTAAATCTTGTGTGGTATTGACTGTGGCTCCACATCATAGAAATTGTTTCTTTCTTTCTTTTTTTTTGCTTTTTTTTGGAGGGCAGTTGGGGTTAAGTAACTTGCCCAAGGTCACACGGCTAGGTTTTATTTTTGTTTGTGTGCATTAAGTGTCTGAGGCCAGATCTGAATTCAGGTCCTTCTGACTCCAGGGCCGACACTCTACTCACTGCGCCACCTAGCCGCCCCGAATTGTTTCTTTCTAATTGCTTGAAGTATTTTCCCTTTGACCTGGAAGCTCTAGAATTTGGCTCTAATAATCCTGGGAGTCTTCATTTTGGGATCTCTGTCAGGAGGTAATGAGTTGATCCTTTCCATTTCTATTTTACCCTTTGGATCTAAGATATCAGGGCAGTTTTCCTTGATAAAACATGTCTAGGCTCTTTTGTTGCTGTTCATGGCTTTCTGCTAGCCCAGTAATTCTTTTTTTTTTAATTTATTTATTTTTTAATTAAACAAATGCTTTATTAACTTCTGGTTTACATCATTCATTTCCACCAGATTATGAGTTACATTTCCCCCCCATTTTTTCCCTACCCACCACCCCAGAAAATAGCAGTCCCACCAGATATCCCCTCATCCAATCTGCTCTCTCCCATATCTTCTCCCATACCCCCTTCGACTTTGCCATTAGGGCAAGGTGAATCTCTGAGCTCCACTGCCTGGACATCTTATGAAACATTTAATTTTAAAACTTCGATTTTCAGATCCATTCCCTTTCTCCCCTGTCACCCACTCCCTCTGAGAAGATAAGCAATTCAGTATGTGTTGTACATGTATATCTATGCAAAACATTACCATAGTAGATATATTGTAAAAGACTGCTTATATTTCCCTCCCACCTGTCTCACCTCCCACCTGGTCCATTCCCTACTTTGATCCTGTCCCTCTTTGATAGTGGGTACTTCTAACCTCCCCTCTCCCCAGAATGCCCTCCCCTCCATCATCCCCCCTCTCATCCCCCTTTCCCCTACTCAGGAGAATGAGTGAGGGTAAGATATTCCATTTAGTATGTATGTGATTCTCTCCTTGAGCCAACTTCAATGAGAATATGCTTTTGCCTTTTTGCCTTCCTGTTCTTCCCCTCCCCTGCAACTACTTCCCCTTGCCTCTTCTATATGAGATAGTTTGCCCTACCCTCTCTCCTCTCCTCTTGCCACTTTCCTCTCTCACCTCTTGACTTCACCCCTTAAGAATCATCCCTTCCTTGGGGCGGCTAGGTGGCGCAGGGAGCAGAGAGCCAGCCCTGGAGCCAGAAAGACCCGAGCTTGGATCTGGCCCCAGACACCCAACACAGAAACAAAAACCCAGCCACGTGAACCTGGGCAAGTCACCCAACCCCAATTGCCCTCCAAAAAAAAAAAAATAATCATCCCTTCCCATCAAATTCAACCTGTGCCCTCTATCCATGTATACCTGTGAACATATGCCATGTACCCTTCAATTATTTTCATAATGAGAAAGGTTTCATCAAACACAATTATTGTTTTTCCATGTAGGACTGTAAATAGTCCAACTTTGATAAGTTCCTTTTGATTTCTTTTCCTTGATTACCTTCTCAAGCATCTCTTGCTTCTTGTGTCTGAATGTCAAATTTTCTATTCAACTCTGGTTTTTTCATCAAGAATGCTTGAAAGTCCTCTATTCCACTGAATGACCATATTTTCCCCTGAAACAAGATACTCAGTTTTGCTGGGTAGGTGACCCTTGGGTTCATTCCCAGCTCTTTTGCCCTCTGGAATATCATATTCCATGCCCTTCAATCCCTCAGTGTAGAAGCTGCCAGGTCCTGGGCTATTCTGATTGTGTTTCCACAATATTGAAATTGTTTCTTCCTGGCTGCTTGTAGTATTTTCTCCTTGATCTGGGGATTCTGGAACCTGGCTATAATATTCCTGGGAGTTTTCTTTTGGGATCTTTTTCAGGAGGTGATCGGTGGATTCTTTCAACCTCTATTTTGCCCTCTGGATCTAAAACATCAGGGCAGTTTTCCTTGAGAATTTCTTGAAGGGTGATTTCTAGGTTCTTTCTTTGATCATGGCTTTCAGGTAGTCCAATAATTTTTAAATTGTCTCTCCTGGATCTATTTTCCAGGTCAGTGGTTTTTCCCATGAGATATTTCACATTGCCTTCTATTCTTTCAATTGTTTGGATCTGTTTAACAGCATCTTGATTTCTCATAAAGTCACTAGCTTCCATTTGCTCCAGTCTAACTCTGAAGGAATGAATCTCCTCAGTGAGCTTTTGAGATTCTTTTTCCATCTGGCAAATTCGACTTTTTAAGGCATTCTTCTCCTCATTGCCTTTCTGAGCCTCTTTTGCCATTTGAGTTAGTCTATTTTTTAAGGTGTTATTTTCCTCAGTCAGGCTGTTGACTGTCATTTCATACTTTTCTTGCATCTTTTTCATTTCTCTTCCCAAATTTTCCCCCACTTCTCTTATCTGCTTCTTAAGGTCCTCTATGGCCTGTAGCCAGCTTGTATTTTCATTTGGGGCTTTTGGTGCAGGAGTTCTGACCTCACAGTCCTCCTCCATGCTTTGAGCCTCTTTGCCCCTAAAATAGGAGTCCAATGTTGAACTTTTCTGTTTATTTTGTTTCATTTGCCTAGGCATGTTGCCACTTAATTACTTGATTTGGGGGCTTGTTGCCACAGTAGGACTCTGCCACCAGACAGGGGAGCTTCTGCCCAAACGTGGGGTCTTCACAACTTCCGCCAGTTGGGTGGCCTCTGTAAAGCCTCCACCCACTCTGGCAAGTTGGATGCCCACCCCGAACTTCCCCCCCAGACCACAATCCAGATCCGGGCAGTTTAAAGCAAAATTGATTAACCCCCAGACTGATTGCTGGATCTTCCTACAGTTCGCAGACCAGGAGCTAGAGCCACTACTGATGCTGCAAAGTGGCTTCTGTGCAGCTGTTTCTTCAGCAGCTTTTTGCCCCCAGGGGAGGAAGCCACATGTTCCCCAAATACTGGTCCCAAAATCCATAGGGCACTAACCTCTCACTTTGTCGTAGGCATATCTGTGCTGATAATTCTGGAATCGCCACTATTGCTGGTGTTCTGGGGTTCCACCAGCCGGCTGAAGGCCCGGCCGCCCTGGGGCTAAAACCGTGGACCCTGGCTCAGCTCTGCAGGCTGCGCTATCGGTACCCAGCGTGCTGTGCTGCCTGCTCTCAGAGTGCTGCGCTGGCCGCTCCCTGCAGGGCTGCTGGGCTGTCCTCAGCAGGAGGTTAGCTTCTCTGTGCTGTTTTGTGGGTGCTGTGGCTCCAGAAGTTGTTCGGAGCTCCCTTTCACATTGTTTGAAATTTGTGTGGGGCAGAGCACATTGGAAATGCTGTTTCTACTCCGCCATCTTGGCTCCACCCCCCAGTAATTCTTAAATGATCTCTTTTTTTATCTTTTTTGCAGGTTAGTTTTCATATTTTCTTCTATTTTTTTCATTCTTTTGATTGTTTTATTGTTTCTGTCTGACAGAATCACTAACTTCCACTTGTCCAGTTCTAATTTTTAAGGAATTTTCTTTAGTGAGCTTTTAGATTTCTTTCCATTTGGCTAATTTTGCTTTTTTAAGGAGTTTTTTTCCCTTTTTATTTTTTGTTTTCAATAATTTTATAAGACTTTGAGTTCCAAATTATCCCTCCCACCCTACCCAACATGGCAATCCGATATAGGTTATACATGTACAATCTTATTAAACATATTTCCACATTAGTCATGCTGTGAAAGAAGAATCTAAACAAAAGGGAAAAACCATAAGAAAGAAAAAAAAAATTAGGATGCTTTGATCTGCATTCAGACTCCATAGTTCTTTCTCTGGATGTGGATAGCATTTTCCATCATGAGTCTTTTGGAATTGTCTTAGATCATTGATTTGCTGAGAAGGGCTAACTCTATCAAAGTTGGTCATTGCACAATATTTCTGTTACTGTGTACAGTGTTCTTGTCCACTTAGCATCAGTTCATGTAAGTCTTTTTGGGTTTTTCTGAAATATGCTTGCTTATCATTTCTTATAAAACAATAGTATTCCATTACATTCATATACCACAACCTGTTCAGCCATTCCCCAATTGATGGTCATCCCCTCAATTTCCAATTCTTTGCCACCACAAAAAAAGCTGCTATGTTTTTGTACATGTGCGTCTTTTTTCCTTTTTATGATCTCTCTGGGATAGTGTTCTTGCTGGATCAAAAGGTATGCACACTTTTACATCCCTTTGGGCAGTTTTGGGATTGGGTTTTTTTTGTTTGTTTTTTGTATTTTTTGTGCCTCTCCTGTTTTCATCAGAAATACTTGAAAGTGTTCTATTTCATTTAATATTCATTTTTTCCCTGAAGGATTATACTGTTTTGCTGGGTAGGTGATTCTTGGGTTATAATTTTAGTTCTTTTGCCCTCTGCATTATTATAGTCCAAACTCTCCTCTCCTTTAACATAGAAGCCACTACATCTCGTGATATTATGGTTCCATAATAATCAAACTGTTTCTGGCTGCTTGCAGTATTTTCTTCTCTGACTGGGAGTATAATATTCCTGGGAGTTTTCATTTTGGGATCTCTTTTAGGAAGTGATCAGTGGATTCTTTCCATTTCTATTTTACCCTCTGGTTATAGAATATCGGGGCAGTTTTCCTTTTTAATTTCCTGAAATAGGATATCCAGGCTATTTTTAATAATTTCTTTTAGGTAGTACAATAATTTTTAATAATATTTTTCACAATTATATGTAAAGAAAACTCTAGCATTTTTACAAAATTTTGAGTTTAAAATTTTCTTCCTTCTCTTCCCTCTTCTTAAAAAAGGTAAGCAATTTGATATAGGTTATACACGTGCAATCCAATAATTCTCACATTTTCTTTCCTTGATCTGTTTTCCATATCAGCTGCTTTTCTGATAGTTCAGTTTCTATTTTTTCCTTCTTTTGACTTTATTATATTGTTTTGTGGTGTCTTGTGGAGTCATTAGCTTCTACTTACTTACCGAATTTTAATTTTTAAGGAATTATTTTTTTCAGTGAGTTTGCATACCTCTTTTTTCCATTTGGCTCATTCTACTTTTTATAATTATTTTTTCTTTGGTAAATTTTTGCATCTCTTTTACCATTAGGCCAATTCTGCTTTTTAATAGATTTCTGTTATTTCTGCAGTATTTTTTGTGCCTCTTACCAAGCTGCTCTCTTTTCATAATTTTCTTGCATCATCCTCATTTCTTTTCCCAATTTTTCTTCTATCACTGGGGCTAGATGTTCCCACCTTCTAATGGATCAGAGATATATTTCATCCAACAAACTCGCTAAATACTTACCATGTAAAGAATATTAACATGAATAAAGACAGTCCATTCTCTCAATGAACTTACAGCACAGAGTGGAAAATAAAACACATAAACATGTAATTGTAATAACAAAACAAGGCTACAATGAGAAACTGGAGTCCAGGAAAGGCAAAGAAATGACTTTTGGCTTATGGGTACAACGAAGTCTTAATGTAATTAGGTATTGGAATGAATAAGATTTGAATAATATCACCAAAAAGAAAAGCAAAAATGCAGGTCACATTCAAGGGAATAAGGGAGCGGAAGATAAAGTTAGGAAGCTAGAATGTCAATTTATTTAAGACTTTATTGAACAGATGAGAATCTATTTGATTCAGGGGAGAGTAACATATCGTAATGGTAATGTAATTTTGAATTTGAAGATCCCTTTGTGTTGACAAAAGTAGCAGGTACTTAGCACTTAGGAACTGATCAAAACTCCTGTCTCCTGTTACTGATGTAACAGAAAGGGGTTGGCTGAAAGAAGTAGGTAATACTGTGTATATAAGAAAAGCCCCAGAGAGACACAGTCAGAATTTCCTTGAGACTGAGATCTGGTGGCAGAACACCTATGGAAGAATGGAGAACTGAGTCCTGAAAACTTGTGGTGATGGAGCTTCTTCTGAACAGGAGCCCAGAGCCTGGAGCCAGGAGCCCAGGTGACTGAAGTATGACTGGAATGCTGAGACTTTGCTGCTTGGCTGAGCCCTGAATTCCCTGGAGTGGAAATGGTGAGAGATCTGACATGGACCAAACCCTGTGAACTTCAGGGTAGAGCAGGACTTGCCCCTCTGAGAGCTGGTCAAGGAACTGGGAGCTGTCTGCCATTGAACCCGGGTGACAGTCTGGGGAATCCAGGTAGAATCTGGGACAATGGAAGGGGATCCAGGGAATCTGAGAACAGTCAAGATGAAGAAAAGACCTCTCCTTGGGTACTAAGTAATTATGGAATTATTGTTTACTAGTGACCTAAGAGGTAGAGGGTTTGTGTATGATACTTAAGTAAGTCTTTGCTGAATAAGTGACTGATTGTACTTTGAGATATTGTTACTGATAAGTGACTGTTAATCAAGACTTTGCCCCATGAGTGTAAGACTTTGACCATGTACTTTGAAACTACTGATAAGTGACTGATTGAGTTAACTTAAAGAGTGACAATTTTACTTTGAGACTATGTTGTGAATATTATATTGTGACTATTACATGGTTGTTACTGCTAAGTGACTGAGTTAACAGTTGCCTCATCAGTGGAAGACTTGGACTATTGTACTTTGAGATTATATTGTGATTTTCTGTGATAATCTGTAATATTGTGAATGCTGTACCTTGATTTCCTGTGGATATTTTGCTTTGATTTGTTATGGAATAGAGTGATCACTATACTGAGTAATCAGAACCTTAAAAGCCGTTCACAGTAGCATTTTTCTGGAAAGCTTCTGTGCATGGCATTACACATATTCACAGCACTGTTTTAGAAATATTTTATGAATATATACATATACGCACATACTATTATTATGTATTATGTATTATGTATTATGTAGCCATGTACAGCCCAGGTTAAAATTTAGAGCTTAAAGTAGAATAATGACAACCAGCATGTAAAAGGGAATTGGTTTCATGAGACAAACTGGGGACAGATTGCATATAGAAGGTAAGGGAATTAGAATACTCAAAATTTAAGTCCAAATGTGTTTAATGAATAAAATGCTACTCTTAACAGAAACAGGGATTTGAAGCTAAATCTGGCTTTAGTCTTTTTTGTAATATTAAAATAATAAATTTTAAAACAATTTGTTAATATCAATTCACAGAAATAATGTAAATTGTTTTAGAAGCATACTTACATTTTCATTTTTTTAATTCAAATTCTCCCCACAGAACTTACATGGTTTAAATTTTATTTCATCACAGTCACATCTTGTTCCAATCAATTTAAACCATGATAATTTTTATATTTTCTTTAGGAGTATCTTCTTGATGACATTCAGAAATATATTCTGAGTTGAGTTATCCCTCCTTCTCAAAGGCAGAATTGTGAAAATAATCTGATTTAAAAATCTGTAAACTCTTCTTCAATTCTGTTGTAATGTAGTAATTGGTCTTCTAATCCATAGCTGTCTATCAACTGAGTAAGGCTTAGTTTCTTGTTCTCCACAGATAATGTTGATTGCAGCTCAAAAAGCAACAGCTGGCTACTATTCCGCCACTTCTTTATCAATGATTGTAACTGTGAAAGGTTATTCTGAAGTGGAAAACAAAATTATAAGTATATTATGTCTAGTTACATAATTTTTAAAAAATATGTAAAAAGTATTAAGGTACTTGGTTCCCCTGGGCCTACTTTTAAACTCAGGAGTTAATCAAAATGTATTTATTTAGGAAGGGCTGGTGTGTCCAGGTGTTGGGGATACAAGTATGAAACAGTCCCTACTCAAAAGGAGCTTACATTTTAATGAGGAAAATAACAAATACAGATAAAAATATATATAGCATAAGCATAAAGTTAATAGGGATGGCTAGGTGGCGCAGTGAGTAGAGCGTCGGCCCTGGAGTCAGAAGGACCTGAGTTCGGATCTGGCCTCAGACACTTAACGCACACACAAACAAAAACCTAGCCGTGTGACCTGGGCAAGTTACTTAACCCCAATTGCCCACCAAAAGGCAAAAAAAAAAAAAGAATAAAGTTAATAAGTACAAATACATACAAAGGGGTTAAAAACAAGATAGTGTGGGAGAGAAGGCTCAAGAAACATTCTTCCATTTCTCCAAGGAACAGTTCATTCTGATAAGATGTCAGGGCACATGCTTGTTCAGCTTTCTAGTAGAATGAAAGTAGAGAGACACCAATTTGAGAAAGAATGTGAACTTCTTACTTCTCTTTAGGAGGTGGCACTTAAGTTTAGCCTTAGAAGGGATTTTAAAACATGGAATTGAAGAGTGTGAAAAATCGCAGAGCAAGACTTGAATGAAGTAATGAGAAGACACTTCTAACCTACACCTTCATGGAAGTGGAAAAGTCCACAGATGTTATTATGTCTAATTACATAAATACACATTCTGGGACTTTTTCAATCCATCTTTCAGTTTGTATGGGATGACTCTCTGGGAGGGGGCAGTAAAGGAATACATGAGATATACATGAGATAACTTTGGTAATGTAAAAAACAGAAAATATCAATAAAAACAGAGGAATGCTGCATTCAGGGAACAAATGGGTCTATCCTAGAGGCAAAAGTCACTAAAGGTACTATAACAGGGAAATAGCATGGTCAGACCTCTTCTTCATGAAAGTTACTTTGGTAGCTAAGTGGAGGATAGACTGGATATGGAGAAGCTGGGAGTCTATAAGGGTATGAGTGTCAGTCACACAAGGAGAGGATGGGATGGATGACATGAGTTGTTATAGACATTAAACTTGGCAAATGGGGTGGGTAGGGTAGGGAAGATGAGGGGCAATGAGTCTGAGGTTGTGGAGCTGAATGACTGAAAGAATAAGGATGCCTTAAAGAAAAACAGGATGTTTGCAGAATAGGAACAGTTCCATTATGAATATATTGAGTTTGAGATGCCTATGGGTGGCTAGAAATATAGAAAAGGACCTTACATCTGGAAGTAATCTGCATAAAAATTTTAATTGAATCTATGGGAGATAATGAGATAACAAAGAAAGAAAGTATTGAGGGAGAAACGAAGATTACCTGTGACAGACCTAGTAGAATACCTATGGCTATGGGGTAGAACATGAATGAGTCAAGAAGTAACAGACAAGCAAAATGATGACCAGGACAGAGAAGTGTCACAAAAACTCATGGAGAACAGTGCATTCAAGAGAAAACAAGTGGTCAAAAATATAAAATGCTAAAAAGGTCAAGAGAATTGAGGAAAAGAAAAGCTCACTAGATTTAACAGTTAAGAAATCTTTGGTAACTTTGGAAAGAGCAGTTTCCATTGAATGGTGAAGTCTAAAGTCACAATATTACAGAGTGGGGGAAAAAGGCATGAAGAATAAAAAAAATTTCTACTTAAAAGTATTTAAAATTCTAATGGGGGATGCAAGTACACACGCACACACACACGTGTATACACACACATACACATACACACCATAAACATAAAGTTACTAAGTACAAATACTCCCCATTCTCAATCAGAAGCTCTGCCTGGCTTCGATTCCAAGGAACAGTATGCTCTCCCCCTTCTCCCCAGGATAAGCTAATCACCTTAAATCTCAGTTGTCTCTTCCCTCTTACTGCATGGCTGGAGGGCAGAGTGCTAAACTCCCAAAAGACTTCTTCATATAAAACAGCAGCTTGAGGGAACTGTATGGGTCAGGAGAGGACCTGGAAAATTCTCACCTTTGTCTTCTAGATCAGGGGTGGGGAACCTGCAACCTTGAGGCCACATGTGACCCTCTAGGTTCTCAAGTGTAGCCCTTTGACTGATTCCAAACTTCCCCACCCCTAATCTAGATGAAAGAAAATGGGAAAGAAAAGAAAATGACTACTAAATATATGAAGCTAAGCATTAGATATGAAGCTTCTCTGGCATGGTAGGAAATAGACTCTGAGACAGAAGCAGCTGATATAGATATGCTCTAGATATCCAAGAGGGTCTAAGAAAAAGAAATGTTTGCTGGTGGTTGGTCCTTTCCTGCTGAGGCAGCTCTTTGTCCAACTAGTATTACCAATAGAGGTCTGCTTGCTATATTTCTGGAGTGTGTACCCAAAACATGAGGGAGAACTTCCTAAGACTATAATTCAAGTAAAGAACAAATGATACTGACCAAAGGAACCCCAAAAGCAGCGGTAAGGATTGTGAAGTCCTGGTGAAGAAACTACAGATTTTAGGGAATAAAAGCCAGGTTTTCATTCCTGCTACCAACTGAAGGCAGGGGCTCAGGAATAATGATAATAATATAGCGAAGATTTATGTAGCATTTACTATGTATCAGGCACTGTGCTAAGTGTTTTACAATTATCTCATTGGATCCTCACAACAATCCTGGGAGGTGAGTACCATTATTATATCCATTTTACAGATGAGGAAACTGAGACAAAAAGAAGTTTAAATGACTTACCCAGAGTCACAGTCAGCAAAAGTCTGAGGTTAGACTTGAACTTAAGTCTCCCTGACTCTAAGCCTGGTGTTCTATCCACTGTACCACCTTTAGCTGGTAAAGAAGATGGCATCTGAGAAAAGCATTTCTATTTTTGGACCACACCTTAAATACAGAATAGGTAACCTCTTAAATTTGTAAGGTACTTAATGTGGTCCAGTAAAATTATAATGGCCTAAACATCCTGACAGCAGCATAGCAATGTAGGTATTCTCGGCATAATCCCTTCACATCATCTCAAAATAGCAAGAAATATACCAAATCTATAGTAATTAAAAATACAAGAAGAAAAATACATAAACACCTTCATATAAGTTAAAGCCTTCTGACATAATTACAAAGGACTGATCTAAAAATTCCCACTCACCTTAACCACTCCAACTTTGCTTGAGTATACACTGAAAATTATATCACAGGTATATTTCAAAGGCCACCTATGCTAGGTAAAGCCTGTTGCTTCATTAAAATGACTTAAGTCTGACTCCTACATATGGTATAAAAGATGGAAAACACTGATTTTGCCCTGCTATGCAAAGTAAAATGCAACTCATGATTGGAGGAGAGAATAAGGAAAAACCCATAAAGGTAAAGAATTTTCCACGTCCATGAGGTAAAGGGCCTAAAAACTCAGCCATTACTGTCTCCCAGGGATATTTATACATGGCAGACACAAATGAACACAACTCTGATTCTTTGAGGCTGAGAATGCCTAGCCCTACAGGTTCAGGCAGGAGAAAACATGCAGACAGCAACACTGGAAGTAGAAAAAGAAAAGAAGACAGATACAAGTTGAGAACAGAAAAAGAAAATGTCTGATATGAGGCCATCTCCAAGCAGATAAACAAATAGTGAATCTATTAGGTGACAGTAAAGCAGTAAAATAGAAAAAAAGTGGACTAAACTTGGGAATAAAAAAAAAAACAGAGTTCTTCAGTTTCTCCAGAGTTTCAGACACTTAATAGCTGAATGCCTCTTGGGATTTGGATTTCTCATTTGTAAAAAGAAAAGGGTAGACTTAATGAACCTTGTTCTCTTCTGGCTCAAAAGCTGTAATCCCATGAAAGAAGGAAAACTGAAAAAAAAAAATTCCAGAAAAGGCCACCATATAATGAATAATAGTATGTACAAAGAGAAAAATAAACATTTGGAAAAGACAAATTCTGCATAACCCCAAAGATAATCAAACTAGCAAGAAATTCCAGAATTGTTCATCAACAGAGAAAATGAAATTAGAATATTAAGATAAGAACTCCCAAAGAAATAAGACAAACACAAGACTAGATATGTCAGTGTATGGTGGAGAATGTCTTCAAATCACTACAGGACCTGAAAAAGAGAATGACATGTTTGAGAAACTTCTAAACCCAGGAGCTTTTCAGTTCCTGGAGTAAGGCCTGATACTGATAGTGCAATCAACTTGCCTGTTTGAATAATGACAAATTCTGAGTGAGCAGAGTCCAGTATCTAATCTTGACTATCTCCAGGTCATAGCTATTTCACTGTACACTAAACTTTGGTGCCAACTTCTAATTCTGATCTGAATGCTATCTCCTGTTTCTGTACCACTGGCTCAGAAACTTATATCCCTGATAACTGAGTCTATATTCTCCAAGACTGATACTTTGGGCCCCTTGCTGAGTGAGAACTATATAGTCACAACTTTTTACCCTGCCACTTAGCTTGAGAAGTCTTAATAATATGAGAGTCCTTCAAGAGCAGAGCAAAGGAATATTATACTTGTGCAAGTGTAAATGTTTTAAAGAATTTTTCTGTGTACCATGTAGGACAAAAAAAAAATTCCAATTAAATTACACACACACACACACACACACACACTCTCTCTCTCTCTCTCTCTCTCTCCTCCCCCCCTCAATTTACACAGTAACAACGATATTATAAGGAAAATCAAGTCTGAAAGACTTAAAAAAACTCTAAACAACATAATGACCAACCACAAGTCTAGGGACTTACAATGAAGCATGTTACCTACCTCCAGGTTAAGAGGTGATAGACTCAGAATGTATGTGTGTGTGTGTACTTATATACATACATATAATATATATCTGGGCATGATTAATGGAGGAATCTGTTATGCTTGACTATACATGTTTGCTCCAGGTTTTATTTTTCTTGCTTTCTCTATGAGATAAAGTGGGAGGGAGGGAAAGAATTTGGAGCTCAAAATAAAACTGAAATAAAAAAATAAGAAACATGGAAAGACTTGTGTAAATTGATAAAGTGAAGTCAGCAAAAGGAGAACAATATACAAAATGACTACAATAATATAAACAAGGAAAAAAACCCACTAATACAAGCTAAACTCTTCAGTAATTGTAATGATAAGCTTGGCCAAGGAAAAGAGATGAGAAAGCCAATCTCTCCCTCCTTTTGATAAAGAGTTGGTAGACTATGGGTGTAAATGTTCCATACATTTTTAGATATGGTTGCTGTGTCATGTTTTTGCTTAACTAGCAATACCAGATCTCAAACTATACCTCAAAGCTATAACTGTCAAAACAATTTGGTGCTGGATGAGAAATGGAAAGTTTAGTCAGTGAAATAGTACATGACATACAGAAGCAGATCAGAATAGTAACCTAATGTTTGATAAACCAAAGATCCCAGCTATTGGGGTAATAACTCATGATTCAACAGACTGTTAAGAAAACCAAAATATAGTTTGGCAGAAATTAGATGTAGACCAATTATCTTGCACTGTATACCAATTTAAGTTCCAAATGGGTATATGATTTAGACATGAGTGACAACTTAAGCAAATTAAAACAAGAAATTAGTTGTTACATCCATGGCCAAGGAAAGAGTTCACAACTAACAGGAAACAAGAGTTTTTCAGCAGGTAAAATCAACAATTTTGCAATAGCTTCTTGGTAGTCTAGTGGCTTCCTATCACTTCTAGGATTAAATCCAAAATGCAGTTTTAAATTCTAAGCCCTTCATAACCTAGTCCACATGCACTTTTCCAGTCTTCTCTCTTCCTCCTCACCACATTCTCTGTGATCCAGTGGCATTAGCTTCTTTGCTGTTCCTTGAACAAAAAACTCTTATCTCTTAGCTCTGGTCATTTTCACTGACTATTCCATGCCTGGAATGCCCTCCCTCCTCATTTCTGCCTCTGTTGATTATTTCCAATTTATTCTGTATATAGCTTGTTTGTACATAGTTGTTTGCATTAGATTGTTAGCTCCTTGAGCATGGACAGTCTTTTCTACTTCTTTGTATATCTAGGACTAGCATGGTGTCTAGTATGTAGTAGGCACTCAATAAATGCTTATTGACTCACTGCCTTACTATTTTTATACACCCACCATTTAGGACAAATACATGCTTACTGGATGATCCTTCTGTTCTCTTTTTAGTTTTGAATTTAAATAGCTTTTTTTCTTTTTAACAATAGTCTTATCTCTCCCTACAAGCATGAATTTTGTTTATTCTTTTCTTGATAACTGAAAATGAAATGTGTCAAGAGAAGGCTCTGTCTGTAGAGAACAAATGGAGAATATCTAGAAATGAAGTAAAACAGAATGTATTAATAAAAATTACTAACAAAATTCCACATAGGAAGAATTATAGTAGATTTCCACCATTTTCAAAGAGAACAAAATCCAAGAAAGGAGCCACTAATAGAATCTATGACCTCAGATATTTATATTCAAATTCACAAAGACATTGTTAACCAACCAGGTAAACTACAGATGGCAATGTAAAGAGACAAATTGATTTGTAGAACTCATGACTGTAAATTTAAGTCTAGAAAGATATAACATTAAAAAGGTGCATAAAAAATGAAGGAAAAGGAATCTGATAAACATTATACAATAATAAAACATACTCACAGAAAATACAGGAATCAAAAAAAAATTAAAACAAAAGAAAATATAGGAATCAAAGCAGAGAAACAAGGGGAAAGTATTTAGGCAAAAAAATCAGATTATAAGCCTGGGGAAAAATGTATGATATAGTAGCAGCAGAATACTTCAATTATGAATGATCTTTGAATTTCCAAATCTAATGGCACTTTCTCAGTCCTCATCCTTCTCAAACTATCTGCAGCTCCTGACACTTCTACCTACTTATTAGACCAGTCCTTCTCAAATCTCCTTTGCTTGGGTTCTCTTGTCCTATGTCATACCCACTAGCTTCAAGTGTCTCCCAAGACTCTATCCTGTTTTATTTTCTTTTTTTCTCTTTTCTCTCTATGCTGTTTCACTGGTTTCTCATTATCAGTTCCCATTATCAACTCTATGTTTAAGATCTTTAGATTTACAGAGGGAGATAGAACCCCTGCCTTTCTTCAGAGCTCTATTCCTACATTATCACTGCATGGTGGACATTTCAAACTATACGTCTCAAAGACATCTAAAATTCATTATGTCCACTCATCTTTCCCCCATCCCCTTTCCTCTTCTGAATTTTACTCTTTCTGTTGAGGCACTAACTTACCTTCTCAGTTACTCAGGTTGGTATCATCCTTAATTTTGCCATATGGCTTATCAGTTGCCAAATTTTATCATTTCTACCTTTTACAACATCTTTGGTAAAACCCATTGTTTCCACTTGAACAGCCACCACCCCTCATGCAGGCCCACATCACTCTTCACCTCAGTTATTCCAATGGTGTTCTAATTGCTCTCCCCATTCAAATCTATCCTCTACATAGATGCCAAAAAAATTCTCCTAGAACATAGCTCTGATCATGTTATTACCCAACTCAAACTCCAAGTCCAAAGAGAAATTCTTTGTTTGTCATTTAAACTTGTTTACAACCTGACTCCTTCCCACATTTGTCATCTTCTACTTTACCTACCTTAGGGTAGTGTAAGATTTTCCCATACTGAGCTATATGCTGATCCTCACACTCCTCTCATTTCTATGTTTTCGTACTGGCTACCTATGCTTTGTGCCTGAGATGTCCTGCTTTTTCCTGATAGGTAGCACTTTTCCCAAAAAGCTAACAAAGCTGTTCCTGAAACCTGACTACACTGTCTCTTGACACAGCTTCCTGGTCAACTGAGGGTATAAAAAGTCCTACTCAGAATGAAGTTGGGGCCCTTCAGACTTGAAGGCTATCAAATGGTTGATGGGCAAGTCACCACACCCCAGCTGGGCTGACTGGACACATTTCCACTTGAGGATGGAGGTGGGTTTGAGCTGTTGAAGGATGTCTATAGAAGCTAAATGCCACTGTCTCCTATATAACCTTGCTACATTTGGCCTGAGTAAACCTCCTTTTGTAAACTGTTCAATGACTTATGAGTGCCTCATTTCATAACCAAAGTGAACCTGAACTAAGACAGTGCCAACATCAGGCCTGCCCCTAACACATGAGTATAATGAATTTGGTTTGATGTCAACTTAGATGAAGATTTCTAGAGGTGCACCCCAGGAATCTGGCCTTGGTTCAGTGCTGTTCTAATCTAATAAAATGACCTTTTAAACAGGAACAAATATCAACTCATACATTTAAGTTTCATTCCAAAAAAAAAAAAATCAACCTTCTAAAGGACAAGATCTGGGAGATGTGGTTTTCTAGCAGCTTACCTGCTCTAAATGAGGCTGCCAGAAGTTTTATTCCCTAATAAATAAAACATTAGGGCATATTACATGAACAAATGTGACTTTGTCACTTTGCTGTAATTTACCTTACAACAAAATATATTTGTGCAACCAATTTCAAAGTTCTTACCTTTGACCTATACATTTTGGTTAATTTTAGCCTTCGAAGAAGCTCTTCCTTCTCTTGAACTTGCTTCAACAATTTCATCTTTTCTTCAAGCAATTCTTGCTTGCCAACGTTATATCCTTCTGAAACCATCTGAGGGAGATTATCTGGCAGAGTACTTACAACAAGGGGCTTGCTTCTAGACACATCAACATCCTTTAAGCAGTCTTTCAAAGACAGACTTTCTTCAGATGCTTTTTCTATGTTTTTACAGTTTTCTGGAAATGCAGAACAGTTTCCACCAGGGGAAGATGTTGCTTGCTTTGAAGTGGTGGAGCTATTTTCAGTATCTACTTTAAGACGTTTTGCCACAGCATGACAAGAATTAAATGAACTTCTTGTTTTCTTTAATCGTTCTCTAAGTGTTGCACTCATCAGCTAAAGAAGGAACCAAAACTAACATTAAAACTTTTAAAAATGTAAATAAAACCACTCAAACAATACCCTAATTAAGTAGCAAATATCATGAGATGAGAGATGTGTTCTCTTATGCTGCAGTTATCCCAGAGAAGGAAGCCTACATAATGGGAGGCCACAGTCTCCCATTAGAGGGTTACAGGAATACAATTTTAAGGTAAAATCATAGTACCCTTTTAGTTCACAAAACTGATTCAAGAAAGCACTCAAAAAAGGTAAAATTCTCTCATGTGGAAAAAAAAAATCACACAATCTGAGGAAAGTGACCCTAGTAATTCAACATATAACCCTAGTAGTTCAACATGACACAGAAGTACCCCTGTGACATTGCCAAAAGTACTTATCCAGTTTCCAAAAAATAACAATTGGTAAATTTTTAGTTAAGTATGAGAAGTAGCAAATTTAATTAAGGTATCATGATATGCTAAGAAAAGCACTAGGTTTGAATCCAGTTTATTTCCTTAGGCAATATTAATCTTAGGCAAATTCTTCAACTTCCTGAAGCTAAAATTTCTCCTTCTGTAAAATAAGAGTTGGACCAAATGATTTCTAAGGCCTCTTCTACCTTTAAATACTATGATCTACTTTATACATTATTATTATTATACTTTATATATCATATTAAATATAACAAACTTCTGGTGATAGATTCAAACATTTACTGAAGATGTATTTTGTTTTAATATAGTGGTATGCTGGGCATGCAGCAATGAGAAGCCCCAGTTCATATTTAGCTTCTAACATTTAATAGTTGAATGATCAAGGGTAAATCAATAACACTTCTAGAAACAGTGTTATTTAAAGGAATAGAAAACAACTCAAGAAACATTTATTAAGCGCCTAACTAAATGACAAAGTTCCTACCTTCAAGAAGTATACATTCTACTCCAACAGTTAAAGCACTTTGCAAATCAAAACACTCTATCTATAGTCTTAAAATACTTTATATAGAATCCTAATCTTTAGATGTCTTAAAACACTGTGTGTGTGTGTTCCCTTTGCCAAATCCTTATTTATCCAGGTGGTGCCTCTAACTGTATTTGTCCTACAAGTTTCCATCCTGGACCTTTTTCCTTTCTTCTATACCACTTTCACTTGGTGATCTCATCTGCTCCCACAGATTTACTTACCACATCTATCCTGATGATTCTCATATCTACCTATCCTGTCCCACTCTCTCCAATCTTCCATCTCCATCTATCTTTCAGAAATCTTGAACAGCACACCTCTTAAACATGTACAAAACTGAATTCATTATCTTTCCTCCCTAAATCCTCCTCCTCCTCCCCTTCTCCTCAATTTTTCTATTAATGGAGAGGTAAACATCATTCTACCAGTCCTTCAGGTTAACAACCTGGATGTTATCCTCAATTCCTCACTATCTCTCATACCCTCCCCATATTTAACCTGTTGCCAAGGTGTTGAATTCACCTTCAAAACATTTCTCAGATGCCACCTTCTGTCTTTTAACATTACTCCCATTCTAAGTGTAGGTGGTCATCACCTCAAACCTAAACTATTCCAATAGCCTGCAGGTGGGTCTCACCATTCCAATCCATTCTCCATTTAGTCACCAGTGATTTTCCTAAAGTGCTGGTCTGATTATGTCAACTCTCTCCTGAATAAACTCCAGTGGCTCTCTATGGAATCTAGGATCAGATACAAAATCCTGTTTGGTATTCAAAATCTTGCATAACCTAGCCCTGCCTACCTTTCCAATTTTGTTACACCTTACTCCCCACCACATTCTTTTTGGTTCAAATACTGGGTCTCCTCAACAAGCAAGCTGCTCTGGGCACTCTCTGGCTGTCTCACATACCTGGAAAACAGTCCCTCAACCATCTACATCTACTGGCTTCCTTTTAAGTCCCTACTAAAAATTTCATTTTCCAGAGGAAAACATAAATTCTAATGCCTTCCCCCAGGTAATTAGTTCCTATTTATCCTGAATAAAGCTTGCTAGAGCACATTTGTTTACTTGTTGTCTTTCCCTTTAGATTATGCTCTCCTTGAGGGCAGCGCCTGTCTTTAGCCTTTTTTTGTATCCCCAGATCTTGGCACAGTGCCTAGCAACTAACAGGTGCTTACTGTTTGTTGACTGACTCACTGGGCAGTCATAATTATTAAGCAGAGTGGGTGCTTTTTATTGAACTTAAAGTACTTCACTACTCACAGAGAAGACAAAGATAGTACATTTTAAGACTATAGTATTTTTTTAAGATCTACAAAGTGCTTTAAACTCTACTGGTTTAGAATGTATAGACCCTGACTGAATGGATCACCAAAAGTTTCTGTTATATAGGATTTAAAGGCAAAAGAGACTTTAGGAATAATTTGGTCCAACTCTTATTTTACTAAAGGAGGAACTTCAGTTCTGAGCAGCTGAATATTTGCCCAGATGTGTGGGGGGGAAGAGAAGTATTCACATGGCACCTATGTGTAAAACACTGTGCTAAGCACTTTTGATCCTCAAAAGAATCCTGGCAAGTTGGGGCGGCTAGGTGGCGCAGTGAGTAGAGCATCGGCCCTGGAGTCAGAAGGACCTGAGTTCGGATTATGCCTCAGACACTTAATAGACACAAACAAACAAAAACCCAGCCCTGTGGCCTTGGCCAAGTTACTTAATCCCAATCGCTCTCCAAAAAGGAAAAGGGAAAAAAAGGAAAGAATCCTGGCAAGTAGATGCTGTTATTATCCCCTTTTACAATTGAAGAAACTGACTCAAATAGCAGTTAAGTAACTTGCCCCGTCTGACATTGGACTTGAAATCAGGTCTTCCTGATTCGGGTTGGGGTCTACCCCTCTCTCCACTGGCCCTCCTAGCTGCCTCATATGTTTAAAAAGCTTCTAATCTAAAGGAGGGTGAAGGGAGGGAGGGAGGGAAGATTATCATAAGTAACACAAGAAAAAGTAAAAATGCAAATGATTGCTGCATGGAAAATGATGTAAGAAATCAGAGGTGGGGTAGGGGGCCCTCAAGGTACCTCTATGAGGAAAGGTCCCCGAGAGGAAACGTCAAGAGCTGGTTCTGGACTAAATGGACGGGCGGTGGTGTGGGGAAAGGCAAGGCACCAGGGAGAACACACAAAGAAGCGCTGGTTTTGGAGTCAGAGGACCTGAATTCAAACCCAACCCCTGGTACTTACTACCTGTGTAACCTTGGGCAAGTCACGCAAGCCCCAATGAACCTTCTTCCTTCTCCATAAAACAAGGGAGCTCATCTAGTCCCTTCCGGAACGGGGGGCGCGGCCCAGGCGTGGGGGGACGACCCGAACGAGCCCTCCCGCGGCGCCGCAGCACCGAGCTTTCCGTACCTGCTTCCCTGCACTACTCTGAGAAAGTGTTACGGTCTCTCGGGCCTTGGGAGGCGCAGGGGAGGATGCGGTTCTATCTGAGGGAATGTCCATCCTGAAAATGGAATGTCTGCCCTAGAAACAAAACAGAAAAATTATGTTAAAGCTCCAACAAAGTCTCCCTCCGCTTCCTCGCAGTAATGACTCCGCAGCAGGGTTATTACTCCAGAGCCTCCGAGGGCAGGGTCCAAGGTGAGAAGCCAGGCTTCAGGGAAGCCGCCCTCCAGTCCCGGCCCACCCCTGACCGGAGGCACGTAAGGCCGGGAGAACCCGAAGCCGAGCTCCCTGGGGCTCCCCTCCGCACAGAGGACCGCACCTGAGGCGGAGCGCTAGACTTCCCGCCAGGGAAAGCTCCACCACCCACCGCCTCTTCCCTCCGCTCAAGGGGGAGGAGGCAAAGAGGCGGGCTCGCTATACGCATGCGCCCTGGGGCGGTGGTTACCGTCCATCGGTATCCGTGTCCCGCCCCTTCCCGGCGTGGCTGGGGACGATGATCAAACTCGGAACGAGACGCCATTGGTCCGTTAGGTGAAAAAGGAGGGGCATGGGGAAGGGGGCGGGACGTGGTGTGGTTGGGCGTGGTTTTTGTTTGCTTCCTGGAGCTCCTACTAGGGACTTAAAAAGCGCAATCCCAGGTTGAGGAAATCGGGTCTTTATTTCCTTGTCCGCACTGCTCTGTCATGCCCCACCATCCCCTAAAGGAGAGCCACTCAAGGCCATGGAGGCCCCGAATCTTGGTAGATGTAGCCCAAAGCCGCGTCTACGCCACCCCCTCTGCTTCAGATCCAGCTTCCACCCCAGCATGGATCGAGGCCATCTTTTTTCAACTGCCCAATGACGGACGAGATTACTGAGGCCATGCGTAACTTCCCTGAGGTCCTGGAAGTCGTTAGAATCAAATCCAAGGCGGGATTTGAACCTAGACCCTCGGCCTTAGAAGGGTTGTGAGATAAAAGCTTCGGGCCTAATTCACAAACACCCCCCACCCCCATCCCCCGTCTTTTCTAGAAACGGATCTTTGTCCCCAGCCGTCCTGAATTCTTCCCAGGCCGGGTCCCCATGGCTCGGACTCCGCTCTGCAATCCCTCCTCCACCCAGTACCCAAAGGGAATCCCCTAAATACCCGAGATGTCATTGTCCTTTCGCTTCCACAAACTTCCAGTGCTCCATCTAAAACACCTTTGTCTGCTGCCTTGGGAAGTGGGCGGCCGGGTGCTGCTGCAGATAGCACCTGGCCCGGCGTCAGGAAGGTGGGAGCTCAAATTTGCCCTTATCCACTTCTCCGTGTGACAGAGCAAGTCCCTCAATCCCTGTTTGCCTCGCTTTCCTCATCTGTAAAGTGAGTTGATAAGGAAAGGGCAAACCTCCCAGTATCTTGGCCAAGAAAACCCCATGAACAACAATCCATGGGGTTCCGTAGAGCTGTCTTCTCCCCACCCCACCCTGCGGCCAGGGCATCCCTGGACCAGCCAGAGCCTGCACCAGGACCTGGAGATGCTCAGCTTCGGGACTCTGCTAGGAGCAGTAGAAAGCCACATCATATATCAAGTGAATTTGTAAATGAATGAAATCCCCAATGAGCCAACCTAGAAGACAGGTGAGAGGACAGACTGTACTAACTAAAATAGAAAGTGGCTTAACATACCAACAGTTCTTTGGTGATGGAAAGTAAACCTAGCTGGATGTGCAGAAAATCAGCAACTCTGAAACTAATCAAGCTCATACCAGCCTTATTTTATGGTTTATGGACCTTCAAGATACATCTTTATCTTCAGAGACACCCCTAACTGTTGTTTATGGGGCTCTCAGACACATCCTACTTCTATGGTTTTTGGAGACATCCACTTATTGTATTTGTTCAAGCCTTTAACTGTCAGGATTGATTTGCACCAAGAATGTCTTCTAATTTATGTATCAAAAGGTCACAGCTCTGACACCTGGAATTCTTTACTCCTCTCCCTTCCCCCCCTTCCCCTACCCTTTTCCTAGAATTCCCTCTCCCCTTGGGCACTTTGCCTCATTCCTTCCTAGGACCAACCTAATCCCTGCCTTTTTCCTCAATTCTGTATATCATCCTCACCCACTGAGCTGATCTGTTCAACATTAGGCTACCTGCTCCCATGCACGTCTTATTTCCCTGCTTAATAAAAATGTTAAATTCACAGGTATTGTCTTTCTCTGGTTTTCTTCCATTTAGGGAAGAGGGGGATTTGGATCTCAAGAACTGGCCATTGTGTTCCCTTTGGGGGAAAAATCTAAATTCCCTAGAGAGTGTGTGCCTCACTTAACAAAAAGTAGCTACATGTGATCTCTAAGCTGAGATGAGCTGAGCCCACTTTTCCCTGGACTTCTTATATACTTGTGAAAGAGGGTACAGTACTCCCAGTTGGGGAGATGGAAGATGAGCAATAACATTAGAAAGATACCCTCAGTCACTCAGCTTTACACCTAGAACCCTTAGGAAAGAAGTAGGCAGCCGTCCTCTGGGGTTTGCAGGTTCTCATGCTGCCAGAGGAAATAGGGGCTTGACATAGTAGACAGAGAGGCTGCAGTGACAGAATTATAGCTGTTCTAATCCTCACTTTAATAGGTGAGGAAGCTGAGAGCCTGAGAGATAGTATAATTCACCCATATTCACAAAGGAGCCAAGATCTGGACCCAGACCTTCTGATTACAGATCTATAGCTATTACTGCAATATAATATTCTGTATTATATAATAATACTGTAATATAATATTCAACTATACCCCCAATTTTTTTTAATTAGAAAGTAGTTCCATTGGTGAAGATAAGATAAATTCAATTACAGTTATGAGTTTAAGTTGACAGCAACACATCAATGTAAGCATGTTCTTCAGGCATTAAGAGATAAAGGACCAAAATGTAGAAAATACTGATTTGAGAGTCATCATAATCAACATAGAGCTGATAGTGCAAGTTCACAGTAGGAATAAAGATATACAGAGGAAGGCTGGAAGGCCTTGTGGGACATGCAGAGAGGAACAAGCAAAGGTGAACAAGTGAGCTTCACATCAAGCAAAGGAAACAATTAGTATAAAGGGGATGATGGGTATTATGAGAACAATCTGTAAAAAAAAAATACATTACATACAGGATATAATTTTTATTAAGCATGGAGAAAAACCTAGAGAGCAAGGTATAGAACTTTTTTGCTGATCAGTCTCTCCTTACAGACCATAATCACAGGCCTCAGGACTGTTCTGAAAATAGAGATCTATGAAATTTTGACGAGTTTGCTCTTCTGTAAGGAGGGCTGTTACTGTAGGATCCTTCTTCATGACTGCTATCCAGAGCTTAAGTTTCGGAGTGTGGTCCACACAGCTGAGAGAATAGATTTTTTTTTAAAGGGGGTATTACTTGAATGAAATAGGAAAATGCCACACAATTTCACATTTACTAGTGTTTTTTCCTGGCATTTTATTTTATTTTTTTACTATAACCTTTAAAAAATACTTCTCTGCCCTAAACAGAATGTACTGTTGAATGTACTGAATGGCCACCCTCTCCAGTACTGGGAAATGTGGGAGGAGCAGTATTATTATGGGATTCTTTTTCAGGAATGAGTTAGATGAAATGGAGCCTGCGGCCCTTTTTGAGTCTGTAACACTGGGTTTGGAGATATGAGGAACAACTCATTCAGACCCCTACTCTATTTCAATCAGTGATAGATTCTTATAGTAGGCCTCAAACTTAAATCCAATGTTTACCACTTGTTTGCTATCGTGAAGCTCACTTGCACAACCATAAGAATGCTGACAAAGATACCTCTAGACTGCTTTGCTCAGATTCCCAAGTCCAAACCCAGTGTGGATGGGATACCTTAATTCTTTGGAAAGACCCCCCAACTAATTTTTGTATCTCTGGACCACCCTCTTTTGCCTCAGAGGGTGACTATCTTATGACCACTTAGTCACAGGAGATGACTATTGCCCTATCCATCTTATGTCAGTGGAGACATCCTATGCTTCACCCAACTTATTACCCCCTTGCTGATAAACCATTTTTTAGGTGATGCACCATTTTTGGCCCTCTAAACAAGGTCTTTCAGCCAATGAGATTTTGTATTTGTCTTGCCTCTCAAGTGTCCAGGTATCAAACCTAGTATCATATCCTATAAAAACAAGGTCCTGGGACTAAGGGTATTTCAGACTGTGAAAAAGATCTGAGGATCACGCTTGGAGCTCTGCCTTAGTGACTTTTCTTGCTGATTGGACAATTTTTGACGCCACAGGGGAATACTCCTTCCTTACTCTTATTTTCAAATTGTCCCTTTCCTACAATCATTCAACAAGCTTCTCCTTATTTGAGGTTCACTACATCCCTCTTGATTATCTGAGTCCAAACTTTGTCTTAGTTATTTACAGATCTCCAGATCATTCTACTTCCTTTTTTTAGAGCTCAGTAATTGTCTCACGGTCTTCCTCTAACTCCTGTCCTGGTACTAGGGCATTTAAGCATATGCAACAATGTCCTCCCAAATACCTTCTTCTGTCTCCTAAACTTCCATAACCTCCATTTTCATTCCATCTTGGTTCTGTGACCTTATATATAGTAAATGCTTAATAAATGGCTGTTGAATTTAATTGAATGATAGATTTATATAGAATGTTGAACTTTACAATTAAAAAATTAAGGTACAGAGAGATGAACTGACTTGTTCAAGGCCACATAATTAATTAGTGTTGGAGCCAAATGTCTATATGCCTAACATTCTTACCATTAACTTAAAAATTATTTTCAAAATATTAGAAACATGCAATAAGATCACCTGTTATATTAAATATGGCCCATCTTTAAAGGCCACACTATAGTATTACAAATAAAAGCAAATAATTCTCATGAAAACAGTTGAGAAGAAAGCCAAAATGACAAGATGTCATGATGTGCTGACTTTGAATCAGTCTTTGCAATCTGGGCTGTTTGGCCAGGGTAGTATGAAAAATGTAAATATAAAACATTATCAAACTAACAATGGACATCTAGCTTTGCTATGGGGAACTAAGCTGTTGTTATTCATCCTTTGTTTTTGAAGAGTACTAATGATATCATGGGCAGTGTCTTGACTTGCAAGTGAATTTAAGTAAGGCAAAGTTGCACAATATTCAGCCTTACTCTGGGCCTATGGCTTGTGATAATTGGAGTGTACACTTGCACTCTTAACCAGGAGAATTAAGTTATTTTAAAAGTTGACTTTACATCATAACACCCTAATCCTCCTCCTCATTCTCCTCCCAAAAAAGGTTTGATAATTTGGGATCAAATTATTTAAAAAACCATCCTCCATAAGACCAAGAAGTTCACCACAAAATGATCAACTCTCTTACTCTGCTACCCAATATGGTCCCAGACGTTCAAACCATGGCCAAATAAGGTAATCAATCATGGATATTGTGTTCCCACCAAAGAAAGTTGTCTTCTGATGAGTAAGAACCTGAAAAGTTGGACAAACAAAAAATAATTTCTTCTTTTTGTGCTCAATTAGCTACTTAGACACATCAGAGGCAGTACTTATAAATTTAGTCCAGATCTGGCTTTTTGTTGTATTCTTTGCCTAGTTGAGCCCTTTGACCTTAGGATTTGTTGACTGCTCAACTGGTCAGTCACATTAAAAGTAAATAATCTTTGGATTTCCAAATGGAGCAAACCAGTCAACACTAACAAACAATAAAAGAATGTGAAGTAACATTTGATTTAATGCTGAGATAAATGTTAAAATAAAAGGAGTATATATGTCTGAAATTTAAGAAGTTAAATGACTAGTTACTTGGGAGTATGATATTGCTAAATTTTTACCAAAATGAAGGGAGGGCAGCATGAAACAGAGATGATTACCTAATTAAGAAAAGAAAAACACTTTGGCTCATTTGACTTATATATACATACATATATATATATATATATATATTTTTTTTTTTTTAACTAAACCTGTGACTTCATTGGTATTTCTGATGAGAAATTTCCTCTATCAATGTTAATTAGTGCCTGCTCTACCACACAGAGTCTTAGAGAGTTACCATGGGTCAGTGGGATGCCAGTAAATGTTTAACAACCAGATCTCCACAGGTTTAATCTGCATTATTAACATTTTCTCCATCAACTTCCTAAATCTAGAGTAGACAATCAAAAACAAACAAACAAATAAATAAAGCCCTGGTTTGACACCAACATTTGCTGGTTTCTGACATCTAAATGCTCATACTGAAAATTTTTCTCCCAAAATGGTTTTGGCTGACTCACCAGTTCCCTGCCTAAGATATTGAGATGTTAAGGGATTTGCCTAGCTTTACATAGTCAGTATGTGCTAAAGGCCAGACTTGAACCCAGGGGGCTTTTTGACTTCAATACCAAGTCTTAAACTACTTTGACACTTGACTTTATATAGATATAGATATAGATATAGATATAGATATAGATATAGATATAGATATAGATATATAAATTTTTCACTTTGATTATATGGACTATTAGTTCTTCTCCTTTGGCACCCTGTGTAGTCCACAGGTCAACAAAAGAGCATCTGCTAAGGAGCAGGGCAGAAGAATGAGGCAGAGCACAGGTAACCCAGATAGATGGACACTCCACTATAAAGTATAACTTAACTATACTGAAGGCTCTTAACTCATATCTTTGATGAAGAGAAAAGGTCTTTATTAAATGCCTACTATTTACCAGGCATTTTACTAAGCACTAAGGGACAGAGATTTAAAAATTCTAATGGGAAAAATAACATACATAAGGAAGAGGTGACCAGGGAAGGGAGTTTTGTTCTGAGAAAGCAAAAGAGAGGGGGTGCAGACAATAAGGTGGTATGGCTGGCTGGCCAAATGGGGAGTGGAGCTGAAACATGATCTGGTGTCTAGAGCTAGCCACGGCAATATGATGGGTTAAGTGGGCTAGTTTATACATATTCAGTCACTAATCAATTAGGAACAGCTAGGATAGAGCCCTGGGCTTGGAATCAGGAACACTCATCTTCATGAGTTCAAATCTGACCTTAGATGCTTACTAGTTGTGTGACCCCGGGCAAGTTACTTACCCCTGTTTGCTTCAGGTCCTCATTTGTAAAATAAGTTGGAAAAGGAAATGGCAAACCACTCCAGTATCTTTGCCAAGGAAATGCCAAATGATATCATGGAGAATGGGACACAATTGAACAACAACAATCAGTTAAGATGTACTAGGACCGTAGGGTGGGAGCTTTATTTTGAAGATAAAAGTCTTACTCATAATAATTTAACCTTAGTAAATATTTTACCAAGGGAAGGGGTAAAAAAGGAAGATAAGTGGTAAGATGCCCCTGGTGGTGACAGGTCTTCCCATTCAGAATTTAACTTCGATGGGTTCGGGGAAGGATGGCCAGGGTCCAGGGAAGGGATGAGGAAGGGAAGTTACAAAGAATTATGAAGAATCATGGCTCAAAGAATTCAAATTCACAAATGGAAGTTCTTAGCAAGGATATTACTTATAGTTCTACTCATTTGTAAATATGTCATTAAACATAAGCCACTTCTTAAGTAAGTTAACTAATAATGGATGTTAATAATAAAATAGTCCAGTTAAAAAAAGATGACTTCAGCTACTGTAGTTGAACAAACAACAGTCACCTATTTTCCTAGAATTTCTGTTTAAATGAAAGCCTAAAAGATGAATTTAAGTAGTTTTTTGTCTTATTTCTTTCCACTGGTATATTATGTGATCCATTTCTGATTGTTTAAACTTAAGTACAATTGTACCTTTTGATGCATTTCTGTGCTATTTTTAATTTATTCGTTACTTGTCTATGTATTTTAGCCTCTGAAATTAATTATAAGTTCTATTAGGGAAATGTAATGGTAATGGAATTTGAACCCCACAGCAGGATGGACTTGTTGATATGACAACAGGGGGCTGAACAGGGAGGAGCTGGTGCCGTGTAAAGGGAAAGTCCCAAGTTGAGAGACGCCAGAAGAGCAGCATGATGGAGGCAGAGAGATTGAGACCTGACAAGAGTGAGGATGCTGAGAGAACTGCAGGGGGCCAGAATTGCTGAGAGAGAGAGAGCGAGAGAACTGCCTGCCAGAGCTGCCCAGGACTTTTAATGAGCAGCCAAGTTGCCGAGGACTGAGGAGGCATGACTGTGGTGCTGGTACTTTCTCTGTCTGTTTTGATGTTACTTTGTCAGATTCATTGGTTGATGGAGGCATCAGACCTTGTTGTTGGGTCTAGGTTGATTTCACAGGCAGAGAGTGAATTGATGAGGATGCTGGCAATGTATATGAACGTTATGGTGTCTTTGTTAAGCTCGTCTTCCCAGGAACAGAAACTTCTGAGAACTTGCCTTGGGTCAAGATGAAGAAAAGACCTCTCCTTGGGTATTGAATGCTGTGATGCTATTGTAGCCTAGTTGTGACCTAGGGGTGTATGGCCTTTGTGCTTTTCACTGCCCCTTGAGAGAGTGTTTGGTGGTGACTGATGATATTGTAATTCAGTTGTGATCCAGGGGTGGAAAACTTTTGACCTTTGTACTTTGTGACTGACCAAATGAATGTATTTTGCTTATAATTAAAAACTAATCTCCAATTGAGTAGAGAGAAGACTTTGTGATTGACTAAGTGAATGTACTACCCGGGGTAGAGTACTTTGACCTTTGTATTTTGTGATTGAATTAAGGACTTATTAAATGATTGAGTTACACATGTTGAATGCTGTATTTTGATTTTCTATGAATGTTTTGCCTTAATTTGGTACTGAATAAATGAGTTTACTATGCTTGTAATTAGAACCTTGGAGAATGCTCATGCTTGGTGTTACAGAAAAGGAACATGTTTAATCAAAGCTTTGTGTTTTCCACAATACCTAATAGACAGCTCTATAAATAGTATGTCCTTTAAGAAATGTTTGTTGAGGGGCAGCTAGGTGGCGCAGTGAATAGAGCACAGGCCCTGGAGTCAGGAAGACCCGAGTTCAAATATGGTCTCAGACACTTAACACAAAAACTAGATGTGTGACCTTGGGCAAGTCACTTAACCCCAATTGCCCTTCAAAAAGCAAAAAAAAAAAAAAAAAAAAAAGAAAGAAAGAAAGAAATGTTTGTTGAATTTAATTAAATTGATCTCTCCTAATCTAAAAATTAAAGAGAAAAAGAGAAGAACTTTGAATTCCTGTCTACCCTAAATGGATAATGTAAGATTATCTACTTTCTTTAACAACTCTAAAAATGTGTTTATCATATAAATTGGTTCCATGGAAAATTAAATATTAACAAATAATAAACTCAACTCTGATTTCCAGCACAGATCACAACTGGTCTGTAAGTCTTACAAAGCTGTGTGAGACTTAGAGAGGGTAAGTTACTCGTAAATGGCCAAACATTTTGGATCAGAAGTGGTCAGGTCTTTCTGAATACAAGTCCAATACTCTATATACAATATCATATTGCCTTTTCTTGCAGAGATGAGGAAGGGGCTTGAGAACCAATTCTTTTTTTTTTTTAAAGCAATTGGGGTTAAGTGCCTAAGGTTACACAGCTAGTTATTTTATGTGTCGGTGCTAAGTACTGAGGCCAAACAGATCCCAGGTCATCTGGACTCCAGGGCCGGTGCTCTTACTCACTGCTCCACCTAGCCGCCCCAAGAACCAATTCTTTAAGGTAATTGGGATTTTGCTAAAAATTACCTGATATTAACTATAATTGATTTTGTTAAAATGGTATACACATATAAAATGCTTTTCATTTGGCAAAGCAAATCCTCATCACATTTTTGCACGATACAACTCTTAAAATTTCTGCTAGCGAAGTAAAAGATAAGAAAAGATTTAATTTTTTTTTTTTTTGGAGGGCAACTGGGGTTAAGTAACTTGCCCAAGGTCACACGGCTAGGTTTTTGTTTGTGTGTGCGTTAAGTGTCTGAGGTCGGATCCGAACTCAGGTCCTTCTGACTCCAGGGCCGACGCTGATTTAATTTTTTTAAAAGCAATTGGGGTTAAGTAACTTGCTCAAAGTTACAGGTCTAGTTATTTATGTGTGGGTGCTAAGTTCTGAGGCCGGAACTGATCCTGGGTCCTCCCCACAGCAGGGCCAGTGCTCTTACTCACTGTGCCACCTAGCCTCCCCTTAATTTTTTTCCTACTAAAATAGTAACTCACATTAAGGTTTAAAAGAAAAAAATTCTCAATGACTGAAATCAGTGTTGTGATTCTACTCTGTAGGAAGGGGAGAAAGAAATGTCAATGTAGAAGGAAAGAAGAAAGACTGAGAGGAAAATAAGTCTTTGCAAGAAGAAGAAAACAGGAAGAATGAGGTGGCTCCTATGTTTGATACAAGAGAAACACTCCATCCTTTACCTCCTCCAGGCTGCTGAACACTGAATGGAGTTCTGCTTTCTGAGCAGAGTGGTCTTTTCCATTCCTTACTGCTCTCAAAGAATCCATAGACAAAGATGGTACCTAAAGAGAGAAACAAGTTTTGGCAAATAATATTCAAAGGTGAACATGTTTTTCTTTCACCTAAGAATACAGTAGAGTCCTCTTCTCATCTTGATCCTTGAGTACACCATCTACTTTACAGATTTTACACACACTCTTTAAGTATTGTTCCATTTCCAGAACAGCTAAACTACATTTTACAGCCAAAGGCAGTACTTGACCACAGACCAATAAAGGCACCAGGTCTTTGGTTATGGATCTGAGGTCCCTATGAACTACTCTCTCACCTCAATATAGAGATCCCTATTTTTAACCTTCAATTTAAGGAAACAAAATTAATGGATATATTATATGTATTGGGTATATATGTATACATACATGTACATACATACACACATACATGTGTGCATATATTGAGATATTCACACAAAGAGAAATATGCTATATTCCTGAGAAGAAATGAAACTCAACTTTTGATATAAGCAACTTTTATAGCACACCTTTTCAATGGGACTTTAATTTTTACATTACTTATTTTTTGCCATATTGAATAGTGGTTTTCTACTTTGCTGCTTTTAATTCTCTACTTTTGCCCTTCCATTTCCTTCTAACAATGTCAATTTCCTCTATCACCATATCATTCTTATCTTGTGTAGATAGTTAGCCTCCCTGTAAAGGCTAGCTCATTTCCTTTCATGAGTTTCCTCTAACCCTATGGTCTTTCCCTCTTAATGCAGTTCCTAAATCTGATTGTGAAAATATTCCCTTTAAAACCTATAATACTTCACACATGATTTTTAAATTATTGAATTAGTGGGTTGAAACATTTCTTTCTCAAGATGTAAAATAGCTAATTATAATATTTACTGCATAAAAACTACCAAGTTAAGGTATAACATTTTAGACTACTAAAGCCAAGACTCCTAGTCTCAATGTATAAAACACATATTTGTCAGCCATATATTGTTTAGACACCTCTATATTATAATGATACTATCCTCCTAAATGCTTGTTAAACTATTGGTTTATAAACACAGTTTAACAAAAGTATAAGCATATGTATATTTTTTGCCCTCACTTTGTTCCAATAACTAGGCAACCAACATCACTATTGACTTGCTTTGCTAAAAGAAAAAAAAGTTGGTGTTTCTTTTATATACTATACCTTAGAGAACAACTCCAAAGTCATCTTTTGAAAAGCTTTCTCATAGGGATCCTCTGGAAGCAACTTCCCTGGATAGGCTTCATCTAGGTACTCACAAGTGATAAGAGATTCATTGATCAGTTGACCCTGACTGGTCTCCAGAACTGGTACTAGACCAAAGGGATTCTTCTTAAAGAACCACTCAGGTTTGTTTTTCAGGTTAATGTTAATAATTTCATGCCTGAAAGAGAAAAGGAAAAGAATAAAAAATGATGAAATGTTTAATAGCTAGCATTTATTTATTTATTATTTATTTATTTATTTACAGTGCTTTAATGTTTGTACATCATTTTGTATATTACCTCATATTTTATCAACTATTCAGCTTTATCTATATCCACAGATACGTAGATCCAGAAAGCTTATTCAACTAGTAGATGAAAGTCTACTAAGTAAGCTCTAGGTCATATACTATCAGGCATACATTTGAACTGGATCTACCCCAACCATATATCTTCAAAATGTGTAAAAGAACTAATTCTATACAACTTTATTTTACTTGAGGAAATGAAGTTAAGGATGTTGAAGAATCATTTTGAAAATCCAATTCTTTGGTGTATTTTCTCTTTAATTAAATTGCTTTGCTTTGCCTCAGTTTTCTGGGTTTCCAAGAAAAGAAATATATGGAGTCTATGTTCTATTCAAAACACAATTAGATGTTCCTAGTATCCTGCCTCAGGGATTTTAGGATAGCAAGAGAAAGGTAGATTTGGATAATAATTAGAGTTTTACACCTGCATAAAAAAACCATTTGGGCAGCTAGGTGGTATAGTAGAGAGAGGGCTGGGCCTGTGACTCTGAGCAAGTCACTTAGCCCTGTTTGCCTCACTTTCCTTATCTGTAAAATGAGCTGGAGAAGGAAATAGCAAGCTACTCCAGTATCTTTGCTAAGAAAACCCTAAATGAGGTCACAAAGAATCGATCAGAACTGAAAAATAACTGATCGACAACATTATTAATTATCTGCATGACCTTGGATATCACCTACTGGGTTTCAGTTTCCTCATCTCCAAAATTACAGGGTTGGACTAAATGAACTCAGATTCATTCCAGCTCCACATAAATGACAGTATGCCTGAGTGACTGAGAAAGGTAGAAGTTTTACATTGTGATTTAAAGGGGGAACAAACCTCACAGAATAGCCTTTTTTAGTAATTCCAGATAGTGAACTGAAAAGTAAGAGCACCCAGACACAGCAAGTTGGAAGTTGTACCTTTCAGTGAAAATGATTTTTATTTGTATAGAACTTTGAGGGTTTGTTATAGGTTTTCTTCAGAGCAGTAACATGACATCATTACTTTAGGTGTTGTTATCCCTATTTTACATATGAAGAAACTCAGGCTCACAGAGCTTAGGCAATTTACCAATGGTCACAGAGCCAGTAAGTATCTGAGATGAGACTTGACTTATAATCATAGATCATAAATTGTTCCTTCACATTTCTTATATGACTAGAACTCTGCTCAGTACTATGGCAGATTTAAAAAGATAAGACATGGTCCTGGCCCTCAAGGGGATTATATTATAATTGGGGAAATAATATATGAAACAATAGGAAGGCCCATAAAATGATGGGAACCCTCTGCCACAAGAAGAAATAGGCAGTGCTGGGAAGCATATAGAGAATCAGGAGACCTGGATGCTAGTTTCAGATATACAACTAAGCATGACTTTGTACAACTTCCACTCTCTTAATCTTACATTCCTATTTTTAGAAGTGGGTGGAGAATTTATAAGAACACAAACAACAGGGGGAAGGATTCCAATTTTGCTTATAGCTGCTGGGAATATTGGAAAGAAATTTGACAGAAAAGGGGACTCTGAACAATTTCTGGAGCCCCAGCACCCACAGAACGACACAGAGAAGCTAACCTCCCACTGAGGACAGCCCAGCAGCCCTGCAGGAAGGACCAGTGCAGCGGTCTGGGACCTGGCAGCTGCGCGGGGAGCCGAGCCGAGGTTTTAGCCCCAGGGCAGCAGGGCCAGCAGCTGGCTGGAGGAACCCCAGAACACCAGGAGCTGTGGCAACTCCAGAATTATCAACATAGACATGCCTAGGACAAAGTAAGAGGTTAGTGTCCTATGGACTTTGGGACCAGTATTTGGGGAATGCGTCGGCTCCCTCCCCTGGGGGCTAGAAGCCGCTGAGGAGACACCCCATTTTGTAGTTTTCAGAGGCAGCTCCAGCTCCCAGCCTGCAAATTGTAGGGAGATCCAGCGATCAGTCTTGGGGGGTAATCGCTCTTGCTTTAACCTCCCTGGATCTGGATTGTGATCTAGGGTGGAAGTCGTGGGTGGGTTTACAGCTTGCCAGAAACGGAAGTTGCCCCCCACACGTTCGGGACGAAAATTCCTCTATCTGGCCTTAAAGCCATAGTGTAGCAACAAGCCCAAAAGTCAAGTAATTAAGTGGCAACATGCCAAGGCAAAGGAAACAGAAAAATGCAACCCTAGACTCCTATTTTGGGGGCATAGAGCAGGAAAAGGACTGTGAGGTCAGAAGTCCTGCTCCAAAAGCCCCAGGGGAAACATGAGCGGGTTGCAGGCCATAGAGGACCTTAAGAAGGACTTTAAAAATCAAATAAGAGAAGTGGAGGAAAAATTGGAAAGAGAAATGAGAAGGATGCAGGAAAAGTATGAAATGAGGGTCAACAGCCTGACTGAGGAAAACAACACCTTAAAAAATAGACTAACTCAAATGGCAAAGGAGGCCCAAAAGGGCAATGAGGAGAAGAATGCCTTAAAAAGTCGAATTTGCCAGATGGAAAAAGAATCTCAAAAGTTCACTGAGGAGATTCATTCCTTCAGAGTTAGACTGGAGCAAATGGAAGCTAATGACTTTATGAGAAATCAAGATGCTGTTAAGCAGATCCAAACAAATGAAAGATTAGAAGGCAATGTGAAATATCTCATGGGAAAAACCACTGACCTGGAAAATAGATCCAGGAGAGACAATTTAAAAATTATTGGACTACCTGAAAGCCATGATCAAAGAAAGAACCTAGAAATCACCCTTCAAGAAATTCTCAAGGAAAATTGCCCTGATGTTTTACATCCAGAGGGCAAAATAGAGGTTGAAAGAATCCACCGATCACCTCCTGAAAAAGACCCCAAAAAGAAAACTCCCAGGAATATTATAGCCAGGTTCCAGAATCCCCAGATCAAGGAGAAAATACTACAAGCAGCCAGGAAGAAACAATTTCAATATTGTGGAAACACAATCAGAATAGCCCAGGACCTGGCAGCTTCTACACTGAGGGATCGAAGGGCATGGAATATGATATTCCAGAGGGCAAAAGAACTGGGAATGAACCCAAGGGTCACCTACCCAGCAAAACTGAGTATTTTGTTTCAGGGGAAAATATGGTCATTCAGTGGAATAGAGGACTTTCAAGCATTCTTGAGGAAAAAACCAGAATTGAATAGAAAATTTGACATCCAGACACAAGAAGGAAGAGATGCCTGAGAAGGTAATCAGGGAAAAGAAATCAAAAGGAACTTATCAAAGTTGAACTATTTACATTCCTATATGGAAAAGCAATAACTGTGACTGATGATATCTTTCTCACTATGAAAATAATGGAAGAAGGGGGTGTGGTCATATGAATACATATGTGAATGTGTGTATATATGGTTACAGTTATATATGGATAGAGGGCATAGGTTGAATTTGTTGGGAAGGGAGAATACTCAAGGGATGAAATTATGAGGTGAGAGAGGAAAGTGGCAAGAGGAGATGGGGAGAGACAGGGTAGGGTAAACTATCCCATGTAGAAGAAACAAGGGGAAGTGGTTGCAAAGGAGGGGGAGAATAAGGAAGGCTAAAAAGGCAAAACCACATTCACATTGAATTTGGTTCAGAGAGAAAATGACATACATACTAAATGGGATATCTCAACCTGCAGCAGGATAGGGGGAAGGGGGATATGAGGAGGGATGATGGATGAGAGGGCATCCTTGGGGTGAGGGGAGGTTGGAAGTACCCACTATAGAAGAGGGACAGGAACATGTAGGGAATGAACCAGGTGGGGGGTGGGATGAGTGGGAGGGAATTATAAGCAGCCTTGTACAATATATCTACTATGATAATGTTTTGCATAGCTAGACATGTACAACATATACTGAATTACTTATCTCCCAAGAGGGAATGGGTGACAAGGGAGAAAGGAAATGGATCTGAAATTCGAGGTCTTAACATTAAATGTTTCAAATATATATAAATACTATTATTAATACTCTTTTGTTTGTAATAGGGAGATAAGATGTGCAGGCATTGGGACACAAAGACTCACCTTCCTCTAATGGAAAAGTCGATGGGGGTATGGGAGAAGGTATGGGAGAGAGCAGATTGGAGGAAGCGATATCTTGTGGGACTACTATTCTGGGAGGTTGGGTAGGGGAATAATGGGGGGAAAATGATTGTAACTCTAAATCTGGTGGAAATGAATGATGTAAAACAGAAGTTAATAAAGCATTTGTTTAAAAAAAAAAAGAATCATGGTGACTTGCCCAAGGTCTCAAAGTGGTCGAACCAGGTTTGTTGACCCTGGGCACGCATCTCTTTGTCTTCACTTTCTGACCTGATGTTCAGTGTTCTTTACATTCTACCATACAGCTACTATTTAAAACAGAAGGTTCTGGGTGAGAGGAGATCCAGTCCAGGGTCCAAATCATATCATATTAACGTAGGAATTGGCCATGGAAATCACATCATCTAGCCATCTAGACTGAACTATTATCTTGTGCAAAGGCAACTTGATACTTTGTGTGGTTCCAGAGGTCAGAACTAGGACCATGTAGAAGTTACACAGACATAGATTTTTGGCTTAACATAAAGAAGACAACTAAATTTCATAAGCATTAATTAAATGCTAGCTCTAGACTCTGGACTGGAGCAGTGGACTATGTTGGAACCCATCATCCCTGCTCTCCTCCATCAGACCCAGAAACATAGGTGCTCTGCCTTCTCCTCATGGGAAAGTAATCAGACAAAAGCTATTTCTAGTGCTTCTGACAACACATTATACCCCCAGGCTTCTAGGCCTTATTAAATGCCTACTATGTACAAGGTAGTGTGTCGTTAGATCTGGGGATACAACATCAATATGAAAATGATCCCTGCCCCAAGGGACTTAAATTTTGCTGGGGGAAACAATATGGATATATTAATAAATGCAAGGTAATTGGGGAAAGGGAGTAAATATTAGAACTAGAGGGATCAGGAAGGTTTCACAAAGAAGGGGATACCTGAATTGAACCTTGAAGGAAGCTAAGGTTTTGAATCAATGAATATGAGAAAGGAGTGTGTGTTAGGATTTTGGGACAACCTGGACAAAGGCATTATGATGAGATAGTAATAGAGGCTCTCGATGCATTAAAATTAAGAATGTTTTCACAGAGTCCTTAGTCTAAAATAATTCTCTTCCTTGAATCTATGACTTAATCACCCTTGAATAAAAGACTTAATTTAGGGAATGACTTTAATTTCCTGAGAAGTTTGTTAAGGACAAAATCCAGAGAGATGTTACTTTTATTTACAGTTCACCTGTCAGAAAAAGGAACCATCTTTAGTTTGGGGGAGACAGATCTCCCCCAATTTTGTGTCAACATTAGCACTGTGTGTAAATAATTCAAAACTTAATACTGAAAGCCATGTATTTTTATTTTTGCTATGTAATTTCTTCATCTTTTATCTCATGATTATAACAAAATGTGAGAGGATATGGTTTGGGGATAAAAGTAGGGTTCTAATTAGAAGGAAGATTGATGATGGTCAGAATCTCTGGTAATGGCTTACAGTTAAAATGTTTCTGACAGGTTTTAGCTAAACTCAGAGTGCAAAAATTTTTCTTCCAATGTGAAAAATAGAATAGCCAATTTGGAGAATATTAGGTAGGAAAAATTGGTTGGAATAGAGCGGATGATAGGTTATCAATAACTTTAAAAGTTTGGAAAGATGGGTTGAAGTCAGGCTGAATGGTCTTAGAAGGCCAAGTTAGGGAGTTTATACTTTTTCCTATTGGCAAAAGGAGCCACTGATGATTCTTGAATATAGGATTGACGTGATCAGACCTATGCTTTAGGAAACTTCTTTTGGCAGCTGTGTAGAGGATGGATTGGAGAGAGGAGAGGCTGGAGAGAGGAAACCAATTAGACAACTATTTTAGTACTACAGACAAAACCATGGAAAAAGGGAAATCTTGGGGAGAATTGGGTTAGGAAGATAATAGATCTGTTTTAGACATGTTTTAATCAGATACACTGCCTCAAAAGATAGATGTAGAAGTCAGATGGCCCACCAAGCATTTCTTCTATTTAACAAATATTTGTTGAAATAAAATAACAATGATATAAGATCTCTGTCTTGGTTAAGAAACTAGACTCAGTAAACTTTAAATTCCTTCTGACTCTAATTTTCTGAATATTTGGGTTATTCTTGAATAAAAAAAAATTCTGTCACCTGAAATGCAATTGAATGTATTTTGTAAAAGTGGTATATTCTTAGGTGATTAAAAATTGCTGAAGTTTTCTAATAATTGTGGTAGTTGTAGTCCATTTTAAGAGTTGTTGTCTGGAAAAACCATAAAAACCCTCCACAGACTTTATATCCTAGAGAGACAGTTTCCTTCCACCTAGTGTTTCCCCTCTCTTACCTTATCCCTTTTCTGCAAAATTCTCTGTATCTGTAATTTTTAATGCTTAGAGTCCTCCAACCTAGAAATGTTCAGTTTCCTAACTGATTAGGACCTCCCTGGCTATGACCACAGGAATGAGAATGAAATCAGACCCTCTCAGAGGGTTTCTTTATAAAATACCTGGTCCTCTTCACAATCCCTGAGCTTTCCTGAAGCATAGTGTAAAGGTGAACCCAGGAATCTTATCCCTAGAACTGGTGAAAACCATGTCATAAGTCCTGCGCAGGCTTATTGCCCATGATTCACTGGGAAACAGCCCAAGGGGGAGCTACCTGGAGGTGTGGTTTTAGGCCTGACTCATCACTAAAGTCAATCCTCGGTCATGGCTACTGAGGAGTGCCCAGTCTGCCACCCATCAATGTCAAGCTTGACAAGATAGATGTTGGGAACCAAGGCCATCAGAGACACAGTGTGGGTATAATTGGCTAAGGAGTTACCCTATAGATAGGGTACTGAAGAATTCATGGTGCACTTGGCCACTCTAAGGGAGATAACATTTGTCTAAGCTAAAAATGTTTATAGATAGTTTTGTGAAGGATTCATAAGTAGCTTATTGTTTCAAGCAGAGATAAACAGTTCATGAGTTGTTGCTGGGCAGAGTGCTGGCAGGGGGAAGGGGCAGAGTTAATGCTTTGAGACTGGGGTGGGGGGAAGTGTGATTTTACAGACTGCTTTTACAAATTGATTTTACAGACATAGATCCCAAATCACCCCATTTACAAACTGATGTTACAGATTGATATTACAAACTGATGTTACAAACATATATACATCCCAAGGACCCCATCATATCCACTATTAATCAGAGTTGCTCTTATTCTGCTATCTTCAAGCCTCTTATTCTGTTATCTCCAGTTTCTTTCTCACTTGCCTATATATACATATATTCTGAATAAATATTCTAAAGAAATTGTCTTGGGTCTTTCTTGGAGTGCCGAGCATTCTGTTTATGCCAATTCTGAACCTCCTTAATTGGACACTTGTCCTACTTTGGAAGTGTCAGTCTTGGCCCTGGTATGGAGCATCACTGGGCTGCTGTAGTCTATACCTACAGACCCTAGTGTTAAGCATCCATATTTGTAGCAGTAGTTGTGGGGTGTCAGCTTGTTACCTAAATTTTTTGGAGGGGGTGGATGCTGCTCTAGCATCTTCACTTGCTACCTCCTGCATCACTGTTCCATGCTCTTTTTGGTGTCTTTAACAGAAATAGTTTTCCCATGAATCCACCAAGAAAAATAGTTTATTGCTTCCAACATGGATGGCTTATTCCTGCCCAAAATCTTAGCAATAGACTTCAATAGCAAGTTTTATTTCTCTATTTAATTTAGCACCCAGTTATATCTTCTGAGTTGAGCAAAGAGATGAGGTGAGAATTTTTAACTTTTCTTGGAAACAGCATTTTTTACGAGACAGAAAAGCAAATAAAAGTTTATGTTGACTAGTGTTTTAGCGTTTGTTATAGGAATGTAAATTTTTAAGATCTTCCCTGCCCCTAGGTTAAGTGCACCTGGAGCCTGTGGTGGGAGGCTTGTTTTTCAGGAAAGCCCACACACACCTTGATACTTCATGGTTGGGCTGTGGGTCAAGGAGGTTGTTACATTCTCTGAGCCAGGAGAAGGCTATATAAGCCCTGGTGGGAGGCTTTGCTTTGGGGCTCACTTTGAGAAGTGTTGGGTGTTTTGATCAGATGAGACTCTGGTCTCTGGTTGAGAGCGAAGGGGAGGTATAAAAGAAGAGCCTGTCAGCTCTAGTATAATAAGCAAACACAAAGGGGAGATAGCTCCTTTCACATAGTCCATCCACCCACTGGTCTTATCCAAATTCTTGGGGACTTCCTCAGTTAACTACTGTAGTCTCTGTAGAATGAATGCTAATGTCAAATATATGAGAAACTGGGGGTGGGGTAAAGAAGAATCCAGAGTCAAAGAGCAAGACAAGGGACCAGGAAATGCTGGAAGAAGAGGATGTGGAGTGTTGTGTAGGGGGGTGTAGGGAAGACAAGGACAGAACTGTAGCATGGAATTGTTTGATTCCAGGAAGAACAAGCTAGTGGGGAGGAGGCCAGGGCGGGGAGTGGTGGTGAAGGGAGATCTGAGGGCTTGACTTGGACTTTTGAGGACAGCAGTGACCCTGGAGAATTTGGAGAAAGAATTCGTCCTGGGAAAAGACAATTACAAATACATCTTTTCCTTCTCATCATTTCTTTTCCTGATCCCAGGTACTTCTCTGGGACAATTCATGGCCAGTGACCACTATTTGTGCGTGCTATCAGTGAGATAACTTGAGTGCTCAAAAGCTTTTCTATTTTCCTGACCCTAAGAGGGCTCACAGGTGTCGCTGCGAGCTCAGCAAGCTTGAAGATTATTTTTTCTCTGCCCCAAGTCAGTGTTTTGAAGGCCCGCCTTTCTGACTTTTCAGTACATCAGTCCTTTCTGGATTCTCCCCCTCCCCTCTCTACTAGTTTGCGCATGTCCAGTTGACCCTATTGGTTGAAGCAATTTAAACTCTCTTGCCTCAGCTCCCCAGCTCTCCTCCTCTAAACAACACCCTCTAGGATCCTGTCGGATTGGTTTACCTACAGCTTTTCCCAAACTCCTCACACCATTCACAACTTGACTGCTTAATGCCTGGAGCTCACACCTCACACTGCTCCGTCCCCTTCCGAACCCCTCTCCCCCTTTCAATCTTAATCTGCTCTTTATCTCCCGCCAATTGGCTGGGATGTGCAGGTATTTTCCCAACAAGCTTGGGTTTTCCAAAGCCCCTTCCTGTTTTTTTATAGTACCTGGAAATAGTTTGTGCCCGTTAAGCAGAGAATGAATAAACAAATTTGGTACTTGACTCTAATTGCATTCTGCTAGGCATAAGAAACGAACAACATGAAGAATTCAGGGACAGAGGTGCTTTTTCTCAAATATTTCTTCTTTGCCCTCCTAGCCCTGTTATTCCTGTGCCCCACACTTCTCTCTGACCCGTTATTCCTTGTGACCCTGCCTTTTCCTTGATCATCCATTATTGCCCTCCCCTTTGACTCCTGAAGTTCTATTTTCCACCCGTCCCCCTAACTGTGACGATCACCCCAGCGACTGGACGAACATAGGCACCAAGGTTACTGTCCCTTGGATACTAATGCAAACAGTCGGCACCGCGTCTGCTGGTAGCGAATGAAGAAGCGGTTGATGGCTTCATTTTTGTAGGAGACTGAAGATTCCTTGAAGTTTTCTTTTGTTCTGAACACCTCCGGCTACGATGAGTGGCAGAGAGAAAGAGGCATCAGACACGCTGAGCTCAACCCTATCTGTGAGGTGCTCCCACTGGCCTCCCGCCTTCTCTGAATTCCATTGTCCCTCGTGACGCTTTCTCTCCAACAAATTTATTACCCTGTCCTTTGACCTCTGCTGCTCCCTATGACCCTGCCTTTTCACTGCATTATTACCGGTCCATCACTGATTTTTCGTCTAATTGCGATGCTCACCCCAGTCTTCTATAGATCTCTACTCTCTTTTGCTAACTCCCACACCCTGATTAACTGTCACCAGGGAGACATGGCTTTACTCTGTTCCCGGTGACTCCCACCCTCCAATTTTTGACACTACCACCTGAGATCATGCATGCTCATAGGCTCAAAGCAAGATGGCTTTTAAAATTGTCTCTGTTTACCCCGTTATACATATTTTCAGTGTACCCAACTCTAGTTCCAACATGTCTGGATTGTTTTTTTCTACCCAAGCTTTCATTTGCTCCTTACTTGCTCAATCAAGACAATCCATAACTTTAGCATGTAAGTGGCTCCCCTATTGCAAACATACAGTCCCGCTTCTGTAAGACATTGTTGCATGTGTAGCCTAGCCACAGTTCATTCTCAAAGGAAGCTTCTCATTCCTTTCCTTCTGTGAGTTGTTTCACTTGTACCATGTTTAACTTTTCATACTTAAGTCAGCAAAGATATGCTAACATGCACATCTTCCACATTATTGTTATTATAAAATAGATATATTTTTGAAAATACATTATAAAACAGGGTCAGAATGGCTGCACTATGCTTTATAACTGGAACAAAACTTTCTTCTCTCTTGTTTTCCTGTTTCTTTTCATCTCTAAATACACATGCTCCTATCAGTTCTTCTTTTCTCCCAGTGGTGGTCAGAGAGGAATTGCTTAAGTGATAAAGATTTATTTGTTGTCAAGGCCCATCTTTAAAGATTTGTGTTTAAAATTCTGCAACTCATGATCCATTCTGGATGGGCAAAAAACTTTGGGAGATCATTTTTTAAAAATCAGAAATAAATTATTAGGGGAGGGGAATGGCATAATTGTTTACAAACTTTTTTGATGATCCTTTTGTTTTCTTTTCTTTTAATGGTTCAATATGTATAATTATTGACTGTAATGTATCCTTTCCCAAAGATGGGTGCAGGGATTCCCTATGAAGAATATCGCTTTTATCAACAACACCACAATTTGCTACCCTTGTGGGAATTTTTTGATTTTTATGAATATTGAAAAAGAGCAAAGGACTGTTCTACAGTGTATGAATGGAAAAGTGGGTGCTATGGCAACTAATATTCCTTATGAAGTGGTGGCTTTTTCAGACCAGAAGCTTAAACCCTCCATCTACATATACAACTTCCCTGCATTGACCAAAAGGGCAAAATTGAAAGGTATTCTATAAGAATTATGCATTCTGGAATTGAAAAAATAGTATCATAAGAATCTAACAACTGAAGCTATTCTTTCTGAAGAAATGAAAACTTTCAAAAAACATATCCTTAGAGATAAGATCCAGACATTAAGAATTGGATTAATTAGTGAACTGGAGAAGTCAGTCTTATGTTCAGTTGGAATATCTTTTTCAAAGTGGTGATATTTTGTTATGATTTATTGAAAATGTAGTTGGATTGCTATTTGTGCAGCTATCCAAAATTACTGATAAAAAGAACTAGGTGAAGTCATACAGCATAATAATGACACATAAATATAAATAGCCCTTCTTCCACCTTCTTTCTCTTTGAAAAAAATGCTTAAGTCTCCAAGGGGTTCAGGAACTTAAGGTCTTAGAGTTAATATTAGTACAATATAGTTAAGATATACTACATTTACATATGCATGTAGATGATATATTTACATATCTATCAATCTATCTATTTTAGTTCAAATACAAGGAGTTTTTGGCTTGAGAACCTACCCATAATTTATGACATTGTTTTTATGGAAAAAATTCATTCCTTACAATGGGCTTATAAAGAATCCTGGAACACAACAGTTTCTTTTTTTTTTTTTTTAAGCAATTGGGGTTAAGTAACTTGCTCAAGGTTACACGGCTAGTCATTATTTATGTGTGGGTGCTCATTTTCTGAGGCCGGTTTTGATCTCAGGTCATCCCAACTCCGAGGCCGGCCCTCTTACTCACTGCGCCACCTAGCCACCCCTGCAACATATTCTTAAGTTATGACATACTTTATACTGTACTCATCTTTAAAAGAACAAACTATATAATTTAGCAATATGGCAAGATACTTTTCCAAGCTTTTGAGAGCTTATGAGTCTTTTTTAACCACTAATTAAGACTGAGATTTGTCTTTAAAATAGCAAATACCCATTTTACACAAATAGTGTTATGAGTCAAAACATATTATTTTCAGGTTCAAAGACTTGTTTCAGTATACTATGACAACTCAATTTATTATTTTTTTAAATGGAGTAAAACTGATTTATCATATTTGTTCATGGCAAATGGTCTCCTCATCCATTTTTATTTAGAAATTTCAAAGGTCTTCAAAATACAAGGAGAATTGGTTTAATAGATGATTTCTGTTATTAATATGTAGGTCTTTTTCATTTATAAGGCAGACATTTTTATCTAGGAAAAATAATCTAAAATATGCTTTACATTTATTGTTCAAAGCTTTAGCTTTTCATAAGTGCAGCTAGTTTATCCTCCTAGATCAGAGTAAGAATTTGAGGACCTTGGTTTATGAGAACTTGATTGTTTTGAGGTATCAAAATATCCACCAAATACCAAAGTTGCAGGAATAAATTCGTATTATAAAATTTGAGGCAGGTCTGGTACAGTGGGAAAAAAAGCCCTGCTTCTGAAGTCAGAGGACCTGGGTTCAAGTCTGACCTCTGGTTCTTCCAATGTGTGTGAGCTTAGGCAAGTCATTTACCCCCAATGCATCTGTTTCTAGTTCTGTAATATGAAGGATTTGGAAGATGAAGTTTCTGAGATCCCTTCCAGCTTTAGATCTATGATCCTATAGGATAGGTTATCCTCAGTTATAGAGGTGGAAAAACTTAAAGCAATACTGGGAACTTTTCTTTTTATTTGATGATTTATGGTCCTCTGACACAGCCACATCCTAAAAGAGTGAGAATGGGCCCAAAGGTGCCATGAAGTATATGTCATTAACTTTGTAACACTGACCCATCAGAGTCAAATATCTTTGGCATTTCCTGTGTCCAAGATAGGGGCAATTTGACAACATGCAGAACACAAGAGATTCAAGAGATTCCCTCCTGCCTCCACCCAGGAATACAATAAGAGAGAACACTCAAAGATCTAAAAGAAAAGATACCTCAGAATACTTGACCCAATTCACTTCATTCCTGTGCTGTAGAGGGAGGGAGAGTCTTGTGTTCTCTCTAAGCTTTATAAGGTTTTTTATAGTAGTATGATGATTAATTACCAAATGGCAGCACTAGGGTCTATATTTTTCCTGCTTTATATTTGCAGGCTTCAGGAGAGAGAGAGACAGAGACAGAGACAGCTAAGAGGCCAGTATATATACATAGTGTGAAACCGCATAGTCATCATAAGCCACTGTCTTTGGGATTACACCATTGCCTTAGTTCCCATTAGCCTCATATGTGATGGCTGTGTACTCTATTCTTGTTATCAGGTGTGAGTATCGGGCAAGATGTTCCAAACCTCCCTAAACCTCCCTAGAACAGAATGGAGTTGTCCCAAGGCTTCCAGTTAATGCAACATTATGCTAGTTTCCCGAGAACACTGCGAAGGTCCTTGTACCCAAGCCAGAAGCGCATACCACACTTCTTGTGGGGATGTGAAGCCTGCCTGTGAGCCTTCCTGGGGGATGGGGAACTGATCTGGGCCTGTATAGTAGGGTCTTATGCTGAGAAGGCTTATTCAGCCATCAGGGTCAGAGCCCCACTGGTCCTCAAAGAGACAGAGAGACAGAGACAAAGACAGAGAGAGACAGAGACACAGAGAAAGAGACAGACAGAGACAGAGACACCGACACAGACAGAGACAGAAATAGAGACACAGAGACAGAGAAAGACAGAGAGACAGAAAGTGTTTTTCTCCTTTGACTGAAGTGGCTGCCTTCCTGGTCCCATAGTTCAATCATGCCACCTTCCTTGCTGTACTAAATGGTTACTAACTTAAGAAAAAGTCAGTTGACTTCTACATTAAGTTTAGAAAGCATTTTTTAAAATTTTATATTAAAATTTGATGTGTTGATAATTCATTAGACAAATTTAAAATCTAATATGTGAATGTATATAGACATATACTATATACATATTATAAATATATATACCTATATATGGTTTTCTCTGAGATTGTTGTGAGAGAAGGGAAAAAGAGAGATAAATACAAATATATACATATATATAAAGTGAGGGGATGATGAGATGAGATTAAGATATACATAGACACAAAAAGACAGTGATTGTAAAATACAGAGAACCTAAGAATTAATGATATACAGAGACACAGACATTCATAATTAATTTCAGGGTATTGCTGATATGATATTTTTATTGAAGTCAGATATTTTTACAGGTAGAAGCAGAAATGGAGATCCTAGATTTGACCTAAAAGGAACTTTAGAAGCTTTCTAATCCAACCCCCTCCACTACCACGACCTCATGCTACCTGTGAGAAAACTAACAATCAAGAAGTTTAGTGATTTCCCCATGCTCACACAGCTAATAAGTGTCAAAAGTGGAATTTGAATTCTGGACTCTATGTTTAACTTTCTAATCACTATTCCATGCTACCTCTTAACCTTTTTGTACATGTTCTGAAATTACTAGGAAACTAAGCTCTTCAGCTAAATATGAGCTGAGAGGCTTTGTGGGGTTTATAACTCTTATCTGAAGGTGCCAAAAGAAGTTATGGTAGCTATTTAAATAAAGCAAATGTAAACTCAAGATCATTAGAAGACATTTCCCAATGACCTTTTTGTGTGTGAATAGTGTTACAAATTGGTGAAAAGAAGTTATTTGTCATTTGAAACAACCCTATTTTATAAGGATTAGTTCGCACAGACAACTAGAGAAGCTAACAATATTTCTTTACTTTTGTCACTATTGTCTATATTTTTCAAAGAACTTTCAACATTTTTATTCCTACAGTTATTTCTGAGGAAGGGTGAAAATGGAGGGAAAACATATGATACAAGAGTATTTGATATGGGAAAAGAAAATTATAATCAAAAATTAGAAAAAGGGAAATGAACTCTATATGTTTGATTTGAAGACATACCTAACATGGATCTGATTTTCTGCATTAGGGCATGCTCAGTTGAACTACACTTTACTTGAATTTAGTTACTCTGGAATATACCTGGCTAGTTACTCTGCAATTCCAGAACATGAAGTGACACTTTGGTAAGTTTCAATATCTAGCACACTTTTGTTTTACTTGGAGAAAATAAATAGTCTTAATGTTTTCCATTGGTGGTTTAAGAAATATATTTCCTAACAATAAGAGATAATAAAACGTAATTATTCATAAGAATTTAAAATTATCTTCAGAGAATATAATCTAGGTCTTAAAAAGCCAAATATATGGATCTCTTAAAGAACCAAGTTTTTAGATAAGTTTTTTAAGTGTTTAATGTAATATGTTGTTGTTGAAAGGAACATGGGAGATAGCAGAAGTATCATAAAGCATGAGAAGAATACCAAAGTTTATATTTTAAATTTGGTAATAATATCATAATTATTAACAAACATTAAGCCCTATTAAGAACAATTTATTATGTTAAACACTGTATGCAATAAATATGAATAAGACATATTCGACTCCAAGAACTTAGTCTAGAGGAAAGATAGAAGATACGGATTTACATATGTAGATATAGATACATACATACACACCATACACATATACATAACTGTAAAATGATGTATATCTTAAAATTCAAAGCTATTCCATTGTCTTCTCTAATAGCAATGGTCCAACAATACTATTCAGTTAGTCAATACGCTTTAAGAACTTACTATGTACTAGGTGCTCTGCTTAGTTAGTCTTGGAGATTCAAACAAAAGAAGACATCCCCGTCCTCAAGGAGCTTGCATTCTAGTGGAAGAGAAATGTAAAGTAGTTACACCATATAGATGAATGAAATGCAATGAGTACAGTCTTATGCTCAGTTGGGATTTGGAATATCTTTTTCTTATATATATATATATATATGTGTGTGTGTGTGTGTGTGTGTGTGTGTGTGTGTGTGTGTGTGTGTGTGTGTGTGTGTAAGTATATGATAAATGGAGGTCTACTGCAAGGAAGGCAGTTGATACCTTTCCATCATCAGCAAGGCAATAATGCTCTCATTTGTATTAGGGAAACTTGGAAGAGAGAGCAGGGAATTGAATATATTGTATTCTGTTCATATTAAGTTAAAGATGCCTATAGGATATCCAGTTCAAGATGTCAAAAGGTAGTTGATGTGAAACTGGAGCACAATGAAATTGAATTAATCAACTGCATAAAGAGGATGACTGAACCACCCTCATCTCCACTTCCAGGTTTTCCTGGCTTCCTTCAAGCCTCAGCTAAAATCCCAATCTTCTACAAGAAACTTTTCCAAATCTTCCTTAATGTTAATTCCTTCCCTCTGAAATTATCTCCAAATTATCCTGTATATACATTGTACTTAGCTATTTGTATGTTGTCTTCCCACACCCATTCAACTACAAGCTCCTGGAAAGAAGGGACTGTTTTTTACTTTTCCTTGTATCCCCAGTGCTTAGCACAGTGCCTGGCATATAACAGACACTTAATGTTTGTTGACTTGAATCTATGGGAGTTGATGAGGGAACGAGGGCACCAAATGAAATAAAATATGGAGAGAAAAGAACAGTCAGGACAGAGCTTTGAGGAATACCTATATTTGTGGCTGTGGCATTGATAAAGCAGAGGTGACTGAGGAGTCAGACAGGATAACCAGGAAAGAAGAGTGTTCCCCAAACCCAGAGATGCGACACTATCTGGGAAGAGAAAGAAGGTCAAATGTTGCAGAGAGGCCAAGAAGGATGAGGTTTGAAAAAAGACCATTAGACTTGTCAAATAGGAGACCACTAGCAACTCTGGAGAGGGAAACTTTAGTTGAATGCAAATGACTCAAGCAGTTTAGCCACAAAAGGGAGTTAAGATAAAGGGAGATAGCCTAGAGAGAATGGTATGTCATATGCCCCCCGCCCCTTTTAAAATCTAGACCCATGTGAAAATTTTCTGCACTGATACAGCTACCAGGTACTCCTAACACCACGACTGGCCTATTAGCAGTGCCATGCTGCTTCTCTTTTCACAGGACTTAAACAGACACCTAAAAACACAAGCATGATGATATCAGTAAATCATCTTTACTATGACATTTTGATCTTAGTCTCTGGTCTGCTGAATTACCTGTTCATATTGCAAGTATCATTAAGATTCTAATAATGAAAATTAATGGGTATGGATTACTCTGGCATTATTTAAGGCATTAAAATATATTATTCTGGTTTACATATAAAGTAAAATTATGTATCATGTTAAGATATTTGTAAGCTTATTAATGTCATGTATTAGTCACTGATTAGTCCTGATATATACATAATTAAACAATACTTTTATGATATTTGAGTATAATTATGTTTTGCTAGATGATGCAGTGTTAGAATACCATATGTGGAATGAGAAATTCAAATCCAGCCTCAGAGACTTATTAGCTATGTGACCCTAGGCAAGTCACTTAATTTCTGATAGTCTCAGATTCTTCATTTGTTAGATGGAAATAATAACAGCTACCTCTCAGGGTTGTTGTAAGGATCAAATGCTGCAATAATTGTAAAGTGCTTAGCACAGTGCCTGGCACATAGAAAGCACTATATAAATGTAAGTTATAATAATTATTATTGTCATTTCATAAAATTATTTTTGATTCTTTTAAGGAATTGGGAAACAAATGTCATTTTGTGCAGAAGATCACAACCAGGTATGGAAGTAAGCCAGATGACTTTTAACCCCAAGAACTGGCGTCAACTGTGCTTATCCAATACAAATTTTGTAACTATATGGAATATTGAAAGATGCAACAAGAATCATTATTTTAAACCAAAGTAAGTAACATAAAAATAAAACAAAGACATTTCTTTGCATCAATTTATAATGAGCATCGGTATTATCAGTGGTTTCAAAATTTTATGTAGTGATGCCCCTCTTAAAAAGTGTCATGCCCATTGAAACACTTTTAAAAATAAATTATCTACTTACTTTTAACATTCTCTTTAAAAAATGTTGAATTCTAGATTCTTTCCCTTCCACCATTGAGAAGGTAAGCAATGATATCAATTATACATGTGAAATCATGCAAAGTATATTTCAATATCAGCCATGATGCTAAAAAAAAAGCAAGAAGTGAAAAAATTATACTTCAATCTGTATTCAGAGCTCATAAGTTTTCTCTCTGAGATGGATAGCTTTTTCATCACGAGTTCTTTGGAATTGTCTTAGATCATTGTATTCATCAGAGGAGTTAAGTCTTTTTAAATCATTGTTACAGTACTACTGTTACTGTGTACAATGTTCTCATGGTTCTGCTCACTCCTCTGCATCAGTTTACATAACTCTTCCCATGTTTTTAAAAAATCATCCTAATCATCCTGCTTGTCATTTCTTATAGCACAGTAGTATTCCATCACAATAATATACTACAACTTGTTCAGTCATTCTCCAAGTAATGGGTATTCCTTCAATTTCAATTCTTTGCCACCACAAAAAGATCTGCTATAAATATCCTTGTAAACATCATTTCTCTCTTTCTTTATCTCATTTGCATGCAGACCTAGTATTTGTGTTGCTGGGTTAAAGAGTGTGCACATAGTAAATTGTTCTCCAGAAGGGTTGGACCAGTTCACAAGTCTACCAATAGTGCATCAGTGTCCCAATTATTCCACATCCCCTTTAGCATTTGTCATACTCCTTTTCCTGTCATGTTAGCTAATCTGAGGTATGAGGCAGTACCTCAGAGTTATTTTAATTTGCATTTCTTTAATCAGTAGTGATTAAGTAGTGACTATAGATAGCTTTTGATTTCTTCTTCTGAAAATCATCTGTTCATAGCTTTTGACCATTTATCAATTGGGTAAGGACTCTTAGTTTTTATAAATTTGACTTGGTTCACCATATATTTGATAAATGAGGATTTTTCAGAGAAACTTAAATTTTAAAAATCAATAAATTCTCCTCCCTCAGTTTCCTGCTTTTCTTCTAATCTTGGTTACCCTGGTTTTGTTTCTGCTAAACTTTTTAAAAATTTAATTTAATCAAAATTATCCATTTTACCTCCCATGATCCTCCCTATCTCTTGTTTGGTCATAAATTCTTCCTTTATCCATAAATCTGGCAGGTAAAAGTTTCCATGATTTTCTAATTTGCTTATGATATTACCTTTTATGTCTAAATCATGCATCCATCTTGACTTTATCTTGGTATATAGTATAAGATGTTGGTCTATGCTTAGTTTCTGCCAAATCATTTTCCAATTTTCCCAGCAATTTTTATCAAGTAGTCAGTTCTTCCCCCAAAGCTTGGACTCTGGGTTTATCAAACTCTAGATTACTATAGTCATTTGCTACTGTGTATTTTGTACCTAACCTAATGCACTGATACACCATTTTATTTAAGTATCTAAAACAAAGAGCAACCATTATCTACAATAGGAATAAACCTGAAGCCTCCTCAACAAGATCAGGGGTGAAGCAAGATGTCCATTATTATTCAATGTTGTACTACAAATACTAGTCATAGCAATAAAACAATACCAGTACCAGATTGTTTTGATGGTTACTGTTTTGTAATATAGTTTGAAATTTGATAACTTCCTTCACATTTTTTCCCAGATTCCTTTAATATTCTTGACATTTTGCTCTTCTTTTTTCCTAGCTCCATAAAATAATTCTTGGGTAGTTTGATTGATATGACACTAAAAAAATCAATTCCAGTAGAATTATCATTTTTATTATATTGGCTCAGCCTACCCATAGACAATTACTATTTCTCTAGTTGTTTAGATGTGTCTTTGTGTGAAAAATGTGTTGTATTTACTTTCATATAGTCCCTGGGTTTGTCTTGATAGGTAGACTTGCAACTATTATAGTATAATGTCTGCAGTTATTTTAAATGGAATTTATTTTGCTTACTCTTTCAGCTTGGTTTTGTTGCTAATATTTAGAAATGCTGGTGATCTATGTGGGTTTATTTTTTATCCTGCAACTTTGATGAAGTTGTACATTTTTTCAATAAGTCTTTTAGTTGATTCTTTAGGATTCTCTACACCAACATATAGTTTGCAAATAAGGATAGGTTTGTTTCTTCATTGCCTAGTTTTATTCCTTCAATTTATTATCTTATTGCTATAGCTAGCATTTCTAGTACAATATTGAATAATAATGGATACCCTTGTTCCACCCCGATCTTGCTGAGGAGGCTTCAAGTTTCTCCCTTTTACAGATAATGGTTACTTTTAGTTTTAGACTTATCATTTTAAGAGAAGCTCCATTTATTCCTGTGGTTTCTAGCATTTATAATAGGAATAACTGTTGTATTTTGTTAAAAGCTTTTTTTTTTTTTGCATCTGTTGAGGTAATTATATGATTGTTGCTTTTGTTATCAATATGGTCAATTATGCTTCTAGTATTCCTAATATTGAACCAGCCCTGCATTCTTGGTTTAAAACGCACCATAGTCAGTGTATGATCTTTGTGATATATTGTTGTAATCTCCATATTAGAATTTTATAAAAAAATTTTGCATCATTATTCCTTAGGAAAATTGGCCTATAGTATTCTTTCTGGCTTTGCTATTCCTGGTTTAGGTATTAAAGCCATTCACATTTGTGTCATAGAAGGAATTTGGTAGGACTCCCTCTTTATCTATTTTTTCCTCATAGTTTAGAGAGTATTGGGAATTAATTGTTCTTTAAATGTTTGACAGAATTCACTTGTAAATTTATTTGGTACTGGAGACTTTTTCTTGGGGGAATGGATCATTTATGGCTTATTCAATTTCTTTTTCTTTTTCTTCCTTCCTTCCTTCCTTCCTTCCTTCCTTCCTTCCTTCCTTCCTTCCTTCCTTCCTTCCTTCCTTCCTTCCTTCCTTTCTTTCTTTCTTCCTTTCTTTCTTTCTTTCTTTCTGCTTTTTGGATGGCAATTGGGGTTAAGTAACTTGCCCAAGGTCACATGGCTAGGTTTTTATTTGTGTATGCGTTAAGTGTATGAGGCCGGATCTGAACTCAGGTGCTCCTGACTCCAGGGCCGACAGACACTCTACTCACTGCGCCACCTAGCCGCCCCTCAATTTCTTTTTCTAAGATAGGGTTATTTAAGTATTCTATTTCTTCTGTTAGTCTGGGCAATTTATATCTTTGTAAATATTCATCCATTTCAGTTAGATTGTCAAATTTATTGGCATAGAATGTGGCATTATTGCTCCAATAATTGCCTTAATTTTATCTTCATTGACCCTTTTAATTTTTGATGCTGATAATTTCGTTTTCTTATTTCTTTTTTTTAAATCAAATTAACCAATGTTTATCTATTTTTTCCATAAAAACTAGTTCCTACTTATATTTATTAGATTAATCAGTTTTTTTTAATTTCCAATTTTATTAATCTCTATTTTGATTTTCAGGATTTTCATTTTGCTCTTTAATTATTGATTTTTAATTTGTTCTTTTTCTTATTTTTTTTAAATTACATGCTCAATTCATCACTCAAACATTTCATAAAAGTTTATGTAATTAATTTTAGCTCATTTTAATGAAACAAACTTCTATAATAAATCTTAAATACATAAGAAAAATAATAACATATATAACACATTCTTGTGCTTATAAAATCCTTGACTATTTTCACAATAATGTAATAAAATGTTTAGTGTGATTCTAAGGTCCTTTTTGGTGCAAAATTTCTCAGTGATATAGTTGATGACATTGCTATTCATAGTGTTTTTCAACTAGTGCTTGGGATCAATGCTTTGTTCCTCAGTAACAGAAGAAAATCCTATTTCAGAAAAATAAGACATTGCAATTGTTAATTAAATTTGTGGCATTTTTAATAGACCAGAAAACTCTGATTACAGTTAAAATATAATAAAACTTTCAAATTCAAATACTAGTTTATTGTTAAACCAGTCTATTAACTATTCTAGAACTGATGGAGTAAAACCAAATGTATAATAAATTTATCCATGGCAAATTAGTATTTTTTCATCTATATTTCAAAATATCTAAATCTTTAAAATAAAATTAAAAGTGGTCTTAAAGATCATTCAGGTGACTAATAAATAGGTCTGCTTTTTATCTGCTGGAAAAGTATTTTTTAAATTAGAGAACCTACAAATACAATCTTGTTAGCTTATTATCAATAACTTTTCATAAATAATTACTTAATCTTGCTGGATCAGACTATGATAAGGACTTTGCATTATTTTATTTTATTTTTTGCTTTTTGGAGGTCAATTGGGGTTAAGTGACTTGCCCAAGGTCACATGGCTAGTTTTTGTGTTAAGTATCTGAGGCTGAATTTGAACTCAGGTCCTCCTGACTTCAGGGCCGGTGCTCTATTCACTGTGCCACCTAGCCACCCTGACTTTGCATTATTTTAGTGTTTGCTCATTTTTCTTTTTCTTTCTTTCTTTCTTTCTTTTTTTTTTTTTTTTTTGGAGGGTAATTGGGGTTAAGTAACTTGCCCAAGGTCACACAACTAGGTTTTTGTTTGTGTGTGCATTAAGTGTCTGAGGCCGGATCTGAACTCAGGTCCTTCTGACTCCAGGGCCAGTGCTCTACTCACTGCGCCACCTAGCCACCCCCATGTTTGCTCATTTTTCAAAAATGTCTATGAAATATGAAAGTTTCAGAGGCACATTTTTGTTATAAGATGTATTTTATTTGAATTTGGAATCAGGGAAACCTAAGCTTCAATCCTACCTGACATTTACTGTGTGAAGTCACTTAATCTCTGTCAGTCTCATTTTCTTATCTGTAAAATGAGGATAATGTTGATTTGGTGACAAATCAACCTCCTTGCTGCTCCATGAACAAGATACTCCATCTCTTCACTCCAAGCATTTTCTCTGGCTGTGCCATATTCCTGGAACACTCTTCCCTCCTCATCTCTACCTACTAACTTCCTTTAAATCTTACTTTCTGTAGGAAGTCTTTCCCAACCCCTCTTAATACCTTCCTCTGTTTATTTCTTATTCATCTTGTATGTAGCTTGTTTGTACATATTTGTCTATTTGTCATCTTCCCCTTTAGACTGTGAGTTCCTTGAGGGCAGGGAATGTCTTTTGTCTTTTTTTTTTTGTATCCTTAGTGCTTAGCACTGTGTCTAGCATATAGCAAACATTTAATATATAACTATTAAGTGAATGACTGACTAGCACCTACCTTGAATCTTTATCATGATTAAATTAAATTATATAAAACACTTTGCAAACCTTGAAGTATTATATAAATGTTAGCTCTCCCTAAAATGGGAGTGTGGGGTATGTGGAGAATATGAAGGGGAGGTGACCTAGCAATTTTTCCTTTTATCTCAAACATTCTTGAAGAACCAAGCCATGAAAAAAAATCAGTTTTTCACAATAATATCGAAGCATTCTATGTTCTGCCCCCCAGTCATGCTATTTTACAAAGAGCCATTATTAAAAGGAATGTTTGTCTTATTTTTACTAATGCATTGCTTTAACATCACATTGATTTCCAAATATGCTTTTCCACCTTCCCCTACTCATAAGTCATCCCCTTTTACAAAGATTAAAACATTAAAAAATCTATTTAGTAAAATCAACACAACAACTGAGTTTGCTGGTGTATGTAATATTGCACTTCCTAGATTATTCCCCCTATCAAATGTTAGGCAGTAAAGTACATTTTCTCAACTCTTCTCTGAGACTAAGATTGGTCATTGCAGCTATAGAGTATTCACTTCATATAAGTTTTCTCGTGTTTTTCTGAATTCTTCATATTCATTTCTTTCTTACTGTGTGGAAATTTCTCCCTGCATTCATATACAACAGGTATTTTAGCCATTCCTCAATCAATGGACACAAATTTTCTTTCTATTTCTTTACACAAAGAAATTTCTCCCAAAAAGTTCTCCTGTGAGTATTTTAGTGTAAAAGTTTCTATCTTTGATATTCGTGGTATATAAACCTGTAGTGGTGGGATCTCTGGGTCATTTAAATCACTTTTGGGCCATGTCCCTATGGACATTTAGTCACTATGGACATTTTAGTTATTTTAAATCAAAATTCCAAATTGTTTTTCATAATGTTTGGCCAGTTCCTAATTCTAGCAAACTGTACTAATGTGTCTCTCTTTCCACAGCCTCCTTCAACCTTGATTATTGGCATATTTTGTCATCACAAATGAATAAGACAAACATTCCTTTTTTGAATCTCAAATTTTTTATGTGTTTGTTTAGTTTTTCATTGATGTCTACCTCCTTATGACCTCATTTGGGGTTTTCTTGGCAAAGATACCAGAGTGATTTGCCATTTCCTTCTCCAGCTCATTTTTATGGATGAAAAACTGATACAAACAGGGTTTGATGATTTGCCCAGGATCACGCAGTTAGTAAATGTCTGAGGTCATTTTTGAACTCAGAAAGATGAGTCTTCCTTTCTGTAAGCCTGGCACTATCCACTGTACCACCTAGCTGTCCCTATTTTTACGTATATTTCTTTTATTATTAGTGATCTGAGATATTCTTTCATATGACAGTTAACAATTCAGAATTATTCTTTTGAGAACTGCTTATTCATTTCCTTTGACTACTTATCAAGGGAAATCTTTTTAATTCTTGGATATCAGACTTTTATCAGATATATTTGATACAAATTTTTTTCCAGTTGGCCACATATCTTTTGATTCTGGTAGTACTAATAGTATTCTTCCAAAATTTTAATGTTTAATGTAAGAAAGATTATCAATTTTTGTGACTGTCACTAATCTTTATTAGAAAATTTAAAATTGGGGGGTGGAGCCAAGATGGAGGAGTAGAAACAGGACTTCTGCACAGCTCCCACTTCTACCTCCTCCAATTCATATCAAAACAGATTAACTCAAAAGGCAAAAGAGGCTCAAAAAGGCAATGAGGAGAAGAATGCCTTAAAAAGCCAAATTTGCCAGATGGAAAAAGAATCTCAAAAGCTCACTGAAGAGAATCATTTCTTCAGAATTAGAAGCTAGTGGAAGCTAGTGACTTTATGAGAAATCAAGATACTATTAAACATATCCAAACAAATGAAAAAATAGAAGGCAATGTGAAATATCTCATGGGATAAACCACTGACCTGGAAAATAGATCCAGGAGAGATTATTTTAAAATTATGGGACTACCTGAAAGCCATGATCAGAAAAAGAACCTAGAAATCATCCTTCAAGAAGTTCTCAAGGAAAATTGCCCGGATATTTTAGAACCAGAGGGCAAAATAGAGGTTGAAAGAATCTACTGATCACCGCCTGAAAAAGATACCAAAAAGAAAAATCCTAGGAATGTTATAGCCAGGTTCTGGAGTTCCCAGATCAAGGAGAAAATATTACAAGCAGCCAGGAAGAAACAATTTTAATATTGTGGAAACACAATCAGGATAACACAGGATCTGGCAGCTTCTACACTGAGGGATCAAAATGCTTGGAATATGATATTCCAGAGGTCAAAGGAGTTGGGATTAAAACCAAGAATCACCTACCCAGCAAAACTGAGTGTCATGCTTCAGGGGAAAATTTGGTCATTCAGTGGAATAAAGGACTTTCAAGCATTCATGATGAAAAAACCAGAGTTGAATAGAAAATTTGACATTCAGATACAAGAAGCAAGAGATAATTGAGAAGGCAAACAGGGAAAAGAAATCATAATGAACTTATCAGAGTTGAACTATTTACATTCCTACATGGAAAAACGATCATTGTAACTTATGAAACTTTTCTCAGTATGAGAATAGTTGAAGGGAATAGAAATGTACATATATATGTACACATGCACATATATATGTATATATATATATATATGTCTATATAAGAGGGTATATGGGCATATGAATATATATGTTAGTGTGTGTATATAACTGTACAGGTATACATAGAGGGCACAGGACCAACTGAATAGGAAGGGATGATACTTAAAAGGTGAAATTAAGAGGTGAGAGAGAAATATAATGAGAGGAGATGGGGAGAGACAGAATGGGGTAAATTATCTCATATAGAAGAGGCAAGGGAAAACTGTTACAATGGAGAGAAAGAACAGGAAAGCAAAAATGAATGAGTCAACCTTACTCTCATTGAATTTGGCTTAGTGAGGGAATGATACACACACTAAATAGGGTATCTCATCCTACAGGAGAGTAGGGGGGAAGGGGACAAGAGGGGGGATGATGGAAGGGAGGGCCAGCTGAGGGTGAGGGAAGTTGGAAACACACACTTTTGAAAAGGGACAGGATCAAAGTAAAAAATAGAACAAGTGGGGGATGGGAAAAGAGGGAGGGAAATATAGTCAGTCTTTCACAATATATCCACTATGGAAATGTTTTGCATAGCTACACAAGTACAACCTATATTGAACTACTTATCTTCCCAGTAAGGATGGGTTACGAGGGAGGAAGAGAAAGAATCTGGAATTCAAAGTTTTAAAATCAAATGTTTATATATATACATATATATACATATATAATGAAAATGAAAGAGCCAAATGAATAAGACTGAAAGGGGTTAGTGACTTTTTTTACTTCATTTTTTTGTTGTGCATTCTGTTTTCCCTACAATATCATGAATTCTGACTTCAAAAAGAGATTCTTAAGTCCACTGACATTGTAAGAACTGAACATCATCAATGTGGAATTATTTCTTAACAGACAATTTGATTCAACAAAACAAGCTTTTATGTGCCAGGCTGCTATGGCTACAAAGTACTAGGCACTGAGCTAGGTGCAAGGGATAAAAAGAAAAAAAAAAGTATTTGCCCTTAAGGGGCTTGCATTTTATTGAGGTGTGAGAAGAAATTATTCATAATTTCTTTGGGTATAATATAATTTGCTCTGTGTGCAGTCAGATCAAAGAACAAAAGTAAAAATCAACATAATTTTGGAAGTATGGTTGAAGCTAAGAAGACATTGAAAATAACAGCAGCAGCTTCAGCATCACCATTTCAGAAGAACCATTAATGAAGGAAAATGGGAAACAAATGACAGCAATACTGATCTTGATTATCACTTTTTTTTTTCTGCAAAAGCTTAACCAATAAAAATAATCATCATGAGAAGGCTAAAATTGCCCAGAAACTACCACAGTCAAACAAACGTTTGCTCTCCTTGCCAGATGTAGAAAAATGGCACCAAAAAAACCAAACCAGTTTATAAAACAATTTCATTTAAAAAACATGATGGTAGACAACAGAAGGTTGCATGTAATATTATTTTTTTTTAAAAAGGGAAAAATAGTGGGAGTGAAAGTAAGTCTGCAGAAAGCTTGACACAAGACCCAATTAAGCCATATCATCTTAAGAGCATTTATAGGCAAAACCAGATGGAAAAGAACAAATAAGTGGAAAATGGAAGAAATTTTTCACTTTTTCTATAATGATCTTTTTTTATTAAGCTTGAAAGAGGAACAAGTATATTTATACCCTAACATTTTCTTTTTTTAAGATGCCTTATTAACTTCGGTTTATATCATTTGTTTCCACCAGATTTTGAGTTACAATTTTTTCACCATTTTCCCCCTACTCGCCACCCCAGAATAGCAGTCCCACAGGATATCCCCGCTTCCCATCTGCTCTCTCCCATATCTTCTCCCATACCGCCTTTGAATTTTTCAGTAGGGCAAGGTGAATCTCTGTGCCCCAATGCCTGTATATCTTATTTCCCAATTATATGTAAAATAGTATTAATAATAATATTTATATATTTTTAAACATTTGATTTTAAAACTTTGAATTCTAGATTCATTCCCTTCCTCCCTTTTCATCCACCCTTGCTGGGAAGATAAGCAATTCAGTATATGTTGTACATGTATAGCTATGCAAAACATTGCCATAGTAAATATATCGTAAAAGACTGAGTATATTTCCCTCCCTCCTATCCCAAATCCCACTTGGTCTATTCCCTACTTTGATCCTGTTCCTTTTCAAAAGTGGGTGCTTCCAAATTTCCTCTCATTCCCTTCCCCCCAACTCTCCTGTAGGGTGAGATATCCTATTTAGTATGTATGTCATTCTCTCCCTGAGCCAAATTCAATGAGAATAAGGTTTTGCCTTTTTGCCTTCCTGTTCCTCCCCTCCCTTGTAACCATTTTCCCTTGCCTTTTCTATATGAGATAGTTTACCCCATTCTGTCTCTCCCCATCTCCTCTTGTTATATTCCTCTCTCACCTCTTAATTTCACCTTTTAAGAATAATCCCTTCCTTTTAATTTGACCTGTGCCCTCTATTTATATATGCCCATAAACATATACATACACCCATTCAAATATGTATTCATATGCCCATATACCCTTCTTCAAGTATTATCATACTCAGAAAAGTTTCATCAGCTACAATGATCATTTTTTCCATGTAGGAATGTAAATAATTCAACTCTGATAAGTTCATAGTGATTTCTTTTCCCTGTTAACCTTCTCAAGCATCTCTTGCTTCTTGTATCTGAATGTCAAATTTTCTATTCAGCTCTGGTCTTTTCACCAAGAATGCTTGAAAGTCCTCTATTCCACCAAATGACCAAATTTTCCCCGAAACATGATACTCAGTTTTGTTGGGTAGGTGATTCTTGGTTTTAATCCCAACTCCTTTGACCTCTGGAATATCATATTCCAAGCATTTTGATCCCTCAGTGTAGAAGCTGCCAGATCCTGTGTTATCCTGATTATGTTTCCACAGTATTCAAATTGTTTCTTCCTGGCTGCTTGTAATATTTTCTTCTTGATCTGGGAATTCTGGAACCTGGCTATCACATTCCTAGGATTTTTCTTTTTGGTATCTTTTTCAGGCGGTGATCAGTAGATTCTTTCAACCTCTATTTTGCCCTCTGGTTTAAAATATCCGGGCAATTTTCCTTGAGAACTTCTTGAAGGATGATTTCTAGGTTCTTTTTTTGCTCATGGTTTTCAGGTAGTCCAATAATTTTTAGATCGTCTCTCCTGGATCTATTTTCCAGGTCAGTGGTTTATCCCATGAGATATTTCACATTGCCTTCTATTCTTTCATTTGTTTGGATCTGCTTAACAGAATCTTGATCTCTCATAAAGTCACTAGCTTCCATTTGCTCCAGTCTAATTCTGAAGGAATGATTCTCTTCAGTGAGCTTTTGAGATTCTTTTACCATCTGGCAAATTCAGCTTTTTAAGGCATTCTTCTCCTCATTGCCTTTTTGAGCCTCTTTTGCTATTTGAGTTAGTCTATTTTTTAAGATGTCATTTTCCTCAGTCAGGCTGTTGACTGTCATTTCATACTTTTCTTGCATCTTTCTCATTTCTCTTCCCAATTTTTCCTCCACTTCTCATCCTCTATGGACTATAACCAGCTTGTATTTTCATTTGGAGCTTTTGGTGCAGGAGTTTTGACCTGCCAGTCCTCCTCTTGTTCCATGCTTCAATCCTCTTTGTCCCCAAAATAGGAGTCTAATGTTGAATTTTTTTGTTTATTTTATTTCTTTTGCCTAGCCATGTTGCCACTCAATTACTTGACTTTTGGGCTTGTTGCCACAGTAGGTCTTTGCCACCAGCCAGGGGAGCTTCTGTCCAAAACGCTGGGGTTTTCTCAGCTGCTGCAGGTATTAGTTGGGTGCACTCTCTGAAACCTCCACACGCTCTGGCAAGCTGGTCACACACCCCAAGACCTCCATCCCAGACCACAATCCAGATCCAAGAAGGTTAAAGCAAGAGCGATTACCCCCCAGACTGGTCACCGGGTCCCCCTACAGTCCACAGGTCAGGAGCTGAAGCTGCAACATGTTGGGCTGCGCCATAGCTACTTAGCAGCTTCTCTCCCCAAGGGGAAGAGGCTGACAGTCTCCCAATTACTGGTCCCAAAGTCCATACCGCTCTGACCTCACACTTTATCCTTGGAATATATGTGTTGATAATTCTGGAAATGCCACATCTGCTGGTGTTCTGGAGTCCCTCCATCTGGTTGCTGGTCCCGCTACCCTGGGGCTAAAACCTCAGACTCACAACTCACATGGTCCTGGGCTAGGCTCCCAGAGCACTTTGTCGGCCGCTCCCTGCCAGGCTGCTGGGCTGTTCTCAGTTGGAGGTTAGCTTCTCTGTGTTATTTTGTGGGTTCTGTCGCTCCAGAGTTTGTTCAGAGTCCTCTTTTATATAAATTGGAAGTGGGGGAAGCTGGAGCTGTGTTGAAATGCTGTTTCTACTCAGTCATCTTGAGACCCTAACATTTTAATTAGTGGTGTCTATATAAAGAAGTTAAAAAGGCAGTGAAGAAAATGAGAATAGTACCTAGATCAAACAAGTACATTCTTAGAAAATTCATCATGTAGGCAATGGAATTTTGGAAGCACCAACAGTTCAGTTTATATGATTATATGATATCTAAAGGAGGGGAATATAGCAAAAGAATTTTTTAAAAAGATGGTAATACTAACCAAAAAAGGAACTGAGAAAATATCAATAACTGGCAACCTATGTATCTACGTCCTTATTTTTATGATCTACCCACATATCAAGGATAATACCTGATGTATATATGAAGAGAAACTTGGTAGGTTTTCATCAATGTTTCTCTACAGCAGACCATATGTTTACATACATGTAATTGGATAAAAAGTCCTGAAAATTAAAGGTTATTAATGTACATTGTTAATATTTTTTTAAACATTTGCCTCAGAAGTCTCTTTAATAAGTCGTCTCCTGGACTTACATTAAAATCATGATAAAGATCTCTGTTCCATAATCTTCTGATTGTTAATTCTGTGGAAATCATAAAATAGGAAAATGTATATTGACCAAAAGTATTTGTCAGTGTTATAGGGATGTGAAAAGTCATTAAGTTTATCAGCTTTTCAGCAGGAAACATGTTTCTCAGTCTGTAGAAATTCATCATATACAATGCAAAAATGAGCAAAAGTGAATTTTCTGATTTCATTTCAGTAGAAAATTTTCACTATAAACCCATTTTTCTCTTTACATGGTTTTGCTCAATACTTAATTTCTTAATCATATCTAAATGCTTTTGTGTTTTTATATGAGTATAAGGAGTAGCAAGAATGTTAGCTTAACTGTTATGTAGAGTGCAGGAAGGGGAATAATGTATAATAAGTCTGGAAAGGGAGGTTGTGGTCAAGTTGAAGGACTTTACATGCCAAACAGAGGAATTTGTATCTGATAAAGATAATAGGGGCCACAGGAGTTTACTGAGTAGGTGAAGTGCCAGTCAGATCTGTACTTACGGAAGTGTAGAGAAGATGGATTGGAGGAGGAGGAAGACTTGAGGGAGACCAAGTAGGAGGTTGTTTCAATAGTCCAGGTAGCTGATGAGGACCTAAGTTTGGGTGATTTTTATTTGAGAGAAGGAAGAGTATAGATGGGAGAGAAGATGCAGAAATAAAAATGACTAGATTTACCAACTACTTTGATTATATAGGGTGAGTGAAGGTGAGTAATACCATAAGAGGTTATGATCCTGGGTGACTAGGTGGTGGAAGTTGAACACTGGTACCATTAGGGGAATGGTACTATAAGATTCTTAAATACAGATAAAAATCCATCCATGCCTTTGCCAGTTGAAGAGGTCCCTTGATTAATGGGTGATTACTATAGGGCTTGCTCTTGGAAGCTTGCCTAAAAAGTGATATGTTGATATAGGAAGCAACTTGTGGGTACACTATGTGAATGTGGGCAGGTTTTCCCAGTGGTACCTACACTGCTACTGTTATGGGGGTCTGGGCTGAAGTGGTATTTCTTTGAAAGTTTTGCCCTGGAAACAAAAGGGGCAAAATTGGGAATTTGCACAGATCTGGGATCAGGGAGAGTGAGGGTGTGTTTGTGGTTAATGAGGTGATGCCAGAATCCCCTTGAGGTCGTGCCATAAACTCTCAGGGATTTGGAACCCTTATTTTGCAAACTTCTGATTTAGATAACTGTTTTACAGTCTTGAAAATTCTTCTATGACTAATTTATAATCATAATGTATAGTTTTACAATTCATATAGAAATAAGACAAAGGAATTTTTTTTAATCTTGTTTTTATGAGAAATGCTTTCACATTGGTTTATGTAAAGGTTTGTTTTCTATTATTGATATTCCTGATTATTTTCATGTTTGTTTCTGTTTCTTTAGGTCAGTAAATCTTCCTACAGTGGATGGGACTTTTATAAAAGAATTTGCAGGATTGTTCTCCCAAGGGCTCAAAGATCCTTTCTATGGACCCCTGTTACCACTTCCTGCTGTTGCTGGGCTAGTTGGCATAGAAGCAGAAAACTTCAAGGTAATTGCCAATATACTATTTTCTCAGTAATTCAATCCATACTATTCTGTTAAAGGTACCTGTGCGCTGAAACTTGGAAGTTGGGTTCTAAGGAAATAGTCTTATATGGGTCATTACTAAAACACAGAAAATTGTTCTCATGTCACTCTAATTCTTTAGATGCAATTCAATACAATTCAGCACATGTTTGTGAAGTTCCTCTTGTAGTGCGTGTAGAGCACTGGGCAAGGAACAGGCAGGAAATAAGCTATGACCTCACGAAGAAGAAATGTCTAACCAGTTATTCTTTTTCTTAGAACAATCTGTAAAATGGGAATAATAATAGCCATCTAACATATAGGTCTGTTCTGAGGCTCAAATCATATAGTGGATATCAAAGTTTTTTGAAAATCATAAATCATGGGGCAACTAGGTGGCTCTGGAGTTAGGAGGACTTGAGTTCAAATCTGGACTCAACTTACTAGCTGTGTAACCTTGGGCAATTCACTTAACCCCAATTGTCCTGACTTCTCCCCTCTAAAAAGATTTTAAAAAATTATAAATCACAATATAAATGTCAATCAATATTTATTATTTACTAATATAGAGTATAGGAACAGATCTTTAACTTTCATTAGTTGATTCATTGAGAGAACAGTTCATTAGGCATGAAGATTTATTAAAGAAACTTCATTTATACATATTACTAATATAATATTGGGTTAATTTTTAATAACTAGTTGAACACATTTTAAATATTTTTCTTTTGGGAATGGTGGCTTAACTGCTATGTAAATACTACTTTAAAGTACATGTCTCTTAGGTTTTCAAAATTTTTTTTTGCCTTCATATAGTATATTGATTTTTTCTGGGGTTTTAGCCCATGATTCTTAATTGTGTATATGGTACATTTTAACATCTCACATGCATCTTTCTCATTCTTGAGAAGACTTCTGTGATCATGATTTATGCCCCCTGGTATGCAATTTCTGTCCTTCTTCTGGAATCTCATGTTTTTGCTTTCAGTTCCAAACATATCTCTCTCACCTCCTCTTAGAGCCATCCCTCATATTAATAAACAACGAAAGAGCACACCAACATATAAGACAAATGTGACATATTCAGTATTCTAATCCCACTCTTCCCTACTTCTTCAAAGGGGATGTTTCTTCATATCTCTTCTCTGGGACCAAGCTTGTTCTTTATAATTTTACAATATTCAGTTTTGATTGTTTTGCTGTTGTTTTACTTTTCATTTACATTGTTGTAGTACATTATATGCATATTATTTTCTTAGTTTTGCTTTCTTTGCAGTTCACTTAAGTCTTTTCAAGCTTCTCTGTATTCATCATGCTTACTTTTTACAGCATGATAATATTCCATTATATAATGTACCACAATTTGTTTATCCATTCATCAATTAATGGACCTTTATATACTTTGCTTTCAGTTTTTTTTTATTATCACAAAAATGTTGCTATAAATATTTGGGGGTATATGGAACCTTTCTTTTTGTCACTGATTCTCTAGAGATATTTGATGAGCAGTGGGATCTCATCTCAAAAAGTACAAACATTTTAGCTATTTCTTTGCCTAATCCCAAATTGCTTTCCAGAATGGCTATACTAATTTAAGTTCCACCATCAATGCATTGGTGTACCGATTCTTCCACAGACTTGTATTTGTCTTATAATTACTGACAGATAATTTTTATGTAACTGTTAATAATTTGTAATTTTTCTTTTTAGAACTGTTTATTTATATGTTTTGACCATGTGTCTTTTAGGGGATAACTTTTTGTCGTGTGTATAAATTATTTTCTAATATTTAAAAATTAGTTCCAAATTCTCTCCCTCTCCCTTAAACCCTCCTCCACCCACTGAGAAGGAATATGATATCAATTATACATGTGAAATCATGAAAAGCAGACTAGTCATGTTGCAAAAAAAGTGAAAAAATTGCACTCAAGAGTTCATCATTTCTTCCTCTGAAAGAGGACAGTATTTTCATCAGAGTCATTTGAAATTGTCTTGGGTCATGTACTGGCCAGAGCAGCTAGTCTATCATAGTTGATCACTGCTACAACATTGCTTGGGGGCCATCTCCAATTGTCCTGATATCTATCTTGACACTGGACCCAGATGGTTCTGGAGAAGAAAGTGAGACTGGTGACTATGCATAGCTTTCCCTCATTTAAGTCCAATTCACTTGAAGTCATGGTCCTCTTCAAGAATGAACGATAGAGAAACAGCACTTCCATGGAGCTCCAGCCCACACTGCTTCAAATTATGTAAAAGGGGGACTATGAACAATCTCTGGAGCTCCAGAACCCACAAAATGACACAGAGAAGCTAACCTCCCGCTGAGGACAGCCCGGCAGCCTGGCAGCCCGGCAGGGAGTGGCCAGCCCCAGAGCTCTGGGAACCGACAGCACAGTGCTCTGGGAGCCGAGCCCAGGCCTGCTTGAGTTGCAGTTTTAGCCCGAGGGCAGCCAGACCAGCAGCCCACTGGAGGGACCCCAGAACACCAGCAGCTGTGGCTTTTCCAGAATTATCAACATGTAGATGCCTAGGACAAAGTGAGAGGTCAGGGCCCTATGGACTTTGGGACTGGTTGGGAGAATGTGTCAGCTTCTTCCCCTGGGGGCAAGAAGCTGCTGGGGAGCTGGCACAGCTTGCACCACATTGCCACTTTGCAGCTTCAGCTCTTGGCCTGTGAACTGTAGGGCGATCCAGAGATCAGTCTGGGGGGTAAGCACTCTTGCTTTACCCTTCTTAGATTTGGATTGTGGTCTGCGGTGGAGGTCTTGGGGTGTGTGTCCAGCTTGCCAGAGTGTGTGGAGGTTTCAGATAGTGCACCCAACTAATACCTCCAGAAGTTGAGAAAACCCCGTTTGGGACAGAAGTTCCCCTGGCTGGTGGCAAAGACCTACTATGGCAACAAGCCCAAAAGTCAAGTAATTGAGTGGCAATATGCCTAGGCAAAGGAAACAAAATAAAACGGAAAATGCAACATTAGACTCCTATTTGGGGGGCAAAGAGGATCTAAGCATGGAACAGGAGGAGAACTGTGAGGTCAGAACTCCTGCACCAAAAGCCCCAAATGAAAATACGAGCTGGCTACAGGCCATAGAGAACCTTAAGAAGCAGATAAAAGAAGTGGGGGAAAAATTGGGAAGAGAAATGAGAAAGATGCAAGAAAAGTATGAAATGACAGTCAACAGCCTGACTGAAGAAAATAACACCTTAAAAAATAGACTAACTCAAACGGCAAAAGAGGCTCAAAAAGGCAATGAGGAGAAGAATGCCTTAAAAAGCTGAATTTGCCAGATGGAAAAAGAATCTCAAAACTCACTGAGGAGAACCATTCCTTTAGAATTAGACTGGAGAAAATGGAGGCTAGTGACTTTATGAGAAATGAAGATGCTATTAAGCAGATCCAAACAAATGAAAGAAAGAAGGCAATGTGAAATATCTCACAGGAAAAACCATTGACCTGAAAAATAGATCCAGGAGAGACAATCTAAAAATTATTGGACTACCTGAAAACCATGATCAATGAAAGAATTTAGAAACCATCCTTCAAGAAATTCTCAAGGAAAATTACCTGGATATTTTAGAACCAGAGGGGAAAATAGAGGTTGAAAGAATCCACAGATCACCTCCTGAAAAAGATCCCAAAAAGAAAACTCCTAGGAATATTGTAGCCAGGTTCCAGAATTCCCAGATCAAGAAGAAAATATTATAAGCAGCCAAGAAGAAACAATTTCTATATTGTGGAAACACAATCAGGATAACACAGGATCTGGCATCTTCTACACTGAGGGAATCAAAGGGCATGGAATATGATATTCCAGAGGTCAAAAGAACTGGGATTAAAACCAAGAATCACCTACCCAGCAAAACTGAGTATCATGTTTCAGGGGAAATTTTGGTCATTCAGTGGAATAGAGGACTTTCAAGCATTCTTGAGGAAAAAACCAGAGTTGAATACAAAATTTGACATTCAGACACAAGAAGCAAGAGATGCTTGAGAAGGTAAACAGGGAAAAGAAATCAAAAGGAACTTATCAAAGTTGAACTATTTACATTCCTATATGGAAAAACAATAACTGTAACTGATGAAAGTTTTCTCAGTATAAAAATAGTTGAAGAAGAGTTTATGGGCATATGAATACATATGTGAATGTGTGTATATATGTTTTCAGGTATGCATAGATAGAGGGCACAGGTTGAATTTAATAGGAAGGGATGATACTTAAAAAGTGAGGTTAAGAGATAAGAGAGTAATGTGATGAGGGGGAATAGGGAGAGACAATGAGGTGAATTGTCATGTGTAGAGGAGGCAAGGGAGGGGAGTAACAGGAAGGCAAAAAGCCAAAACCTTATTCTCATTGAATTTTGACCAGGGAGAGAATGACATGCATACTAAATAGGGTGTCCCACCCTACAGGAGTGTAGGTAGGGGAGGGGTATGGGGGAAGGTGGTGGAGGGTAGGGCAGGCTGGGGGGGAGGGAAGTTGGAAGCACCCACTTTTGAAAAGAGACAGGATCAAGGTGGGGAGTGGACCAGGTGGAAGGTGGGATGGGAGGGAGGGAAATATAGTCAGTCTTTTACAGTATATATACTATGGAAATGTTTTGCATAGCAATACATGTACAGCATATACTGAGTTGCTTATCTTCCTTTTAAAATCAATTTCTTTAAAAAAAATATAAATACTATGATTAATACTATTTTGCATATAATTGGGAGATAACATGTGTAGGCAATGGGGCTAGGGGATTCACCTTGCCCTACTGCAAAAGTTGAAGGGGGTATGGGAGAAGAGATGGGAGAGAGCAGATTGGTTAAGGGGATATCCTGTATGACTTATTCTGGGGTGGTGGGTAGGGGAAAAATGGAGAAAAAATTGTAACTCAAAATTTGACAGAAATGAATGATGTAAACCAGAAGTTAATAAAGCATTTGGGAAAAAAATAAAAATAAACACAACATAAAATAAAAAAAAAGAATGAACGACAAACAATAACAACAACAATATTGCTATTACAATGTCCAATGACCTCCTGGTCCTGCTCACTTCACTCTCTATGAATTCATATGTCTACCAAAGGTTTTCTAAAACAATTTCCCTCATAGTTTCTTACAGCACAAAAATATTCCATCACAATCATAAACCACAACTTGATTAGTCATCTCCTAATTAACAGGTATCACATCAATTTCCAATTCTTTGCCACTGCAAATATGAGCTGCAATAAATACCTTCGTGTGTGTGTGTGTGTGTGTATGTCCGTCCTTTTCCCTCTTTTGTTGATTTCCTTGGGATACAGATCTAGTAATGGTACTGTTGGTATGCACAAAGGGTATGCATAGTTTTATACCCTTTTTGACATAGTTCCAAATTGTTTTCCAGAGTGACTGGACCAGTTCAGAAGTCCACCAACAGTGCATCAGTGTTCCTATTATTCCATGTCCCCTCTAGCATTTATCATTCTCCTTTTCTGTCATGTTAGCCAATATGGTAGATGTGAGATGGTACCTCAGAGTTTTTAATGTGCATTTCTCTAAGTGGTAGGAGGGGCAGCTAGGTGGTGCATTGGATAGAGTACTGGGCCTGGAGTCAGGAAGATCTGAGTTCAAATCTATCCTCATACACTTCCTAGCTATGTTACCCAGAGCAAGTTCTTCAACCCTTATTTGCCTCAGTTTCTCATCTATAAAATGGGGACATACTGGAGAAAGAACAACTTCAGTATCTTTACCAAGAAAATCCCATGGACCAAAATCCATGAGGTCATGTAGAGTTGGATATGACTGAATGACTGAACAACAATAGCAATAATCAGTATTGACTTAGAGCATTTTTTTCATTTGATTACAGATAGCTTTGATTTCTTCTTCTGAAAATTTCCTGATCATGGTTTTTGACCATTTATCAATTGGGCAAGGGCTCTTATTTTTATAAATTTGACTCAGTTCACCATATTTTTGAGAAATGGGGATTTTGTCAGAGAAACTTGCTGTAAATTCTCCTTCCCCAATTTCCTGCTTTTCTTCTAATCTTGGTTACCCTGATTTTGTTTCTGTAGAACTTTTTAAAAATTTTAATGTAATAAAAATTATCCATTATCAAAAATTATCACCCATGATCCTACCTATCTCTTGTTTTGTCATAAATTCTCCCTTTATCCATAGATCTGAGAGGTAAAAATTTCCAAGCTCCTCTAACTTGCTTATAATATCACCATTTATTTACATCTAAATCATGCATCCATTTTTTTTACTTCTTTTATTTTAATAATAGTATTTATATATATTTGAAACATTTAATGTTAAGACCTCGAATTTCAGATCCATTTCCTTCCTCCCTTGTCACCCATTCCCTCTAGGGAGATAAGTAATTCAGTATATGTTGTACATGTCTAGCTATGCAAAACATTATCATAGTAGATATATTGTACAAGGCTGCTTATAATTCCCTCCCACTCATCCCACCCCCACCTGGTCCATTCCCTACATGATCCTGTCCCTCTTCTATAGTGGGTACTTCCAACCTCCCCTCCCCCCAAGGATGCCCTCCCATCCATCATCCCTCCTCTCATCCCCCTTCCCCCTATCTTGCTGCAGGTTGAGATATCCCATTTAGTATGTATGTCATTTTCTCCCTGAACCAAATTCAATGTGAATGTGGTTTTGCCTTTTTAGCCTTCCTTATTCTCCCCCTCCTTTGCACCCACTTCCCCTACATGAGATAGTTTACCCTACCATGTCTCTCCCCATCTCCTCTTGCCACTTTCCTCTCTCACCTCATAATTTCATCCCTTGAGTATTCTCCCTTCCCAACAAATTCAACCTATGCCCTCTATCCATATATAACTGTAACCATATACACACACATTCACATATGTATTCATATGACCACACCCCCTTCTTCCATTATTTTCATAGTGAGAAAGATATCATCAGTCACAGTTATTGCTTTTCCATATAGGAATGTAAATAGTTCAACTTTGATAAGTTCCTTTTGATTTCTTTTCCCTGATTACCTTCTCAGGCATCTCTTCCTTCTTGTGTCTGGATGTCAAATTTTCTATTCAACTCTGGTTTTTTCCTCAAGAATGCTTGAAAGTCCTCTATTCCATATTTTCCATATATTTCCAATATTCCATACCATATTTTCCCCTGAAACAAAATACTCAGTTTTGCTGGGTAGGTGACCCTTGGGTTCATTCCCAGTTCTTTTGCCCTCTGGAATATCATATTCCATGCCCTTCGATCCCTCAGTGTAGAAGCTGCCAGGTCCTGGGCTATTCTGATTGTGTTTCCACAATATTGAAATTGTTTCTTCCTGGATGCTTGCAGTATTTTCTCCTTGATCTGGGGATTCTGGAACCTGGCTATAATATTCCTGGGAGTTTTCTTTTTGGGATCTTTTTCAGGAGGTGATCTGTGGATTCTTTCAACCTCTATTTTGCCCTCTGGATCTAAAACATCAGGGCAATTTTCCTTGAGAATTTCTTGAAGGGTGATTTCTAGGTTCTTTCTTTGATCATGGCTTTCAGGTAGTCCAATAATTTTTAAATTGTCTCTCCTGGATCTATTCTCCAGGTCAGTGGTTTTTCCATGAGATATTTCACATTGCCTTCTAATCTTTCATTTGTTTGGATCTGCTTAACAGCATCTTGATTTCTCATAAAGTCACTAGCTTCCATTTGCTCCAGTCTAACTCTGAAGGAATGAATCTCCTCAGTGAACTTTTGAGATTCTTTTTCCATCTGGCAAATTCGACTTTTTAAGGCATTCTTCTCCTCATTGCCCTTTTGGGCCTCCTTTGCCATTTGAGCTAGTCTATTTTTTAAGGTGTTGTTTTCCTCAGTCAGGCTGTTGACCCTCATTTCATACTTTTCCTGCATCCTTCTCATTTCTCTTTCCAATTTTTCCTCCACTTCTCTTATTTGATTTTTAAAGTCCTTCTTAAGGTCCTCTGTGGCCTGCAACCCACTCATGTTTTCCCCTGGGGCTTTTGGAGCAGGACTTCTGACCTCACAGTCCTTTTCCCGCTCTATGCCCCCAAAATAGGAGTCTAGGGTTGCATTTTTCTGTTTCCTTTGCCTTGGCATGTTGCCACTTAATTGCTTGACTTTTGGGCTTGTTGCCACACTATGGCTTTAAGGCCAGATAGAGGAATTTTCGTCCCGAACGTGTGGGGGGCAACTTCCGTTTCTGGCAAGCTGTAAACCCACCCACGACTTCCACCCTAGATCACAATCCAGATCCAGGGAGGTTAAAGCAAGAGCAATTACCCCCCAAGACTGATCGCTGGATCTCCCTACAAATTTGTAGGCCGGGAGCTGGAGGTGCCTCTGGAAACTACAAAATGGTGTTTGTCCTCAGTGGCTTCTAGCCCCCAGGGGAGGGAGCCGACGCATTCCCTAAATACCAGTCCCAAAGTCCATAGGACACTAACCTCTTACTTTGTCCTAGGCAAGTCTATGTTGATAATTCTGGAGTCTCCACAGCTCCTGGTGTTCTGGGGTACCTCCAGCAGGCTGCTGGCCCTGCCGCCCTGGGGCTAAAACCTCGGCTCATGCGGGCCTGGGCTTGGCTCGGCTCCTGTGCTCTGCGCTCTGAGCGCTGTGCGCTGCCAGGTCCCAGACCATTGCGCTGGTCCTTTCTGCAAGGCTGCTGGGCTGTCCTCAGCGGGAGATTAGCTTCTCTGTGTTGTTCTGTGGGTGCTGGGGCTCCAGAAGTTGTTCAGAGTCCCCTTTTACATAGTTTGGGGAGAATCTGGGGGCAGAGTGGCTTGGAAGAGCTGTTTCTACTCCGCCATCTTGGCTCCGCCCCTCATGCATCCATTTTGACCTTATCTTGGTATATGTTATGATTTGTTGGTCTATGCTTAGCTTCTGCAAACCACTTTCCAGTTTTCCCAGCAATTTTTGTCAAATAGTCAGTTCTTGCCCTAAAGCTTGGATCTCTGGGTTTATCAAACTCTAGATTATTATGGTCATTTACTAATGTGTATTATGTACATAACTTATTGCATTGGCACACCATTCTATTTCTTAGCCCGTACCAGATTGTTTTAATGATTACCATTTTGTAACATAGTTTGAAATTTGGTAACTTCTATCACATTTTTCCCCACTGATTCCTTTGATATTCTTACCCTTTTGTTCTTTTTTCTAGATCCATAAAATAATTATTGGGTAGTTTGATTGGTATGGCATGAAGAAAATTAATTCTGGTAGAACTGCCATTTTTATTATATTGGCTCAGCCTACACACACACAAAAAAAATACTATTTCTCTAGTTGTTTAGATCTGTCTTGACTTGTGTGAAAAGTGTTTTGTATTTGCTTTGTATTTGTCCCTAGGTTAGTCTTAGTAGGTAGACTCCCAACTATTGTATATTGTCTACAGTTATTTTAAATGGAATTTCTTTTTCTAACTCTTTCAACTTGATTTTGTAGCTAATATTTAGAAAGGCTAATGATTTATGTGAATTTATTTTTTATCCTGCAACTCTGATAAAGTTGTTCATTTTTTCAGCAAGTCTTTTAGTTGATTCTCTAGGATTCTCTAAGTATACCATCATAGTCTGAAAATAATGATAATTTTATTTCTTCATTGCCTATCTTTATTCCTTTAATTTATTGTCTTATTGCTATAGCTAGCATTTTTAGTACAATACTGAATATTAATAGATTTCTTTGTTTCACTCCTGATCTTATTGAAGAATCTAGTTTGTCTCTATTACTATCAGTTTTACATAGATGCTACTTATTTTAAGAGAAGCTCCATTTTTCCTATGGTTTCTGATGTTTCTAATAGGAATGAGTATTGTATTTTGTTAAAAGTTTTTTCTTCATTTATTGAGATAATCATATGATTGTTAATTTGTTTTGCTATTGATACAATCAGTTATGCTTCTAGTTTTTTTTTTCTTTTTTCTTTTTTTTTAAGCAATTGGGGTTAAGTAACTTGCTCAAGGTTACACAGCCAGTCATTATTTATGTGTGGGTGCTCATTTTCTGAGGCTGGATCCAATCCCTGGGTCTTACTCACTGTGCCACCTAGCTGCCCCTTCTAGTTTTCTTAATATTGAACCAGCCCTGATTCTAGGTAGAAATTCCACATGGTCATGATCCTTGTAATACATTGCAGTAATCTTCTTGCTAATATTTTCTTTTAAATTTTTGCAATGATATTCATTAGGGAAACTACCTATAGTTTTCCTTCTATTTTTGCTCTTCCTGGTTTATTTATCAAAACTAGGTTTGTGTCATAGAAGGAATTTGGTAGGATTCCTTCTTTAACTATTTTTCCAAACAGCTTATATGTATTATTTACTGTAGTAAGATATCCAGGTTTTTCATTCTGTCATTTTCTTGCAGACCTATGAACTTTACATTTTATCTGTTCATACTTTCTTTAAGGTCAATGTCTTTGCTTTATATAGAGATTATTTTAATGTTACTGATCTTTGCTCCTCTTCTGTCAAATTTGATATTCTTTCTTTGACTTTTTTGGAGATGCTTACCACTGTGGATTCATTTTTTTCTTAAGCTGATGATTATTTCTTTGAGAGATAAAAAAATTCAGATTTTAAACTCCTAATTTCTCCTCATATAGATTTCATTTCTATTTTGAATCAGTCTGGACTTTGTTTTTATTCCAGTTCTTTAGGATTTCACAGAATTCTGTGTCTTAACAGGTGTTGGTTCATTTTCCTTTTTCTTATTATATTTGTTAAGTGAGTTCTATACTCAGTTTTTAGCATTCTCCTTTCATTCTAGTATTAGTAAACTCTGTTTATTTAGATGCTCATGTTCTAGGTTTTTAAATTGAATTTTATTCTTGAATTCTTTTGTTTCTGTTCTTTTTCTATATATTCCCCATGCCTTACTTTCTGACAATTTCTTTCTTTTATACTGTGTATACCCCTCACCCCTGGATCCAAAGCTGCCTTCTCCCACAATGGGGAAGTTATGTTTCACTGGCTTTGATACTTGCTCTAAGACTCCTCTTGCAGGAGGGTTTCCCCTAGTTGCATTTCAGTACCCTTTTGAAAACAGAACCATAATTAGAGTGGGGGTAAATACAGTTTCAGGGTACTGAGATTTTGAGGGGTATGGACATGCTTCCTCTCTCACCCCAAGCAGCATATGCCAAGGGCCAGAATTGCAGCCCTTAGAGGTAGAATATACATGCTCTTTTGCCTAGCCTCAGCCTTGGTGATGGTATTCTTACTACAGGGTGTATTTCTTACATCCTAGGGATTTATCTCTGGCCACTGGTATATGTCGCCCCCATCCTCTCCAGAAGCAGCCATCTGGTGCATGCTTACTTTCTCAGGCAGTTGCTACCAAGGCTGAGTTCTCGTCTCCATTTCTTAACTTCTTCTTCCTTTCCTAGGTACAAAATTTCTAGGAGCCATTATGTTTATTATCCTATAGTATATTTAGCAGTCTTTACAAAAATAATTTTTAATGTTTTATTGAAGCCTGGAGGTCATTTTCATCCCTTGCTTCATCCTACTGCACACTGTTGGAACTCAACAAATGACATCTATGTTTGCTGCGAAGAGGGTCATATTCTATTGATTAATGGAGAAAGTCTCCATGTCACTATTCTGTCACTAACACCAGGTAAGAAACGACTTTGCTAAACTTTTTCAAACATACACATTTGAAAACCAGTTCTTAATATACTCAAAGCTTAGCACACTACTTGAAATATGTTAGGTATTTAATAAATGCTTGTTGACTTGTAGACTTTAAACATCATTTTTACCATGTACATTTGGGTCATATTCTTCCACTAAAACAATAATAACAACAACAACAAAAACAACACGCTGTTTCCTATTAAATATTGTCTTTAAATTTCTCTCTCAGACTCTGTGCACTTATGGTGCTTATGGTCAGATGCTTTTGATGAAAATTACCCACTGCTGATGGGGAAAGGGGAAGACAGAGAAATGCCCCTCCCTGATTCCATGAATCTGCCATGTACCCCTACCATATTCTCTAAGAGGAACAAGGGAAAAGATGGAGAACTCAAGAGCTGAGTTCTTCCTCCATAGCTGGTTTTTTTCTGTCCACTTTTTTTTTAAAACCAGGGATCACAGAGTTTTTACACCTTGCACCTTTACAAAAGACACTCTTGCTTTTGCTTTTTTTGGGGGGGGAAGGGCAGTTGGGGGTTAAGTGACTTGCCCAAGGTCACACGGCTAGTTTTTGTGTTAAGTGTCTGAGGCCGGATTTGAACTCAGGCCCTCCCGACTCCAGGGCTGGTGCTCTATTCACTGTGCCAACAAAAGACACTCTTAGTCTCTCTCTTGTTTATTCCACAAAAGAGTAAATGGAAAAAAAGGCACTAAAGAAACCCATACCAAATGGCAAAAATACTGTTTCTATGTCTTCATCAAATTTTCCAGACCTCTTCATATGCAAATAGGCCACTTGAGGTCCAATCACCTATAATTACATTAAATGTGTGAAGGGACTCAATGAGTAGTCCTTTGTGTTACACAAATATTCTTTGATGAAGCTATGTGTCTATGATGATTTCTGGAATATTTTTCTCTGAAGAATATTATAAATGGTACAAAAGATAATGGAGGAAACCATAGTGTATATAGATATGCTCCAGGAAATTACCAGTGATGACTTGTGTGCAGTAAGTAGCATAAAAAGAAGTTGAACTAGTCACACTGGGAGCTAGAGGTAGCAAACGAATAGCTGAAGTCCTGCACAGATGAATGTACAAAGGAAGGCCTTTAGCACACTAAATGGAGGATTTATGAGATGACAAAGATAAGAATATGATGGACCTACAGATGAGTTGTGATATGAACCTTTTGAAACAAAAAGAAGCTCTTGTTCATCAAAAGACATTTCTTTAGCATACACCAAAAGCAAGGCATAGGAGAGACAAAGATAGGAATGGAAGGTCTTTCATGGACCTTGCTTTCCATTGTGGAGTAAACATCCACATAAGTAAGTACAAACAAGGTAACTTGAGAAAAGAGAGAGCACAACAACTAGGGGTAGGAATGAAGAATAGGGAAATCTGGATTGTGGACACTGGGAGTTTATATTTTGTCCTACAGACAATAGGTACCATTAAAGATTTTTGAGTAAGGAACTGATATGGTCAGATTTATGTCATAGACTATTTGGCAGTTTTGTAACAGATGGATTGGACAGGGGAAAGACTGGAATCAGAAACATTAAATAGGAGGCCAATGCAATAGTTCAGGCAAGGTTCTAAGGGCCTGAACTTGGATAGTGGCAGGATGAATGGCAAGATTGTACAGGTGGACTTGAAAAGATTTGGTAACTGACTTGATATCATGGTGAGGGAGAAGAAAGAGTCAAGAGTGATTCTGAGATTGTAAACCTTGGTAAATGGAAGGATAGTGTTGATCTCAACAGAAACAAAGAAGTCTGGAGGCAGTATGATTTATGGGAGAAAAGAATAAACTCTGCTTTAGACATTTTGAATTCAAGATGCCTATGGAACATCCAGAGATATCCAAAAGCTAGATGGTTATCCTAGGATGGAGTTCAGGAGAAATACTAAGACTAAATATAAAGATATAGGAGTCAATGGATAAAAATAATAACTGAGCCCATGATCATTGATGAGATCACCAAGAGGGAGAATATACTGAGAAAAGTAAAGTTAGCCTAAGATAGAACCTTGGGGAACATCTTCATTTAGGGAATAGGAAATGGATTGTGAGTCAGAAAAGGAATCTGAGAAATAGCAAGCAGGTAGATAGAAAAGTAGGAGTGAACAATGTCATGAAGAGGTACTGACAGCATCAAAGCTATACTGACATCATAGAGCACAAGGACTGAAAAAAAAGAGATTAAGCAATTAAGAGATTCACGACCCAAAGGACAATTATAAGATACGTGGCAATATAAGCATGATAAAGCATCATACTCAGTTTAACAGTTATTGGCCAAACTGGAAAAGTACTGGCTTGAAAAGATAAAAAAAAAGAATGCTTATGAATTCCGGTAGAAAATAAAAATAGACCCAAAGAACATAAAATTGATCTTCCAGTGAGATAAGTCTGCTAGCTGTCAATGATCCTCAGTTTTGTGAAATATAATTGCCAATTCTTCTAAGAATTTTCCACAATAGAAATTCAGCAGATTTATTCATCCAAGTATTGTTTTGTTGTCCCTGGAGGCTGAAGCTGCTTTTATTAAACCCAAATGACAGTGTCAGCTTTAGTCCTGGTATACTTAGACCCTCACTAGCCCACTGTTGTGGAGGTTGATGCTGTCCTCTTAAACTGAGGGATTATGTGATCTTCTGTGGCTCTGAATACTTCTCTCTCTCTCTCTCTCTCTCTCTCTCTCTCTCTCTCTCACACACACACACACACACACAACACACACACACACACACACAGAAGGTTCAGAGGCATTATTTATAAAGGACTGTTAAATTGGTGTGTAGATACTATCCCATCTCTGTGCAAATGGATCACAAAAACTTAGAACCTGTACAGGCTGTCAAGAAGGTCACACAGCTTGGCTTGTACTCTATTTAGTCATTTTGACTTCATAATTTCCAGTGTGTCATGAAATGAGAAACAAGAGGTTGATGATCCCCAAAGCCAGAATAATAGATTTTCCTTCAGCCAATATAATGACTCCCGTCCTCAACAAACGTTCTAAACATCCAAAAACCGGTACTTCCTAGACCTGAACAGTCAACGGCAAGTTTGAAAAACATCCCAAGGCAGCTAACCATCTTTCAAATGGATAGGATCCCTTCCCCTAAAGATGGAATAAGTTTCGAGTAGGTGCCTGAATAAACACTTGTTGCCTCAGAATAATGTTGTTGGAAGGTGACCCATATATATCACGACAGTCCAGGTATGGATTATTTAAAGTCCTTCAAAAAGTCACTTGGGACTTAGAGGTCCTAGGTCAGGGACATTAATCACAATATAGGAATAATTTAAGTGTGAACCTCTGCCAATAGCTTTGTAAGAAAACTTGTGTAAATGCTGATGCTTCTTCCAATTCCTTGTGGACTTGGGGGACAATAACCTTATACTTTTTATCACTGACTCATCACCACCTCAAGGCCAGAATACCATCTTTGTAGGTGGTATTTTAGTAGCAACTTGAAGGAAGCCAGGGCTACCAAGAAGCAAAGATAAAGAGGGAGAGAATTCCAGACATGGGAGACAGCTAGTGAAAAATGCACAGTCAAGAGATTAATTTGGGCTAAGTAAATACACAAAATCTAACCCAGGGTACTATCTAAGATGTTAAGTCATCAATCACAAGGTCAACTGGTTGGATTCATTATCTATAGCTGATTTTGCAACAGCTGACCCAGTTCTTTATTCCTGGATACCACATTTTATGAGGACTCTAGATTTCACCCCAATTCTTCCCAGTACCTACTCTTCACACTCTAGTCTCAGTGGTAGAAGATTACTTGAGACAGTTTGAGCTTTACCAGGTCAACCTACAATCCACCTTACTAGTGTCCAGGTCCACATATAAGTGAGGGAACTGATCACTATCACTTTACCAGGGAATCTATAGAGGTGAGAGATAACCTCTAATCAATCACTAGAAAGCATTATATAACTTTATTTTCAGTGAACTAAACTATTTTCTCTGATAGAAATTGGTTCATTTAACACTGAGCCTACTGGCTGAAGCAGCTAACTTTCCAATGAATTCATCCCCTTGTACATAGTTGGTATACCACAACCTGAACTACCTCTGGCACACTTATGTTATTCTCCAGAGATTTTTATGGGATGAAAGAAATGGACATGAAGATGGTTCTGGGCTTTTGGAGGCACCAAGTCCATCATTAATATTTTAGTAACTGATAGGACTATGAATTAAGAAGAAAACTTTGGGACCTGCCCATAACTAGCTTGCTGCAAAATTAGACAGAATGTTTCATTGCAGTTACTCTTGGGTATATGGGGTATACAGGGAGGACTAGCACCTCTGGTGTGATGGCTTGCCAAATTCATACACCTTTAATGTCTACCTGTCACCCAACTTTCACCTGTGGCTCCAAGAAGCTACAGCATGCACAGTGGCCACACCCTAGTAAACCATCTTGGCAGAAGGACTAAACCAGGTTGAGGGTAATTGACAGGCCCCAAACCCATTGGTGAATTAGGGGGATGTTTACTACAAGCATTCTCCCAGCAAATGGGTGGATGAGAAGAATCTGTTCTAATGATCATGAAAGTGGCTGAAACAGATGCTGTGGAGTTCTTAGAGCTTGGTCAAACATCAACAACACCAAGGTCATTCACTGCATCCCAAGTCATTGCCAGTCATCCTGACTTTTGTCTTGTATTGGACTTTGATGACTCTGAAAGAGAGAGTGAAACTGATGGCTTTTTGCAGCTCCGCCTTACTTAAATCCAATTCACAGGCCAGTCAGGACATCACTCATGCTGTCATTGGTTCTCTTCTAAAATGAAGGACAAACAACAATTCAAAAAGTCAAAACTCCTGGATGCAGGGAAGTTCCCTCACAGTAGTGATGAAGCTCATAGCACAGCTGTAGCATGTTAAACAAGGGGAAAAGGATGGATGCAAGACTATCTTTATCCTCAATACAAATTACCTGTATTGGTAAACATCATATGCCTGATCTTTGTACCCACTACAGCTGACTTAAAAAAAATCTACATCATATTTTTTGATAGTTTTGTCCCTGAGTACTTTGCTATTGCTTCTGTTTGTTTTCCCAGAGCAGCCCACCAGAGCTTATTTTAGCTATCAGCCACTTATCTCCTATACCAACTGCCTCCCACTAGGCACTTATACTTGCTTCTTACCTCACAACTACACAACTAACTCTCTCGTTGACCTTGGGCAGGACCTGTACTCCTCAGACTGCAGTGACATTGCGTTGGCTGGGGACAGGTGTAGAGGGATGCACTGATAGCTCATGGTAGATCAGTTTACCCAGATTGCTTAAGGAAAGCAGGTCATCCCCAGGTATTTATGCTTCAATAGGCAAGCTTCCAGAGAATTCATTTAGTCATATTTCATTTGGGGGCCACGTGACTTAGAATCAATAGCCATTGGAATTCCAGTTTCATGAAATCCTCTCTGTTTCTCCATCTTTTTATGTAGTATTATTTTGGCAAACCAACTTGCTCTACATACTCTAAGGCTGCAATATGCTAGCATTAATCCATACTGAATATAGTAAGCTCTTCTGTGTCCTACAGATTCAAATGTTCCTCTTGCCAAAGTATTGCATTTCCCTGAGGAGACAATCGAATTCTATTCAATAAACATTTATTAAGTACTTCTTTTTGTGCAAGAAAAGGGGAAGCTTGGCAAAAGAGGTCAGAGCCGGTTTCTTGGTCAGGAAAATCTACATTCAGGTCTTGCCTCTCACACATACAAGGTTGTCTGACTTTGGGCAAATGATTACTCCTCTCAGTGCTTCAGACAACTTTAAGACTATAAATGGGTGTTGCTTAGCAATGGGAAAGAGAAACAGTTCTCTTTTTTAAGTACTATGCTATGCATTATAATTGATTTTTAAAAAATTTTTCCCCATAAAGTATATGAAGAGGTTTCACCTCCATCCAGGATGTCTTCTGAAGAGGATTTAAGAGAAGGAGGTATGCATTTTTAAAAATACAGCAAATTAATAGCATAGGACAAATCTGCACTTAGAATGACTTTTTAATGTGAAGTGTCTGGTAAACTCCCTTTAAGAGAAGTGTCTTTTCTGCAATGTAGAACCCTCTTTGGATCAAGAGGACCTTCTCTAAAGGAAAGGTCCTGTTCCAATAACAGGTTTTCAGACATTTTTATTTCCCTTAGCTCTGTGGCTTCTTGATAACCTATGAAAATGCTACCCACAAGTTAAATACTGGGCTACCCAGTTAAATACTGGGCTGTTACTAAAGAAAGTTGCATAACTTTTTTGAAAACATAACTCAGGGCCCAGATCTTTTGGGAAAGGAAATAAGTCTTCTGTGATTTATTTCACTTAATTCCTCCTGATTAGTTTCCCTTTAGGACTTGTGTGTTTAGTATATAAATTTACGACCATAATCCATGCTAATAATTTTATATCACTTTGAAGATAACTAAATCAGCTGAGGTGCTGTTTTTTTGAGTGAAGACATTGTTCATGGTGAAAGCATCTATTTTAACCAAAGCATTTCATAGTTACAGAATCTGAGAGCTGGAAGGGACCTCCCTCATCAACCATCTAACCCAATGCATTACACCAGAGGCATCAATCATGAAACCCATAACACTCCCCAGTGCAACTTGAACCAGATTAAAATGTAATTGGGAAATATCTAACAAAATAAATGAAAACACAATAAAATGTAGATGATGTTAACACATGGTTTTCTAAGTCAGTGTGCAACCTGTAGGCATCAGTTAGTTGTCCCCTTTCTATCTGAGCTTGAGACTGTTTATACCAGCTCTCACAATGACTGTGAGACCATGGGTAAATAATTTAACTTCTCTAAGTTTCTTCATCTGTAAAATGAGAATAATATTAAGAGTACTTACCTCACAGGATTGTTGTGATGATCAAAAAAGGTATGTAAAGTAATTCGCAAAGCTTAAAGGACTATATAATTGTTGGTAATAATTATCAACATTACTGTCCTTAGCATCTCTTCCTGATAGGCAGAATGAAGTAGTGGACTGAGCCAACCACAAAGTCAGAACTACCTGTACATGCTGAATGGTTTATATTTAGTCCAGCCTCAAAAGCCTCTTGAGTTCTTTCCTCCACCTAAAAGAAGCTATGGTTCTGTCATTTTTGTTACGTTAAAAAATAGGTAGAAAAGTTGATCTTCATTGGTGGGCAATTTTCACTGGTGGCCAAAATAGAATAATAATAACTCACTTCACATGGCAAAGTGCTTTTCCCACAGCAATCAGTGACTCTACTAGTTAGTGCAAGTATTATTTTATAGATGAGAAAACTGAAACTCTGAAAGGTTAAATGATTTTCCAACTACCATACAGCTAGTTAAGGGTTTGAGAACTAATTTTAACATAGGAGTGTCTGGAAAATAGGGCATATTTAGAAAGTACTTTAGAAATTAAAAGACCTAACATCTGCTAGATACCCTGGATGAAAGTTTCTAGAGAAAATGAAAAATAATATAGCATTAATATAAAGTTTATTGATTCTACTTTAACATTTCTATGACCTATTACTTTGTTTTGTTTTCACAAAAATGAAGAAAGCCTTTCTAAAACTAAGAGAATCAACACCATGGCAATTCATAAAAAAGGACTGTTTGTTTCTGGAGATGTAAGCTTTTTCTTTTCTAATATTTTCTACCTCTGTCATTTGTCTTTTAAGAGTGAATGTTAATTTTTTTAAATTCAATCTCTTCGGGGCTAGGGTGAGAAAGGAGAAGGGTAATACAGAAAAGAAATCCCAGATGATCACATTTTAAATGTAGCCCCAGAGAAATTTCCTTATGGATTTCTGCCACAGCAACATGTTATGTCTGCCATCTTTTAATGTTCTCAAGGTGTTAGACATGGAACTACCACCTTAGTAATTCGGATATAGATTTAGAGCTGGCAGAGAACCTTAAGGGTCATCTAGTTCATTTTATAGGTTAGGAAACAGGACTAGAGGGGTTATGACTTATCCAAAGTCACCTAGGTAGGTAATAAATGATAGAAACAGAAGGTAAACTCAATCATCTCTTAAGTTCGGTCTTTTTCCCAACTGCTGTGATAACCCACTCCAATTTGCAACTATAGAAGTTGCTGCAAAAATGAAAAAAGAACCAGGCCATTTAGTACCATAATGAGTGCCAAAGTCTTAATCTATGACTGATCAGCTCACTGAGTTAGCATAGAGTTGCAAGGTCATGTATTTTGTCTCTACTTGGGCAGACCTTTTCTCTATTCCTTAGCCACAGACTATACCTATAACCCAGCAAGAGTTAACTTTTTGGCACACGCATGCACACACACACATGAAGGAATAAGTCAAAAGAAAAGTAGGTGTCTCCTCCATTTGGTGCTTTAAAAAACAAAAACACAACTTTCTGAGACTTAGCCCCTATATTCCTTAACCAAAAAAAAATAGCTAGGACTCTGCTTCTCCCCTTTTTCAGGCTGTTTTAATAATGTATTTCCTCCTTCAAAGCTGGCTTTATTAACATTTCAACATCCTTATAAAATAAAGGGTGGAGGCTTAGAGGAGAGTTGACATACAGTGATTTACTTTAGGCCCATGTTTTCTGAGGCAGCCCTAAACCCAAACACCTTAAATTAGTATGATGTTAATCTCAAGAGGGTCTGATTAAGGGAATATAGATTAACTGTCCAATTATGTTTTAACTACTGGAAAAACAACTTCATAATCTTCTGTAGGTAAATCATCAGCATCATCACTATATACTAAGGATTAATTAAGTTCTCCTAAATCTGTTCATAGTATTTATCATATTTTATGTGCTCAGCTCTGTGATGGGGGATCCAAAAGAAATATTAGGGGGCAGCTAGGTGGCACAGTGAGTAGAGCACTGGCCCTGGAGTTGAGGACCTGAGAGGGCTCTGGAGAGGACCTGAGTTCAAAATCTGGCCTCAGACACTTAAAACTTTCTAGCTGAGTGACCTTGGGCAAGTCACTTAACCCCAATTGCCCTGCTTTCCCACCCTCCAAAAAGACCAAAAAAGAAAAGAAAGAAATATTAGGCATAGTATCTGCCCTCAAAGAATGTGGGGAGACAAGACTAGAACTTAAGAAATATTAGTACAAGATATAATGTGAGTATGAATAAGACTGATCTCCATAAGATAGAAAAGAAAATAAAGTTCAATTATTTTAAAGCAAATGACATTATATATAATTAGAAGTCTTGAATAGACTAAAAGGTATCACAGGAATTCAGAGAATAAAAAGATCAATAGAGATTGGGAGAATTGAGGAAGGCTTTCTGGATGAGGCAAAAATTAAGCTGACCCTTGAAAAATGGATAGAATTTGGTTAAGGTGGGAAGGAAGGTTGTATTTCCTGAAATGGAATGTGATTACAGTCAAGCCTTTGGTTTGAATAGGTTCGTAGAGAAAATCCATTATGCTAGAATGCACTTATTTTTTAATTTTTACATCTAGGATGGCATTTTGCGTTCTATTACTATCCAGGAAACTAACTATACTATAAAGGACCACATCAATTTACAAGCCTCTGTGAAGAATATTATATTTTCTCCTGATTATACACGAATACTACTCCAAACAGAAAATGTATGTAAGATGATGAATTCCTGTCATAAAATGCTAATATCATGTATCATGGAACATGTTCTTTTATTGAGGTACTCATTATAATTATAAGTGAATTTGTGAAGAATCTATTAATTTAGCCTTTTAGAGAATTTCCAGGTTAGGAAATCCCTCCACTAAGGCAGATTATAACCCACTTATGATTTGGTAGATTAGCACTTAGGGGTTTGTCTCAAGAACTTAGAGTTTAGGCCATTTATCCAGGGTCACATAGCTCATCGATATCAGTGAAAGGATCAGAACCCAGGTCTTTTTGGCTCCAAACTGGGCCCTCTATGCATCTTATCATATTAATGCAGGCTGGAAAGCAGGGACCTCTTCCTGCTCCCTTCCCCTTTTTAGCTTTCTTTTGTGCTTAATCTTTCTTAATTAGGGTGTAAGCTCCTTATAAGGCTTTTTTTTGTTGTTGTTATATTTTCAGGGCTTACCATAGTGCCTAGCACATAGCTGGCACTTAAATGTTTGTTGACTGACTGACATCACACTGCCTCTTTCATTATACCTTACCATTGTCACATGTTTTTATTCTCCCAGGCTATTATCACTGTTCTCGGGTCACTTTTGTACGGAAGCTTGATTCCATAGTTATTTACTTCAACAATGCCCCATATTCCACCTTTGTTTCCTTATCTTCCATTGTTTTTGCTTTACTGATCAAAACCCTGGCTCACTCTCAACATTTACCTTCTTTTTTCAAGCTGTTGATTACAGACAAAGGAAGTCACAGAACCAAGTGCATAGGAGCAACCATGTTTTCTAATCTCCAATGTGTCTACCCTGCTACACAAAAATACTTCCATTCATCTTTGGGGGACTCCCTTCTACATTCTCCATGACTGTTCAAAGCCTTCTTTCTCTTCAAACCCTGAGTTCATCCTTTTTTTTTACTCCTAGCAGTTGAACTGACCTTCTGCCCTATGGAGAAAACTGAGGCTGTCCATCTAAATTCCATACTTTTTCTCTTCATTCATTCATTCCTGTGTTTGAGAGGATGAGGTAGCTTTCCTCCTTGCCAAGATAGCCTCTCCACTTTGCCTTGATCTCTTCTCTTCAAGGATCTTGTTTTGTTAATCAATTTTTGTTGGAATTATCTACAGCCATGGTCAGACCTCCAGTATCAGAATATCAATTTGATGTGGAGGATGGATTGGAAAGGGAAAACCCTGAGGCAGAGGGATCAATTAGGAAACTACTATAATGGTTTAGTTGAGGAGTTATGAAGGCCCAAAGCAGAATGGTGGCCAAGGAAGATGAAAGAATAGGACAGATGTGAGATATATTGTAGAGGTAAAACTGACAAGTAATTGGTAATTAACAGGATATGGAGGTGAAGGAAAGAGTTGAAGATGATTCTGAGGATATAAACTAGTGACTAGAAGGATAGTGGTATCCTCAACAAAAATAGGAAAATTTTGAAGAAGAGAGGATTTGGAGAAATAAACATGTTCTTTTTTAGACATATTCAGTTTCAGATGCCTACAGGACATCTAATTAAAGACATCTAACAGGCAGTTGGTAACGTGGGGCTATAGTTCAAGAATGACTCAGGCTGGATACAAAGATTGGACCATTAGATTACGATTAAATCTATGGGAATCAGTGGGATCACCAAGAAAGTGTATAGAGAAGAGACCCAGGAGAGAACCCTCACCTGCTGATGTAACTTTATATAAGATCATAGATTGGTTTTTTTGCTTTTTTTTTTTTTTTGGAGAGCAATTGGGGTTAAGTAACTTGCCCAAGGTCACACGGCTAGGTTTTTGGTTTTGTGTGCATTAAGTGTGTGAGGTCGGATCCGAACCCAGGTCCTCCTGACTCCAGGGCCGGCGCTCTACTCCCTGCGCCACCTAGCCACCCCAAGATCATAGACTTAGACTTAGAAAAAAAAACATAAGAGTCATCTGTTCTAGACTGAGCCTGGCTCAAAACATTTCCTGGTAGTTTAGGTTCTATGTTAGAAGAATGTGAGATACTTATAGATCATTTAACAGTAAACAAAAAAGATTTACTCAGCCATAGCAATAAAAAGTTATTCAACAAGGATGGGCACTGAAGACACCTCAAGCTGATTCAGCTGAGCAGAGCTCCCTTGCCTGTCTTAGCCATCGGGATCCACCAGCCACGTCTCACAGCAGCCCTGGAATTTTGTGGCTACTTCATACTCAGGCACTGAGGAACAACAGTCTGAGCCTTTAGGTCCCTGAATCACCCAAGTCTCAAAGAAAGTCTAAGTATCTTTTAAGGAAGAATTGGCCTTATAGGGGAAAGGGTTAGGATATTGTTCCTCCTACACCATCCATCCCATTCAGCTGAGGCCCAGAAATATGAAATGACTTGTCCAGGTACAACAAAGGTGGTCATTGTTTTCTCTCTATGACTCATGATTCTGATATCTTTCTTTTTGACCACAAACTTCTATCCCTCAATATTTCCTCTGCCTTACTCCTACAGCTTTTCTTCATTTTTACTTTGACTTCCAAGAATTTTAATCCTTTCTCTCTCAGTTCATCATTTCTGTTTGGGTCTCATTTTCCTCCCTTTACAATCTTGACTCCACAGTTAACTGGTTCAATTATATCCCGCCCTCCTCTTGAATCCCATGTGCTTCTGTCTTATCATTTATGCTTTGTCAAACCCCAACGATCACTTATCCCCCCTATCAATTCACCTTCTCTGCACCTACTCATGCTGCTGAATGCTTCTGGAGGAAGGTAATGACCATGCTGGTTGGATCCAGCAAATTTATGCTATTTAATCTCAACAAGGCCCTCATAGTTGTGCAGTAATCCTTTTATTTATTCCTAATCAACTCTTTGTGCACTGACAATGTGCAGTACATATATTGCATAAGCATATTGCATCATATGATGGATTTCTCTGTTCTAGGACTGACACACAGCTGACATTTGGACAGTCTTTTTGCTCCCATCTATTATTAGCATTACTGTCACTTTAAATGTTCTAGAAAAATTCTTTTTTTTTTTTGCTTTTTTTTTTTTTTGGAGGGCAATCGGGGTTAAGTAACTTGCCCAAGGTCACACGGCTAGGTTTTTGTTTGTGTGTGAGTTGAGTCTGAGGTCGGATCCGAACTCAGGTCCTTCTGACTTCAGGGCCAGCGCTCTACTCACTGCGCCACCTAGCCACCCCTAGAAAAATTCTTTAAATGGACCTAGTGTCAGACCTAAGTCCAAATCATCCATAGACACTTCCTACATATGGTATTTTTGGCAAGTCTTTTGCCTCAGTTTCTTCAACTGTGAAATAATATTACCTACCTTGAGGGTCAAATGAGGTAATTTTGTAAAGCTATTAGTAGTATTGTGCCTGGCACTATTAAATTCTTGTTCCCTACTCTTGACTACACTGGTTGTTCCAAATCTTCTAAGCCCTCTTTCACCTTCATTATCCCTTGTCTTTCAGCAGAAGATCTCACTTCTTACTTTAATAAGAAAACAGAAACCATCTGTTATGGGCTGCCTCTTTTCTTTTATTCTATACCTCAAAGCTGCTCAGTCTTATTCTTTCCTCCTTTACCCATTCTTTCCTCCTTAGCTCTAGTTTCTAATTAAGAAGCATCCCCTCTCCTTCCTCAGGCCAACACCTCTATTTGTGCTGTTGATCCCATTCTCTCTAGTCTTCTCCAGGAATTTGTGTCTGCAATCAGTGCCTGTCTCTCATATTAAACCTCTACCTGCACATCCAGGTCTCCCCCATACTTAAAAACTTTCATTTGACTCTCCAGCCATCATCTCTCTCTTGCTTTCATAGCCAGCCTCCTAGAGAAAGCCATCTACTCTCTTCTGCTTCTTGCCTATATATATTTCCCTTCCTCTCATTCACTTATATTTTTCCACAAGTAAATATTTTAGTAATAGCTATAATAAAAGTAGTCACAAACAAGTGGCATTCTCATTGGTAGCACCAAGTACAAAGCATTACTATTCATAAATGTTTAATTTCAAAACCAGTGCAAAAAAGAAAAAAATACACCCAGGAATAAAAACTCAAATAGTATAACATTTATCATAACTAATATACAAAATTCTCTTTAAAATTAACCACTATTGGACTTAATTCAGATTCTACTGAAGTGATAAAACAAGTAATAATGATTATAAAATTACAACAACAAATGTGATGTTAAAAAATTAAAACTAGAAATAAACTCTGGTAATATAGATATTATGAGTTCTTGCAGAGTACTGGGGGAAAAAGATCCCAGGATGAAATTCCCATAATGTAACTTGACTCAAATCTATAAGGCAGATTTATGCCTAAATTCATAATGACTCTGCACTTTAGAAGGGTAGTTATGAAATGGCTCCTGCTTATGCCCCTAGTAATAGAGAGTAAAGCTCTCTGACTGGGGGGATTTAACTCCCAGTCCTGTACTAGGAGGTAGCTAGGTGGCGCCATAGGACATAGAGCACCAGAACTGAAGTCAAAAAGACTAATCTTTCTGAGCTCAAATTTGACCTCAGAAACTTAACCAGCTGTGACACCAAGGGCCAGTCATTTAACCTTGTTTGCCTCAGTTTCCTCATCTGTAAAATGAGTTGGAGAAGGAAATAGCAAACCACTCCAGTATCTTTGCCAAGAAAACTCCAAGTGAGGTTACAGAGAGTTGGACACAATTGAAAACTAACTGAACAACCAGCTGCACTAGGAAAGGCCCCCTCTCTCTTCTGTGGACACACAGCAACATAAGATCAAGGTTGACCACAGGTGTTTATAAAAAACATATGAATAAAAATATATTTATGAAAAATATAAAATCTGGCAAACGTATTTTTAATAGAGCAAATTTAAGGAAGGAACAAATGGAAATAAAGCTGGGGCAGCACAAAGCTGCATGTTGTTTCTCTCTCTTGTTTCTCTTTGCCCTCCTGTTCCTGGGCAAGCAAGCATCCAAAATGAAACACACACAGTTACGACCACCTCCCAACTTGTTCATTCAAATGGAGGTCACGTCTCATGGTCTTATGGAAGGGAACTGCAGTATGGCAGGCTCCAGCTGCTGATCTGATCTTATGTAGCTGCCATGGGATGACTTCTCAATCCACTTCTAAATCCCTTTTCATTCAGCTTCCATCCCTACCATTCAAATGAAACTTCAGTGATCTTTTCTCAGGACACATCCTTTTTGACTTTTCTGAAGCATCTGATGCCCCCTTCTCCTCTCATTGTTTTCTCACTCATTTTTTTTGCTACGGATTTCTCCTGGTTCTTCTACCTACATGAACACTCCTCATTCTCCTTTGCAATTATCTGTCCCCTAGGAGTGGGTGTCCTACATAGCCAAGTCCTCAGCCATGTTTTCATCTCTCTCCATACTTTTTCTTAGTGATATCCTCAACTCCTATTGGCTCAATTGTCACCTCTATTACAGTTGAGTCCCAGAAGTATATTTTTTGCCCTAATTTAACTCCTGAACTACAATCTCACATCTCCAACTGTCACAAATTTGGTCAACTGGTCCATCAGGAAACCAGAAGTCTCCAGGGTTGGCCCTATGATTATAACTGCTTTTGTGTGTGTTTTAGGCATAGCTCTTTAAGAGGAGAATTAGTTCCTTTAGTAGTTGAATTTGTAATCTGTAAAATAATTCATGAATTCATCACTATTTTCTTCAAAGGTTTATTTTAAGGTTTCAAAAAGAAAAGCCAAGCAGTTATATTTTCTCAAGGACTTGAAGCAAACATTGTTTTCAAATGATTTTTAAATTGTGTTTGACAGGGATCTGTTTTTTACTATACCTTTGATGAAAACCCAAAAATTGAAACAATCTTGGATGCATCTGGTGGCAATATACAGGCAATTGACTTTGTCACACTTGGAAACCAATATTGCATGGTGAGAATTTTCTCTGTTCTATTTAGAAATGTTTTGGCATTGAATTTTTGAACTGTGAATACTTAACTATATACAACTTAAATATGTACCAATACTGGTAAAAAACATTGATTTCATTTTATTTGTGGGTACAAATTCTTTCTCTCCCTCCCACTTCTGCTTCACTGTTACAAATATATTCAGTCAAGCAAAACAAATTTCTGTATTGACAGTGGGAAAAAATGGAAAAAAGTCCATAATCCTCAGTCTGTATTCAAGAATCCATCAATGCTCCATCTGAAAATGAGTAGTATGTTTCATCATGAGTCTTTTGGAATTGTGGTTGTTCATTGTGTTAATCAGAGTTCCCAAGCTTTTCAAAGTGATTATCTTTACAGTATTGTTATTATATAAATTGTTATCCTAGTTCTGCTTACTTCACTTTGTAACTGTTCATACATGTCTTTTCAGGTTTTTCTTGAAATCATCCTTTACCCAATCAATAGGCACCCTTTTGTTTTTTCTGTTCTTTGATACAATATAAAGAGGTGCTATAAATATTTTTGTACATATGGGCCCTTTTCCTCTTTCTTTGGTCTCTTTGGGATAGAGACATAGTAGTCTTATCTATGGGTCAAAGGTTATGCTTAGTTTAACAGCTTTTTGGGTATAATTTCAAAGTGTTTTCAAAGTGGCTAGACCAGTTCATAGCTCTATGAATCATTAACATACTTGTTTTCCTATAATGACTCCAACATTGTTATTTTCCTTTTTCATCATCTTTGTCAATCTAATGGGTGTGAGATGGTACCTCAGAGTTGTTTTAATTTGCATTTTATGATCTAATTTTTAGTGATTTAGAGCATTTTTCCATGTTGCTGTTGACAGCTTGGATTTTATTCTTTTCTCCTCAAAATTAGCTATTCATCCTTTAACTATTTATCAATTAAGGAATGACTTGTATCCTTATATAATTGAATAAGTTTTAATGAACTGAGATATTGCTAAGACCAAGGACTATCTGTTGGAAGGACCATCAAAGACATTTGCTGCAAAGATTCCCCCCATACACTTTCCTCTTCTAATTTGAGCTTTCTTGCTCTTTCACTTGTGTACACTTTATGTAATGTAAAATTTTATGTAATCAAAATTCTCTAGTGCCTGTGAACTTTTCTGTCTCTTGTTTGGTTTTTAGTTCTTCCACTATCCACGTGATAAGTAATTTCTCCCATGTGTGTCTAATTTGCTTATGGTATTGCCCTTTATGTCTAAATAATGTATCTATGGAGCTTGTCTTGGAAAATATTGTGACATGTCAGTTTACACCTAGCCTCTGCCAAACTATTTTCCAGGTTTCCCAACATTTTTTTGTCAAGTAGTGAGTTCTTGACCCAATCTTTGGATTTATCAAACACTAAATTACTGTGCTTGTTTCTTTCTGTATATTGTACTTAATTGGTTCCACTTATCAACCTCATTTATTACCCAGTATTAAATTGTTTTGATGATTATGGTTTTGTAATATAGTTTAATATTTTCTTTCTACTTTCCATCCCCTCCCCAATTAATTCCCTTTATATTCTTGACATGTTGTTCCTCTAGATGAATCTTGTTATTGTTTTTCCTAGCCCTATAAAGTAATCCATCCAAAGTTTGATTGTTAAAGAACAGAATAAATAAAATGATAGTATTGCTATTTTATTATATTGGCTCAATCTACTTATGAACAGTAATATTTCTTCAATTATTTATATCTGTATTTGTGTTTTATACTTTAAGATATATAACAGTTTTGTATTTGTCTTCATATACTTCTTTGTGTCTTGGCAGGCAGACTGCCAAGTATTTGGTGCTATCTATAGTTGCTTTAAATGTAATTTCTCTTTCTATCTCTTCTTGCTGAATTTTGTTGATAATATACAGAAATGATGATGATTTGTACAGGTTTATTTTATATCCTACAACTTTTCTAAAGACATTAATTGCTTCAGTTAGCTTTTTAGCTGACTCTTGGGTTCTCTAAGTAAACCATCATATGTAAAAAGTGCTCATTTTGTTTCTTCTTTGTTATACTTATTCCCTCAATATATTTTTCTTGTTTTATTGCCTTTACATTTCTAGTACTATATTAAATAGAAATGGTGAGATCCTTGGACATCCTTGCCTTATCCTTAATCATATTGGAAAGGCTTCTTGTTTATACCCCTTACAGATAATTTAGTTTTTGGTTTTAGATAGATACTACTCATCATATCAAAAGTTCTGTTTCTTCTTAAGCTTTCTAGTGCTGCTATTGTTTTTGGAAACAAGAATGGAGGTTGTGTCTGACCAAAAGGTTTTTAGGCAAGGATCACGTCTCAAGGCAAACCAATAGAAGCTGACCTGCCTTCACAAAATACAGAAAAAAATCATTTTTTTCATAGAAAGCATTTCCATATTGATAACTGTAGTCTTTATTATTGCATGTCTCTTACAGTCAATAACCATTTTAGGAGAATTTTATATTTGGTCTATAGAAGATGGATATCCTGTCAGCAGATTATGCCTTAAAACAGAGGTATGTATATATAAAAAGCAGGTATTTTTCATGTAGAATGTTATGGCAGCCTACCTTTTCATTGCCACATGAACTAATCCTTGGTTCTAGTTATGGCTTTGCTGCTGTATTAACTTAGTCAAATGAATTATTTTTTCTGGTCCTCAGTTTCCTCATATATGGACTGAGATGAACTAGTTCATATATGAACTAGATGAACTCTAAGTTCCTTATTCAAGACAATAATAATCACAAGGTATGATTGAAAAGTAATTGAACTGATTCTACAAATCTTGCTCAAGTCATTTTCTTTACTTGCAGTGACTCTGTCACATGTGTTTTCATTGGTATATAACAATTATGGTAAATCTTCCTCTGATCCAAGTAAATTCATACTTTCCTTATGACTATCAAAATTCAGTATGTGAATGACTTATCTACAAAGTTAAAACCTGTAATGTTTTCTAAAATATATCTAGGAGGGAAATAATCCAGGTAGGAAGGGGTAAAGTATCACAACTAAACCCATGTCTTTCCCAGCTTTTTTCTACCACGTATAATTTCTAAGGAAGTAATCTGATCTCCTTAGTTGTCTTGGCCTCGGTGAAGACAAGCCTTGCTTTTCCTTAGTTCAACTGAGATAATGGTAGTTTTTTTTTCAAAAGATAAAAATTATATAAGAGGGGTATAAATAAAACAAAAGCAATTACAAAGGGCAATAAACATATGAGTTTACAGAGCATACAACCCTTATCCTAAACTAACTATAGGGGGTGGCTAGGTAGCGCAGTAAATAGAGCACCGGCCCTGGAGTCAGGAGGACCTGAGTTCAAATCTGGTCTCAGACACTTACACACACACACAAACTAGCTGTGTGACCTTGGATGAGTCACTTAACCCCAACTGCCCTACCTTTCCCCCTCCAAAAAGCAAGAAAAAAAACCCTAAACTAACTATGGTATAACTTTTAGTCATGTTACTATTCTTCATTTCATTTCTGCTTTGGCTGTTCTAAAGCAAAAAGGGATCTGCAACCATTTAAAGAGAGCAAAGGGTAGCAAATTGTCCCTAGAAGCTAGGTGAGATACTGTCTATCATATGTGTGTGGTACTGTCTGCTCCCTGGAAGAATTAAGTGGAAAGCTAGGGCTATTAGTAAGATGAAAATTTGTGTTGAGCAATATTTCAGTTGTGATTGCTGATTCTTTCCTTCTATGATAGTCCCTCATAACAACCAAGAATTGTGAATAGGTCAAATTGAATAATTGATCTTAAATACTTAATTTTGCAATATTATTGTTCATAATATGATTAATCTAACTTTAATAATGATTTAAAGCTCAAAGTAGGTCATGTAATTATAATTTATAATTCATAAACTCTTTAATATATTCATGGATACATTTTCTTGACAAGGTTACATTTTCATTAAAGGTTAAATGTTTCCATATATCCTTAGGGATTTAACTAGCCTCACCTATCACTAATAATAATAGTAATAGTAATAATGACTGATATTTATATCACGCACAAGATTTACCAAGTACTTTAGTATCCATGATTTTATATAATATTCATATTTTACATATGATAGGCAGTATGTTGTAGTGTATAAAGAGTCAGTCTTGGAGCCAAAAAGCCCTGAGTTCCAGGCCTGCCTCTGACACATCCTGGCTGTACGACCTTGGGCAAATTACTTAACCTCTCAATGCTCCAAGAAACTCTCTTGAGATGGTCAAGGTGCATTGGTAGAGGGAGTCATCTCATTTGAGAGTTTATTATACCAATAAAATCATAGGTCCAATCTCAGTCCCTATCCTGTATTACATATGTATTTATAATTTATATTAGAACCTGGTGCTACCTTATTTGTTCACTCATTCAGCCATTGCAAATCCTAGAGGGAGTTCTGATATGAGTCTTTTATGCTAAAGCTAAAAATTTGGGAATTTATTTTGACTAGGTAAATGATATGGCTTGCTGCCCCTCCTCACTTTCAGTGGCTGTGGGTACTACTGCAGGATATGTGCTGTTCCTTGACATTTCTACAATCAAATCCCCTCGACTTGTTCACAAAATCCTCCTGACCAGATCTTCTGTACAGCATGTGCAGTAAGTAAAACCTGGAAGAAGTGCTGTTTGTGATACTTTTTATGATATGTTAGCTGGGAATACCATGAATGAATAGTTCTGAGGTCCTAGCTAACATAAAGACAGTAGGCTTTTGACTTCTTTAATTATTGGCTGAATTATTAGATAATTATTTTATCCTCTTTTAATGTGGAAATGAATAACTGCTTTGTTTATTGAAATTCTACTTTTTTGCTTTTATAATTTTAATTTTTTAGAGATTTCAAAATATTATAAAATCTCTTATTTTGTGATATCATCAGGAATTGGTTGTAGAGCACCATGATTCAATAATACAGCTCCTTTTGGAAACTGTTTATATAAACCCTACATGACTTATTTTTATTTCAAATGAACTATGTTGACATAGTGTATTTCATTTATGTCATTTTCTGTGACTGAAATATTAACTATAGGCTAATGTTTCATCATAGGATTTAAATAAAAGAATTAGAAAGAAGGAAAGGACCTAGTTCAACCCATCTTAAAAAGGGATTCCCACAAGTGGTTGACAAGTAGTCATCTGGACTCTTCTTGAAAACCTTCAAAGGGGGAATCCACCATCATTTGAAGTAACCCATTCTCCCTGTGGTCAGCCCTAATTGTTAGGAATTTTTTTCCCAACATCAAGCTTTAAATCTGCTTCTTTGTAACTTCTTCCCATTGCTCCTAGTTCTCTTCTCTAGATTCAAACAGAAGTCCAATCTCTCCTCCACATGACAACCCTTCTAACACTTGAAGAAGCAGCTCCTGAACTAATCTCCTATGCAGAATTTGAATCCTTGAGATTGTCCATATCCTTCCTCTGAACCCTGTTAAGTCTTCTTCCCCAGAATCTAGGGTGCTTGACAATACTTTGACTGGGCAAAGAAGAGGTATATTCCTGTTTTAGGGGATTGATAAGTTTATTAAATTCTTGGACATAATTTGTAAGGTATCCATGACATTTATACATAATCAGTCTTAGTCATTATAAAAGTTATAGTCATTAGTTTACAGCAAGTCACCTCTGTTGGGTGAAATCTCTAACCTGATCTCTGGCTGAAGTAATATTTTATTTCTGAAGTCAAGAATAAGGAGATGGAATCTCCTTTCCAAAAAGTTGCCATCAAGGATGCCTATTGCTCCCAGTATCATATCTCATTCTTCTATCACATCCTGGTCACTCTGGGATTAAGCAGTTATTTACTTACAAAGGGAAAGAGAATTATAAATTCAAAAACAATAAACTAGAGTAAAATAGGGTCAAGTTCATAAGCCATCATTATTTTCTAGGTCTCTGAAAGAAAATATTTTGACCCTGAGAATCCCTTTATCTTTCTCAAACTTGATTTATAAAAGATTTCCAGGTGAACCCTCTTCTCTAAGGAAGTAATAGCCTCATCTTTTCTTTCATCATTCAAAATACCACTTTGACTTTAAAATATAACAAAACTGCACCTGGTGTAGAGGAAAGAAAATGGGCTTTGGAGTGAGGAGATTAGATCTAAGGCTATGACAATGACCAGATGTGTGACCAGAGAAAATCACTTGACTTCTCTGAACTTCATTGTCATGCAGAATGACAGAGAGGTAGACTTGAAGTCCAAGAAATTTGGGTTCTATTTGACTGTGAGACCAATGGAAAATCATCAGAGCTTCATAGTGCTTCCTCATCTGTAAAATGGACATGATAATCTTTGTATTACCTACCTCAAAGGGTTGTTGTGAAGAATATATTTTTGCAAACCCTAAGGGGCTACATAGATTTGAGTTATTATTATTCAAGTATACATGGAAATTATTATAATCGCTATTATCATCATGATGATATTTCCACAGGGAAATCTTAATTAATAGGGCATTTCTAGAAAGGTCAATCCACAGTATTTTACCTGATTCTTTCATGGTTAGGCAGAACTAGTCCCTGAAATCTGTTTCTTGAAACCAGCCACTTGCTAATTACACTTTGTCCTCTCAGACAAGGTAATATGAATGTCAAAGAAATAGACAGGTCATGACAGTTTTCCCATCACCTCAAAAACATTATGAAACAGTGCCTTAAAGATTCACAGATATAAATCCCTCCATAACAGTTATGTATTTTATTTAAGGAAATACTTAAAATTACCATCTAAAAGAAAGGCTGATGATGAAAATGTATTATCTTCTTAGCCTTATTGTATTTATTCAGAATTATTTGTGGAAGTCCATTTTGATTTCTGCTCCTATGGAAGATGGATTAGATGTGTTCTATGTGGCCTCAAAGGACATATAACTACCATCAAGGGATAGAAAATATAGAAAGTTAGATTTCAGGAGACTCCAGAAAGCCCTACTCCAATGCCTCTTCATGGAAAAAAAGCAATCCTGACTTCTTAAAGGCTATGCCAATAGAGCACACACTCTGGCAAGTTTTTGATAGCTGTAAGTAAAGGCCCCAGAAAAAAAAATTAGTCTGTTTTCTGAGGATGAACCTAGCTGAGTGCAAAACTAGGTTATCTGGCCATCTGGAAATTAATTCTTTGGCCATAATAATCTATGCAATGAATAAAAATACAAAAATGGCCCTCAGGCCTGTAGAGACTCCTTTCTTTTCTACAATGACTACTGGAAATGCAGCAAAAAGGGGATCACACAGTCTGCATTTTTTAAAGACAGTCTACAATTTTAGGTAGCTTAGCTCTTTACTAATGACTGGAATGATTTAACTATATCATTCTCAACACTCTCATGGTAAACAAATTGGAACAAAGAAGGAGAAACTGCATTCAAATGGAATATTGGCTTACAAGTTCTCATTGAAGAGACAAATGAAGGAGTTGATGGAATTGGTTTTACAATGTAAATTAAATCAACAACAAACATCATTTCATAGATTATTAAATTTTCTTATATTGCAGGATTCATGATAAGTATTTGCAAAAAAACTCCTATGAAAACCGTAGCTTATGCATCAACATTTGCTATAGAGAAGAAGAGGTAGAGAAATTCCACAAACTTGATAAGACCCTCCATATGAAACTAATATATACTTTGATACTCAATGACTTCAATGCAAAGATGGAAAAAAATGAGGGTGGCATACCACATGCTGGAAAATGTAGAGTAGGAATAAGGAATAAGATAGGTCAAATAATTGTAGTCTCCATGAAAGTTTCATACCTATATATGATGAATTCTCTTATTTGAAAAAAGAACTAATGTATAACTAAAATATCTGCATCCTGACCTATTTAAATATTGATGATGAAAATGGAATATGGATCGAACAAAGGACACAGGGACTAATTACAATAATTTCATATAGAAATTTAGCTAATATAAATCAGTTGCCATAATGAGGACACCTGAAGAACCTAAAACAACCTTAGCAAGTATGTGACTTACTTGTCACAGGGATAAATATGGTAGCCAAAGGCAATACCAGTATTGAATATAAACTTACTTGTAAAATTTTACAGAGGATGACAGAAGATGATGAGTAGTATTACCTCATAAAACAGAGAGAAATAGTGCAATGTAAATGTAAAACTAGTGTAAAGAAACTTATCTTGGGGCGGCCAGGTGGCGCAGTGAGTAAGAGTGCCAGCCCTGGAGTTGGAGTTGGGAGGACCTGGGATTGGTTCTGGCCTCAGATTCTTAACACCCACACAAAAATAACTGGCTGTGTAACCTTGGGCAAGTTACTTAACCCCAGTTGCTTTATTTTTTTTAATTTTTTTTTTTTTGCTTTTTGGAGGGCAATTTGGGTTAAGTAACTTGCCCATGGTCACATGGCTAGGTTTTTGTTTGTGTGTGCTTAAGTGTCTGAGGCTGGATCCAAACTCAGGCCTTTCTGACTCCAGGGCCGGTACTCTACTCACTGCGCCACCTAGCCGGCCCTCCCCAATTGCTTTATTAAAAAAAAAAACAAAACAAAAAAAAAGCATCTCATGGGCATTTAGGAATTAAAATAAGAAAACATAAGAAAAAATGGAAAAGATCTACCAAGATTTTTGTAACTAACCCTTCACATCGAATCTCAGATGTAATTATAGAGGAGTTAGAAGGAAAAGGAAAAAAGAAAAAGTAGCTGAATTAAACTAATTGTCTAAAGAAGAGATCTATGCTAGAAGTAATACATAAAGTATATGAAAGAAGTGAAAATACCAAAGAAGTGGGAAAAAATCCAATGTCAAAAAAGTGAAGAAGAAGAACAACTATCAACCTACATGTCTACTTTCTCAGCCAGGTGGTATAGAGATTAAAGTTCTAGACTTAAGAGTCAGGAATATTTGAGTTCAAATTCTGCCATAGTTGCTTACTAGCTGTGTGACCCTGAGTAAGCCACTTAACCTCTCAACCTCTGTTCCCTCATCTAAAAGATGGGGATAATAATAGCACCTCCTTCAAAGGATTGTTGTAAGATTATATGAAGTAACTTTTAAAGTGCCATATAAATGTTAACTAAGTAAAATTTCATGAGTATAACCTATGTATACAATGAGGTCATACTTGATAAGGTTCTTTAGAACAGAATGTGCAGGCTTTTGTATATTATATTCCACAGTAAAACCATCACAAAATTGACTGGAAGATATAGATAATCAGAGATTCTACTATGTTTATTACTTATTGATTTTTTAAAAATTCTTTCACTATAGCAAAACACTCTCCTTAAAGATGTCTCTTATGTATCCAATACACAAGGTGTCTCAGACATTCTAACCACTTATTTTCTCAACCTATTCAATTCCTAAGATCTACTTTTCTGTGACATCTGTCATACACAAAGATTGTTATACACTTGATCTTGCCAATGCCTACAAATGCACCACTTCTATGTTCAAGAAGCCCCAAATCCCCTTATCTGACCATAATCTATTGTCTTTCCACCACTCCCTCTGCTTTCCCTTGCCAAACTCTTTACCCACACCATGAGGGGTCCCTCAACCCCTTCAGTTCTTTCCCAGGCTATCTCCCTTGCACTTGCCACTCTCTTGCTTTTCCCATCTTGACCTCTTGGTGAAGCAGTTCAATTCTACCCTACCCTCTTCTCATTTTTCCCTTTAGTTTTCAACATCCACTTTTATAAAAATTTGAGCTCCAAATTTTTTTCTATCCACTCAATTTCCAATTCTTTGCCAACCACAAAAAGAGCTGTTATAAATATTTTTATACATGTGGGTCCTTTTCCCTTTTATGATTTTGTTGAGATATAGACCTAGTAGTGGTATTGCTAGATCCAAGTTTTGGTTGCCCTTTGGACATAGTTCCAAATTGCTCTCCAGAATGGTTGGATCAGTTCACAATTCTACCAACCATGCATTAGTTTTCCATTTTTCCTACATCTCCAACATTCATCATGTTCCTATTTTGTCATATTAACCAATCTGATATGTGTGAGGTGATATCTCAGAGTTGTTTTGATTTGCATTTCTCTAATCAAAAGTGATTTGGAGTATTTTTTCATATAACACAACCCCAACTGGGCCCTGATTATTTGCTGGTAGGCAATCCTATTGTGCCTCCCTTATCAACTCACTATCACACTATCTATAGTGACTCAAACTTTTCATTCCTTCTCAAAGCTCTGATGGCTTCTCTTGCCCCTACCCTCTCAGCTGTGAACCTTGCCTCATATTTTACAGAAAAAATGGAGGCCATTTGCCATGATTTTTCCTCTTCTCCTCTTATGCATCTCATATCACTCATGTTTTCTGTTACTATCTTTTCCTTTGCCCCATCTCACATGAAGAGGCAATCTTATTCTTTCCCAAGGCTAAGCTCTCTACATGCACAAGTGATCCCATTCTATCTCATCTTCTCCAATATAGTGCCCTTTTGTCATCCCCACTCTTTCACATATTTTCAATCTCTCTCTCTCTGTGTTCATTTCCTACTGCCAACAAACATGCCTATGTCTCCCTCAACCTTAAAAAACCCACACATGATCCTTCCATCCCTATCACAGTATATCTCTCCTGCCCTTTGTAGCTAAACTCCTTGAAAAGATCATCTAGAATCACTGCTTCCACTTTCTCTCAATGTCTTCTTAACCTCTTACAGTACAGTTTCCAACCTCATCATTCCACCAAAACTGCTCTCTCCGAAGTTTCCAGTGATTGCCAAATCTAATGACCTTTTTATAGACTTCATCCTCTTTTGACAGCTCTGTAGCCTTTGACATAGCAGAGTAACCTCTACTCCTTGATACTCTTTTTTGTAGGTTTTTGGGACACCATTCTCTCAAGGTTTTCCTCCTTATCTGGCCTTTACTCTTCTTGATCCTCATCCAGATCACACCCTCTAACAATAGGTGTCCCCAAGGGGTCTGCTTCTGTCCTGGGTTCTCTTCTCTTCTCCTTCTGTACTATTTCTTTTGATGATATCATCTGCTCTCATGGATTTAATTACCGTCTCTACGTTGATGAATCTCGAATCTACCTATTCTGCCCTAACCTCTCTACTGACCTCCATCTCATGTCTCCACCTGACTTTCAGACATTTCCAAATGGATATCCAGTAGATATCTTAAATTCAGCATGTCCAAAATGGAACTTATCTTTCCCCCTAAGCCCTCCTCACCTCCTAACTTCCCTACCATTGTCAAGCACAATACCATCCTCCTAGTTCCTCAGACTTACAACCTAGGCATCATCTTCTACTCCTCACTATCTCTTACCCCACCCAAACCCCACCATTCACTCTGTTGCCAGCATCTGTCAATTTCACCTTTGAAATATCTCTCAAATACATTTTCTTCTGTCTTCTGACAATGCCACCATTCTGGAGCAGGCCTTCATCACCTCCCACCTTAACTATTGAATTAGCCTGCTCTTGGATCTGCCTTCTTCATGTCCCTCCTCATTCCAATCCATCCTCCATTCAGCCACCAGTGATTTTCCTAAAGTGCAGGTGACTGTGTCACCTCCTCCTGCACTTTAGGAATCATATTTGAGAGATGTTGAAATTGACAGACCTTAGCAATGGAAATAATATTAAAGAAGAGGCACCATGACTTACAGCTGAAACCTTCCATATGTGTTGCCTCCCCATTAGAATGTGGGCCCCTTGAGGGCAAGCACTGTCTTAGTTTTCCATTTATATCACTAGAGCTTAACACAGTGCTTACCACATAGGGCTCTTAATAAATATTTCATCAATCTATATATATGCATGTATGTAGGCATGTGTATACATACATGTATATATATACATATGTGAGTGTACATATATATGTACATATATATATGTACACTCGCATACTTTTACAGATAGATACTACAAATGAGCAAGTAGTCCCAGAATTAAACAAGGAAAGAAAAATGGGTAGTTTTGACTCTGAAAAAATTTAAACTCTTTTAATCAAGGCAGGGCAATTGGGCTTAAGTCACTTGCCCAAGGTCACCTGGCTAGTAAGTGTTAGGTGTCTGAGGTCAGATCTGAACTCAGGTCCTCCTGACTCCAGGGTTGGTGCTCTACTCACTGTGCCACCTAGCTGCCTCAAAGGCCCATCTTTTTAATACCAATTTTCCTCCAGTGATATTTTTTAATACTGATTTTCTTCCAATATTTCTTCAAGTCATGGAACACTATAATCTCTGAAGCAATGGAGAGTCATGTGATAAGTCAGTCAGTCAATAAACAAATATTTGTTATGCACTTATTATGTGCCAAGTTCTGTGATAAGAACAGGGAAGTGTGAATAGGCTATGATACATAATAAATAAGGAACTACTTAGAAGAAATGGAGTAAATAACATCACCAGAGAAATGTATGACTGGAAAAGAAAACAGTCTGCCCATGTGATGAGAGGAAACAACAACTGGTGGACAATCTGTGAGCTCCACTGATGTTCTATTGATATCAAGACAAAAATGCAAACATCTCCCAAAACACTGGGTGGGTTCCCCAGTGGCAGAGTTATGGAAAAACAGGGACAAAAAACTGGACAAGCTTGTCGAGCTCAAATGCATTGTCATGTGTATTACTAGAAACACCTACATTAATAAAATGACAGCAGCATTGGAGAATAAGGAAGGACTTAATAATCAAGGCTCTAAGAAATATAATGTGACATAGGGTAAAGGACTGAATAAGGAGTTAGAAAATCTTAGTTTAGATTCCAGATCTGCTACTTATGACCTCTGTCACTTTGGGTAAATCATTTAATCTCTCTGGGTCTCAGTCTCCTCATCTGTAAAATGAGGAAGGGTTGGACTAAATCACCTCTAAAGTCCCTTTCACATATTCTCTTGTAATAAGAAAAAAATCTACAATATAATTCTATTTGCTTTTTATAGTTATGATCAGCACGGTATGTTTTTGATAATTGGGACATCTGATAGACATATCTTCTTATTAAGTTCCAAAGCCTCAGAAACATTCAGGATTATTGGATTTACAGGTAATATACATACAGAGGCAGTATCTATTAATTTAGATATTTTGGTGACTTTCCTCCAAAGGATCAAAGTTTTGAGAATGAATGAACTATGAGTGTAACAACTATGATTGTGAAATTTACAAAACTTTTCATAGTATATTTAGAAGTAAGAGTTTTACAAACACAGAAGTTTAGAAGCAAGTTGCATACAAAGCCAGTGTCTTCTTTGTTTCAAATGATAAATTGTGTTAATTCATCCTTGAATATTACTACATTAATATTTGACTTTTAATGGAGATCTCTACCTCATGTTATGCTGCACACATATTCTTTATTTGTTCCCTACACAAATCAATGAAATCACATTAAGCTTCAGACATGGTGGACATAGAAATAATTTTAGGTCGTGTGTGTGTGTGTGTGTGTGTGTGTGTGTGTGTGTATGAAAACTTATTTCTGTCTTAGTGTCACTGTCTTCAAAATGTGAAATGCCAATAAAATACCACTATAAATCTAGAGTCTTAGAGGCTTGCTAAAAGAATATGTTATTTGTGAATAAAATGTCTACTTTGGATTGTAGAGTTACTCTATAAATAAAATCCTATTGGTCCCACCTAGAAAGTTCAGATATAGAAATTTAATCATGGAGTAGCTTGTAATTAGATGTTTCAATCTGAATAAGCAAATTTCTTAAAATTATCACCAATAACAATTTCTGCATATGTCTATTAATGTCTATTTTCAGAGGTGAGTGGTAACATTTTACAAATATCTACTGTTTGTGTTTGGAGAACTAATAAAATTCAAGTAACAGTCCTTGAATCTTCAGAAAATGAAAGAAGCAAGGTAGAAATGTTCACTCTGACTGATGAAATCTTAGCAGGTAATAAAGAAACATAATAACAAGTTGTTATTAAGTATAATTATTACTAAATTACTGAGAATTAATAAATTATTATGTATTACCATTTCATAGCAAATATACCCTTACTAACTTCCTCCTGAGTCTTTTCCTTTTCAGACTTAAGTTTGCAGAACTTAAAAACTACTGCTAAATTATTTGATTATTTTATGTCATTTTCTGCTTCATATCCTCAAATATACTTTAAGTAAGTTCAGCTAGATTGTAGGGTAGTTATTTTAATAACAAGGATGTAATGAAAGCTTCCCCAACAAAAAGAGATATATAAAAATAAATTCTCCAAATCAATTTACTATAGATGCAAAAGAAGTTAATAGCTATAAACAGAAATAGCTATAGCCAAAATTACCAGAATGCTTTTATGTTTGCTTTAGGTCTCTTTGTATACCCATGAATTACTTTATTCTATATATCTGTTAAAATATTGAGTTTTCTAAGTCCTGAGAATATAAGTGATCTATCCAATGGTATATGACTTGTTAACACTAGACTACCTTTTCAAAGGATCAATCTACATCAGTTGGCACAACACATTTTTTTTATCCACAAGGCAAAGAAAATAGAGATAGTAAGATGGAATTTTTTTATTTCAAAGGAAAATTATAATATCTGTTTATAATTATTTGTATTTAAAGTACACTTACATAGATAGGAGAAAGGGCTTTTCAAATATATTTCCTTGTCAAGTGATGCACCTGGTCCTTTTAAAGTTAATATTGGAGAAGTAAAAAAAATGTATAGATACTTCTAAAAGATTCAGATTTATTTCACCAACTAGCATTGCTTAAAGAACGAGAACATAAGAACACCTCAGAGGACCAAGCAAATTTTTGTGTCATCTGATGTGCCTGGTCCTTTTAGTGTTAAGTAATCTTTTCAAACATTTTTGTTTTTCATAAATAGCATATTACATAATATCTTTATTGGTTTTAAAGGTCAAATTCCAAATACATCTAAAATGATTTCTTCTCTTCCCCAAATCTTGTAGGTGCTGCCAAATATAGTGATGAAAGAGGGAGACTGAAAAACAAATTATTTGCAAGGATTCTGTATGAAATAGGTCATCCCTTAACCTCTGCTGTCTTGGATTATGATTGTGAAAAAATATATGGCTTTTGTAGCCATGTTCCATATATCTGTACCTATGGTATTCCTCAAAAGGTATTCCTCTATTGCCATTAATATAGTAAAATATTAATATATCATTTTCCACAGTAACTAAGTCAAATAAAATATATGAATTAAGTCACATTTTCTTGACTCATCACAGAGAATTTTAATTGACACATTCTTTGCTGATCTGGGATTCTTATTAGCCTCATTTGGAGGCTATCATAAAATATTCCATAAATATGGCAGTCAATAAGCATTTAGATTTCATCAACACTTGTGGGTGATAGGCAAGATCAATGTGACACCTATTCTAATGTGTAGCTCAGATAGGGTAGAGGTCATGGGAAATGAGAAGATTAAAGAACTGAGAAATTGGGATATTTGAGGGAGTATCCGTATATTTGTTGGGGTCTCCTAGTATAAGGGCAGAAGTTGGGGTGACCTATGAGACAGGTACTGAACTCACTGAGGAAGAAAGGAGGTATCCTGGAGTTTGATAGATAACAGCTACCATAATCTTGACTGGGTGATCAATATTTTTTGTCTCTTTTATTTAGTATTTCTCCCCAGTTACCTGCAAAAACAATTTTTAACATTCATTTTTAAAACCTTGAATTCAAAATTCTCTGCCTTCTTCCTTCCCCACTCCTACCCCCCATTGAGAAGGCAAGAAATTCTATATAGGTTATACATGTGTAGTCATGCAAAATATATCCACAAAAGTCATGTTATAAAAGAAAAAGACAAAAAAATTAAGAAAAATAAAGTGGAAAAAAGTATGCTTCAATTTGTATTTAGACATCATCAGTTCTTTCTCTGGAGATGGATAGCATTTTTCATCATAAATCCTTCAGAGTTGTCTTGAATTGTTGTATTGCTGAGAGTAGCTAGGTCATTCACAGCTGATGAACACAGAACATTTCACTTCACATCAGCCTGTGCAAGTCTTTCCAGGTTTTTCTGAGAACATCCTGCTCATCATTTCTTATAGTAAAATAGTATTCCATCATAATCACATATCACACCTTGTCCAACCATTCCCAATTGATGAGCATGGGTGATTAATTTGTGATAGAAGAGTCTGGAAACAGCAATGGGGAGTAAGGAGTATTCTGAGTCTCCCACCAAAACCAGTGAATTGAGGAGTACGGATTAAAGTGCAACCCCAAGGGATACAATGTTATGAAGAAGGAGCCAGATCTCGGTGAGAACCAGAGGCTGGAATGACAAAGGAAAATGTTTAAGATAAAAGTAAGTTTGTTAATTATGGAGCAGGCTTTCCAGAGAGGAAAGTGGAATGGGCAGGTAGATCTAGAGTGGAACTTTAAAGGGCTCCACTAAAGAGGGTGGGAATAAGAGAACAAACAGGCAGTGGTAGATGGTGATCGAAGTTTGGATGGAAAGTCCAGGGATTCATAATCGTTGGGATGGAGGAGACAATATATCCTAACACCATACTATTGGAGGCAATAGTGAATAAGCCAAGTTTCTTAGAGAATCATAAGAAAAATAGGAGTATAGATTAGTGTGTATGAATAAATGACTTTTCTTTCCTTTTTTCTTCCTTTCCTTGTTTCCTATACCTAAATAAACGATAGGGATGTTTTATATGTTTACATGGTAGTTGAAGTGTTAACCCATGAGAAAAAAACAACTGGAGTATTTTAGTGGACTGAAAGCTCAAGATAATTCAACAATGTGACATGGTAGACCCCAAAGCTAGTGCTATCCTATGCACCATGAAAAGAGGCATAATGTTCACAACAAAGATGATGGTTTTATTGTACTTTGCCCTGGAACACTATATTCAGTTCTTGGTGGCATATTTTAGGAAGGTCACGAAAAATAGGAGTGAATTTAGATGGTAATCAGGATGGTGAGTAGACTGGAAACCATGAAATGTGATGCTCATTTGAAGTGTACTTAGGGAGATATTGTTATCTTTAAGAATTTCAAGGCTTTCATTAATAAAATATGTAGAGAACTGAGTTAGATTTATAAGTATACAAGTCATTCCCCAATTGATAAATGGTCAAAGGATATGAACAGGCAGTTTACAAGATGAAGAAATTAAGGCTATCTATGGTCACATGAAAAAAATGCTCTAAATCACTGTTGATGAGAGAAATGCAAATCAAAACAACTCTGAGGTACCACCTCACACCTATCAGATTGGTTAATATGACAAAACAGGAATATGATGAATGTTGGAGAAGATGTAGGAAAATTAGAACACTAATGCATTGTTGGTAGAACTGTGAACTGATCCAACCATTCTGGAGAGCAATTTAGAACTTTGCCCAAAGGGCAACCAAACTGTGCATACCCTTTGGTCCATTAATACTATTACTAGGTCTTATCTCAACAAAATCACAATAAAGGGGAAAGGACCCACATGTACAAAAAATATTTATAACAGTTCATTTTCTGGTAGCAAAGAATTGGATATTTAGGGATGCCTAACAATTGAGGAATGTCTGAATAAGTTGTGGTGTATGAATGTAATGGAATACTATTGTTCCATAAGAAGTAATAAGCAGGTGGATTTCAGAAAAACCTGGAAAGACTTACGTGACCTGATGCTGAGTGAATTAAGCAGAACCAGGAGAGCACTGGACACAGTAACAGCAAAGTTGTATAATGACCAACTTTAATAGACTTAGCTCTTCTCAGCAATACAATGTCCCAAGGCAATTCCAAAAGATTCATGATGGCAAATGCTATCCACACCCAGAGAAAGAACTATGACATCTGAATACAGATCAAAGCATACTATTTTCATTTTTTTGGTTTTCTCTTTCTCATGATTTTTCCCTTTTGTTCCAATTCTTCTTTCACAATATAACTAATGTGGAAATATGCTTAATATGATTGTACATATATAGACTATATAAGATTGCATGATGCCTGAAGAAGGGATACGGGGGAAAATTTAGAACTCAAAATCTTATAAAAGTGAATGATGAAAACTAAAAATTAATTTAAAATAATTTAAGTGCTTGTCTGTGGAAAAAGTACTAGACTTGTTCCATTTGATCTCAGAGAGAACTAGTGGATTGTAGCAGAAAGAGTTCCCAATCTGGAGTTAGAGGATATAAATTTAAATTCTATCTCTAACACATTTGCCATTGTGTGGTATTGTTGAGTCATTTTCAGTACTGTCTTAACTCACTCTTTCTGACCCCTTTTGGGTTTTCTTGGCAAAGATACTGGAATGGTTTTGCCTTTTCCTTCTTTATCTCATTTTACTAATGAGGGAACTGAGGAAAATGGGGTTAAATGACTTGCTAGGATCAAACAGCTAGTGTCTGAGGCAAGATTTGAACTCAGAAATATGACCTCACTTCAGCCCCACTGCTCTATCCACTGTGCCATCTAATTGCCTTTTGCCTTCTATATAACCTTGAGAAAACCACTCAGACTCTCTAGGCCTGTTTCTTCATATGTAAAATGAGGGAGTTGGACTAAATGATCTATAGGATATCTAAAAGTGGTCAATTTCAGCTTGATTCAAGAAAAAACTTCCTAAAAATTGGAGCTGTCCAAAAGTGAGATAAGTGGTTCAAGAAATAGTAGGTTCTCCCTCTTCAAGAAGAGACATAATATATGACCATTCATCAGTACCACTGAGAGTTTTAGTCAGGTATGGGTTGGATTAGATGGCCTCTTAGGTGCCCTCCATCTTTGTATGTTGTGATTATTATTATAAATGTTGTGATTATTGTTATAAAGGTTCATACCTTTTCCTTGCCTTGGGAATGTCAATCAGCACCTAAAGGATGCATTGTCTTTATTAACAGCGCATTGACCTTTTCCCCTCTAACCCTAATCCTAAATGTATACTCTAAAAGGAAATCATTCCCTTTTCTTTTTAAAAATTCTATATTTTAAAAAATTTCAATTAACAAGCATCTATTTTCTCTCCCTCCTACCCTACTTATCATTTAAAAGGAAAAAATAAAACTAAAACCCTTGTAACAAGTATGCATAGTTAAGCAAAACAAATTCCTACATTGTCCATGTCCAAAAACAAAAATGTATGTCTCATTCTGAATCTTGAATCCATTTTCTCTCTGTCAAGAAGTGGGTAGCATAGATAATCATGAGTCTTCCCTAATTATTATTGATCATTTATTGCACTGATCAGAGTTAAGTGTTTCCAAGCTGTTTATCTTTACAATGTTGTTGTTATTATATAAATTATTCTTCTGGCTCTGTTCATTTCACTCTGCATCAGTTCCACATAAGTATTTCTAAGTTTCTCTAAATCCATCCCTTTCATCATTTCTTACTACCAAGAGAGAAAGGGGAAAAAGAAGGGAGAAACCATCCAAGAATGATAAAGGATTTTCACTTTAGAAGGAAAGAGGGAAGAGTGACAGGAAATGTTGTAACTTACTCCTTTTTAGTATTTCACTTTCCTCCTAACTCCTTAGTATAACTTTTTAATCCCCAGATGTCTTGGGTGAATTACAGAAAAGATGATTTGGTTACATTTGATTCCCTCTGGGGTTTGCTGGAAACTGGATGCATCTAGAGAATGGAAAAAGAAACCCCTTAGGAGAAGGGACTTTAAGATTCTACTGTGGATTCCGGAATATGTGTGTAGTGGAAAGAAATGAATAAATAATTGCTTCACAATGTTAAACAAACATGAGAGAGGTATCATGATGTAGTGATGGGAGCTCTGGACTTGGAATGAAGATCTGGGTTCAGATTCTACCTCAGATACATACACAATCTTCAGGGCTTCAGTTTTATCATCTGTAAAATGAGGGAATGGACTTTGATGTCCTTCATGATGCCTTCTGACTCTACAGCTATGATGCTAGGATCATCACAACCTACTAACAAATGAACCAACAACCCTTTAAGAAGTAACTGTGCTAGGTACTGGACTAGGTACTATAGATGAACGGACAAAAGTCAAACAGTCCTGGCCCTGAAGGAGTTGACATTCTATTGAGGTGCTGCCATATAATGGGGACAACAGGATGAGGGAGGGGTGGTGCTCACTAGCAACTTGGGGCAGGTATACTTAGAGATGGAGAAGATGGGGGGTGCATTTCAAGTGAGGGTGTGGGAGGCTAGTGCAAAGGCAACAGGAATTGAGATGGCAAAAAGTTAAGAGACAGGATCATAGTGTATAACTTTTAGTGGCAAATTGCATTAGGAACATAAACAAAATTGCAAACTAAGTAAAGTTTGTCTTTACTATCCTTTCACCTTTATTTCATTGATCTCCCACATACCTCCCCCTTCCAACTCTCCCAATTCTTCTCCAGATGCCCAAAACTTTTAACTGAAGGGACCAATCTAGTCCTATCATCCTCAGAAATGCCTTTAATCCTGTCTCTTTCTCTCTACCCTTCCCTTCCAAAAAAAAAAAAAAACACCTTATATTCTAGTAAGAGTGAATCTCAAGAGAGAATATGATTAATATAAGGCTCTACCTTTTGGGACTGGGAAGGGGGAGAAGAGGAAAGGTGGCTCAAGATGGAATACAGAAGAAAACATATGTATCGTTGTAATTTACAGTTGGAGATAAACATGTAAAACTTAAAGGAGACATTAATACATATGGATTTGTAATTACTGAAATGTTTAGGGAAATTTTTCTTTTTTTAGCCAGGTACCTACATCCAAAAGAACAGGCTCCTCTCCCCTATGCTGGCGAGCCTTCTGAAACTTTGTTAACTCCTACTTTAGATGCTAAAGCTGGAATCTCATTTTCACCAAAATTTGATATTATATTATAACTTGACTTACATTAATAGAGTCTGATAAAAGGGCTGCATCTCTACTTGTAAAAACTCACCAGATGAACTGTTTGGTGATCAATTTGGATTTGGGGGGGTTCTATCAGCAGATATTTAAATTCACCAAGAGCTCTTTGAATGTCTTCATTTTCTGCCCTTTATTTAAGATAAAGCATTTGTTATTTGAGATAAAGTATGGGATGAATTTGTTAGATTCTGACAGAATCTGCCACAGACTGGAAATAAAAACTGCTTTTGTTGGGAAAACTCCCCTTAAGAGGAAGAATCAAATATTTAAGAAACAATGAAAAAAGGGGCAAAACCCATGAGGTGATGCAAACATATGGACCTGTTTATTTTCAATTATAATATGTATTGGTCTTTCATTTATATCAATAATCAAATTGCCAACAGAGTGATGTTGTTTGCTCTTATTAGCAATAAGAGTTATCTTCATAACCTTGAATATAGTTTGATCTTTTCTTCTTGGTTTACAGAAAAGTGAAGACATAGTTCTCAAAGTAGAGAACAAAATACCAAGTAAACATTATGGAACTGGAATGCTGTATCTGTCATATCACGGCAGATGGCTGGCATCAACAGCTAAAGATGGAATCCTGAGCGTCCGTGATAGTAACAGTTTGGTAAATATTTATATCAATATAAAGCTTTCAATGTCACAGGGGGAAGTAGGAATGGACTTAGATTAAGAAACAGATACTCTTTAAGAAGTTTGGAAAAGAAAAAAATGGCTTTTATAACTTCCTAATCTTTGACTTGTACTGTTATGGATTTTCCAAGTTCTTGATGCCTTGTATTCCAAAATAATATAGAATCTTTTTTAAAATAATTTTTCTTGTTATTTTCTGTTTATTTATATCACCATAGTATCCCATGTATCTTTCACCCTTCTCCTTCCAGAGAGACATCCCATATAACAAATAATAAAAGAAGAGGAAAAAGTCAGCACAACTGATTGATAAGCAAAAAATTCCAAAAACAAGATGGAAGTGTTTTCTCCTACCTCTTCATTTGAATCCCACTTTATCTTTATAATTTTGTTACATTTACTTTTGATTTTTTGATGTATAGTTGTTCTTTACATTTATGTTTTGTAGTTCTGTGCATACAATTTTCTTTGCTATGCTTACTTCACTCTGCATTCGTTCATGTAGATATTTCCATGCTTCCTTGTATTCATTACACATCATTTCTCTTGCATAGTAATATTCCATTACATCTACATACCACAACTTGTTTAGCCATTCCCAAATTGATGAGCATCTACCTTATTTCACTTATTCAGTTTCGGTTTTAGCTATCACAAAAAATATTAGTATAAATGTTTTGAATGTGGGGGAACCTTTTTCTTCTCAATGTCTTTCTTAGATTATAAGTTCAGTAATAGAGTCTCGGTTCAAAGGGTATGGACAAATGGTTCAGTTCTTCTTTTGAGAACTGTTTGTTTATATCCTTTGACCATTTATCTGTTGGGGAATGGCTATTAATTATAGACATATGTATATGTACAGTTTCTATATCTTGGATACTAAGCCCTTAATGGAGAAATTTGATACAAAGATTTTTTTTTCCAGTTTCACCACTTCTTATTGTATATGTATTAATGTTGTCTATCCAGAAGCTTTTCAATCTAAAGATTCCTCTTTTGCTGTAAACACAGTATTATGTTCCTTCAGTAGCCTTTTAAAAGTAACTAAATCTTTTTAAAAATCTTTTTTTAAGGTGGCCCTTTATCCACTGGCTTTTTTCTCTCACCTCAAACCCTTCATCTCCTTTGGTATTCCCCCTTTCTCTGCTTCTCCCCTTCCACTAGTCCTGTTCTCTAGTTTTAAATTTTCTTTTCTTTTGCATCCATTTCCAAAAATCACTCTCTTCATTATTTATTTTCCCTATCTGCTTACTCTAGTCCCTCATTCTCTGGCTCATGACTTCTAGAATTATCTGGTCTCTCTCTTTTCTCTGTATTCTTCATGCTATTGAAGCTTCCGCGGGATCACTGGTCTATCCTACATCACAAGGTGTTTTCTGGATTGTCTTATAGGATTCATCCCAATAGATTCCTCTTTTCCATCGTTCTTCATCTCCAGAACAATACCAACTATTATTGTTGTTATTTTTATCAATCGTAATGATAGCAGCTAACATTTATATAGTTTTTACTATGTGTCAGGCACGGTGCCAAGTGTTTTACAATTATTATCTTTTATCCTCACAACTCTGGAGGGTATTATTGTTATCTTCATTTTAGAGATTAAAAAAAATAACTGAAGCAAACAGGTTGAGGTTAAGTGATTTGCCCAAAGACACACAGCTAGAGTCTGAGGTCAGATGTGAATTCAAATATTTTCGACTCCAGGCCAGGCACTCTAACTACTGTGCCCCCTAGCATTGCCACATGGTATGGCCCCTCTTCCCCTATGTTCCTGACTATGCAATCCACCATTGATCCATACTCCTTTCTGACCTTTTTATCCCCTACATTTGCCTAGAAATCTCCCTATGTTCATGCTTTTCCACTCCTCCAAGTTCCAGTTGCCCCCATAGGTTCTCTTTCCCCATTCCCCTGGAGAAATAGAATTTCCAAGTACCAATCCCCCAGACCTTATCTCCTCCCTTCACTGCTCATCTCTTTTCACTTACAGGAATATTCACCAGTGAAACTCTCTCCTATCTCTAAAGTAAGGCCTCTGTCCTTTTCAGTCTTACTCTTCTGTACCCCTGTAGATTCTTCCTTTTTTTTTTTTTTGTTTTTTTTTGGAGGGGGGAGGACAGGGCAATTGGGGTTAAGTGACTTGCCCAAGGTCACAACAGCTAGTAAGTGTTAAGTGTCTGAGGCCAAATTTGAACTCAGGTCCTCCTATTCACTGAGCCATCTAGTTGCCCCAGGTTCTTCTCTTTCTAAAGACCACAGAGGTCACTTTCCTCTCATTGCTAGCCCTTGATTTGACCCCAGGGCATCTTTCACTCCTCTCTATCCCTCTACTTCCCTACCCCCTTTCATGTACCTTCTGTTCACCCTTCGCTGTTACCTCTACCAGATTTCTGCCTTCATCTGTCTCCTTGTGAATAAGAAGGGTCTTACTGATCTCTCTACTGCCAGTTTGTTGCTATTGCTGTCCTTGCCTGCTGCATTTATTCAATCCTCCTGCATTTCTGTTGTTTGGGATATTTAAGAGGCAAAAAATCTCTTCAGTTCTGGTTTTCTTTCTAAAAATGTTTCAGACTATTTATTATTAAAATCCATCTGTTGTCCTGTACAGTTAAACTCATAGTCCCTCTGGGCTACATCTATCATTCTTTGGAACATATTATTCCATTCCTTCCTCCTTTTTCTAGTAGGTGCAAAATAGTCTTGGGTTATTTGGTGTGAAGGTCTTTCGCCCTGTTGTATAATTCTAGGTGACCTGTAATCCTTAGGTTGTCTCTATGCATCCTAACTTAGAAATAAATATGTTTTGCTTACATAGTAAGCATATTTTTATTTACTTTAATTTTTTGCTACATATTAAGTTCCAAACTGTCTCCCTCTTTTCCTCTTGCCCTCCCCATCCCATTCTAGAGAAGGCCACTATTTGACACAGAGCAGAAAGATAGATAGATAGATAGATAGATAGATAGATAGATAGATAGATAGAACCACACTACATATACTTCTATTCATCAGTTCTTTCTCTGGAGGTGAATAGTATCTTCATAAGTTCTTTGTAGCTGATTTTAATATTTATAATACTCAGAATAGCTTATTCAGTTATTCTTCAAATGATACTGATGTTCTGATGGTTCTGCTCATCTCATTCTGAATTATTTCAAGCAATTCTTGCCATATTTTCCTAAAATCAACTTGCTCATCATTTCTTACAGCACAGTAGTATTCCATCACAATCATGTACCACAACTTGTTTAGCCATTACCCAACCGGTGTTCATCCCCTCAATTTCCAGTTCTTTGACACCACAAAGAGAGCTGTTGTAAATATTTTAGATTCTTTTCCCTTTAATCACCTTGGGAAATAGACTTAATAGTAGTATCGTTTCGTCAAAGGATATACACAGTTTTATAACTCTGTTGGCATAATTCCAGATTGCTCTCCAAAATAGTTGGAACAGTTCACAGTTCCACCCACAGTGTATTAATGTCCCAAATTTTTCACACCTCTTCCAACATTTCCCCCTTTTATCATTTTAGCTAATCTGATAGATGATAGAGATGATATCTCAAAGTTGTTCTAATCTGCATTTCTGTTAATCAATGATTTAGAGAATTTTTTAATAACTATATATAACTTTGATTTCTTTCTCCAAAAACTGCCTGTTCATATCCTTTGACCATTTATTAATTGGGGAATGATTTATATACTCATAAATTTGACAAATTATATATTTGAGATGAGACCTTTATTCAAGAAAATGTCTATAAATTTTTCCCTAATGTTTTACTTTCCTTCTAATCTTCGCTACATTGATTTTATTTGTACAAACATTATTTAATTTAATGTAATCAAAATGATCTATTTTATAATCTCACAATGCTCTCTATAACTTGTTTTTTCATATGTTCTATTCATAAGCCTGATAGGTAACATGATTCATATTCTACTAATTAACTTATACTACCTCCCTTTATATGTAGGTCATGTATCCATTTTGATCTTGTTTTGGTAAATAATTTATGATATTGGTCCATACCTAGTTTCTACCAGACTGTTTTCCAAATTTCCCAACAATTTTTTTTACCAAATTATGAACTTTTATCCCAAATGCCTAAATCTTTACATATGTCAGATACACAGTCACTATAATTATTTACTGCTGTGTATTGTATGTCTACTCTGTTCCACTGATCCACCTTTCTATATCTTAGCCAGTTCCAGATAGTTTTGATAATTACCACCACCTTATAAAATACAGTTTCAGATCTTGTGCTGCTAAACCTCCTTCCTTTAAATCTGTTTTCATTAATTCCCCTGATATTCTTCACCTTTTTTCTTCTTCCAAATGAATTTTATTATTTTTTCTAGATTAAAATAAATTTTGGTAATTTAATTGGAATGGCATTGGATAAGTAGATTGATGTCATTTTTGTAATATTGGCTCTGCTCACCCACAAACAATTAATATTTCTCCAACTATTTAAATCTGACTATTCGTATAAAAAGTGTTTTATAATTATGTTCATGTAGTTCCTGTGTTAGTCTTGGCAAGCATACTCCCAGCTATTTTATTCTGTCTACAATTATTTTAAATGGGATATCTCTTACTATCTCTCACTGCCGGGTTTTGTTGGTGATGTATAGAAATGCTGATGATTCATGTGGTTTTATTTTATATCCTGCTACTTTGCTAAAAGTATTCATCATCTCAACTAGCTTTTTAGTTGACTCTCTAGGATTTTCCAAGTATATCATTGTATTGCCTGCAAAAATAGTTTTATTACCACATTGCCATTCTGATTCCTTCAATTTCTTTTTCTTCTCTTACTATTATTGCTAGCATTTCTAAAACAATATTGAATAATACTGTTAATAATGGGCATCCTTGTTTCACCCCCAATCTTTTTGGGAAGGCTTCTTGTTTATCTCTATTACAAATAATGCTTGCTGATGGCTTTAGGTAGATGCTTCTTATCACATTAAGGAAAAATTTATTCATACCTATGCTTTCTAGTATTTTAATAGAAATGCATGTTATATTTTGTCAAAAGATTTTCTATATCTATTGATATAATAATATGATTTTTGCTACTTTTCTTATTAATATAATCAATTATGTTAGTAATTTTCCTTTTGTCAAACCTTTATTCCTGGTACAAATCCCACCTGGTTACAATGTACAATCTTTGTGATATTATTGTTATAGTCTCCTAGCTAGTATTTGATTTAGGATTTTTGCATCCATATTCTTTTCCTGTTTTAGGCATCAGTACTATATTTATTTCATAAAAAGGAGTTTGGTAGGACACCTTTGCCTATTATCCCAATCATTTATTTATTTTTGGAATTAGTTGATCTTTAAATGTTTGGTGGAATTCACTTCTAAATCCATTTGGTCCTGATGCTTTTTCTTAGGAAGCACATTTATGGCTTATTCAATTTCTTTTGCTAACATAAATTCATTTAGATATTCTATTTTCTTTTGTTAATCTAACCAGTTTATTTTTTGGAAATATTTTTCCATTTCATTTAAGTTGTTATCGGCATATAATAGGCATAAAATAACTCCCAATAATTGTTCTAATTTCATCTTCATTAGTGGGCATTCAAGTGATTTGTTTTTCTTCTCTCCCTTTTAAAAAAAATCATATTAACTAATGTTTTATCTATCTCGTTATATTTTTCATAAAACAACTACTTTTATTTATTAATTCAATAGTTTTCTTACACTCAATTTTATTAATCTCACCTCTAATTTCTTTGGGGGGGGAGGGAAGCAATTGGGGTTAAGTAACTTGCCCAAGGTCACACAGCTAATAAGTGTCAAATGTCTGAGGCCACATTTGAACTCAGGTTCTCCTGACTCCAGGGTCCACTGAGCTACCAAGTTGTCCCAATTTTTAGGACTTCTAATTTGGTGTTTAATTAGGGATTTTTAATTTGTTCTTTTTCTAGTTTTTAAAATTACCTATCTGGTTTATCGATCTCTTTTCTTGATTCTACTGACGTAAGCATTCAGAAATAATAAAGTTTCCTCTAATTATTGATTTTGCTGTATCCCATAGGTTTGGGTTTGTTGTCTCATTGTTATCATTCTCTTTAAAATTATTTATTGTTTCTATGACTTGTTCTTTAATCCACTCATTTTTAAGATTAGGTTATTTAGTTTCCAATTACTTTTTAGTTTGTGTTTTCATGGTTCCTTATTAAATATTTTATTGAATTATGATCTGAAAAGGATACATTCAATATTTCTGCTTTTCTGCATTTAACTATAAAGGGTTTTTTTGTCTTTCTGGAGGGGGGAAGGCAGGGCAATTGGGGTTAAGTGACTTGCCCAAGGTGCTATAAAGTTTTTATGTCATTAATATATAGGCATTTTTTAAAGGTACTATATATTTTCTTTAAATGTTCCTATTTTTTGCTTCTTTTCCTCTTGTCCTCCAGGTCTATTGTTTCTTTGGAGAGGCTTGCCACTGTGGATTCAAAGTTTTCCATTCTGTTCATCATTTTTGTTGTGTAGGACATAAATTCTACTCTTATGATTCTCTTTTAAACTACTTAGGAACAGTGTGTTGATCCATGTTCTCTTCAAATTCAATAGAGTCTTCTGTATCATCAAGAGTTTAATAATTCCCTTTGTTTTTCAGTATTTATTCATAGAAACCTCAATTCATTTACTTGATCTAGAGGCCACATTTCCTTTTTGTTACTGTTTTTGTTGTTGATTTATATGTTTATGTTCAAGGTCTTGGAGATTTCTGGTACTTTCAGTCTCTTTTCTCCCTTTTTTTGTCACTCATTTCCTGACACCCTGTCTTCTTAATTGTGGTTTCCTTGGGGGCTGGATAGCAAAGTGTCTCATCCTCCTCTCATGCTAGGCATTCCATGGTTTACTACTGTACGCTGCATGGTGAGAAGTCATCCCAACTGGATGCAGTAATCTTCCTTCAGGTGTGATGAAGTGCTGCACAGGTCCCCACATACACAGTGTCTTGTGCTAGTGATTGCTCCTCTTCCCTCTGTTCTTCAGTTTTGCTCTCTGGCCCAGCACACAAGTAACTCAGATCCTCTTTTCCCTAACACTGGCAGAGCCTGCTTTCTCTAGCACCAGTGCTTCTGGGTTGTAGCCACCCCCCTTACCCCAGCAAGCTTTTGTTTCTGAAGGACTATTGCAAAACCGACTTTTGAGGCCCAAGTAAACTTCCTCAGCCTGGAACTAAAGTTTCTAGAGCACTGGAAAGAGCTCCATGGGAGCAGGATGTGGAGAAGATTGTGATAGGAGCTTGTGTCATGTCCTTGGGTCTGCTAGTGCAGCCTTGCTGCTAATAGCATGGGGAAAGGAGGAGGAGTGCCAAGTGAGCTCAAGGTCAGTTAGTGCCAAGTTCTGGTTTTGGAGGATTTTTTTTTATCTTCTTTTAGATTCTGAGTGTCCTAGACCATGGAAATAGCAGAAGACACTTTATTTTTGCTGCAGAATTTCTTTTGGAGAAGTTTGGAAAAGTGATGAGGATTAGAAAAAATATTTAGTCTGCCATCATGTTGCTCACATGACCTGGAAGTCTCTGAGGCTTTTATTATTTTCCCAAAGCCATATTTCAACTACTACCAATATACTAGAATCCCACGAAGGAGAAAAGAACAGTCTCTGGTAGTATTCCATTCCCTGATTATGGACTTTACTTCTGGCAAGCTCCTTTTTTCACACTCCCAGAAACTTCAATGCTAAAATCTAATCTGTCCCTATTTTCAAGGTAAAAAATAAAAAATAAGTCCTTATTTTAAAAGGTTGGGGATCCCTATTCTAAGCTGTTTAAACTTTTAGAGTAAAATTGTAATGGTTAGTGTTTCTATAGTACATTGTGATTTACAGAGCACTTTTCTCATATCAACCTAAGAGGCAGAGCAAGTATTATTATACCCATTTTATAGATGAGAAATCAGGATCAGATACTCTACATCATGTGCCCAAGTATCATTTCAACTCATTAAGTACTTACAGTGTGAAGGTGACTTGCTAGGTAGTGACAATATAAGGTTAGGCACGATATAATCCTGCCCTCAAGGAGCTTACAAATAACTATGATATAAAGATGAATTCAAAGGAAAGATCCAGATAAATTATGAATACAAACTATGATAAACTAAGGAAGAAAGAGCTTGCTTTCATCTGGGGTCAAAATGGTCAGAAAAGATTTCATGGAAAAATTAGCATCTGAGTAGAGAGGAACTTCGATAGACAGAAGGGTCTGCATGAAGAATAAATAAAAGTATGGAAATGAGAGAAAGCAGGGTAAGATCAAGAGACAGTTTGTCTTGAACACAGAATACATGAAGTGGAATAGTAAGAGAAAGGTTGGATTATGGCAGGTTTTCAGTGTTAGACTCATGGATTTACATTTTATTCTGCAAACAATGAGGATCCACTAAGAAGTTTCAAGCAGAGAAGTGACATGATCCTATTGGTGCCTTAGGTCAACTACTAGAACAGTGGTGTGGAGGACTCAGATTTGAGACAAGGTCAATTAGAAGTGTATTACAATACTTTAGTCAAAAGGAGATGAGGGCCTGCATTAGGGTAATTGCAGTGGAAGTAGAAAGGTAAAGGATATCTATGAGAGATATTTCAGAGCAGAATGAATTGGAAGGTTGAATTGAGAGAAAGAAGAGTCAAAGATGGTCTCAAGGTTACAAGCTGAGATGATTTGAAGGATGGTGATGTCTTTGATATAAATGGAGAAGCTACATGGAGGAGCAAAAGACTTGAGGGGAGATAGGTTCAATTTAGATATGCTGAGTTTGAAGTCTTGATATAGTGAAACTGGTGCTCTGGGGAATGAATAGGCAAAGAGGCATGGACTTTTTCTGTATAGTGGTTGTAACTGAAGTCAAAGAGTTAGATGGGATCACGGAAGGAGACAGTATATAGCAGGGAGAGAAGAGAGCCAAGAAAAATAAATTAGTGGAAGAAGCGAGACATAAATTTGATTCTTATGATTCTAAGACCACTGTAATTTCCACTATGCTAAATTGCTGTTCCAATATCAATATAGTTTAACCAATAGAACACTGAGTTGGGAAACAAGGGTCTTCTTTTGTTCACTGATATAGTATAATTTTGAACCAGTCACTTAAACTTCTTCATGCCTCTTTTTCTACATATGCATTGAACTATAGGTACATTTGACTTGTTTGTTAATAATAAGTAATAATATTTACTTATTAAAATGTTAATGATAATTTATGTTAATAATAACTGATTTGTCTCAAAAGCAATGTGTAATCTGATTTAGTAAAACACCCAACAAAATAGCAACCTTTATTGTTCCTTAACTGTTCAGGAACCATTTGCCCGAGCACGATGCCATTCTTACGAGGGAAAAGGAATTCAGTCAATCGTAATTTCATTTGATGGCCAATCTATACTAGTTAATGGTAAAGAAGATGGTGCCCTTGTTTGCCTGAAATGGAAGTAAGCACAAGTTGAGAAGATAGCATTTTAATTTTCATTGAAGTAAAAGAAAACAGAAAAGGATATAGAAGCAAATAGAATATTTTTGCTATTTTGCTAAATTCAATATGATAATTTTTACTAAATTGTAAATAATGTTTTATAATTTACATAAAAACTGGAAGTAAAGTTATGGAAATTTATTTACATATTTTAATTCCCACATTAGAAAATTTAGTTTAAGAGAAAATATATAAAAGGTAAATGCTGCTTTTGATATCATTTTATAATACATATGTATTGTTCATTCTGTTTCAACCCACAGGAGTATAGGAGGACTTCTGATTCACCACATTTCTGAATATTTTCAGGCCTTTGTACCATATTTGAATAATAGCATTTTAGAGCAAAATGTATCTTTATACTACATGAAAGATGTCCGGCTCTATGAAGATCCAGTTGAGTTTCTACATAGTTTTTCTTTTTTGGAGGGGGGAAGGTAGGGCAATTGGGGTTAAGTGACTTGCCCAAGGTCACAAGGCTAGTAAGCGTTAAGTGTCTGAGGCCAGATCTGAACTCAGGTCCTCCTGACTACAGGGCCAGTGCTCAATTCACCATGCCACTTAGCTGCCCCTACACAGTTTTTTAAAAAATAAAAATCTCTGTCCTATAATAATCAAATTTTAGTATTGTTATTTAAGCAACTATGATTTTGAGTTCCTTTAATCACACTTTCCTTTTATTCATGATTTAATGATCTAACAAGGATATAAGATCTTTTCCCCTTGTACCTGTTGAGATGATGTCTTAACCCTTCTTACCCATATAAAAAGTACTAAATCTGAATAGAAATTAGAGTAAAGAGGAAATGGATTTTAAATTCATACTTATTGGAAAAAAAATCTCAAGATAATGAAAAATCATATGGGTATGGGATTTAAAATATCTCATCATGTAGACCACATATGTTACTTTGGAAGAACATGACCAGAAGCCCACCAAAATAGAGCTGAGAACATGGTTGTTTGCCTCTAATTATTATATAAAAAGTCTTTCTTCTTGCTTCCTAACTTAAGTGATAGAGTACTCAGAAACATTTATAGCTTTAACTGTAGCTTATAACATGTGGGAAGTCAAATTTTTTATACAAAGTTAAAGAATTATTTTCTATTCTTTCAATCCCTTTATCTACTCCCAACCCCTAAATCTGTAGAATATAGGATGGAATACAACTGTGTAGATGACTATCATTAAAAGTATATATTAGATTACTCATTACATGTAGCATTATGCCCCTTACTTATACTACCAGTATGACCTTGGAAAGGTTATTTAATCTCTCTGAGCTTCAGTTTCCTCATCTTTGAAATGAGGAGGTTGGATTAGGTATGTTTGAAGGTACTTCCCATTTGTGATTCTATGATTCTATGGTACGAGATGTACAAAAAAAATTAAATTGCCCTTCATGAATCTATAAGACCAACATTCATGATACAGATACTAATAATTTACAAATAAATTAATGTGCTTTAAGTTAAATATGACATTAGGTGTGGCCAAAATATTAAGGGTATTTGATCTACTTATTGAAAATCTACTCAAAGGAATTTCATGTCAGAGGGAATCAAATTATTGTCTGTCTCTAAAATAACCAGATAAAGTTTACAGAGAAGGGTTTTATGATAATTCTTAAACAATGGGATGGGGAGTTTGATATAATCTCTAGAGAGCTCAGTTTAATACAAATATTTGTCCTTTCTTCTCAGATACATAGCAAAAAGTTGTCCCAGAAAGCTGACTATGAAGATAGTGCCCATGAAGGTGAAATTAGTTGGGTAGAAAGTAAAAACCAAGAGGTATTGTATGAGTGTATACACATATAAACATATATTATAGAAGATGCATTAATAATTTTATAGTTGATGTCAAAAAATCAAGACAAATAGTTTATGTATCCTAGGCAAAGTTTTAAAATGGTGCTCCATATCACTGTTCACTAGGAGCATTGCGTCTTTAATATTTAATAATCTTCCTCTTGATCACTACTTCTCCTGTAATGAAACTCAAAAAATTTCAATATCATGTTAATGGCTCCTTCCAAGTTAGCAACTTTCTCAGTTGCAATGACATACCTCAGTCACTCATGGTGGGATCATACCTTGAATTTCACCAGCACCCATAATTGTTACCTCTATGATCTTGAATTCAGAAATTTTCCTCTTTGTTCAGTCTCCTTTTCTTTTATCTTTCACTCCCACTATTCTTTCTATATCAATTCTTTCATTGTAATTGTGAACTGCAATGTATGCCTTTCTGCTCCTCTAATCCATCATCACCTCACTTTCTTCCTTTCATTGTCTTGCTCATATAGTTGACTAGTTTAACTACATACCCTCCTCAGCCCTGGTATTACCTTGAATTCTGCAGGTCAAATGAACAAGCAAAGTGACTACTATTTGCTGAGCACTCTCCTAAATCCTAGGAATACAAAGAAAGGTAAAAAAAGCCAATCCAGCCCTCAAAGGAAACTAATGAATTGTCAGATAAGTAGAAGAAGAACTAGGAGAGAATAGGGTCCTAAAAATTTTTAAAAAGATGTTAACTGGCAGAGTCAAAGGCTGAAGAGAGATCAAGAAGTATGAGGACTGAGAAAAAGCCATTAGATTAGATACTAAGAGAGATATTTGGAAACTTTGTAGAGAGCAATTTCAGATGAATATTGAAGTGGGAAGCCAGACTGCAGAGAATTATGGAGAAAGTGAGAAAAGAGGAAGTAGAAGAATCAATATTAGATCATCTCCTCCCTCACACATGACTCCTCCACCCTCAAAAACCACTCACTTAATATATCCATACCCACTCACTAGTTATTGTCCCAGATCTCTCCGAACAAAAGGATCAGAAATATAGACAATAGAGGGGACCAAGTGGGGTTTTTTTGAGGATGGGGAAGACATAGAGGAAATGGAGGAGACCATCTATAACTTTGCCTCATGTTTCACTGAAAAATTGAGGCCATTTATTGAGAACTACCTCTTATCCCCTCCTCATCTCATGTCATTCAGATGCCTTCTGCCACTATTACTTCCTACACCTGTTTCACATTAAGGAATGTCCTTTCTTCTTGCTATGGCTAACCTATCTACATGTACAATTGATCCTATTTTATCCTGTTTTCTCAAGCATTCTGTACCTTTTATGTATTATCCCTAGTCTCTCATTAATCTTCAACCTCTCCTATATAATGATTGCCTGTCTACTGTCTACAAACTCACTCATGCCTTTCTTCTGTCCCCCACCCCACCCCTAATCATCTAGAGTCCAACCTACATTTTTTAATAGATGAGGAAACTGAGGACCAGAAAGGTCCATTTTCTTCACCAAGATCACATAGAGGTAGAGCCAGGATCTGAAATTAAGCCTTGTGACTCCAAATTCAGTAATCTCGCCACTATAACACACCCTCAATTTTACCTTTTAATATTCTTCAATTCATTGGCTTAATGATTTATGTCAATTTCAAGTATGTGTATAACTTCCTTCCAAATCCACATGGAAAGCACAGACTAGAAACAAGTAACTAGTAACAGTGACTTATTTTCACCTGCAGTTTATAGTCTTTTTCACTTCTGCGTGTGTTCCTTTTGCTATGAGATACTTTTAAAAATATGCTTTGTAGTTATTTTTCATTACTCTTGCTTTGTAAATATTGTGTTTGTGACATGATATCTTGTCAGATCCAATAGTTGTTTTTCTTCAGTCTTATCCTTCTTGACCTTTATGATTAATTTGACACTGCTGGCCATTCTCTCTTTCCTTCAATACTCTTCTCTGTATTTTTCAGATGCCACATCTGTCTTCTTCCTCTTACTTATCTGACTTTCTTCTTAATCTTCTTTGATAATTCATCATATATACTCCCAAATTTTAGTGTCCCCCTCTGCTCACTTGTCAAATTGGATGTTCCAGAAGCACTTAAAACTTAACATGTCTAAACAGAACTCATTATCTTCTCCCTGCCAGCCCCCAACCTTTCTCCCAAACATCCATGTTTCTGTAGAAGGAACTACCAGTCTCCCAGTTATGTGACTTCATCGTTATCCTCACCCTCCTCACTCTTCCTTACTACATTACTGGCCAATTAATTTTCAAAATTTGTCATTTCTCCATAACATTACTTGTGTCTGACCCCTTTTCTATACTCACACAGCTACAGCCTTAATTCAAGTCCTCTTCATCTCAACTGGATTGTTGCGATGACTTCTTAATTGGTCTCCTTGTCTCACCCTAGTCTACTCCACTCTAGTCCAACCTCCACACAGATGCCAGGTGACTATGTCACTTCCCTATTCAATAAATTATAGAGACTTCTTATTGTCTCTAAGATAAAATATACAAACTCTTCTGTTTAGCTGTTAAAGCCCTTCACAACTGACCTCAGTTATCTTTTCAATCTTATTACTCCTCATTCTCTACTTTATAGTCTACTTCAACTGGCCTTCTCACTGTTCTCCAGCCACAGCCCTCCATTCTATCCCTCTGCACTGGCTGTCCCCCATGCCTGGAGTGCATTTACCTTCAATTCTAAGAATCTCTCTTTTCTTTCAAGAAGTAGATCAAACACCACTTTCCATCTCTACTTTGTTTTTAGTTGTATATATTCTATTTATATGTATTCTGTACAACCTTATATGTATATGTACTTGTTGTATCCTCTTGTTAAGACATAAACTCCTTATGAGTAAGGATTATTTAATTCTTTGTATTCCGGGCCCCCAGTATAGTAGTTAGTAGTAGTAAATGTTGTTTATTGATTGATTAATGTTTCAGGCCACCAAAAGAGAGCTCAAAGAGTTTAGTAAAAAAAAGAAGAAATTAAAAGAAGGAATCAAAACTTTGACTAAAACTGTAAGTGTTATGATATATACTCTAATAAAATGTGCCTATAGTCTCAACTGATATTTCCTGTATGTTTGCAAGCTCAGTTTTCTGCTGTATTCTTGGAAGTGAGTTATCACACACTCAGTCCAGAGCCTAACACACTGGGTGCTCCATCAATGTTAATGATGAAGGAAAAAAAGAACAAAGTATATACAGACTTGAAAAGGTTAGACTATTTTTAATAAAGTGTTTAGAGGAATTCTCAGGAACAAATACATTTTCTGTATTCAATGTTTCTCTGTTGGAGTAGGTTCTTAAAGAAAGAAACTGAAAAATGAATTGTCTTTTTTTTAAAAAATCAACACCCTACACATAGAAATATAGCAAAATTAAAAAGTTATTTAGCAATAAAATGAACATGTCTATTCATAAGTAGATGTATTGCAATGAACAAATAGTGTTAACCTTAGGAAGTTAGAATTCAACTAATCTTAATGGCAAGATCCTGGCAATAAGAAATGGTACTGGTCCTGACTTTTGCCCAATGAAACTGGGGGGGAGCCCTTTAAAGTTGATGTTATTTACTTCTTCACCATTATTTTCTATCATTAAATTCAGATTCAGGCTATGATGGATGAAAATGAGTTAGCATCTGAGATTGCACAACTAGAACAACAGGAATTCAGTCTGGATGTTGAAGAAATGAAAAGGCTTCATGAGGAATGTGAAGAAGAACTGAAAAGGGTATATGAAAAATTTTTTTTCTTTTTTGGAGGGCAATTGGGGTTAAGTAACTTGCCCAAGGTCACATGGCTAGGTTTTTGTTTTTGTTTGTATGGGTTAAGTGTCTGAGGCTGGATCCGAACTCAGGTCCTTCTGACTCCAGGGCCGGCGCTCTACTCACTGTGCCACCTAGCCGCCCCAGGTATGTGAAAATTTACTTGAAGTAGCATTGTTTATATTCATAAACATAAAAAAGAAAGAAGGGGCAAAATGAGAACTTTTCTGGTATACTTAGAAAAAGCTTATGTATATCTGGGATGTAAAAATAATAAATTGCTTCAATCATTTAGTCAATATTTGCTAAGCACTTGTTATGTGTATAATAATGTGCAGGAGAAGATACAAAAGAGACTCATTGGGGTATTGTATTATATCTATATATTATATCTCTCATATAGGAGAGTTTTCATATAATTAAGCTTTTAAGAACCTCTAACAAAGGATTGTCTCACTGAACAGTGAAATATAACACCTGTGAAAAAGGCACGCTCTTCTGAATAGAAAAATAAATAGTATAAGGTCTCTAGCAGCATGGCATAGAAGATAAGAACCCTGAATTCAATCCTCTTCTACACCTCTTCTCATAATGGCTTTTTGACTTTGGGCAAGTCCCTCAGTCTCCTGTGCTCTAGGCAACACTTTAAGACGGTAAATTGCTAGGAAGGCAATTGACTCCTGGGGCTACTTGGAATGAGGAGTTTCCACATTTGGAATTATTCATGCTGCTGAAATAACATGTCCAGTTTGTATGCCTATAAGGTCTCAAAAGGTGTTCAAACTATGCCTAGTTAACATTTTTATTAATATTAGACTGCCACTAAATCCCTATTCCATTGACTCTTTATAGCATGGTCTCTTTTTTTTTTTTTTGGAGGGCAATTAGGGTTAAGTGATTTGCCCAAGGTCACACGGCTTTCTGTTAAGTGTCTGAGGTCAGATTTGAACTCAGGTCCTCCTAACTCCAGGGCTGGTGCTCTACTCACCGTGCCACCTAGCCGCCCCCATAAAGATTGTGTACTGAATCTACATTACGGATACTCTTTTTCTTTTTTTCCTTTCTTTTGTTTTCCTTTTTTTGGAGGGCAATTGAGGTTAAGTGACTTGCCCAAGGTCACATGGCTAGTTTTTGTGTTAAGTGTCTGAGGCCGAATCCGAACCCAGGTCCTCCTGACTCCAGGGTCAGTGTCTATTCACTACACCACCTAGCCACCCCATATAGCATGGTCTCTTAAAACCAATGCCACTGAAGCACAAGGTCAGGGATTTCCTACTGAGCTAGCAAGTCTGCATGTGAGAGCCCAGAGGTGCTGTTGCCTAAGACCCAGCCTCGCTAAGAAAGGGCAGCTAGATGACACATTAGATTCATCCTCCTGAATTCAAATCTGACCTCAAAACACTAGCTGTGTGACCATGGGCAAGTCACTTAACCCCGTTTGCCTTGTTCATCTGTAAAATGAGCTAGAGAAGGAAATGACAAAGCACTCCAGTATCTTTGCCAAAATAACCCTGAATGGGGTCAGAAAGAGTCAGACACAACTGAAGCAACTGAACAACAAAAACAACAAAGTGAAGAATTTCTTGCCTATAGAAATTCTTTCAAAAAACTGAAATCTTACTTATAAATGATGATTACTTATAGATCATTTTTAAAATGCATTCATACAAATAACTAATAAGTTATTAAATTTTACATGCTAGACCATTTTGAAACATTTTCTTTTTCTTTTTTTCTTAAAAGATAAAAAAGGAAGCAGAAATGGAAAATCTAGCTAAGAAGTATTTATGTCACATTTTGAAAGAAGAATGCTGGCACTCCATGCACATAAAAGGCCGATCACTTAAGGTTACTAGTCTTAACATGTTATCTTTTATAATCAATAAAATCAGTTATCTCAAGTAATAAATACTTATAGGAGTTAAAAAAAGTGACAATCCGGGGGCGGAGCCAAGATGGCGGAGTAGAAACAGCTAGTCCAAGCCTCTCTGCCCCCAGATTCTCCACAAACTATGTAAAAAAGGACTCTGAAAAACTTCTGGAGCCCCAGCACCCACAGAACGACACAGAGAAGCTAACCTCCCGCTGAGGACAGCCCAGCACCCTGCAGGAAGGACCAGCGCAACGGTCTGGGAGCTGGCAGCGCGCAGAGCCCAGAGCGCAGAGCGCAGGAGCTGAGCCGAGCCGAGCCCAGGTCCACGTGAGCCGAGGTTTTAGCCCCAGGGCGGCAGGGCCAGCAGCCGGCTGGAGGAACCCCAGAACACCAGGAACTGTGGTGACCCCAGAATTATCAACATAGACTTGCCTAGGACAAAGTAAGAGGTTAGTGTCCTATGGACTTTGGGACCTGTATTTGGGGAATGCATCAGCTCCCTCCCCTGGGGGCTAGAAGCCGCTGAGGAGACACGCCATTGTGTAGTTTTCATAGGCATTTCCGGCCCCCAGCCTACAAATCGTGGGGAGATCCAGCGATCAGTCTTGGGGGTAATCGCTCTTGCTTTAACCTCCCTGGATCTGGATTGTGATCTAGGGTGGAAGTTGTGGGTGGGTTTACAGCTTGCCAGAAACGGAAGTTGCCCCCCACACGTTTGGGGCGAAAATTCCTCTATCTGGCCTTAAAGCCATAGTGTGGCAACAAGCCCAAAAGTCAAGCAATTAAGTGGCAACATGCCAAGGCAAAAGAAACAGAAAAATGCAACCCTAGACTCCTATTTTGGGGGCATAGAGCAGGGAAAGGACTGTGAGGTCAGAAGTCCTGCTCCAAAAGCCCCAGGGGAAAACATGAGCAGGTTGCAGGCCATAGAGGACCTTAAGAAGGACTTTAAAATCAAATAAGAGAAGTGGAGGAAAAATTGGAAAGAGAAATGAGAAGGATGCAGGAAAAGTATGAAAGGAGGGTCAACAGCCTGACTGAGGAAAACAACACCTTAAAAAATAGACTAACTCAAATGGCAAAGGAAACCCAAAAGGGCAATGAGGAGAAGAATGCCTTAAAAAGTCGAATTTGCCAGATGGAAAAAGAATCTCAAAAGTTCACTGAGGAGATTCATTCCTTCAGAGTTAGACTGGAGCAAATGGAAGCTAATGACTTTATGAGAAATCAAGATGCTGTTAAGCAGATCCAAACAAATGAAAGATTAGAAGGCAATGTGAAATATCTCATGGGAAAAACCACTGACCTGGAAAATAGATCCAGGAGAGACAATTTAAAATTATTGGACTACCTGAAAGCCATGATCAAGGAAAGAACCTAGAAATCACCCTTCAAGAAATTCTCAAGGAAAACTGCCCTGATGTTTTAGATCCAGAGGGCAAAATAGAGGTTGAAAGAATCCACCGATCACCTCCTGAAAAAGATCCCAAAAGAAAACTCCCAGAAATATTATAGCCAGGTTCCAGAATCCCCAGATCAAGGAGAAAATACTACAAGCGGCCAGGAAGAAACAATTTCAATATTGTGGAAACACAATCAGAATAGCCCAGGACCTGGCAGCTTCTACACTGAGGGATCGAAGGGTATGGAATATGATATTCCAGAGGACAAAAGAACTGAGAATGAACCCAAGGGTCACCTACCCAGCAAAACTGAGTATTTTGTTTCAGGGAAAATATGGTCATTCAGTGGAATAGAGGACTTTCAAGCATTCTTGAGGAAAAAACCAGAATTGAATAGAAAATTTGACATCCAGATACAAGAAGTAAGAGATGCCTGAGAAGGTAATCAGGGAAAAGAAATCAAAAGGAACTTATCAAAGTTGAACTATTTACATTCCTATATGGAAAAGCAATATCTGTGACTGATGATATCTTTCTCACTATGAAAATAATGGAAGAAGGGGTGTGGTCATATGAATACATATGTGAATGTGTGTGTATATGGTTACAGTTATATATGGATAGTGGGCATAGGTTGATTTTGTTGGGAAGGGAGAGTACTCAAGGGATGAAATTATGAGGTGAGAGAGGAAAGTGGCAAGAGGAGATGGGGAGAGACATGGTAGGGTAAACTATCTCATGTAAGGGAAGTGGGTGCAAAGGAGGGGGAGAATAAGGAAGGCTAAAAAGGCAAAACCACATTCACATTGAATCTGGTTCAGGGAGAAAATGACATACATACTAAATGGGATATCTCAACCTGCAGCAGGATAGGGGAAGGGGGATGAGAGGAGGGATGATGGATGGGAGGGCATCCTTGGGGTGAGGGGAGGTTGGAAGTACCCACTATAGAAGAGGGACAGGATCAAGTGGGGAATGGACCAGGTGGGGAGGTGGGATGAGTGGGAGAGAATTATAAGCAGCCTTGTACAATATATCTACTATGATAATGTTTTGCATAGCTAAACATGTACAACATATACTGAATTATTTATCTCCCCAGAAGGAATGGGTGACAAGGGAGGAAGGAAATGGATCTGAAATTTGAAGTATTAACATTAAATGTTTCAAATATATATAAATACTATCATTAATACTCTTTTGCTTGTAATAGGGAGATAAGATGTGCAGGCATTGGGACACAAAGACTCACCTTCCTCTAATGGAAAAGTCGAAGGGGGTATGGGAGAAGGTATAGGAGAGAGCAGATTGGAGGAAGCGATATCTTGTGGGACTGCTATTCTGGGAGGTTGGGTAGGGGAATAATGGGGGGAAAATAATTGTAACTCAAAACCTGGCGGAAATGAATGATGTAAAACAGAAGTTAATAAAGTATTTGTTTAAAAAAAAAAAAAAAAAAAAAGTGACAATCCTTTCACTACTGAAAAATATACTCTCTAAAATTCAACATTATACCTCATCAGAGCAGTATATAACTCTTCTACTACTTATGAGTTTCCCTTTTCATTAAATCTCTTTATGCTTTGGTCCATGAGGACCTCTCTCAACACATCTTCAATGTTTTTCTCTCTTTCCTTCTTCTCTATGATAACACTTGCAACTATTTCTTCAATGTGGATTGCTTCTTCTCCTTGCCTCAGAGGTTTCATTCAGGATGCAGTATTGTGATGAATATTATCACCTGACATATGGTTGTACTTGGAACTTGCAGCACAGTTTGATACATAACACCCATAGCCTCCATCTGCTCTCATACCTTGTAAATCATGTACTCTCCCTTGCTGCAATTCTCTGTGGATTTAATTTCCCTTCTTTCCTTTTATAAGTCTGGCCAGACAGTAGGGTTAAGTTTAAGTTTATGATTATGATTATGAAACAAAAACTAAACTAAAAAAGAGGTACAGGGCAAGGTCCTCCACTGAGAGGAAAGGACAAGGGTGGTAAAAATGGTTTGAGGAGAAAAGAACATTTTGGAGGAGTCACTGTGGGAATATCATAGTCAAATAGCAAAAGGATTGGTAGACCCAGTTAAGGCCAAGTTGACTTTATTTTTGTTTAAAAGCAGTTTTAAAATTCATTTTTATTTTCTCCCTCCCACTCCTCCCCCACTTCCCCTGCACTGAGAAACATGCATAGTCAAGAAAAATTATTTCCCACATTGACCTGTCTATATTTATACATTTACATATACTATCCACATGTATGTACATGTATACATGTATTACACATACATATGCACATACAAACATATGTCTCAAAATGTACTCCAAGTCTACCACCTCTCATATGGTAGGGTATCATGAGTCCTCTGGAATGGAGGTTCATCATTATTTTGATCAGAGTTCCTAAGTCTTTCAAAGTTACTTGTACATTTTACCTCCTGTTAACCTGCCTCTTAATTGGTCATGAAAACTTCCCCATTCATAGGTGGGATAGGCAATTTCTCTTTTGCTTCTCAAATTTATGATGTTCACCAACTTGGAACTTGGCTTGTTACATGGTGTGAGATCTTTACCTACTTTCTGCTAGACTGCTTTTCAGTTTTCCCCATGGTTTTTGCTGAAGAGTTAAGCACTTGCCATGGTAGCTGAGTTTATCCAACAGTAGACTGCTGTGATCATTTGCTTCTCTACACTGTGTATCTAATATGTTCAACTGATCAAACTCTCTATTTTTACCCACTACCAAACTGTTTTATTTATTTGTTTGTTTGTTAACAATTAGGACTCTATAGTATAGTTTGAGATCTGGAGTTGCCAGGTCCCTTTCCTTCCCATTTTTTTTTAAGCAATTGGGGTTAACTTGCTCAAGGTTACACGGCTAGTCATTATTTATGTGTGGGTGCTCATTTTCTGAGGCAGGATTTGATCTCGGGTCATCCCAACTCCAAGGCCGGCGCTCTTACTCACTGCGCCACCTAGCCGCCCCTTCCTTCCCATTTTTTAAAAGAATGATTCCCTTCATATTCTTGACATTTTGCTCCTACAGATAAATTCTGATATTTTTTCTAGCTGTATAAAGTAATCCTTTGGTATTTTGATTGATATGGCACTGAATAGGGGAATTAATTTGGGTAGTACTATTATTTTTATTATGTTGGTTTATCTTACTCAATATTTCTCTAATCATTTAGATGTATCTTTATTTTGCAAAGAGAGTTTTGTAGTTGTAATCATATAATAGTTGTAATCATATAGTTCTAGTGTGTCTTGGCAGGTAGACTCCCAGGTATTTTATACTATCCATAGTTATTTTAAAGGAATTTCTCTTTCTATAGCCTCCTGCTGGATTTTATTCGTAATATTCAGAAATGTGAATGGCTTTTATGTGTTTCTTTTATAAAAATTCTGCAATTTTGCTAAATTTGCTAATTGTTTCGATTAGTTTTTTAGTTGACTCTTGGGGTTCTCTAAGTAAAACATCATATTATTTGCAGAAAGTAATCATTTTGTTTCTATGCCTTATGCTCATTCCCTTGTTTTCTTTTGCTTTCCTTGTTGCTATACCCGATATTCCTAACAATTATATTCAATAGTAACAGCAATAATATGCATCCTTGCTTTATACCAATCTTAATAGAAAGGCCTCTAGTTTAATCCTATTACAGGTAATGCTGGCTCTTGGTTGTAGATAGATACTACTTACCATGTCAAAGAAAACTTCATTCTTTTTTGTTTTGTTTTTTAAACAGGAATAGGTGTTGTGTTTTGTCAACAGCTTTTTCTACAACTGTTGATAGAATCACGTTATTTTTGTTATTACTATTTTTTTCTCTTTTTAAACAAATGCTTTATTAACTTCTGTTTTACATCATTCATTTCCACCAGATTTTGAGTTACAATCATTTTCCCCCATTTCCCCCCATTTTCCCCCTACCCAACCTCCCAGAATAGTAGTCCCACAAGATATCGCTTCCTCCAATCTGCTCTCTCCCATACCTTCTCCCATATCCCCATCAACTTTTCCATTAGAGGAAGGTGAATCTCTGTGACCCAATGCCTGTACATCTTATCTCCCTATTACAAGCAAAAAAGTATTAATAATAGAATTTATATATATTTGAAACATTTAATGTTACGACCTCGAATTTCAGATCCATTTCCTTCCTCCCTTGTCACCCATTCCCTCTTGGGAGATAAGTAATTCAGTATATGTGGTACATGTCTAGCTATGCAAAACATTATAGTAGATATATTGTACAAGGCTGCTTATAATTCCCTCCCACTCATCCCACCCCCCACCTGGTCCATTCCCTACATGATCCTGTCCCTCTTCTATAGTGGGTACTTCCAACCTCCCCTCCCCCCAAGGATGCCCTCCCATCCATCATCCCTCCTCTCATCCCCCTTCCCCCTATCTTGCAGAAGGTTGAGATATCCCATTTAGTATGTATGTCATTTTCTCCCTGAACCAAATTCAATGTGAATGTGGTTTTGCCTTTTTAGCCTTCCTTATTCTCCCCCTCCTTTGCAACCACTTCCCCTTGCTTCTTCTACATGGGATAGTTTACCCTACCCTGTCTCTCCCCATCTCCTCTTGCCACTTTCCCTCTCACCTCATAATTTCATCCCTTGAGTATTCTCCCTTCCCAACAAATTCAACCTATGCCCTCTATCCATATATAACTGTAACCATATACACACATATTCACATATTTATTCATATAACCATACACCCCTCTTCTATTATTTTCATAGTGAGAAAGATATCATCAGTCACAGTTATTACTTTTCCATATAGGAATGTAAATAGTTCAACTTTGATAAGTTCCTTTTGATTTCTTTTCCCTGATTACCTTCTCAGGCATCTCTTCCTTCTTGTGTCTGGATGTCAAATTTTCTATTCAATTCTGGTTTTTTCCTCAATAATGCTTGAAAGTCCTCTATTCCACTGAATGACCATATTTTCCCCTGAAACAAAATACTCAGTTTTGCTGGTAGGTGACCCTTGGGTTCATTCCCAGCTCTTTTGCCCTCTGGAATATCATATTCCATGCCCTTCGATCCCTCATTGTAGAAGCTGCCAGGTCCTGGGCTATTCTGATTGTGTTTCCACAATATCGAAATTGTTTCTTCCTGGCTGCTTGTAGTATTTTCTCCTTGATCTGGGGATTCTGGAACCTGGCTATAATATTCCTGGGAGTTTTCTTTTTGGGATCTTTTTTTTTTTTTAAAGCAATTTGGGGTTAAGTAACTTGCTCAAGGTTACACAGCTAGTCATTATTTATGCGTGGGTGCTCATTTTCTGAGGCCGGATCTAATCTCGGGTCATCCCAACTCCGAGGCCGGCACTCTTACTGCGCCACCTAGCCGCCCCTTTAGGGCAATTGGGGTTAAGTAACTTGCCCAAGGTTACACGGCTAGGTTTTTGTTTGTATGGATTAAGTGTTGGAGGCCGGCTCCGAACTCAGGTCCTTCTGATTCCAGGGCCAGCGCTCTATTCACTGCGCCACCTAGCCGCCCCTGGGGATCTTTTTCAGGAGGTGATTGGTCGATTCTTTCAACCTCTATTTTGCCCTCTGGATCTAAAACATCAGGGCAGTTTTCCTTGAGAATTTCTTGAAGGGTGATTTCTAGGTTCTTTCTTTGATCATGGGTTTCAGGTAGTCCAATAATTTTTAAATTATCTCTCCTGGATCTATTTTCCAGGTCAGTGGTTTTTCCCATGAGATATTTCACATTGTCTTCTAATCTTTCATTTGTTTGGATCTGCTTAACAGCATCTTGATTTCTCATAAAGTCATTAGTTTCCATTTGCTCCAGTCTAACTCTGAAGGAATGAATCTCCTCAGTGAACTTTTGAGATTCTTTTTCCATCTGGCAAATTCGACTTTTTAAGGCATTCTTTTCCTCATTGCCCTTTTGGGTCTCCTTTGCCATTTGAGTTAGTCTATTTTTTAAGGTGTTGTTTTCCTCAGTCAGGCTGTTGACCCTCATTTCATACTTTTCTGCATCCTTCTCATTTCTCTTTCTAATTTTTCCTCCACTTCTCTTATTTGATTTTTAAAGTCCTTCTTAAGGTCCTCTATGGCCTGCAACCCACTCATGTTTTCCCCTGGGGCTTTTGGAGCAGGACTTCTGACCTCAGAGTCCTTTTCCCGCTCTATGCCCCCAAAATAGGAGTCTAGGGTTGCATTTTTCTGTTTCCTTTGCCTTGGTACGTTGCCACTTAATTGCTTGACTTTTGGGCTTGTTGCCACACTATGCCTTTAAGGCCAGATAGAGGAATTTTCGTCCCGAATGTGTGGGGAGCAACTTCCGTTTCTGGCAAGCTGTAAACCCACCCACGACTTCCACCCTAGATCACAATCCAGACCCAGGGAGGTTAAAGCAAGAGCGATTACCCCCCAAGACTGCTCACTGGATCTCCCTACAATTAATTGCAGGCCGGGAGCCGGAGCCGCCTCTGAAAACTACAAAACGGTGTGTCTCCTCAGTGGCTTCTAGCCCCCAGGGGAGGGAGCCGACGCATTCCCTAAATACCAGTCCCAAAGTCCATAGGACACTAACCTCTTACTTTGTCCTAGGCATGTCTATGTTGATAATTCTGGAGTAGCCACAGCTCCTGGTGTTCTGGGGTTCCTCTAGCCGGCTGCTGGCCCTGCCACCCTGGGGCTAAAACCTCGGCTCACGCGGACCTGGGCTTGGCTCGGCTCCTGAGCTCTGCGCGCTGTGCGCTGCCGGGTCCCAGACGGCTGCGCTGGTCCTTCCTGCAGGGCTGCTGGGCTGTCCTCAGCGGGAGGTTAGCTTCTCTGTGTCGTTCTGTGGGTGCTGGGGCTCCAGAAGTTGTTCAGAGTTCCCTTTTACATAGTTTGGGGGGAATCAGGGGGCAGAGTGGCTTGGAAGAGCTGTTTCTACTCTGCCATCTTGGCTCCGCCCCTTGTTATTACTATTAATATGATGAATTATGTTTCATAATACTGAACCATCCCTGTACGCCTGATATAAATCCCACGTGCCCAATATTTGAAAGAATTTGCTTATAAAGCCATCTATTCCTGACTTCATTTATTACTTAATTTATTTTTCTAACATTGAGTTAAGTCCCCTGTTTCTTAGTCTATTAATTTAAGCATTCTATATTTTTGTAAATATTCATCTAATTAACTTAGGTTGGCAAGCTAAGTAAGTGGGCAAAAAGAGCTTTCTAATTTCGAATTTAACTTTCATTTTTGATACTGGCAGTATCAAATTAGTAAACAGATTATCTATTTTATTGGTCATTTTCAAAAAACTAATTTTCTATTTTTTTTATTAATTCAAGGCATTTTTTCTTTCAGTTTTGTTAATATCTCCTTTGATTTTCAGAATTTCTATTTTAGTGTTTACTTTAGAGTTTTTCATTTGTTGGTTTTCTAGTTGTTTTTTAATGCCCAATGCACTTAGCTGTTCTTTATCTTTTTTATTGTTGAAAGTGTTAAATTTTGCATTATATATTTTGGCAGCATTCCACAAATTTGGTATGTTGTTTCACTGTCATTATGTTTAATGAAATTATTGGTTGTTTCTGGAAGGATAAATTCAAGGTCCCCCATTATTATAATTTTGCTATTTCTATAACTCATTTAACTATTCTTTTAAGAATTTAAACATTATGTCATTTGGGGGGTGTGTGTGTGTGTGTGTGTGTGTGTGTTCAGTACTGAAATTAATTCATTGTCTATGGTACCTTTAAGCAAAATGTAGTTTTCATGTACTCTCTCTTAACTTGGTCTATTGTGCTGTTTCTTTATCTGAGATAATAATTACAACCCCTGCCTTTTTTTAAAAAACACAAAATAAAACTTATTTACTGGATCATGGAGAGTCATTGAACAATTCTATGTACTTAAAGAATCATGAATGTTTATGCATGGGAGGCTTTTAGTTGAAAGAAAATCTTTAAGACTGTCTTTTGATCAAATCAAATGCCTTTTCTGTTTTACTTTTTTTACTACCAACAATAAATATTAGCAAAAATGATGTTTTAATGCACAAAGAACAGGAAAGAAGTCTCCAAATGAAACTTTAGAGATTTTTTATAATTATCAATTATAATTATTTAGGAAGTTGTAATCTTTTTATTAATTATTTTATTTTTAGTTTTCCACATTCACTTCCACAAGATTTCTTTTTTCTTCCTTCCTTCCTTCCTTTCTTTTTTCCTTCCTTCCTTCCTTCCTTCCTTCCTTCCTTCCTTCCTTCCTTTCTTTCTTTCTTTCTTTCTTCTTTCTTTTTGCAGGGGAAGGTAGGGCAACTGGGGTTAAGTGCCTTGCTTGAGGTCACACAGCCAGTTTTTGTGTTAAGTGTCTGAATCCAGATTTGAACTCAGGTCCTCCTGACTCCAAGGCCAGTGCTCTATTCACTGCACCACCTAGCACTCAACTTCCACAAGATTTCAAGTCCCAAATTTTCTCTCCATCTCTCCCCTTTGCCCACCCCAATACAGTATGCATTCTGATTGTTCCTTCCCCCCTCTGCCCTCCCTTCTATCACCCCCCCCTTCTCTTATCCTCTTCCCTTCTATTTTCCTATAGGGCAAGACAGATATCTATACCCCACTGCCTGTATATCTTATTTCCCAGTGGCATGTAAAAACAATTTTTAACATTTGTTTTCAAAACTATGAGTTCCAAATTCTTTCCCTTCTTCCCTCCTCACTCACCCTCATTGAGAAAGCAAGCAATTTAATATAGGTTATACATGTGGTCATGCAAAACACTTACACACCAGTCATGTTGTGAAAGACTATATTTCCCTCCATCCTATCCTGCCCCCATTTATTATATTCTCTCCTTTGATCCTATCCCTCCTCAAAAGTGTTTGCTTCTGATTACTCCTTCCCCCAATATACTATCCTTTCTATTTTCCCCTTTTCTCTTATCCCCTTCCCCCCTACTTTCCTATAGGTTAAGATAGATTTCCATACCCAACTGAGCCAAATCTGAAGGTAGCAAGGGTTACTCATTCCTTCTCACCTCCCCCCTCTTCCCCTCCACTGTAAATGCTTTTTCTTGCTTCTTTTATGTGAGATAATGTACCCCCATTCTACCTTTCCCTTTCTCCTTCTCCTAGTATATTCTTCTCTCATCCCTTAATTTTATATTTTAAATATCATCCCTTCATATTCAACTCACCCTGTACCCTCTATATGTATATAGTATGTATGTATGTCTATACACATATACTACTTCCAACTGCCCTAATATTAAGAAAGGTCTCATGAGTTACCAATATCATCTTGCCATGTAGGAATGTAAACAGTTTAACTTTAATAAGTCCCTTATAATTTCTCTTTCCTATTTACTCTTTCATGCTTCCTTTGAGTCTTGTATTTGAAAGTCAAGTTTTCTATTCAGCTCTGGTCTTTTCATCAAGAATGTTTGAAAGTCTTCAATTTCATTGAATATCCATTTTTCCCCTGAAGTATTATACTCAATTTTGCTGCGTAGGTGGTTCTTGGTTTTAATCCTAGCTCCTTTGACCTCTGGAATATCATATTCCAAGTCCTCTAATTCCTTAATGTATAAGCTACTAGATCTTGTGTTATCTTGTTTGTGTTTCCACAATACTTTAATTGTTTCTTTTTGGCTGCTTATAATATATTCTCCTTGACCTGGGAACTCTGGAATTTGGCTACAATATTCCAAGGAGTTTTAACCTTTTGGGATCTCTTTTAAGAGGTGATCAATGGATTCTTTCAATTTCTAGTTTCCCCTCTGGTTCTAGAATATCTGGACAATTTTCCTTGATAATTTCCTGAAGGATGATGTCTAAGTTTTGTTTTTTTTTTTTAAATCATGGCTTTCAGGTTGTGCAATAATTTTTTAAATTATCTCTCCTGGATCTATTTTCCAGGTCAGTTGTTTTTCCAATGATATATTTCACATTGTCTTTTATTTTTTTCATTATTTTGGTTTTGTTTTTATAATTTTTTTATTTTTCATAGTCATTAGCTTCCATCTGCTCCATTCTAATTTTAAAGAATTCTTTTCTTTCTTTCTTTCTTTCTTCTTAAAGTTAAATTATTTATTTTTAGTTTTCAACATTCATGATAGGTTTTAAATTTCCTCCTTCTCCTTCCCCACTACCTCCCCAAGATGGCTTGCAATCTTATATGGGCTCTACACATACAAGGAATTATTTTCTTTAGTGGGCTTTTGGACGTCCTCCATTTGGCCAATTTTGATTTTTAAAGCATTCATCTCCTCATTGGCTTTTTGAACTTCTTTTGTCATTTGGGTTAGTCTATTTTTTAAATATTTTTTTTTTTATAAAGCAATTGGGGTTAAGTAATTTGCTCAAGGTTACACGGCTAGTCATTATTTATGTATGGGTGCTCATTTTCTGAGGCTGGTTTCGATCCCGGGTCATCCCAACTCCGAGGCCGGTGCTCTTACTCACTGCGCCACCTAGCCGCCCCTGGTTAGTCTATTTTTTAAGGTATCATTTTCTCTAATATTTTGTTTAGTCTCCTTTAGCAAGCTGTTGACTCATTTTTCATGATTTTCTTGTACCAGTCTCATTTCTCTTCCCAATTTTTGCTCTGCTTCTCTTATTTGATTTTCAAAATCCTTTTTGAGTTCTTCAATGGCCTATGACCAATTCATATTTTTCTTGGAGGCTTTGGGTGTAGGAACTTTGACTTTGTTGTCTTCTTCTGGTTGTATGTTTTGATCTTCTTTGTCACCAAAGTAAGATTCTATAGTCTGAGTGTTTTTCTGCTATTTGCTCATTTTCCCAGCCAATTACTTGACTTTTTAACTCTTCATTAAGGTAAGACTATGCTTCCAGTGTGGAGAGTATACTGTCCCAAGCTTCAGGAGTTTTGTGCAGCTGTTTTCAGAGATACTTCTAGGGACCTTAAATTTTCAGTTCTTCCAGGGTGGTATTATCAAAGGAGAGATGTTTACTCCCCTCCTGACCTGTTCTCTACTCTGTGAATGACCACACACACTCTTTTCTGCCTTAGAACTGTGAGGAGAATTCCCTCTCTACCACAGCCACAGGAAGGAGGAGAGTTAGAACCCATGGGAATAATGAGAATAACTAAGAAAATGGGAAGGCATGGATTCAGGGGGAGATATTTTGAGGCAAATGGGAAATACAAATAACCAGGTCAAGGCAGAGATCAATTATGGGCTACATAACTAGGGACATGGTGGAAGAAGGTACCCTTCTTCTCTTACACCTGTGATACTCAGCATTATTCTGGGGGTGAAGCACTATAAAAAAGAGGAACATGTGGGCAAGCTCTTAAAGCAATGATAGAAACTACCCAGAGGGGAAAGCCTAGGATAAATACCTTGGGGATTGAGAAGCATCAGAAAATTATAGAGGTCATCAATCTGAGAAGGGCTAGAAGATAGAGGATAATGAAGAGAGTAAGAGAAAAGGGAACAAAAAATAAATTTTAAAAACTAGTGAAAAAGACTAGATGAAGGAGATGTTAGGAAGAGAGAGGAAATCCACTTGACTAATTGAGAGGGAAAAGAGGAGGAAAGAATTACATAATATAAAAGATAAAAGCAGTAGGTAAAAAAAAATAACTAATAAGCTAAACCTCAAATGAAAAGGGATAACAAATAAGAGGAATAGATCGGGGTGACAGGAAGAGAGCCTGTAGAAATAGAGCCATTTTTAAAACAATTAAGGTAAAATTACTAAAGGAACATTCTATCATGTTTGCAGCTAATGTGGGGATGGGGGGCCAGAGGGAATAATAACTTAAACACAAAAAAAAATTAGAGATAAATATAGGAAAAGATAAACCTGCATCTATTGAGATGATCCTAACTTTAAATATGAATAGTTAATAACCCAATAAAATGAAAAAGAGTGACATACTGAATAAGAACACAAAACCCTATAATCCATTGTTTTTTACAAGAAACACATTTCAAAAAACAAAAACATACACAAAATAAAATAGTGTATGAGGAAAAAATTTACTATGCATCAAGTGAAAAAAAGCAAGAGTTATAATCCAGCTATCTAACAAAGCAAAAATAAACATTAAAAAATAAATAGGTATAAATGAGGAAACTACATTATGCAGAAAGGAATCATAGGTAAAAAATCAATATCAATAATAAAATTATATGCTCCAAAAGTTTTAGCATCCAAATTCATAAAGAAAACATTTCTGCTTCAAAAAGACATAGATAGTAACACAATAGTGAGAGGAGACTTCAATATCCCACTATTAATTTTGCTTTTTTTTTTTTGGAGGGCAATTGGGGTTAAGTAACTTGCCCAAGGTCACACAGCTAGGTTTTTGTTTGTGTGTGCGTTAAGTGTCTGAGGCCGGATCCGAACTCAGGTCCTTCTGACTCCAGGGCCAACGCTCTACTCTCTGCACCATCTAGCCACCCCCCCCCACTATTAATTTTGGATAAACCTAACAGAAAGATAAACAAAAGGGAAATATGGAACTGAACAAATGTCTGGAGAAATGAGTTAAGAGACTTAAGCCATCTTCTAAATGAGACTGAAAAAAATTTCCTGATATTTCTCATATTTTTCAGTAGAACATCAAACATTTACAAAAACTGACCACATACTAGGACACCAAGGTATAGCAAATAAATATAAAAAGGCAGGAACAGATAATACATTATTTATGGATAAACAATAAAACACTAAGCAATAAGATTAGTAATTTGTTCAGGAGCCACAAAAAAGGCAAACCCAAACTGAGAGTTAAGAATTAAATCCTAAATAATGAGTAGGTCAAAGAACAAATCATTAAAAATAGATACTATGTAAAAGAAAATGATAATGATGAAAAATGTCAAAATTTCAAGGATATACCTAAAGTAGTCAACAGGAGGAAAATTAGTAAACTGAATAAGCATTTTAAAAAATTAGAAAGTCAGTGAATAAACAAACCAAAAATAAGCAAAAAAAAAGGAGACATTAAAAAGTAGAGTAATAAATTGGAAACAAAAATTAGAAATTATTAATAGAACTAAATGCTAGTTCTCTGAAAAGACGAATAAAACTGATATACTCTTGGCTAATATAATTAAAAAGAAGAGAGCAGAAAAATCAAATCAATAAAATATCAAATGAGCAAGGTAAAATCACAACAAAAAAAGAAGAAATAAAAATAACAATTATAACATATCATGCAAAGTCATAGGCTAATAAAACCAAGAATACAAAAAGACAAAGAGAAATGACATAAAAAGTATGAAATATCCAAACTGTCAGAAGACCAGACAGAGATCTTAAATAATCCAATCTCAGAAAAGGAAATAAATCTAGTTGTAAAGGAACCATAGAAGAAAAAAACTCCTGGTTCTAAAAAATTCACAGGAAAATTCTATCAAACTTAAAAAAAAAAAACAATTAGTACCCATATTTCACAAATTATTCTCAAAAATTGAAACAGAAAGGACCTTACCATACTTCTTTTATGAGACAAATATAGTCATAATACATAAACCAAGTAAAGATGAAATACAAGGGAAAATCTATAAGCCAATATTATTAATAATGAATACTAATGCAAAAATTTAAACAAAATCCTGTCAGACTACAGTGATTTATCCAAGAAATCATTCATTATGACCAAGTGGTATTTATACATGGGATGAAAAGAATGATTTAACATTAGGAAAACAATCAATATAATTTATCATAATAGAAACCAAAAACACATGATCATCTCTATAGATGCAGAAAACACTTTTGACCAAGGGCAACACACTCTTTTATATTTAAAAAAAAAACTTATATAAGGATTTTTTAATACAAAAAAATCTTAAAAACACAATGTTACTTATTATAACCTTACTGTTACTTATTAGACTTTTTCATAATTTAACTGAAAACATTTTACTCTGTTATTTTTATATTTGTCAAGTCCTTTCATGGTCTTTTAGAAGTTAAAAATTTCCCAATGAAAGCACGTGATCCAGAAGAGCTGAAAGAATTGGAGACAGTCTTACAGCTAAGGAAGACTGAAGAAATGGAACAGAAAGTACGGTTTTGAATATTTCTGTCATACATTCTAGTTCAAGTCTTAATATAGATTTCAACTGAAATACAATGGAAGAGATGTATAGTGGAGAGCTAGCGTCAAAGTCAGGAAGACCTGATGTTCAAGTACCACCTCTCACATAGACTGGCTATGGGATCTGGACCAAGTCACCTAACTTCTCAGTGATTGATCTAGGCAACTCTCTAAAACTCTTAAGTTACAGAGGTAACACCTTATCTTGTAGACAGTTTCCTTACTTGGGAGGTTTCTATACTAATAAAATCACAAGTTCAGTCCATATAATAATAATAGCTAACATTTATATAGAATTTTAAGGTCTGCAAAGTGCTTTACACATGCTATCTCATTTAATCTTCACAACAGCCCTGGAAGGCAGGTGCTGTTATTATCCCTATTTTACAGATTAAAACAGTGAGGCACACAAATGACTTACCAGGTATCACATAGCAAGTAAATATCTAAGGTTGAATTCGAATTAAGGTCTTCTTGACTCCAGGTCCAAAGTTTTATCGACTGTTCCACCTAGCTGCCATATCCCTTCTAATGAATAATATATACTTGTAAAATATCCATGGCTGTCCTTCATGTAAGAGGATGAATGAACATAGCACAGGAGTCTCTAATTAGTTCCATAATAGTGGTGAGGGATTACTTTTAGCCATACATATTCTCCTTATATAATCAGACCAGTGGTTATACATTTTCAAGACAACTGGCCAAGTGTGGAATACATTTTGTTCCTATGAAACAGTGTGTCTCTGTGCAAAATCTATTGGCTTACACAAATTAGAATGCATAGCCATGGTCTTATTAAAACTATTTTCTAGCAACCTACTCTACTTGGCATTACAAAAGAATAAAGTCAGACTTGGAAAAGTACCACATGTTTTGGTGTAAGTAAGCTACTGAGATAATATCAAGCACATTCTATATATAATTTTCTAAAATACAAAATGAGATTAATACTATCTAGTACTTGACTTATATTAGTCACCATGTGACTTATGCAAAATACAAACAGGATATATTTTTTCATGTTTAAGTAACAAGACCCACCTTAAAATATTTACATGGACAAGTTAATCTGCCAACCTAATTCAAAGATAATATACATATTTTTTTTTGCTTTTTGGAGGGGGAGGGCAGGGCAATTAGGGTTAAGTGACTTGCCTAAGGTCACATAGCTACTAAGTGTTCTTTGTCTGAGGCCATATCTGAAAGCAGGTCCTCCTGACTCCAGGGCCAGTGCTCTATTCACTGGATAATATACAATTGAATACAATTTTTACCGTTATCATATATCTATAGTATATAGGTTTAATCTCTTTCATAAGACTTTCAAGGTCCACCTGCCATTCTGAATACTAATGTAGAGAGCAGAATTTAAAGCCTTAAATTGATTTTGTTTTGCTTTTTGGAGGGCAATTGGGGTTAAGTAACTTGCCCAAGGTCACACGGCTAGGTTTTTGTTTGTGTGTGCATTAAGTGTCTGAGGCCGGATCCGAACTCAGGTCCTTCTGATTCCAGGGCCAGCACTCTACTCACTGTGCCACCTAGCTGCCCCGCCTTAAATTGATTTTTGAAATAATTATGTTGTTGCCAGATTGCCCTTTAGAGACTTAATTAAGACTTAATAATGACTTAATAATGAATGTACCATGTTTTTTTCCATACAAAGCTACGGAAGGCAATTTTAGAAGTTCAGTCCACACCTTTAAGTAAAAAAAAACCTGATGATGAAGAAGAGGAAGAAGAGGAAGAAGAAGAAAAAGAAAAAAGAGAGAGCAACTTACCCAATTACTTACTTGGCAGCTTAAGTTCTGAGCTTGGTGCAGATACAAGTATGTTATATAGCCAGTTAGAACTTCATAACAGAGAAGAGAAAATCAACCAGATTGTATTACTAAAGGTAAACCATTTTTATCTTCCAGATCAGTAAAGCTCTCTTGTAAAGTGCTTTCTTATGCCCCAGATTAAATTATGATACAAATCAAATTATATCCTTTTAGGTGTTCTTAATGTTGACACATACTGTAATTCAACTTACAGATTCCTTCCCCCTCCCCAACCATCTTTCTCCTAGGATTATCTCTACTGAGGGTGCCTCTCTTCCCTATGGTACTCTACTGAGATACATATGAGCATATTATATTAGGGAGGAAAGGAATAAGTATTGTCTATAGTCTACGCACTGTGCTAAGCACTTTACAAATATTCTTCTCTGATTTTCCTAACAACCTTATGAGATAGTGCTATTATTATCACCATTATTACAGTTGAAGGAACTGATACAAACAAAAGTTAAGTGACTTGCCCAGGGTCACACAGCTAATAAATGTCTGAGGCTGGATTTGTATGCTGGTCTTTCTGTCTCCAGGCTCAGTGCTCTATCCACTGCACCACCTATCTGCCTCATATTAGTATCATAAATAATGTTAAACAGTTTGGGGATGCCATTATCACACCTTTGTCCTAAATTATCTTCTTCCAAAAAAAAAAAAACTATTTTAATCTTAACATTAGACAGAAAGACAAACAGGGTTCCAATGGTAAAAGAAAATTTCCAGTATAAGGTGTTTTGGTCCTTTTCATAAAAAATCACAAAAGTTCATATAACAGATAATAGACTATACCTAATTCAAATTCAACATATTGATTTTTGATTGAAAGAAACTTACAATTAAATAAGCCAATCCAAGAGAGTAAAGTTTAATATGACAGCTATTAATCTTAGAAGAATGAGGAGTCATTGAAGGATCTTGAGTAGGAAAATATACTTGACTTTTGAGATTTCAGATCTGTCTGGAGATCATGTAGTCCAAATTTCTAATTTATAGATGAGGAAACTGAAGTCCAGAGAAGGAAGTATTTTGCTTAAGGTCATGGTTAATAATAGAATAGAGATCTTCTAACTCTAAATACAGTGACTTTTCTACGGTTTTATACTGAAAACATTTTTTTAGGAAGACCAACTTTGGTGGAGATTTGCAGGATGGATTTAGAGTAGGGACAGAGTGTAGAATTGTTAAGACTCTGGGATGACACTGCCAGTAAAGAAATATTCTATGATATGATATTCCAGGACATTATTTACAACATCAAAACTGAATTCAATAAAGACTTTGATATTGTATATCAACAAAAAGAGTTGGAAATCGCACGTGTGAATGAAAGAAATAAACAAATTCAAGCAATTATTACAGAACTAGATCTTGGGGAACAGATATGGCAACCAGAATTTGAAGACTGTGAGAAGCCAGAGAGGATTCTAACTGTAGAAGATCATGAGGTACATTCTTTCCTCACATTCTAATGCTGCTTTCCTGCTTCACTTTTGTACTTGTATCCTTGGATTGATTGCTGACAGAGGGGGGAGAGAAAGGGGGAGGGAAAAAGAGGGGAGGGCGGGGAGAGGAGAGAGAAAAAACCAGTTTCACTTTTAGATAATGCCTTACAGTTTACCAAGTTCCTCACAAAAATTTTATGTAGCAGTTTCAAGTACTCATTTTTAATTAGAAAAATGAGACTCAGAGAAGGTGTCTTGCTCTCAGTCATTTCAATAATCTAGGGGCTTAGGGACCAATGGTTCTTGTCCGTCCTTCTCGAAGAGAACCAAAATGACATCACTATGTTAGAGTCAAGTTACAGTGTATCTGACTGACTGATCAGACCAATAAGAGCTCAGAATGCTCTACCACAGGTTGGGCACAAATAGTCCATGTGAACATTTGGGGGAGATTCTCTAGATTTTTGCATCTCATGTTTCTTTTGGCCTACTTCAATGCTGCTTTGCTCATAGAGCACAGTGCCTTCTTTGATGCAGGTATAGCCATGCTGGGCAGTCTTCTGCCAATGTCTCCCATATCACACAATCAATTCCAAAGTTCTTAAGAGAGACCTTGAGAGTCCATGAATTAGTTATTCTATCATGTGAGTGCTTGCCTTGTGTGAGTTCTCTGTAAAATAATCTTTTAGGCAACTGTCTATTTGATATTCAAACAACATGGTCAGCTCATTGGAATTAATGCATTAGACAAGTAGCTTTGTGACCGTGACATATGTTACCTCACAAAAATAGGGCATTATAAATAGGTGACAGGGGTAGTTAAATGAGAATGTGCCCTATAGACTTTTATACAGGGATCCAAAAAATGGGTCAGTTTATACTCTTATACTTTCTGTCACCAGATGCTTTGTAATTGCTTCAATTCAAGATGTTTACCAAGATTACATAAAGGTACTGTGATGAATGAAATGAATAGGGAGATTCTTTGTGACATTTTGTCACCAGATAATTGAGGGCTACTTCAGTACTGGAGCTGTGTCTTGAACCTATCTTCTGATTGGGTTCAGTGTTCATTTCATTATACCATGCTGGTTCTCATTAAATAAAATTAAAATACTATTACCATATTTCTTTAGAAAATGTTAAGTGTTGTAGCTTGCACAGAAAAACCTACTTGCTCATAGGAATAGGAAGTAGACCTGTGATTTTATTTGTATAGGGAACTGCTGTATCCATCTGAGTTTCCATTCTATTTGGGAATTTCCCAGGTGAGGAAACTGCCTTTACAATGCAGGTGCAGCACCTTCTATGATACTTACAGTCCCGAAAGCTGCCTACCTGTACACTGAGAAATGATGTGGCTCACTTGGGCATGAGGCCAATATTTGTCAGCAGCAGGAATTAAACCCAGCTATTCCAGGCTACAAGACTGGCTCTATTCACTACACCATGCTGTCTCGTACCTGCTGCTATTATATTAGATTACTTAATTCTAGCACCAAAACATATGTTTAGTAGGATTATTGAGGTGAATTCATTTTGGAGCTCAACTCTTCCCTCTGAGTTCAGAAAGATGCCTGAATCATACCTTCTGAAGGGTGGAGAGGAGAAAATTTCTCTTACAATCTCACTTCCATTCATTCACCTTTGTAGTTTCCCAGAAGGACGTGAAATAACCAAAGGAACACTTATTTGGAATCAGAAGACCTTAGTTCTAATCCTGCCTTGCTATTGGGCAATTCTTCCAACTTTTCTGAATTTCATTTTCCTCATTTGTAAAGTGAGGATAATACACAGGGTTTTCATAAGGCTTAAGTGAGATAATATGGGTCAAAGTGCTTTAGAAGCTATAAAGTACTATATTAACATAAAATAAAATTCTTAAAAAACAGCGAATATAAGAATTTGTACCCTACATAAACTAACATCTCATTCCATATACCAAGATAAGGTTGAAACAGGTACATATAGATGTAAAGGGTGATACAATAAGTAAATTAGGGGATCACAGGATAATTTATCTGTCAGATTTATGCATAAGGGAAGAATTTATGACCTAATGAGAGATGGGAGAGCATTACAGGATATAAAATGTATAATTTTATTACATTAAATTAAAAGGGTTTTGCATAAATGAAACCAATGCAACCAATATCAGAAGAAAAGCAGAAAACTAGGGGAAATTTTTACAGCAGATTTCTTTTATAAAGGCATAATTTCTCAACTATAGAGAGCACTGAGTCAAATTTATAAGAATATTAGTTATTCCCCAATTGATAAATGGTCAAAGGATATGAATAGGCAACTTTCAGATGAAAAAATCAAAGTTATCTATAGTCACATGAAAAAATGCTCTAAATCACTATAGATTAGAGAAATGCAAATTAAAACAACTCTGAGGTACCACCTTACACTTATCAGATTGGCTAATATTACAGAAAAGGAAAATGACAAATGTTGGAAGGGATGTGGGACATTAGGGACACAAATGAACTGTTGGTGGAATTAGAAACTGGCCCAACCATTCAGGAGAGCAATTTAGAACTATACCAAAAGGGCTATAAATTGGTGTATACCCTTTCACCCAGCAATACCACTACTAAGTCTGTGACCTGTCTAAAAAAGCTGGTTTCATGTTAGGTCATGTTTTCATGGCATATGGGCTGGAGTAATGCTTCCTTACATCTTAGATAAGCATATAGATGCAAAGATACATAGACAGATAGATATAGTATTGAATTAAGAAAGTGTAAGTATCTTCCCTTTACTTATTTATTCTACCTGTAGTTATTCCAGGAAAATCTCTAAATATAGTCATGTATAGGTTTCTACAAATGTACATAACAGGGTCTATAGCTTCTATGCAAGAACTCAAGGGAGCAAATGCAAATCAGGCATATTAAAGCCTTTATTTCTCCCCTGCAGGAAATAAGAAAGATGTAAAGGACATACAGAAGTCCATAAACAGATATAGAAACATATAAAGCACTCACACCACTAATTAGTTCCCCTTAGAACTGGACTTGGGGGCTGCTACTCAGATAACCTTTTGACGTTTTGGTGGATATTTAGCTTTTCTACAAGTTAAATCAGTTTTGTTTGAATTTTTTGAGAAATACAGACAAAAATGAAGTTGAAATTTTTGCTTTTCAGATTAAAGTTGAAAGAATCCTTACCCCATGGGAAAAAGAACAAGCAGCATTAGCTGAAGCCCTTGAACTTGAAAGACGTCTTTTAAGTCAGGTATTATATTAAAAACTAAATCTAGGTATCTATTTATATGGATATGTTCTTACATTTATTAATTATATTTTTACATTATACTATGGAAACATATGCCTTTGAAATCAATGAGAAACATTTAGGGAAAAGTCTAATTACAAACACACACACACACACACACACACACACATACACACACACCCTCTGCCATCACCATCATTACTATTATAGATTCATTTTCCTGCCTTTTCCTAGCCTCTTCCCAACAATATTTTTGAATGTGTGGTCTTGAATGATGCTGATGGAGCCTAAACACTTTAACTTCTAGCTACTATTTCCTCTAACTTTGGGTTATTTTTCCAGAGGGATGATGCAAGACAACGAGCTTTGATGGACATGATGGGTGGAGTTCTAGAAGTCAAGAAAGAAGATATTTTGAGGATGGTAATGGTTTTATCTAACATTGGAAAGTAGAATAGGAAGAATGAAAGTGAGAAAAATGTGAAATTACCATTTTCCTAGAGTTTTAGGAAATTCTTCAAAAGTGAACATTCCTTGGTAGAGACCTCAATTCTCCAATATATAGGAAACTGAGCCAAATTTGTAAGAATATGAGTCATTCCTCAATTGATAAATGGTAAAAGAAATATGAACAGTAAGTTTTCAGAAGAATACATCAAAGCTATCAATAGTCATATGGAAAAATTATCTAAATCACTATTGGTTAGAAAAATGTAAAAATCAAAACAACTCTGGGTACTCTGAGGTACCACCTCACACCTATCAAGTTGGCTAACATGACAGAAAAGGAAAATGATAAATGTTGGTGAAAAAATAGGAATATATTCATTGTTGATGGACTTGTGAACTTATCCAACCATTCTACAGAATCTGCAACTATGCCCAAAGGGCTATTAAACTGTGCTTACCATCTGACCCAGCAATACCACTATTAGGTCTGTATCACAAGGAGATCACAGAAAAGGGAAAATGATCTATATGTACAAAAACATTTATAGCATATTTGTTGTGGTGGCAAAGAATTGGAAACTGAGGAGATGCCCATCAACTAGGGAATGGCTAAACAAGTTGTATGATTATGATGGAATATCATTGTAAGAAATTATGGAGAGGGTTTCAGAAAAATTTGGGAAGATCTATATGAACTGATACAAAGTGAAGCAAGTAGAATTAGGAGATCACTGTACATAGTAAAAGTAATATTGTATGGGGGGCGGCTAGGTGGCACAGTGAGTAGAGTGTCGGCCCTGGAGTCAGAAGGACCTGAGTTCGGATCCAACCTCAGACACTTAATGCACACAAAAACAAAAACCTAGCCATGTGACCTTGGGCAAGTTACTTAACCCCAATTGCCCTCCAAAAAATGCAAAAAAGGTAATATTGTATAACTACTATGGAAATGTTTTGCCTAACTATACATATAAAATCTACATTGAATTGCTTATCTTCCCAGTGGGAGTGGGTGAGGAGGGAAGAAAGGAAAGAATCTGGAACTCAAAGTTTTAAAAACAAATGTTTAAAAAAACTGTTTTTACATGCAACTGGGAAATAAGATATACAGGCACTGGGGTATAGAAATCCATCTTGCCCTACTAGAAAGTTAGGGGGAAGAGAGGGGGATGATATAAGAGAGAACAGAATGGGGGAAGAAGTATTCACTAGGCTCACTATTTTGGGGTGGGGGTAGGGGAAAGACTGGGAGAAAAAATTATAACTCAAAATCTTGTGGAAATGAATGGTGAAAACAAAAAATAAATTAATAAATTGGAAAAAAACAAAAGAAAAAAAATTTTTGTAAGGAAAAAATAAGTTAACCCAATGTTAAGTGCTTAAATGGAACTTGGGAGTGTTTGAAAAGGTTCAAGAGGGAAAAAAAAGTAATATTGTAATGATCAATTGTGAAAGACTTAGCTACTCCAATCAATACAATGATCCAAGACAATTTCAAAGAGCTCATGATGAATAATGCTATCCATCTCCAGAAACAGAACTGATGAACTCATGAGGGCAAATTAAAGTATAATTTTTTTCATTTTTTCTCACCTTTTTTGCAATATGGTTAATATGGAAATATGTTTTGCATCATTTCACCTATATAATTTATACAGTATCGCTTGTGTTCTCAATGGATGAGAGAGGAGCTAGAGGAAGGGAGAGAAGTTGGAAGTCAAATTTTTTTAAAAAATGAATGCTAAAAATAAATAAATGGGGGAGAGAGAAAATTAATTTTTTAAAAAAAATTCTTTTAAAACTTGGCAACTTCAACCATATTCACTAAACATAAATGAATATGAAACTTTAGCATTGATTTTCAAACTAACAGAAAAAAAATTTTTAACAAAAAGAGGCATGGGGGTAGAGTCAAGATGGCAGAGTACAAACAGGACTTCCTTGCAGCTCCAGCTCCCACCCACTCCAATTCACGTAAAAGGTGACTCTGAACAAACTTTGGAGCTACAGAACCCACAAAATGACACAGAGAAGCTAACCACCCACTGAGGACAGCCCAGCAGGCCGGCAGGAAGCAGCAAGGCAATGCTCTGGGAGATGACCCCAGCCCCTCACAAGCCCAAGGTTTTAGGCTCAGGGTGGGCCTGGGCACCTCTGGCTGGAGGGACTTCAGATCACCAGCAACTATGGTGGTTTTCAGAATTATCAACCCATAAATGCTAAGGACAAAGTGAGAGGTCAGTGTAGTGTGGACTTTGGGATCCGGTAGTTTGGGAGAGCAGTTGGCCTCTGCCCCCTGGGCAAGAAGAGGCTAAAGCACCAGTGGCTGTGCAGCCACAGCCACGTGACTACTTCAGCTCCTGCCCTGCAGATTGTAGGGGGACCAAGTGACCAGTCTGAGGGCTAATTGCTCTTGCTTTAATCTGCTTGGATTTGGATTGTGGTCTAGGGTGGAGGTCCTCAGGTGTGCGACCAGCTTGCCAGAGCATGTGGAGGCTTTAGAGAGAGCACCCAAATAATACCTTTGGCAGCTGAGAAAATTCCAGCATTTGGTACGAAGCTCCCCATACAGTGGCAGAGTCCTACTGTGGCAAAAAGCTCAAAAGTCAAGTAACCAAGTGGCAACATGAGCAGGCAAAGGAAGCAAACCAAGCAGAGCAATCCAACTTTACAGTCCTATTTTGGGGACAAAAAGGATCAAAGCATGGAGCAGGAGAAGAAAATGAAGTCAAAACTCCTGCACCAAAAAGTTGAAGAAAAATATGAGCTGGTTACAGGCCATGGAAGACCTTAAGAAGGATTTTGAAAACCAAATAAAATAAGTGGAAGAAAAATTGGGAAGAGAAATGAGAAAGATGCAAGAAAATTATGAAAAGAGAGTCAACAACCTGACTAAAGAAAATAACACCTTAGAAAATAGACTAACTTAGGGGCGGCTAGGTGGAGCAGTGAGTAGAGTGCCGGCCCTGGAGTCAGAAGGACCTGAGTTCGGATCCGGCCTCAGACACTTAACGCACACAAACAAAAACCTAGCCGTGTGACCTTGGGCAAGTTACTTAACCCCAAATGCCCTCCAAAAAGCAAAAAAAAAAAAAAAGAAAGAAAGAAAATAGACTAACTCAGAAGGCAAAAGAGGCTCAAAAAGCCAATGATGAGAAGAATGCCTTAAAAAGCTGAATTTGCCAGATGGAAAAAAGAATCTCAAAAGACCACTGAAGAGAATCATTCTTTCAGAATTAGACTGGAGCAAATGGAAGCTAGTGACTTTATGAGAAATAAAGATACTATTAAACAGATCCAAACAAATGAAAAAATAGAAGGTAATATGAAATATCACATTGGAAAAGCCACTGACCTGGAAAATAGATCCAGGAGAGATCATTTTTTTAGAGGGCAATTGGGGTTAAGTAACTTGCCCAAGGTCACAGGGCTAGGTTTTTGTTTGTGTGCATTAAGTGTCTGAGGCTGGATCTGATCTCAGGTCCTTCTGACCCAGGGCCGATGCTCTACTCACTGCACCACCTCGCCACCCCCAGGAGAGATAATTTAAAAATTATTAGACTACCTGAAAGCCATGATAAAAGAAAGAACCTAGGGGCGGCTAGGTGGCGCAGTGAGTAGAGTGCTGGCCCTGGAATCAGAAGGACCTGAGTTCGGATCCGGCCTCAGACACACACACACAAAAAAAAAAAAAAAAAAAACCTAGCCGTGTGACCTTGGGCAAGTTACTTAACCCCAATTGCCCTCCAAAAAAAAAAAAAGAAAGAAAGAACCTAGAAATCATCCTTCAAGAAACTCTCAAGGAAAATGCCCTGATGTTTTAGAATCACAGGGCAAAATAGAGATTGAAAGAATCCACTGATTACCTCCTGAAAAAGATCCCAAAAAGAAAACTAGGAATATAATAGCCAGGTACTGGAACTCCCAGATCAAGGAGAAAATACTACAAGCATCCAGGAAGACACAATTTCAATATTGTGGAAACACAATCAGAATAGCACAGGATCTGGCAGCTTCTACACTGAGGGACTGAAGGGCTTGGAATATGATATTCCTGAAGGCAAAGGAGCTGGAATTAGAACCAAGAATCACCTACCCAGCAAAACTGAGTATCATGTTTCAGGGGAAAATATGGTCATCCAGTGGAACAGAGGACTTTCAAGAATTCTTGATGAAAAAACCAGAGTTGAATAGAAAATCTGATATTCAGATACAAGAAGCAAGAGAAGCATGAGAAGGTAAACAGGGAAAAGAAATCATAAGGAACTTATCAAAGTTGAACTATTTACATTCCTACATGGAAAAACAATAATTGTAACTTATGAAACTTTTCACAGTATGAGAATAATTGAAGGGAATAGAAATATACATATATATATACATACATACATATATGTCTATATAGGAGGGTATATGGATGTATGAATACATATGTGAATATGTGTGTGTGTACACACACACACACACATATATGTACAGGTATACATAGGTAGAGGGCACAGGACGAATTTAATGGGAAGGCATGATAATTAAAAGATGAAATTAAGAGGTGAGAGAAGAATATAATCAGAGGAGATGAGGAGAGACAGAATGGGGTAAACTTTCTCATACAGAAGAGGCAAGGGAAAATGGTTACAATGGAGGGGAAGAACAGGAAGGCAAAAGGGAATGGGTCAACCTTGTTCTCATTGAGTTTGGCTTAGGGAGGGAATGTTATACACACTAAATAGGGTATCTCACCCTACAGGAGAGTATTGGGGAAGGGGATGAGAGGGGGGATGATGGAAGGGAGGGCAGGCTGGGGGAGAGGAAAGTTAGAAGCACCCACTTTAGAAAAGGGACAGGATCAAAGCAGAGAATAGAACAAGGGGGAAATAGGATAGGAGGGAGGGAAATACAGTCAGTCTTTTACAATACATCCACTATGGAAATGTTTTGCATAGCTACACATGAACAACCTATACTGAATTGCTTATCTTCCCAGTAAGGGTGGGTGATGAGGGAGGAAGAGAAAGAATCTGGAATTCAAAGTTTTTTTTTTTCAAATGCTTTATTAACTTCTGTTTTCCATCATTCATTTCTACCTGATTTTGAGTTACAATTTTTTCTCCCATTTTCCCCTACCCACCACCCCAGAATAGCAGTCCCACAGGATATCCCCTCATCCAATCTGCTCTCTCCCATATCTTCTCCCATACCCCCTTTGACTTTTCCGTTAGGGCAAGGTGAATCTCTGTGCCCCCGTGCCTGCACATCTTATCTCCCAATTACATACAAAATAGTATTAATCATAGTATTTATATATATTTGAAACATTTAATTTCAAGACTTCTAATTCCAGATCCATTCCCTTCATCCCTTGTCACCCACTCCCGCTGGGAAGATAAGCAATTCAGTATATGTTGTACATGTATAACTATGCAAAACATTACCATAGTAGATATATTGTAAAAGACTGTCTATATTTCCTTCCCACCCCTCCCACCCCCACACCTGTTCCATTCCCTACTTTGATCCTGTCCCTCTTCAAAAGTGGGTGCCTCCAACCTCCCCTCCCCCCAGCATGCCCTCCCCTCCACCATCTCCTTTCTCATCCCCCTACCCCCCATTCTCCTGCAGGGTAAGATATCACATTTAGTATGTATGTCATTCTCTCCCTGCACCAAATTCAATGAGAATATGGTTTTGCCTTTTTGCCTTCCTGTTCTTCCCCTCCCCTGCAACCACTTCCCCTTGCCTCTTCTACATGAAATAGTTTACCCTACCCTGTCTCTCCCCATCTCCTCTTGCCACATTCCTCTCTCACCTCTTAAGTATCATCCCTTCCCAACAAATTCGACCTGTGCCCTCTATCCATGTATACCTGTAAACATATATACACACATTCACATATGTATTTATATGTCCATATATCCTTCTTCAATTATTTTCATACTGAGAAAGTTTTCATCAGTCACAGCTATTGTTTTTCCATGTAGGAATGTAAATAGTTCAACTTTGATAAGTTCCTTTTGATTTCTTTTCCTTGATTACCTTCTCAAGTATCTCTTGCTTCTTGTGTCTGAATGTCAAATTTTCTATTCAACCCTGGTTGAACGCTTGAAAGTCCTCTATTCCACTGAATGACCATATTTTCCCCTAAAACAAGATACTCAGTTTTGCTGGGTAGGTGATTCTTGGTTCTAATCCCAGCTCCTTTGCCCTGTGGAATATCATATTCCATGCCCTTCAATCCCTCAGTGTAGAACCTGCCAGGTCCTGTGCTATTCTGATTGTGTTTCCACAATATTGAAATTGTTTCTTCTTGGCTGCTTGTAGTATTTTCTCCTTGATCTGGGAGTTCCAGTACCTGGCTATAATATTCATAGGAGTTTCATTTTGGGGATCTTTTTCAGGAGGTGATCAGTGGATTCTTTCAACCTGTATTTCGCCCTCTATGTCTAAAACATCAGGGCAATTTTCCTTGAGAATTTCTTGAAGGATGATTTCTAGGTTCTTTCTTTTATCATGGCTTTCAGGTAGTCCAACAATTTTTAAATTATCTCTCCTGGATCTATTTTCCAGGTCAGTGGTTTTTCCTATGAGATATTTCACATTGCCTTCTATTCTTTCAGTTGCTTGGATCTGTTTAACAGCATCTTGATTTCTCATAAAATCACTAGCTTCCATTTGCTCCAGTCTAACTCTGAAGGAATGAATCTCCTCAGTGAGCTTCTGAGACTCTTTTTCCATTTGGCGAATTCGGCTTTTTAAGGCATTCTTCTCCTCATTGCCCTTTTGAGCCTCCTTTGCCATTTGAGTTCATCTATTTTTTAAGGTGTTATTTTCCTCAGTCAGTCTGTTGACTCTCATTTCATACTTTTCCTGCATCTTTCTCATTTCTCTTCCCAATTTTTCCTCCACCTCTCTTATTTGGTTTTTAAAATCCTTCTTAAGGTTCTCTATGGCCTGTAACCCACTCGTATTTTCATTTGGGTCTTTTGGTGCAGGATTTCTGACCTCACAGTCCTCTTCCTGTTCCATGCTTCGATCCTCTTTGCCCCCAAAATAGGAGTCTAATGTTGCATTTTTCTGTTTATTTTGTTTCATTTGCCTAGGCATGTTGCCACTTAATTACTTTACTTTTGGGCTTGTTGCCACAGTAGGACTCTGCCACCAGACAGAGGAGCTTCTGTCCCAAAATTGGGGTCTTCTCAACTGCCGGAGGTATTAGTTGGGTGCCCTCTCTGAAGCCTCCACATACTCTGGCAAACTGGACACATACCCCAAGACCTTCATCCCAGACCTCAATCCAGATCCAGGGAGGTTAAAGCAAGAGCGATTACCCCCCAGACTGATCAGCAGGTCCCCCTACAGTCTGCAGGCCAGGAGCTGAAGCTACAACTGAAGCTGCAAAATGGCGGCTGTCCTGCAGCTCTTCAGTGGCTTCTAGCCCCCAGGGGAAGAAGCTGACTTGTTCCCCAATACTAGTCCCAAAGTCCATAGGGCACTAACCTCTCACTTTGTCCTAGGCATCTATGTGTTGGTAATTCTGGAATCGCCACACCTGCTGGTGTTCTGGGGTCCCTCCAGCTGGTTGCTGGTCCAGCTGCCCTGGGGCTAAAACCTCTGACTCATGTGGTCCTGGGCTCGGCTCCCAGAGAGCTGTGCTGTTGGCTCCCAGAGCTCTGGGGCTGGCCACTCCCTGCCAGGCTGCAGGGCTGTCCTCAGCGGGAGGTTAACTTCTCTGTTTTGTTCTGTGGGTGCTGGAGTTCCAGAGGTTGTTCAGAGTGCCCCTTTTACATAATTTTGAAGTGGTGTGGGCTGGAGCTCCATGGAAGTGCTGTTTCTACTCCGCCATCTTGGCTCTGCCCCTGGAATTCAAAGTTTTAAAATCAAATGTTTAAACATATATATATATATATATATACACTATTATCAATATTATTTTACACATAACTGGGAAATAAGATATACAAGCACTGGGTCATAGAGATCCACTGTGCCCTACTGGAAAGTTGGAGGGGCTATGGGAGAAGATATGGAAGAGAGCAGATTGGAGGAGGGGATATCCAGTGTGATTGCTATTTTGGGGTGGTGGGTAGAGGGAAAAACGGGGAGGGAATTTGTAACTCAAAATCTTGCAGAAATGAATGATGTCAACTAGAAGTTAAAAAAGCATTTGATAAAAAAAAGAGGCATATGTGTTTTAGCAGTATTGAGGAAAGTTGCACTAATGATTTTCCAATGACCCTACTGAAAATTCCCTTTGAAACCTGACTTTTTTTTAATATAACTAAGTTCTGGGCCATGTTATCTGCTTCTCCCAGCAATAACAATTTATTGTTACCAATATTTTTCTTACTGCTTTAATAACACTGTTAATATGCCATGTTTAATAGATTGTGTGCTTCTCTTTTTGGTCTTTAGGTAATTCCTCAGCCTGCCTGTATGGCTAAATCTGATGCCCTGTGGACTGAAGAAGAAAAGAAAATAATCAAAGAATATGAGAAAAAAGTAAAAGATTTAAATGAGGAAAGAGAGAAATATAAAAAGGTCAGGAAGAAGAAAAAAGTTGAAATATATTTTCTTTTTTTTTTTTTTGGAGGGCAATTGGGGTTAAGTGACTTGCGCAAGGTCACAGATAGTTTTTGTGTTAAGTGTCTGAGGCTGAATTTGAATGTCTGAGGCTGAATTTGAATTCAGGTCCTCCTGACTCCAGGGCTGGTGCTCTGTGTGCTCTATTCACTGTGCTCTTTTTTTTAACAGTCTTCCAAATTGCAAATTCTTGTGACTTTGGAGTGAACTTTGGTACTCTAGAGATAGCTGAATAACTTTTAAAATGATTAAATTTAACAACTTAAATTATTCACAACAAATTGACCTAAAACTTTCTAGCAAAAGCTAGAGAAAACAAATAATGCTTATTTCATTATATCTACTACTACTACATTTGGGGTGGGTATAGGGATAAGGAAGAATAATACACCTTAGGACAAGCAGCAAAAGGTATATATATATATAAAATATAAAATATCCACTGAGTCAAGCACTTTTTGTGGTTTGAATTTAAAGTTAGTTTTTCGCAATATAAATGCCTTTAGTTTTATTTCTTTCCTTCCATATGAAACATATATGCTAACAATGAAAGGGTTTAATACAGAATTCCAAAAGTTGGTTACATCAGAAATCACAGCAAGTATTCATTCTTTTGGGAAAGTAGTAAAAGAATGAAGTATCCAGTAGGGTATGCTGGTTTGTCAGCCCAGTGCTATTGCATATTAGGTACAACTTCTCTGAACCTTATTTTTCATCCATATTTTCTTTCCTTCTGAGCTTCTGAACAGTTACTTTGATGTATTTGACCATAAGATGATACTTGTAATAAAGCTGAAAATAAACAAGTGTTCTGGGCTGCAGTGATGACTAAAAAGGTAGTGAGGGTTTAAATGTTCCTCCCCAAAATGGAGGCAGTGAATATGACATGCCTGGTAGGTGTTTAAAAATCTTTGTTTTGGTGGCATTCAGAATAGCCTTGGCTCTTGCAAGATAAAGCCCCATGTTTCCTTAATTCCCCACTAGTTTCAGATGTTTATTAAATTGGCATCAATACCTTAACAGAAACTTTTATACTCAGAATTGTAGTTGTACTTTTTGAAGAAAACGAGTATTTCCCAGTTTTATAGGATAGAAGGCTATGGGGGAATACCTAGAATCTCACTGAAGAATACTGTTCTTTTTCTTTCTGTGAATCTTTTCTAAGTCACGGTGCTACTTAAATCCATAAGTAAAAGAACTAAAACCTCTCTGCAGATACCCAAAATCAAGCTGTAGTTTTTTCTGAGCTTTATGAACAATAAAACAAACTTATACCTTGAAATTAAAAAAAAAATAACTATCAGTTCCATTTCCTACTGTTCATTCTCCTAATGGAGGCAATAGGCAGTTTAAAAAAATCTATCCAGGGTAAATTCTTACTCCCTTTGATAGAAGAGATATTTGTAAGGTTATAGAAGAATTTGCAATGATATTTGCCATGTGAGTTTTCTTTTTTATAGTATTTTATTTTTTCCCATGTGTCAAGGAGATTTTTAGCTTTCACTTTTATAAGATTTTGAGTTCTAAATTTTTCTCCCCCATTTTCTGAAAATGGTAGGAGGTTTGATATAGTTTATATATGTACTATGATGTACATGATCTGACCTTATCTTCATATACAATTTGAGTGTTGGTCTATACCTAATTTGTGTCCTATTGTTTTCCAGTTTTCTCAGCAATTTTTGTCAAATAGTAAGTTCTTATTCCAAAAGCTGGGGTCTCTGAGTTTATCAAACACTAGGTTATTATGATCATTCACTACTGTGTCTTCCATACTTAATCTATTAGGCTGATCCAGCACTCTATTTCTTAGTCAGTTCCAGATAGTTTTGATGATTACTGCTTTATTATAGTTTGAGGTCTAGTATTGCTAGGCCTCCTTCCTTCATATTTTTCCCATGACTTCCCTTGATATTCTTAACCTTTTGTTTTTCCAGATGAATTTCTTTATTATTTTTCTAGTTCTATAAAATAATTTTTGGTACTTTGATTGGTATGGCACTGAATACGTAAAAAAGTTTAGGTAGAATTGTCATTTTTATTATAGTGGCTCAGTCTTTCTATGAGTAATTGATTTTTCTTTCCAGTTGTTTAAGTCTGACTTTGTGTAAAAAGTATTCTGTAATTGTGTTCATATAGTGTGTGGGTTTGTCTTGGCAGGGAGACTCCTAAGTATTTTATGTTGTTTACAATTATTTTAAATGGAATTTTTCTTTCTGTCTCTTATTGCTGGGTTTTATTGGTCATATAAAGAAATGTTCATGATTTATGTGGGGTTATCTTATATTCTGTAACTCTGCCAAAGTTATTTCAAGTAATTTTTTACTTGATACTCCAAGGCTCTCTAAGTTTACCATCGTATCATCTGCAAAGAGTGTTAGTTTTGTTTCCTTATTGCCTAGTCTTTTTTTTTTATTAAACAAATGCTTTATTAACTTCTGGTTTACATCATTCATTTCCACCAGATTTTGAGTTACAATTTTCCCCCCATTTTTCCCTACCCACCACCCTAGAATAGCAGTCCCACTAGATATCCCCTCATCCAATCTGCTCTCTCCCATATCTTCTCCCATACTCCCTTCAACTTTGCCATTAGGGCAAGGTGAATCTCTGAGCCCCAATGCCTGGACATCTTATAAAACATTTAATTTTAAAACAAATAATGCTTGCTTTTAGATAGATGCTGTTTATCCTTTTTTTTTTTTTAAAGCAATTGGGGTTAAGTAACTTGCTCAAGGTTACACGGCTAGTCATTTGATTTATGCGTGGGTGCTCATTTTCTGAGGCCGGATCTGATCTCGGGTCATCCAAACTCCGACGCGCTCTTACTCACTGCGCCACCTAGCCGCCCCTTTAGGGCAATTGGGTTAAGTAACTTGCCCAAGGTTACACGGCTAGGTTTTTGTTTGTGCGGATTAAGTGTCGGAGGCCGGCTCCGAACTCAGGTCCTTCTGATTCCAGGGCCGGTGCTCTATTCACTGCACCACCTAGCCGCCCCTGCTGTTTATCCTTTTAAGGAACATTTCCTTTATTCCTATACTGTCCAGTGTTTTTACAGGAATGGGGGCTGTATTTTGTCAAAAGCTTTTTCAGCATGTATTGAGATAATTATGTGATTTCTATTGGCTTCATTATTTATATGGTCAATTATATTGAGTTTTCCTAATACTGTATCAACCTTCATTCCTAGTATAAATCCCACCTGCTTGTATAAACGTTGTGACATAATGCTATAATCCCCTTGCTAGTATTTTGTTCAAAATTTTTGTACCGATATTAGGGAAATTGGTCTATAGTTTTCTTTTTCTGTTTTAATTCTTCTGGTTTAGGTATCAGCACCATATATGTGTCACAAAAGGAGTTTGGCAGGACTTCTTCTTCACCTATTTTTTCCAAATAGTTTATATAGTCCTGGAATTCGTTGTTCTTTAAGTATTTGATAGATTTCACTCATGAACTCATCTGACCCTGGGGATTTTTTCTCTAAGGAGTTCACTAATGACTTCTTTAATTTCTTTTTCTAAGATGGGGTTATTTAGGCATTCTATTTCCTGATCTTTTAATCTAGATACTTTATATTTTTGTAAATATTCATCCATTTCACTTAGATTGCCAGGTTTATTAAAATGTAGTTGTTAATTTGTAAAATTAATTATAATTTTATAAAATTGTTAAATTGTAAAATAGCTCTGAATTATTGCTTTAATTTCTTTTCGTTGGTGGTGATTTTGCCCTTTTAATTTCTGATACTGGATATTTGGTTTTCTTTTTTAAATCAATTTAACCAATGGCTTATCTATCTTAATTGTGCTTTTATTTTTTCATAAAATCAGCTCCTAGATTTATTTATTAACTCAATAGTTTTCTTTCAATTTTATTAATCTAACCTTTGATTTTCAGGATTTCCAATTTGGTATTCAATTAGGGTATTTTAATTTGTTCTTTTTCTAGTTTTTCTTTTAGTTGCATGCCCAATTCACTGATCTGTTCTTTTTCCACTGTGTTGATGCAAGAAGTTAGAGAAATAAAATTTCCCTTAAGTACTGCTTTGGCTGTATCCCATAAATTTTGGTATGTTGTTTCATTGTGTCATTCTCTTTAAAAAGTTATTATTTCTGTGATTTGTTCTTTGACCCACTTATTCTTTAGAATTCAATTATTAGTTTCCAACTAATTTTACTCTATGTTTCCACTGACTTTTGTTGAATGTCATTTTTATTGCATTATAATTCTAAAATATTTGCTATTTCTGCCCTTTTTCTGCATTTTTACATTTGAAATCTCTTATTTCATTTTTCTGCCCTATTACATGGTTAATTTTGTGTAGGTGCTATATGCTGCTAAGAAAAAGTTATATTCCTTTCTGTTCCCTCAGTTTTCTCCAAAGATCTGTCATATCTAACTTTTCCAACATTCTATTTACCTCCTTAAGTTTCTTTGTTGCTTATTTTTTGGTTGGATTTATCAAATTCAGAAAGGAGACAGATGAGATCCCCTGCTACTATAATTTTGCTATCTATTCCTATAACTCACTAAACCTCTCCTTTAAGAATATGGATGCTATACCATTTTGTGCATATATGTTTAGTATTGATATTGCTTCATTGTCTATGGTGCCTTTTAGCAAGATGTAATTTCCTTCCTTGTCACTTTTAATTAGCTCTGTTTTTGTTTTTGCTTTGTCTGAGATCAGGACTGCTTTTCCTGCTTTTTTTTTAACTTGAGCTGAAACATAAAAGATTCTTCTTCAGCCCCTTATCTTTACTTTGTGTGTATCTCTCTGCTTCAAGTGTGTTTTTTGTAAACAACATATTGAAGATTCTGGCCTTTGATCCACTCTGCTCTCTGTTTCTGATTTATGGGAAACTTCATTCCATTCACATTTGCAGTTATGATTACTAACTTGCATCTCCTTCCATCCTAGTCTTCCTTTTGTTTGTCTTCTCTCTTCTTTCACCCCCTCCCTCTTCACCAGTGTTTTGTTTCTGTCTACAACCTTCCCTTATCTGCCCTCTCTTCTGTTAGTCCCCCCACCCCTTACTTGATCTTTTCCTCTCCAACTTTCCTCTCAGGTAAGATAGATTTCTATATTAAACTGATTGTGTATATGATTCTTTCTTTGAGCCAATACTGATGAGAATAAGGTTCAAGCGATGCTCATAACCAACCTCCCATTGCCCCCTCTACTGTAATGTCTTTAGTACCTTTTCATGTGAAATAATCTATCCCCATTCTACCTCTCCCTTCCTTCTGTGTACTCTTCTTTCTCATCCCTTAAATTTTTTTATGTCATTCCCTCAAATTCACCTTATACGTGTACCCTCTATCTATGTATATTCCTTCTAGGTGTACTATTTGTGATACAATTTTTTAAAGAATTACAAGTATCATCTTCCCGTGTACATATGTAAATACTTTAGTTCTATTGAATCCCTTAAGTTTTCTTTTCCTCTTTTACCTGTTTATGCTTTTCTTGGGTCTTGATAGTAGAGGTCAAATTTTTGGTCTAGTTCTGGTCTTTTCCTTATGAAAGCTTGAAATCCCTCTTATTTCATTGAATGGCCATTTTTTCCTTTGATCTATTAGCTTAATTTAACCAGGTAAGTGATTATTGGTTGTAGTCCTAGCTCCTTTGCCTTCCAGAATATCATGTTCTATGACTGCCAATCCTTTAATGTTGCAGCTGCCAAGTCCCATGTGATCCTGATTGTAGCTACCCAATATTTGAATTGTTTCTTCCTGGGCACTTCTAGGATTATTTTCCTTGACCTGATCATTCTGAAATTTGGCTATTATGTTCCTTGGAGCTTGGGATCTCTTTGCTGAGGTGACTGGTGGATTCTTTTGATGCCTACTTGCCCTCTGGTTCCAGGACATTAGGGCAGATTTTCTTGATAATTTCTTGAAAGATACTGTCTAGGTCTTCCTTTTGATTATGGTTTTCAGATAGTCCAGTAATTCTGATATTATCTCTCCTGGATCTATTTTCCAGGTCAGTTGTTCTTCCTATTAGGTATTTTACATTTCTTCCATTTTTTCATTGTTTTGATTTTGTTTGATTGATTCTTGATGTCCCATTGAGTTGTTAGCTTCCACTTACCCAATTCTAACTTTTGCGGAGTTGTTTTCCTCAATTAGCTTTTGTACTTTCTTTTCCATTTGGCCAATTGTATTCTTTAAGCAGTTTTCCAAGCTGTTGACTCTTTTTTCATAATTCTTTTGCATCACTCATTTCTTTTCCCAATTTTTCTTCTACCTCTCTTAAATGATTTTAAGCCCCTTTTTTAGTTCTTCCATAAGTTCTTTTTGGGCTTGAGACCACTTCTTGTTTTTCTTTTTATAGCTTTTGCCTATAGGTGTTTTGACACTGTTGTCCTCTTTTGAATTTATGTCTTGGTCTTCCCTTCCTCCATAACTTTCAATGTCAGATTCTTTTTTGTTGTTTTTTTGCTCTTTTTGGGGGGGCCTCTCTTCTTTCTTTTAAATTAGATCTCTGCTCCCAGGGTGGAAAGGGCTCTGTCTTAGGTTTGTTATGCTAATGACAGCAGGTCCTAGTTATTTACCTAGTGCTATGATGATGTTGCCCTGAGGCCCACAAGAAACTCTCATGTCTGGTGCTGTGTTGAGGGGATCATGTGGGGGGGGGGGGTAGGTGCTGCTGGAGGCCACAGGGAGCTTACCTGGTATTGAGCTGTGGTTCCAGTTGTGGTATCTAGTGGGGTTTTGCTGCATTTCCCTGGGGCTATTACTGAAGCCCATGGAGGTCTGGCCCCTGGAAGGTGCCTGTTTTTCCTGGGCTGTGCTGAATGAAGCACATGGAGGTCTAGGTGCTGGAAGATACCTGCCTGCCCAGAGCCCCACCCAGACCCTATGGAAGCCTGGGAGGACTGGCTACTGGAGGATGCCTATTTGCCTGGGGCCACACTGAAGCACATGGTAGTTCGTAGAGCTGAATTCTGCCAGTTTCCCTGGCTATGCTAAAGCACATGGGGATTCCTGGTATAGGCATCTCCCTGCTCCACCACATTGGAGCTCAAGATCTCCCACTGATTTGCTGGGATGCTTCTTGTCCTATACTGTGCTCCCCTTTTACCTGAGTGAGGCAGACCTTTCTCACTGACCCTTTTAAGTGTCCTGGGCCACTCCACACTGTCTTCACACTACCTCCCCTGTTCAAGAATTTGTTCTGGGGAGCTATTTTGTGATTGGAGATGAATAAGGGAGAGTTACAGGGATTTATTGCTTACCATGCCATCTTGGATCCCAAAAGTCACCATGTGAATTTTCTATTACTGTGAAATATTAGAGTATAAGTCATGCTATGGAAACAGGTCTAGCGACTGCAATAAACACTTATCAAGTGCCTACTTTGTGTCAGGCAAAGTACTAGGTAGGCACTTGGTACTCAAGAGACAAATGAAATAGTTCTTGTTGTGAAGGAGTTTATGATCTATTGAAAAATCTTTTATTCTATCAAATGTAATTGTGAATGTGAATTTTTTTGTAGTAAGCAAAATTAGAGATATTTATTTTTAAAGTATGATTTTTAAATTACATTTTTCTGACTATAACCACATTTTAAAACATTAGCTGATATGGCCAAATCCAGTCTACTTAATACTAATGAGCCTCTCTTCACCTGTCTAGACTGATCCTCAGAAAGCAGATTCACTCTGTTCCTAGGAGTACATCCAAAGCCTTTCAATCATGGTAAAATCTGTCAAAGTTTGTGCTTGGATAGCATAGCCTTCAAGCGCACAGTGTTGCCTTCATGCCAGAATGAAGCATTAGAGTAGGGCTGTATGGAAAAAGAAAATAAGTGAAAAAAGAAAAAGGGCTGATTATGTGGCAAGAAAGGTAACTACTAGATAGCCCATATCCTCAAGATGTCAGAAGAAGGAAATGAATACCTTGGGCTTGCTGGATGGACACTCTGTGGCCAATTTATGGAAGAACATGGACAGTTGCAAAGAATATGCATATATGAGTTGAAATGTATGAGTTGTGTATATATGAGCATGTTTGAGTTGGAATTTGCATCACTTTGAAGAATGTTCGAATTGATATGATCACATCCTTTCATGTAACCACATTTTTAAAACCCACCATGAGGGGTGGCTAGGTGGCACTGGCCCTGGAGTCAGAAGGACCTGAGTTCAAATCTGACCTCAGACACTTAACACTTACTAGCCGTGTGACCTTGGGCAAGTCACTTAACCCCAACTGCCCTGCCTTTCCCCATCCAAAAAGAAACAAACCCCACCATGATTGGTCTGTGGCTTTATAAAAGCAATACCTCTGTTTTTATATCTATCTTGGTCATTTATTCACTTAATGGTGCCCAGTTCTTTATTAGGCATTGCCAGAGATTTAAAAGATACTTTATTTCTTGTCCTAAAGGAATTTAGGAGATAGATAGAATGACAAAACATTTAAACATGAAATAACTATAAAATCATTACAAAGGTTCTTATTAATGCAGTATATTTATATGCATATATGCATGCATAACTTTTTCATAAAATCCAAAAAAACTTACCAAAATTGGTTCATTAAATAAAATCAAATAATTTTTGGCCTTTCTTTATTTTCCCATCACTTAGCACATAGTAGACACCTAATAAATATCTGATAACCCGAAAATACAATAATATATGTGAGCACTTTGCAAATTGTAAAGCTGTAAAACTTATGGGGCAGCTAGTGGTGCAGTGAATAGAGCACCAGCCTTGGAGTCAGAAGGACCTGAGCTCAAAAACAACCTCAGATACTTAACACTTACTAGTAGTGTGACCTTGGGCAAGTCACTTAACCCCAATTGCCCTGCCTTCTCTCCTCCAAAAAGAAAAAAAAAAGCTATAAAACTTAATTGTTATATTATTTATTTAAGAAAAAAAGTCAGACACTCCAAGGCCAAAGACTGTCCTTAATGATGCTCACTTTATAATGAATCCCTATGGCAGTTCAGTCAACATTGTCCATTGGAAAGACTGAGCTGAAGTTGACTATGACAGGCTCTTTTTATTATGACAAATAAACTCCTAAATGTTAACTTTACTGGTATCTTTATTTTAGTCATTGGATACTGAACTAAGGAAGCTTCAAAATTCTATTCAAGAAACAACACAAACTTTTGATGGTCATTTAAACAGACTCTTTAAAAGGAAGGTGAAATGTGATATGGTTGTCAACCAGGTAAAGTAAAAATTCATGAATGTAAGCCCATGAATGTAATTCCCAAGATAGGGAATCTTGACCCTTGACTACATGTAGTTATGATACACTGACTTAAATAAATATTAGCTATTATTTGTATTATTTGTATCAATAGAAAAGTTAGCCTTGACAAAGAGAAGGAAAACCTCTACCCAGTGACTGGGGAAAGGGGTGAATAACAGAGAATGATTAAGTATGACTAGAGGATGAAAGAAATTTCCAGGCAGATGATCTTAATATTCTCAGTAAAGTGGAAGACAAAGTTGTTCACTGAGAAATGGAATTAGGGTGGTAGAGGTTGCCAAGAAGAGATGAGAGGTTTCAAACAGATAAAGTAGCATGCATGATAAATACTGTTAAAAGAAAATGAAAAAGAGAAAAAGGATTACTTTGAAGCACTGAGGGCCCAGCTGAGATTAGTTAACATAAATTTATTGTGAATTTAATTGACACAGTTGTTTGACTCTCTCTAGCAGTATTCCACATAATGGCCATTGGTGGAGGTAAACCAGGGTTAAAGACTGGCAAGACATGTACAGTATTAGGATAAGGAAGTAAAGGATTCAAGAGTGAGGAGTACTATTATGGTTCAGCTAATCATCTATAAGGTCAAAATTGGGAAGGAAGGAAAATGATATGGATTGCACAGAAGGGGATGAAGAGACACAGGAAGTCACAGGAAGGATAAAAGATCAGTTAAGAAAGAATGAGGAAATGGGAGAGATACCAAAGAAGAGATTATCAGAAGTCAAGATCATAGATGAGACACAGCTATGGATGATGATGAAATTCAAAGTATATTCCCACCCCCATGAATGTGTCTAAAGTGGTATGATGTAGAACCTCTGAATGGATAATAAGGTCTGAAGAAGTATAGGCTCAATGGAGGATGCTACCCTTGAACTAGAGCTTGAAGAATAGATAGGATTTAGATCCCTGAAAAGGAGCACAGGAAAGTGTTTTCTAAGCACCTCTTTCCTCTTTCATGATACTTCCCTCTATTTCTCCTTCTTCCCATCCACCATGCCAACTACTTCTAATGTAGAAATAAATTTTATATTACACCGAACATAGTTTTATGTGCCCAGTTCCCTATTTTAAAAACCACTAGAACATTTTGTACCCATTTTTACAAAAAATGGTATTTTACTTTTATGTGCTCTTCAGTTTATTTTATCTGAAGGTTGAGGGGTCTCCTCAAGTAGCAGTATTAATCTATTTTCCATTGTCAATGTTTCCACAGGAGGAATTAAAAATAGCCAACCTTACTTACTCTTTACTGCTAGATGAAGAATTACTAACAAGAGAACTTGAGCTGAATGGCTTCCTTGAAAGAAAACAAAAAGAAAAAGTAATCCTACCAGTCTTTTTCTTACTGAAATGCCACCATGATCTGTACTCACTTAAACGTTTCAAATCTTTAACTCTATGTCTCTTTTCCCATGTACCAGAGTCTAATATCTCATCTCAAATCATTTTAACATCTATAGTTCCTAATTTATAAAATGAGGGGATTCGGGTCTGTAATATTTCCTCAGTGTCTTCAAACTCTAAATTCCATGAACCTATAATCCATAGCCTTTAAACTTTCCTCTGTGCTATGTGACAGCATCCATCTATGTACTAATATAGTGTCTCCACAGTTTTGTGACTGGACCGTGTTTGCAATCACTATTAATCAAATGGACCACAAGATTACTTTATGTCTAGTAGTCTGATGTGATATGACATGATACATCACATGATATAACACAGAAATGAAAAGTTTTAACTGTAGTTTACATCTGAAAGCCATATGTACTCTAAGCATGATTGTGTTAATAACTGATAATAACCTTTCTACATAATACAGATCTCTAAACTCCATGATAACTTTAAATTCTAAGATCCAGGTCTAAACAAAGGCCTTTTTCAGACACAATGCCTCAGGAAAAATAATAATTTTCCAGAATTTTGGCACCCTTTAAATATTACTTATATACTGAACTGGTCCTGTCCAAGATGCTGCATGACACTTGCTAGTACAGCAGTCCTTCACCAGCAGACATTTTGTCTATCCATACCACTAACATGCTCAGGTTTTCCTAAACATGTCAATAAGGGGAGGAATTAGGTAGACTGGCTGACTCATTGGTATGGGAAAGCATTTGCAGTTTCTTTGAAATAATAGATTAGATTTGAACACGAACTTCTATGTGGCACATTTGAAACCTTCTGTAGACTTCTGGCTTTGTTGAACTGTTTAGACCAACTGTTAGGATATTTATTTCTGAAAATTATTTTTTGGTTTATCTTACGTCATCAGTATTAAAGAATGAAAAGAATATGCTCCATTAACACATTTAGGAAACTTCTTGTTCTTTTTACTGCTTCCTGAATGTTTAGTTGTCTTCGAAATATTTCTTGCTCTGTTTGGCTAATCCTGATTTTGTTACAGAAATTCACTACAGATGAAATCTACAAAGCTCGTGAACAACTTGATACATACAGAGAAAAATATGACACCTTGCTTACAGAGGACAAAGTAAGTGTCTATCTATTCCTGACTTTCTATATATACTCAACCAATTATTTCTGAATGACTAGAGTTGGGAGGGATTGAAAGGAATTCAATTTCCTCATAGATTTTCTTTTATAGGAAGTTTTGCTTTGATTATATGTACATCTTACTTTATGCCACTACGCATTCATTCCTCAAAAAGTGTATGTGAACGTAATTGTGGGAAATTTCTGCCCTTGTCTTGGCCTCAGGTCTCTCTTCTTTAAAATGAAGGGATTAAACTAGATCAGTGAATCCCAACTTTTTTTATTCTACAAACCTTTTTCAACAAAAATATGTTTTGAACCCAAGGGGTAATTTAGTATACTAATCATTACAGTCTGCAATTATTTATTGCTCACAGAGCCATGGAAGTATTTTTAGCGAAAACCCCTCGAGCCATTATTACAAACTCCCAAGTGGTTTGCAAACCACTATATGGAAACCACTACATTAGACGATCACAAAATTTCCTGTCAGACCTAAAGTTCTATACTTCCATCAAGTAATATTTTAAGGCACTGGAAAGTTCGCCAGTTAAGAGAAACTTTACTGACTCCTTTTGCAACATGAATTAACATCCTTATACATTTAACCTCTAATATATTTCTTATATTGTTATTTTTTCCAAATGGGACACAACAGAATTTTGAAGATTTGTTAGTAAATAAAAATTTTTCAAGTTATAGTTCTAGTGATAGCATGTTTTTCTCATAGATTCTGGAGCGGGGATTTAAAAAAGAGTTTGCTGAGCTTCATGGTCATCTGATTGACATACTCTACAAGCTGTACAAACGCCGACCAAGGTTGGTTTCGCTTTTATTTGGACAATACCTTTTTGTTTATATCAGTCAGTCAGTCAATAAGCATTTGTTAAACAACTACAATGGGCTAGGCACTGGGAATACAAAAAGAAGCAAAAGATAGTCCCTGACCTCAAGGAACTCACAATGTAATGGTGGAGACAACAACAACAAAACCAAAAATGTACAGACATTAAATAGAAAATAATTAAAAGAGGGAATTCACTAGAATTAAGAGGGGTTAGGAAAGGCTGTCACATGAGGGAAGCCAGAGAAGTCACTAGGCAGAGATGAGGAAGGAGAGCCAGCCAGAGAAAATGTCCAGGGCAAGCAATGAAATGTCTTGTTCATTGGCAAGGAGGCTAATATCACTGGATCAAAAAGTACAAAGAGGGGAATAAAGTGCAAGAAGACTGGAAAGATGCAGGGAGGGTGGTAAAATTGTGAAGAATTTTGAATGTCAAATAAAAGATTTAGTATTTGATCCTATAAGTGACAGGAAGCCACTAGAGTTGGCTCAAGAAGAGGTGATATGGCCAGACCTTCACTTTAGGAAAATCAGTGTGGCAGCTGAATGGAGGATAGTTTAGAGGGGTTAGGGCTGGAAAGGTAGATTTGAGAATCATTAGCATTAAAATGATAGTTAAATCCATGGGAACTGAAATAGTATAGAAGAAGAAGAAAAAAGGGCCAGAACAGAGCCCTGTTAAATACTTAAGGTTAGTGGGCATGGCCCAGATCAGGACCCAGCAAAGGAGACTGAGAAGGAAAGGTAGGACGGGTAGAAAGAGAACCAAGAGTGGTGTCCCAAAGCCTAGAGAGAAGAGAATATCAAAGAAAAAAGGGTCACCAATATTGTCAGTGGTTGCAGAGAGGTAGAGCAGAATGAAGACAGAAAAGGCCACTGGATTTGGCCGTTAGGAGATCATCATTAACTTTGGAGAGAGCAGCTTCAGTGTAATGATGAGGTCATAATTTGGCTTGTAAGGGGCTAAAAAGAGAGCGAGTAGAAAGAAAGTGAAGGCAGCTATGGTAGATGGCCTTCTCAAGGAGTCTAGCCACTTAGGGCAGAAGACATACAGGGATAATAGCAGTGATGGAAAGATCAAGTGAAGTTGGGCACCTTGATAGGTAAAAGGAAAGGAGCTGCTAGACAGAAAGAGAATGGAGACAAGCTATAGGGTGGGGAGGACAATCTGGTAAACAAGACAGGGTGGAATGTGATCACAAGTGCAGGCAGGTGTTTGCCTTGATATGAAGTAGGGTCTCCTTTTCATGTGAGACCGAGGTAAAGGAGATAGTGGCATGTGAGTAGTCTTCCTCACATGAGATAAGGAAAAGGAGAGAAGAGAGAATGCTTGACGAATGGCCTCATTTTCCTGTAAAATATGATACAAGGTTCTTAGCTAAGAGGGCTGGGGAATGGGGAGCCATGGGAGGTTAAGGAATAACAAGGTTTGGAAGAGTTGCTGTGAGGAGTGGAATAGTGAGTTGATAACAGGGGTACAGAAGGATTGTCTAGCAGCCCTGAGGGTCCAATTGAGGTTGTGTAACATAAATTTGTAATAGACCCAATCAAGATGGTTGCATAATTTTCTCTATCTTTGTTCAGCAGTCTATATATTGGAACCTGCAAAATTGGGATAATAACAGCCCCTACCTTCTAGCGTTGTTGTGAGGATTAAATAAGATAGTAATTGTAAAGCTCTCAGCACAGTGCCTGGCAGAGGATAAGCACTATATAAATGTTAGTTATCATTATTATTACTATTACATTCAAATAAAATATAATAACCTACCATGCATTTTTGAAATTATATCAAACTCTCAATGGTAAAAGTAAAGATTATTTCTTTTTATCATTAAAAACTGATTCATTACACATTTGTGTACATGGTGCTCTGCATACTAACCTTTCCCTTTTTCAATCAAGTTATATAAGGTTCTACTACAGATGAAGCAATTGTTGGAAATAATAATCACAAAAGCAAGTCTAAAATGGTTTGATTTTACATTAAGGAAAGTTGCATTGAATATATCTGTGACTAATTTCTATAGTTACCTAGTCCAGTTGCCATTATTTTAAAATCAAAAGGAATATGTTCTAATGATTATAGGTTTTAGGTGTCTAGAAATTCACTTCTAGTACTACAAATAGATTTACTGTATAAGTCTTGTCATATAATGTATATATACACACATGCATGTAACACATGTCTAAAAAGATATCTATTTACATATACATATACATATCTTATGATCCTTAGTCTCCTGATAGATTGTTTTCCCTATGTTTAAAAATGCATATGAGGAATATTATTCTTTTCAGTGACTCTTTGGGACCTTCCAGTATTCACAGGTCTATTGGTTCTGGGCTGGAAGGAACCTTAGATATTATCCAGTATAATCATCTCTGAAAGATTATTTTTTTCTTCAATTAACTGATGAGGTCAATTTCCTCTTCCTTTAGAAGGAGGAATTGGAAAAATATAAGCATATGCCAAGAAGATGAGTGGTATTGATGAGGGAAGGGTGATAAGGAGGGGGGGAGGGTAAGTGGTTCTGCCAGGGATACCTCTCCTGGCATCCAGTCTGGAAGGAATTCACCAGGCTCAAGCAGACTTTGAAGCCGAAATTGTAAAGTTTATTGTTACGCTGTAGAGAACAGCGGGCTAGATTCTTATGGAACCTGCAAACTCGCAGAGGCCGCAGGCATAGTTTTAAGGGGTCAATTATGCTAACTAGGTGAGTAAGGGTGGGATCAGGGAGGAGTTAAGGAGTGGTCAGTGCTCAAAGGACCATACACTTTTAACATCAACTGCGCAGGTGTATTGCCCATGATTCACTGGGAAATAGCTCAAGGCGGGGCTAGCTGGAGGTGTGGTTTTAGGCCTGATAAGTCACTAAATAGTGCCCAGTCTGTCTCCCACCAAGGTCATCAGAGACAGTGTGGGTATATAATTGACTAAGGAGTTACCCTATAGATAAGGTATTGAAGAATTTATGGTGGGGCTGGCCACTCTAACTAAGGGAGATAACATTTACATAACTTATTGTTTCAAGCAGAGATAAACAGGTCATGAGTTGTTGCTGGGCAGAGTGCTGGAAGGGGGAAGGGGAAGAGTCAATGCTCTGAGGCTGGGGGGGGGGGAAATGCGATCTTACAGACTGCTTTTACAAATTGATTTTACAGACATAGATCCCAAAGCACCCCATTTACAAACTGATGTTACAGATTGATACTACAGACATATATACATCACTAGGACCCCATCATTATCAGTCCTCCCACTCCACACATAGCACTGTGCAAATATCCCAAGTTGATTCACCAATAAAGTAGGCAACACTGTACTATGCATAACAAAGGAGGACAGTCAAAGTAGAAATCATTCAATCTACAAGCATTAATGAAGTGCTTACTATATACCAGAAACTGTGGTAGGTACCAGGGATACAAAGACAAAAGTGAAACTGTCCCTGATTCAAGGAGCTTACATTCTATCAGGAGAATCAAACATATGGATGTTTGGATGAATGGATAGACAGACAAGACAGATATCTCGGTATATACAAATGTATACAAGGTAATGTGTGTGGGGGGGGGGCACTAGTAGCTAAAAAGCTTGATGTAGATGATGACTCTTAGATGAATCATAAGGAAAACTAAAGATTCTGATGGAAGAGAAAAGGAAGGGAGAACATGTCAGGAATGGGAGACAGTCAATTCAAATATATAAATTTGGTAGATGGAATGTCATGTATAAGAACAATAAGGAAATCAGTTTGTCTGTATATATAAATGTGTATTAAGGATGAGAAGGTAAATTGGGGCTGATTTGCAAAAGGAGTTTCAATATAATCCATTGTTTGAGTGACAGGGAGCTACTGAGTCACTAAAGTTTTGTTTTGTTTTGTTTTGTTATGGGGAAGTGACATGGAAAATCACTCTGATAGCATTTTAAAGGATTAGAAAGGGGAGAGAGGACCTAAGGAGAACAAACTGGAGGCTATCACAATAGTCTCTGTGAAAGGTTAGGAAGGCCTTGTACTAAGGTAGTAGCTATATGAATAAAGAAAATGAGTAGATGGAAGTGTTCTTGTGAAGCTGCAATCAAATAGGATTTGCATCTGCCTGGCTTTGTGAGATGCAAGTTAAGGGTAGAAGATAGTACTAAGTTTGCAAACCTGCATGACTAGAAGAAGGGTGGTGTCCTCAACAAAAAATAAAGTTCAGAAAAGGCGGGAAGAGTTTGGGAAGAAAAATAAATTGTTTTGGACATAGTTAGCCTAGAGATTGTCCAGTTCAAAATGTTTAATAGTCAGTTTGTGAGGCAAGACTAGAGCACAGGAGTAAAACTAGGGCTGGATATATAGATCCTAGTGTCATCTGCATGGAGATGATTATTCAATCAAGGGGATCAATCTTGTGGGTAATCAAGTAAGAGTGTAGTGGGAGAAAAGGGCCTAGAACGGAGCATCGGGAAATTAAGAAACAGGGATGATGACTTGGCATAGAAAATCAAGCAGGTATAATCAAACAGGTAAGAGAACAAAAGGAAAAGCATCATAAAACCATAGAAAAGAAAGACTATTCAGGAGAAGAAGATTGTCAGAGGTATCAAATACTGTACAAAGATCAAGAAGGAAGAGGATTGGGGAAAGGCCATTATATTTAGCCATTAATTTAATTATTTACAACGTTGGGGAAAATGTTTCATTTGAGTGAGATCAGAAACAAGATTGCAAAGGGTAGAGAAATGAGAGGAGGAGAGGGAAACGAGATCATATTTGAGTATGACAGCTTTTTCAGGAAGTTTGGCTAGAAAAGGGAGGACAGAGAATAAGTTGAGGGAACCTCTTAGGTTCCAATGAGGATTTTCTGAAATGGGAAAGACTTGGGCATTTTTACAGGCAACACAGAAGGAACCAATAGAAGAGGAAGAGCCCGAAGAGTAGGAGGACTAGAGATTGAGATTACTATGAGAGCAATCTTCTAGAGAAGATGGGAGGAGAAGGGATCTTGATGAAGTAAAAGATTACTTCTTCAACAAAGACTGAAGAGAATGGTGGTGAGGAGCGGCTAAGTCAGAGAGTTATGAGATGTAGATAAGGAGAAAAGGAGGAAATAATGGTGAATGGCCTCAGTTTTCTCAGTAAGGTATAATGTGCTCAACTATCGCATTTTTCACAGGCTGAACTCCTGCAGAACAGTACTCTTCCCTGACTACTACCCTATTTTAAGTACCAATACAATGTTGTGTGTACTCAAAAAAGAGGGGATCCTTTTCCAAACCACTATGCAACTAGATTCCTGGGTGCTAATAAAGGGGAGGCACAGAAGATAAGCATTTTATTAAGAACCTGCTTTGTGCCAGGTCCTTAATAACTGCTGCTGCTGCAGTACCTGGCAACAAAGCATGTTTACAAATGTTATTTGCATTTGAAGTCAAAGTAGGCTCTGGGCCAGCCAAGCTATTGCAAAGAAAGCTTCTTTGGTCTAGAGACTATTATTTGTCTATTCTGAAGAGAATTAAGCCCAGAAGGATTGTATTCTTGAGGTCCTCCAGCAAAAAGAGTTACACAAAACATCTTGTTAAAATTGCTACTTAATATCGTTACTTTTTAATGTGTGATAATATGGTTTTAACTTGTCTTAGAGAATTTAATGTACATTTATTTATAATGCTAGGCTGATGAAGCAAAAGCAAGTGGAGGTTGCTAGCCCTTTTGGAGAACGGGTAGGGTCTAGCCAAATTCAGAAGGAGAACTTTGCCCAACTAGTGAATGGCATGGAAGAGCTGGATAATCCAAATAATATGCCAGAAGGCTTAGAAGCTCCAGTCTGGACGCATTTCTGTGCTCTAAGAAGAACAAAAATGGAAAGCGAACAAAAAGTAATATTTTATTTTTATCTATTACTATTAAATATAGAGAATTGACTGGTTGGGATGAAATACATTTTCTCTTTTTAATGTTTGTTACAAGGGAGAGATCAATGAGTGGGTTGAGCAGACATATATATATATATATGAATGATGTAAAACAAAAAGCATCAACTGAAAAATTTTTAAAATCAAATATGGAGTTAAATAAGCTTAGAAGGATTTTTTTTAGGATAAACATAGTCTGTCTCCCTAACGATGTAATAAATGTTAGTAGTATCAGAGTATTATATTGGATGTTGAGTTTTAAAGCCTGCGTTGGAAGAGACAACAAGCACAATGGATATTAAAGTCAGGATCCAAAAAGATATTGACAGTCTATAATGCTATGTTAGGCAAAATCTAGTAAAATAAAATTTAATCAGCATAAATGTAGTCTTAGTCTTAGGATGGAAAAAAATCAGCTTCACAGGTACCAGATGGGAGAAGAGAGGTTAGACAGTAATTCTTCCAATACAGATCTGTGTTTTGGTGAACAGTGAGCCAAACAAGAATGAAATGAACAGCCAAAAAACTGCTTTGAGAGAGACATAATTTCCAGGAATAAGAAGATCAAAATAATCAGGAAAGCATCCTCCTAGGGAAAATTACCACCACAAGAGAGAGTGATGAAGGGTGAATGAGTGAATGACATATGAGTATCAGCTGATGTAACTGGAGATAGCATTCTTCATGCATCTGCAGGGCTGCTATGGAGAACGGGGATTTGACTTGTTCTATTTGGCTCTGGAGGGCAGAATTTGGAATAATGGCTAGAAGTTGTGAAGAAGCAAATTTAAGCTTCTTATAAAGAGGAACTTCCTAAAAATTAGGGCTACACAAAATTGGAATTGGCTATATGAGAGTATTGTGAATTCCCCCTAATTTGAGGTGTCTGGGCACTGAGGTATTGAATGACCACTTGGTAGGTACAAGGGACTATACAAGGAACTCTTTTTCAAGTGTGAACTAGACTTTCTAGCCACTGAGTTCCCTTTCAACTCTGAAATTCTCTTCTCCTATTATTCTAATTTTCATGGTAGTAGAGGACTGAGTAGGTCTATTAACAATAGAATATCTGTCCCTTCCCTTTGGCAAGTTTCTTCTTTCTTCCCCAAGAGGCAACAAAGAGTAAAACTATTTAATTCAGCATATCCAGCCTTATTCTGTAGCTGAGTTATATCCTTTAAAGGGCAAGACAGATGAGAAACATGGTACTGACCTTTACTTGACAAGCACTGAAAGGATGCATCTTATTTTCATTCCCTCAAAAAAATTCCTCCATATTATTAAATATAGTGCCACTAACATATGACCTAACATCTTGAAATTCATGTTTCTACTCAACTAATAATTTGTTAGAAACAAATCTAAAAATCATGAGCCAACAAAAATGATATTATTTTGGCATATTTCATTTTCAATAATTGTATACTCTCAAGTACTGGCAGAGAATGTCATGGATTAAGTTCCTTTATATTGCCCACTGACAGTATTGGGTAATTAATCTTTGATAAATTGGATTCTTCTTGTGAAAATTATTTTTTTAATCATTGAAACAAGTCTGTTCTAATTTTTCTCCTAATGATCTAAGAGGTTATGCTTTGGTTTATTCAGGTAAAGCAAAAAGCCCTTGTTATGCTGGAAATGCAGGCCTTTCTCCGGAAAAGAACTGAGGATGATGAGAAGGTGCAAATGGATATTGAAAAAGTTTTCCAAGAAATCTTCATGTAATATGACTATTGATTCTTTAATTCACATTCATTTAGACCTATTTGAAATCTAATCCAGGGATTTTAAGCCAGGGAAAAGTCTCTAATATAAAGGAGATTGACATCAGCTTACAATGGGTTTATCCTTGAACTTCATCATTATGGGAATGAGTTTTGAAAACTCTAAAACTTGAAATCCCATTGTAAAAAAGAGGAAAATCACATAGTCCAGGTTAAGACTTCTTTATTTGGGAGCAATTAGGTGGCGCAGTGAATAGAGCACCAGCCCTGGAGTCCAGAGGACCTGAGTTCAAATCTAGCCTCAGATGCTTGACATACTTAATAGCCCTGTGACTTTGGGCAAGTCTTAACCCCAACTGCCCTCTCTATTTTGTAAATATGGATTATTAGAAAGTTTTCCTAATGCCCACCTCTGCTCTTTATAGAAGCAAATAAAATGTCTCTTCCTGGATTTTTTTACTAACTTAACACTGGCTAATAAAAATCATAGTCAATCTACAAGCACTTATTAAAGACCTATTACATGCCTGGTACTTTGCTAGTTCTGGGAAAAACAAAGACAAAAATGAAATAGTTCCTGCCCTCAAGGGACTTACATTCTATTGGGGGAGATAAAATATACATAAAGAAGTTATATCCAAAAGTAATATATGATAATTTTGTGGTGATCAGGAAAGGCTTTATATGGAAGGCTAGTTTCTTTACCTGAACCTTTGAAGTAAACTAGAAATTCTAAGAGGTCAAGGTGAGGATACAGTGTATGCTAGTTAATAGGGACAGCCTACTCAAAGGCATAGAGATAAGAGATAGAATACATCATGTGTGATATACATACAGCAAGGCCAGTTTGACTGAACCACAGAGTGCATGAAGAAAGTAATATAAAATAAGGCTAGAAAAGTAGCCAGATTATAAGGGTCTTTAAATGACAATTGGAGAAATATATGATCCTAGAGATAATAGGCAATGAAATTTATTGAGCAGGGGGGTGAAACAGAGAGAGTGTTAACCCCTTTAAGCCCCTTGCAATCCGACTTCCAATCTCATCACTCAACTGAACATGCTCTCTCTAAAGTTACCAATGTCCTCTTAATTACCTATCCCAATGATCTTTTTTCAATCTTCATTTCTCTTGACCTTTCTGCAGCATTTGACAGTGCTGATCATCCTTTACTCTTTTTTTTTGCCTTTTGGAGGGCAATTGGGGTTCAGTAACGTGCCCAAGGTCACACGGCTAGGTTTTTGTTTGTGTGTGAGTTAAATGTCTGAGGCCAGATCTGAACTCAGGTCCTTCTGACTCCAGGGCGGACGCTCTACTCACTGCACCACCTAGCTGCCCCGAATCATCCTTTACTCTTAGGTACTAACTCCTATCTGGATTTTGTGACAGTACTTTCCTAATTCTCCAGGAATTACTTCTTCAAGAATATTACTTTGGCACCTGTATGGAGGATAGAGATGGAACAGATTTGAGGCAGGAAACTTAATTAGGATGGTATACAAAAGACCAGGAGAACAACGGTAGTCCAGGTTCTGATCAGAGATAGTCAAGTAGGGAGAAAGAGATGGATGTTTTTATACATAGGTATTTATCTCTTATAAAGAAGAAATGATGAAGAAAACATAATCCAACATTTACCAGATACCTGCAAATCAAGACCAAAAAAAAAAAGATATAATATTTCAAGATATCATAAATGAAAACTGACCAGACCTATTAGAAATAGAGTACACAGTAAAAGTAGAAAGAATCTATTGGTCACCTTCTGAAAAAAAAAAAAACCTAAAATGAAAACTACCAGGAACATCATAGCCAAAAATCAGAGCTTTCGGGTTAAATTTTAGAAATACTTTAAATAGCTAGAAAGAAAGAGTTAAAGTAGCAAAGAACTAGTCAGGCTAACAGAAGACTTGACGGCTAGTATAACAAAGGAGATAATATCTTGAAATATAATATGTAATATAATATTCCAAAATGCAACCAAATTGCAACCAAAATTACAATAAAAAACTCACTTGGCCAAACTGAGTATAATTCTAAACAGGAAATGGACAATTAATAAAACAGAATATTTTCTAAGCATTCTTGATGAAAAGAGCAGAGCTGAGCAGATACTCTAGTCAAATGAATCTAAAAAAGGTATAAACTGCTGGAAAAGACTGTATTATGAGGAAGTGTTTATTTTCTAATGGGGAAAAAGAAATAAGGCCCCTCAAAATCCTAATTCTTCAAGGGAATTAAATAAGGCAAAGAAATGGCTGAGGAAAGTCTTGCCTTGTTTTTATGATCTTAAGTAAGAAAGGGGAAGGAAATGAATATATTTGGCAAAAAAAGTAGGAGAAAGGGAATAAAAAATTATCCTTCCACAGGTCCACCTATGGAAACCTTGTTACAACTTTTACTTCCTCTATAAAGTTGGACCATATTCTCAGCACTCTGCCAGGGCCATGGGCCAAACCAACAGGACCAATTCGAGGATCTTACCAAACCACCCAATCAGTAGATGGGCAGTGTATACCAGGGCATGGACTTAATCAGTGATAGTTTATGACCCACACTTAATGGGAATTCCTTACTTCCTGGGAAATAATTGCAATCCCCAACCCCCACCAGAAATGGGGTTCAGTGAGTTACCTGTACCTGCCTGTGCAGGGTAGATACATACTGAGACAGTGTGCCACATGTACAGGCATGGACATCTAAGAGTATCACAGACCTGTTATTGTTCAATCTAGGTTGGCTATTCCTTCTAGGAAGTATAAGGTCTGTTCAGGAAAGACTAGTACTTCTGGTGTGAGGGCTGCCAAGAGGTTTTCAGGTTTCCTTTACACCCTTGGGGTCTTCCTGGTTCACCCAACAATCACTTCTGGCTCCAAGAAGCTGTAGTATATACACTGGCTACTCCTCAGTAAACCATTTCAGCAGATGGACTAAACCAGGTTGCGGATAACTGAGGGGTCTCAAATCCTTCAGTGAGGAAGGGGGGTATATACCACAAGCATGTAAAGACATCCCTGGCAGAATTGGTGGATGAGAACAATCTGTTCGAACAGTCATTAAGGCAACTGAAGCAGGTGGGGTGAAGTGCTTAAAGCATTGTTAGATATGAAAGATGCCAAGGTCAGCCACTTTATCCTGAGCCATCACCAGTCATCTTGACTTTGTCTTGCCACTGGACTCATTACTCTGAAACAGCATGGCAGACAACTTCACACAACTCTCTGCCTCCCTTAAATCCAATTTATGCATAAATCAAAAGACATCATCTATACTATTTTACCATTTTTACCTACCTCAAATTCTTGTGGTGATAGGCAAGTTACAAAGCAGCAGATGTGGATACACTGGGAGCTATAGTCACAACCCTACACACAGGTGGCCCAGGCCTTAGGGTCATCTCCTCACTGGACTGAAGCAGCAATGGGATTTGGCAGCCCCCTGGGTGTCTGAGCAGCCTTGAAGGATCACACTGCTTGCCTCTTAGAATGAGGAAGAGGTTAGAAAAGGTGCCCTAAAAATTGTCTGCTTCCCCCAACCCTGGCCTGCTCACCCTGGCAAGCAAACATCCCACCTTGAACTCAAAACACACAATTACAAAAACTTTTGCAAAGATGATTCCATTCACCATAGATACATGGAATGTGAGCACACATATGGACAACATGAAATCCAGTAGAACTGAAAGAACAACAGCTCTTGTTGCAACAGAACTTAGCAGGTGTTGCATCCAAATAACCCTGAGTCAAACAAGGCTGGCAAATGAAGGCCAACTTATGGAAGTTAAAGCTGGATACACGTTTTTCTAGAGTGGTTTCAGTGAAAAGAAGAAAAAGGGAGCACTGTGAAGTTGCCATAGGTTTTGTAATCAAAACTAGTCAACAAGCTTGTAAGCCTACCAAAAGAAGTGAACAACAGACTCATGACAACATGATTGTCACTTATACCCTGCCACCATCATCAGTGTGTATGCTACCATATGATGAACCCTGATGAGAACAAAGAAAAATTTTATGGAGAGCTAGAGACCATTATCATCAATGTTCCAAAAGAGAACAAGCTTATAATTCTGGGAAACTTTAATGCAAAAGTAGGCTCAGACCACCAGACATGGCAGGTAGTCCTGAGGAGGAACGCAATTAGAAACAGAAATGGCAAAGGTCATTTACTACTGAAAACTTGTATATCTCATGACTTTCATATTACCCACACTATCTTCTATTTACCTAAATGCAATACAACTTCATGGATTCCCCCATCCCCCAGCAAACATTGACATTCAATAAACTACGTGATTGAAAGGAGAAGAGGCAGACAAGATGAAAGAGTGATAAAGACAATGTGTGGTGCAGAGTTCTGGAATGATCATAGACTTATCCTCTCCCAGATAAGCATTCATATTCAAGAAAAGTGGCAGCCTCAAGGCAAGATGACTACCAGAAGACTTAATGTCAACAGAATAGAGTGCTTCTGAGTGGGTGAACATTTTGTTGCTAACTTGGAAGGAAAGCTAAGCCAACATAAAGTTGGCAACGGTGGAGCAAAAAAGGAATGGGTAGCTTTGAGGAATTTGGTATACAGCATTGCATTTATTCATCTGGGTCAGAACACTCACAAACATCAAGACTGGTTTGACAAAAATGATGGGGAAATTCAGAAGCTGCTAAATGAAAAATGAACACTCCAGAGTGCTACTTGTGCTAAGGCGGCAGTATTTAACTCCCATCACAAGTAAAGTGCAACCAAAGATTAGAGAGGTGAAGAATTCTTGGCTCAAAAGACAGATGAAATCCAGTTTTACACTGATAATAAAAATCCAAAGCATTTTTATAATGCCTTGAAGGCTACTTATGGGTCAAAGACCTATGGTGCATCTCAACTACTCAGAGCTGATGGAGCCACATTGATTAGTGATAAGGATGTGATCCTGGAGAATTCTCAATAGACCATCAATCAATGCTGAAGCCATTGTCTGTATAACCAAATTGAAGTCAATCCCTCTCTAGCTGAACTACCAACTGAAGAAGAGGTTTTGAATGCCCTTCAATTCCTCTCATGTGGACCATGTGGAATCAGTCTGATGCTGATTCTATTCAAGATGAGATTTATAGGGCAGCTAGGTGGCGCAGTGAATAGAGCACCAGCCCTGGAATCAGGAGGACCTGGGTTTGGATCCGGCCACAGACAATTAACACAAAAACTAGCTGTGTGAGCTTGGGCAAGTCACTTAACCCCAACTGCCCGACAAAAAAAAAAGCAAAAAAAAGATGAGATTTACAAGGCAGGGGGGGGGTCCACTGCTCATACAAAAAGTTGATTGAGATTTTCTGGAGTATTTGTCTAGAGAAGGCTATCTCCCTTAGGAGTTGAAGGATGCCTCCATTGTCCATCTCTATAACAGAGGAAATAGATTGTCCTGTGACAACCACAGTCTCTCTCAGTCATTGCTGGCAAGATTCTTGCCAGAGTCTTCCTTAATAACCTTCACCTCGAAGATGGCCACCTACCTGAGAGTCAGTGTGACATCAGAAGGGGTCAAGGAATGGTTGATATGGTATTTGCTGCCTGATGACTCCAGGAAAAGTGCCAGAAGCAGAAGAGAGGTCTGTACACAACATTCATCATTCTGACTAAGGCCTTTGATACTATTGGTCTTGAGGGCTTATGGAAAATTATGGCAAAATTTAGGTGCCCAGAGAAATTCATCAGCATTGTACATCAGTTTCATGATCACATGCTTGCATAGGTTCTGGATAATGATGGTCTCATGCTTTCCCAGTCACCAAAGGAGTGAAGCAAAACTGTGTTCTTGTTCCCATGCTTTACAACAACAATGTTGTCTGCTGCCTTCAAAGGAAACAAAAACAGCAACAAGGTCAGTAACCACACTGACCATAAATTATTTAACTTGAAAAGGCTACAAAGCCAAGACTAAAGTAGAAAATTGGTGTATTATTTTTTGTTCATAGATGATTGTGCACTCAACACGGTCTCTGAGGCTGAGATACAACAAAGTATGGGTAGATTCTCTGCTACTTGTGCAAATTTTAGCCTAACAATTAAAAGAAAACACAGTTTCTCCACCAGCCAGCACTACACCATCCATATATAGAACCACTGGTTATAGAAAATGGATAAATAATGAATGCTATGTATAAGTTTACTTACCTTGGCAATATACTTTCCAGGGATGTACACATAGAAGACGAGGGTGACTCAGACATTGTAGGAGCTAGCTCAGTGTGTGGGAGGCTCCAAAGGAAAGTGTGGGAGAGAAGAAGTATTAGGCTGCCTACCAAACTGAAGGTCTACAGAGCTATTGTGCTGATCTCATTGTTGCACGCCTGTGAAACCTGGACAATCAGCCAGTGCCATGCCAGGAAACTGAGTTGCTTTCATTTGAATTATCTTAGGAAGGTTCTGATAAAGTACCAGACACTGATGTCCTTTCGCAGGCTGAACTGCCAAACATTCAAACTCTAATGCAGAGGAGCACAACTTCAATGAGTTGTTCAAATGCCAAACACGTTTGCCTAAAAGACTATTTTATGGATAACTGACACAAAGCAAGCACTCCCATGGAGGTCCAAAGAAGCAATACAAAGACACGCACTCTCAATGTTTCTCTAAAGAACTTTAGAACTGTGGGAAATGGAAGACACTGTCAAAGGACTATCCAGCATGGTGTGCCCACATCAAAGCAGGTGCTGTGCTCTATGAGTGAAGCAGAAGTGCAGTAGCTCAAAAGAAACATGAGATATGCAAATTCAGAGATATTTCCACTCCAAATGTTCATGTAAACTATTTGTGCCTGATCTATGGTAGAGCCTTCTGAGCTCATTTTGGTCTGATCAACCACAGTTGGATGCCCTACACCTTCATTCCAACATGCTGATATTATTTTGGTCCTCTTTGAGAATAATGGACGACAACCAATTGAAGAGAAAGGGAGCAAAATATACTAGTTCACATGATTGGGGCATATGAGACAAAGAGTATATAAACTTGGAGGAAGAAGTAAAAGTATACATCACATGAACTGAACATGTAGTTTAGTGTAGAAAAGTATTAAATTAGACAAGAACACAGGCAGGAACTGAAAGAAGAAAAGGGGGATTGAGAAAGAGGAAAAAATGAAGGGAGGATTAATCATAAGCAAAGCAAATTCCATTAGAGAGAGTAGACCATAAAGGAGGAATAATAAAGTAAGGGTGAAAGCCTGTGATTCAGGTCTGGGTAAGAACAAAAGCAGTGGGGCAGAAGCAAATCCCTTCCTAGTGCTGGGTATGTTCTTCTCTTACTGACTTCTTTGTAAAGAGGAAGGGATGGTGGCAGGGGAGGAGCGGAGAAAAAAGTATGAGGATAAGAAGGAGGAAAATAAACAATTAACAGACACAATCATGAATGTGAATGGGGCCAACTCATTTATTAAAAAAGAAGAAAATAACAGAATGGATCATAAAACAGAATTCAACAACGTGCTGTGTACAAGACAAACACAAAATAGAAATAAGGGGCTAGAGTAAAATCTATTATGCTTCAGATAATCTAAAAAAAGGCAGAGGTAGTGATCACTATTATATGCAACACATCAATAAAAACAGAAATTATTAGAAAAGATAAATGGGAAAACTATATTATATTTGTAGGTACCATAGACAACAAATTAATACCAGTACTCAACACATAGGCACTGAAAGGAATAATTTTCAATTTAAAGGGAGAAATAAAGTAAAGACTATTAGAGACCTCAACATACTTTTTTTCAAACCTGGGTAAATTTAATAAAAAAAATAAATAAATCAGAAGAAAAACCTGACTAGAATTTTTTTAAGTTGGACATAATAGAGTTCTGTTAATTACTGAATTGGAATAGAAAAAAGTATATGTATCTTAGCAATTTAAGGAAGGCTTATAAAAAATTGACCAATTATTAAGACCTGAAAACATCACAAACAAATGTAGAAAAGCGTTTATATTAAACACATCCTTTATTGAATACAACACAATTGTTGTTCATCCTTTATTCTCGAAGAGGACCAATGAAATCACAAGGGTGATGTCTTGGCTTGCGCATAAATTAGAAATGAGTGAAGCAGAGATGTGCAGTAATCAGACTCATTCATCCAGAGTCTTTGGAATCCAGTGGCAAGATAAAAGTCAAGATGACTTGTCATGGCCTACTATATTATATTTTTTAAAAAGTCTTTTAGGAAAGGAATGAAAATTAATTGGAGACTAATAAATAATTTAATCTTTAGGAACTGCTGGTTCAAAGTAAAATTCTAGAAAGAATACCTAATTTTGTCAAATTAAATAACAAGACAACATACCAAAACTTTTGGGATATGGCTAGAACAGTCCTAGGGAGAAAATTTATTTTAATTAATAATGTCATCAACAAAAAAGAAAAAGAACAGAATGAATTATGCATGCAAATAAAACAAGTAGTAAAGAAACACCTCAAAAAAAAAAAAACAGCTAAATGCTATAGCATTAATTCCAAAATTCAAAGAAAAGATCAAGAAAACTGAAAACAAAACCACTATTTAGTTTATAAATAAAATTAAGAGCTATTGGGGGGGAGGAGGGACTAATAAATTTAAACAGCTAATCTGATTTTTCTTAAGGGAGTTTACCCTTGAAAGGAAGGAGAGATATAGGATGATATATTTAGATGACAGGGCCTTATGAGGTATTTTTAAGGGTGAGAAGACATTTTACATAGCACTTTAAAGTTTATAAACATTTTTCTCATAACATTCTCTGCAATAAGTAGGGCAAATTATTCCCATTTTACAGATAATAACAATATACATTTACAAAGTACTATAAAAAGTGAAGTTAGATGTTTATCTAGTAGACTGTGGTGGAGGGGCTCAACATGGCGCCCGGCGAGTGATTCGCCCCGGATCCCGCTGGTAGTTGCTGAGCCCGGGGCGGCCCCCAGCAGCCCCCAGCTTGCTCCCCAGCCGGCGGCAGGCCAGCTCCCCGGGTCACCATGTCCGACTTGGAGGAAGAACATCAGGACCGGCAGTTCAAAATCATCTTGCTGGGCGACAGCACCTCTGGAAAGACCTTTTTGCTCAGGAAGCTTTTGGGAAACAGTACAAACAAACTGGACTGGACTTCTTTTTGAAGAGGATAACATTGCCAGGAAACCTTAATGTTACTCTACAAGTTTGGGATATAGGAGGGCAAACAATAGGCGGCAAGATGTTGGATAAATATATCTATGGAGCACAGGGAATTCTCTTGGTATATGACATTACAAGTTACCAAAGCCTTTGAGAATTTAGAAGACTGGTATAACATGGTGAAGAAAGTCAATGAAGAGTCAGAAACACAGCCATTGGTGGCCTTGGTGATTTGGAGCATATGAGAACAGTAAAATCTGATAAACACCTACGGATTTGCCACAAAAATGGCCTCAGCAGCCCTTTTGTGTCAGCAAAGACAGGAGACTCAGTCTTCCTATGTTTTCAGAGAGTTGCTGCTGAAATCCTTGGGATTAAATTAAACAAGGCATAAATTGAACAGTCACAGAGTGTGGTGAAGGCAAATATTGTAAACTACAATCAGGAGCCTGTGTCAAAAACTATTAACCCTCCTAGAAGCTCTATGTGTACTATTCAGTGAATACATTTTTTTCTTTGTAACGATCAATTTGGCAGGATGCACACCTCTTACGTGGATGGGCTCAAGTACTGCTAAGAATTTTTTTTTTAACAGTGGCCATCTCCATAGCACAAAAGAAACAAACTACTACACCATTTGTGTTGCAAAGCAGCAGACAGTTTCTTGAACTATCAAGGATTCAGCCATTGGACCACACATTTTGAAACCAAAATTGAGTCTATTCTTTGGAATTATATTGCTTCTTTGGATATAGTGATGTCTATCTACATTCTTTAAGGATGTCCACATGTCTTTAACCAATGTTTCCATAAATTAGGATGCCTATATTTTAAAACCACCCAAGTCCAAGTAAGGTATTTTGCCTCAACACTGTCTGATTCTGTGGTCTAAATTCAGATGTAGCCAAAGTGAAATTCAGATGCTTTTGTCAGAGAAAAACAGTTAAACGAATAATATATTTTATCTAGAAATAATTTAGAAGGAATTCCTTTGGTATATGTAGAGTGATCAAAACTGTACAAAGCTGTATCTAATTGAAAATGCTTAAAATAAAGTTCTAATAAGAATATTTTTTCATTTTAAAAAAGGTCATAAATTGTTCATATTGTAGCTAGAAACTCACTGAGTAGGGAGTATTCAATACTGTATTTTTCTTACTATATCATGGTCATTATGTATTGTGTAAAACTCAGGTTAGATTGCTTTATGAATTTTGATCATTTACCAGCTGTAAAATGAAAACTGTTTCCTTGGTTATGTGCTTAAAATGTTATGAAGTATTATTGCTAGATCAATGTGGATCAGACTATACCTGATGTTCAAATTCTTTTTCTCCCTCAAATAAATTTATTTAAATCACTCCTTAAAAAATTTAATGTAGACTGACAATAGAATCCATGTCAATCAATCTAAATTCTTTTTTAAAATAAAATTTTTGGATATTAATTATTAATGATAATTGACTCAATTTTCTGCTTCCTTTTTCTGTGTAGACATAATTCTAATTGTCATGCTAATGTGGGATCCCCAAATTAATTATTCGTGCTTCACTATAAAAAAAACCAAATTACCCAGATTTAGCAATTGTCAGTAATATTATATATGTTGCAGAAAAAAGAGATAAAGCAAAGCTTTCCATATACTTTACAACTTATAGAATTTTCTCTATTCTTTCTTCAGATTTATTTTCATAAAATAATATTGTTGGATCATTAGTTGTTTTTTAATCCTAGAGAAAATTCTGTGAACCTATTTTTCTCTACACGATACTTTAGCCAGCCTGACTATAACTGGAAGAAATACTGTAGCTATTTCCATGTAAAGCTGATCACTGGGGAAATGGGTTTTATACATATACATATACATATACATATACATATACATATACATATACATATACACACATATTTCAGTGTCTAGTTTTGTTAGTGAACTGGCTTAGTATGACTTGCTTTTTAGTTTTTTTAATATGTTAAATTAAAATTAAAACATAAAGAGAGTACATGATAACTTCTTATTGTTTTTCAATTTAGATTACAAGAAGAGAAAATGAACTTTCAGCTGGATTTGACAATTCAACTCTTACTTACACAAGGACAAGTGGAACTGGAAAATTTCCAATTTCTCTTCGATTTCACTGATTCCATTCTCATTAACAGGGTTTTAATTGAAGATATAAATAGTATAATCCGGGTAATTATGAATTTTCAGAAAGAAAAACACAGTAATTGCTATACAAAATAAGTATAAAGTACATTTTCCTTTTTTAATACCCACCCATTTTTCCTATTTTTAAAAAATATTTATTGATATTTTATTTGTATATCATCTCTAATTTCCTATTAGTTCCTTCCCCTAACCTAATAAGGGATCTTTTGGAACAAAGAATAAGAAAATAAAAAGGACATAAGAGCAGTTTATTACATACACATCAACCAAATTTAACAAGTATATGCAACATTCTTCAGCTCCAAAAAGATGAGATACATTTTTTTTCAATTCTTATTCTTGGCCATCATAATTACACAACATTTAGTTTCATCTCTGTGTTCTTTCCATTAAGATTATTACAGTCATTGTATGTGGTTTTTCTGTTTTAATTACTTGACTCCACATCAGTTCATAGAGGTCTTCCCATGTTTCTCTGAATCTTCATACTCATTTCCTACATTGCTCTCATTTACCACTATTTGTTTAGCCAATTGATGGGCATCTACTTTCTTTCCAATTCTTTGCTAGCACAAAAGAGACTACTATATTTGATTGTATATGGGACCTTTCTTTCCATCTTTGACCTCTTTGATGTCTCAAAAGGTATGGATATTTTAGTTAATTTTTTTAAAAAATTTCAAATTGCTTTCTAGAATGGTTAGACCAATTAATAGCTCTACCAACAGTATATTAGCCTGCCTTTCTTTTGCTAGACTTTAGAATGTGAGGAGGGGAGTAATGAGTAGGAAGACTAGAAAGGTAAAAAGTTAGGTTGTAAAGTGGTTTAAAGAAAAGATTTTATGTATTTGATCTCAGAGGTAGTAGAGAGCTACTTGAGTTTATTGAGTGGGGAGGTGACATGATCAGATCTATATTTTAGGGAAATCATTTGACAGATGTTTTATACAGCATTCCCTAAATTCTGGAGTTCTTGTCCTTGATCTTGAGTTTGGACAGCCTTTTGGGAGAGGAAGAAGCCATCACACAAGCAACTGAAGGGAACCTACTTCATGAGTGTCTGAGGAGAAGCCACTGTAGAATGACTGCTACTATGAAGCCATAGAAGTTGATGGAGGTTCATCTAAGTGTACCTGTGAGGTGACAGCTATGTCTCTACCACCAGCAACTATGATATGGCTTCCCTTTCAGACATAAGGGTTTTTCTCCCAAAAAGCACACTCAAGTTCAAGACTGGGGCAAGAACCCAAAAGTCTAGGGAATGTAAGTAAACTTCCCTATGTTCAATTAATTATGTGTCTCTCAATATTTTCCTGACAACATCATTGTGGGCAAGGCCAAAATGCATATTATATTTATTTGACCCTAGAGACAATAGGAAGCTATTGAAGGTTGATTAAAGGAGTGATACAGCCAGAAGTGAACTTGATAAAAACCACTTTGGCAGCTCTATGGGGGCATGGATTAGAATAGGGAGAGACTTAAGGCAGGGAGAATAAGTTAGGTGGCTACTGCAATAATCTAAGTGATAGGTAATGAGGGCCTGACCTAAGGTGATGGTTATGTGAATGGAGAGAAGGAAGCATATATGAGAAATATTGTGTAGATAGAAATTACAAGGTTTGACAACTGCCTTAATATGTGGTATAAGTGAGAGTGAATAATTAATAAGTAATCAGCAAGTGTTTATTAATTACCTACTAGGTACCAGGTACTGTACTAGGAGCTGGAGACAGAAATAAAATTTTAAAATCCCCACTGATAATGAGTTTATATCCTAATGGGGAAGATACAAATATAAAGTTAATAAATACAAACTCCATTAAGTACTTAAATACATGGAAGTTTGGAAGAGAGAGAACTATGAGTTGGGGACAGTCAGGAAAGGTTGACACCATGGTTGTCTTGCCTTTAACAGTCATAAGGGAAGCTGTAAGAGAAGCTGAGGGGAAGATAAAAATTCTATTTTGTGTATGTTGAATTTGAGATGCCTCCAAGACAACCATCTTCTCCCTATATTCTAATGTAAAACTGAAGTCAGAGTATTCAAATATATGCTAATTCAATGCAGAAGGTCTTAATTTGGATTTCCTTCTGAATTTTTCCCCTTATTTATCTTCTGAAATATATTGATAGATAGACTAAAATTAACTTCATATTGGTCATTTTTATCATGAGTATAAAATACAATATGACCGGGGGCAGCTAGGTGGCACAGTAAGTAGAGTGCCAGCCCTGGAGTCAGAAGGACCTGAGTTCAGATCTGGCCTCAGACACTTAGCACACACACACACACACACACACACACACACACACAAACAAACAAACAAACAAAAAACCTAGCTGTGTAACCTTGGGCAAGTTACTGAACCCCAATTGTCCTCCAAAAATCCAAAAAAAAATACAATATGACCAAGTATATCCTAAAATGTTTCTTTGGACACATAATTAAGTCAACTCTTTGAACTTCTTTACTTTCCGCCTCAAGAATAATTTGTTAGCTATCCCTTCCATTTAGCTACAATTTCCTTATATTCTGGTTTCATTTATAGTGAGACTAAAGATTGATATGATTCAATATACTGTTTACTCACTGATCACTTGTCAGAGATCAGAAATTTAGAGAACCAACTAAGTAAATGATCTTTTTCCTCCACACCACTCTGTCAAAAGCAGAAAAAACATTGAGATTTATTTTGTAATTTGTTTCTTTAGTGGATTACTATGACTGAGAAATTAGTCAGCCCTCTGATTATAAATTTCTCTATATTTGGCCAAGCTGGTCTCCCTAAAGGAAAACAGAATCAGTTGTAGGTGGGAAATATTTGAACACTTTCCATAATAGTAGAGCTTCTCAGAGCTTCTGTTCTACTGACATATCCTTAAAGTATTCACAGTTACCTATTTGTCTCAATGTGGCATCTAGGTAAAGTTATTCTTTTTTTTTTCAAATGCTTTATTAATTTCTGGTTTATTTCATTCATTTCCACCAGATTTTGACTTACAATTTTTCCCCATTTTCCCCTACCCACCACCCCAGAATAGCAGTCCCACAGGATATCCCCTCTTCCAATCTGTTCTCTCCCATATCTTTTCCCCCACCCTCTTTAACTTTTCCACTAGGGCAAGGTGAATCTCTGTGCCCCAATACTATTAATAATAGTATTTATATAATTGTAAAACATTTTATTTTAAAACTTCAAATTCCAGATTCATTCCCTTCCTCCCTTGTCACCCACTCTTGCTGGGAATATAAGCAATTCAGTATAGATTGTACACGTATAGCTATGCAAAACATTACCATAGTAGATATATTGTAAAAGACTGACTATATTTCCCTCCCTCCTATCCCACCTCCCACTTGGTCTATTTCCTACTTTGATCCTGTTGCTTTTCAAAACTGGGTGCTTACAACTTCCCTCTCATCCCCTTCCCCCCTACTCTCCTGTAGGGTGAGATATCCTATTTAGTATGTATGTCATTCTCTTCCTAAGCCAAATTCAATGAGAATAAGGTTTTGCCTTTTTGCTTTCCTGTTCTTCCCCTCCCCTGCAACCACTTCCCCTTGCCTCTTCTATATGAGATAGTTTACCCCATTCTGTCTCTCCCCATCTCCTCTCATTATATTCCTCTCTCACTTCTTAATTTCACCTTTTAAGTATCATCCCTTCCTATTAAATTTGACCTGTGCTCTCTATCCATGTATACCTGTAAACATATATACACATATTCACATATGTATTCATATATATGCCCATATACCCTTCTTCAACTATTTTCATACTGAGAAAGGTTTCATCAGTTACAGTTATTGTTTTTCCATACAGAAATGTAAATAATTCAACTTTGATAAGTTCCCCATGATTTCCTTTCCCTGTCTACTTTCTCAAGCATCTCTTGCTTCTTGTGTCTGAATGTCAAACTTTTCATTCAACTATGGTTTTTTCCTCAAGAATGCTTCAAAGTCCTCTATTCCACTGAATGACCATATTTTCCCCTGAAATATGATACTCAGTTTTGCTGGGTATGTGATTCTTGGTTTTAATCCCAGCTCCTTTGCCCTCCAGAATATCATATTCCTAGCCCTTTGATCCCTCAGTGTAGAAAGCTACCAGATCCTGTGTTATCCTGATTGTGTTTCCACAATATTGAAATTGTTTCTTCCTGGCTACTTGTAAAATTCTCTCCTTGATCTAGGAATTCTGGAACCTGGCTATAATATTCCTAGGAGTTTTCTTTTTGGGATCTTTTTCAGGAGGTGATCAGTGGATTCTTTCAACCTTTATTTTTTATTTCTGAACGATTATTTCTAGGTTCTTTCTTTGATCATGGTTTTCAGGTAGTCCAGCAATTTTTAAATTATCTCTCCTGGATCTATTTTCCAGGTCAGTGGTTTTTCCCATGAGATATTTCACATTGCCTTCTATTCTTTCATTTGTTTGGATCTGCTTAACAGCATCTTGATTTCTCATAAAGTCACTAGCTTCCATTTGCTCAAGAGTAATTTTGAAGGAATGATTCCTGTCAGTGAGCTTTTGAGATTCTTTTTCCATCTGGTAAATTCTACTTTTTAAGACATTCTTCTACTCATTGGCTTTTTGAGCCTGTTTTGCCATTTGCCATGTCTATTTTTAAGGTGTTATTTTCCTCAGTCAGGCTGTTGAGTCTCATTTCATAATTTTCTTGCATCTTTCTCATTTCTCTTTCCAATTTTTCCCCCACTTCTCTTATCTGCTTCTTAAGGTCCTCTATGGTCTGTAACCAATTTGTATTTTCATTTGGGGCTTTTGGTGCAGGAGTTCTGACCTCCCAGTCTTCCTCCTATTCCATGCCTCAATCCTCTTTGCCCCCACAATAGGAGTCTAATGTTATATTTTCTGTTTATTTTGTTTTCTTTGCCTAGGCATGTTTGCCATTCAATTACTTGACTTTGGGGCTTGTTGCCACAATAGGACTCTGCCACCAGCCAGGGGAGCTTCCATCCCAAATGCTGGGGTTTTCTCAGCTGCCAGAGGTATTAGTTGGGTGCCCTCTCTGAAGCTTCCACATACTCTGGCAAGCTGGTCACATACCCCAAGACCTCCACCCCAGACTGCAATCCAGATCCAAGAAGGTTAAAGCAAGAGCAATCCCCCCCCCCACCCCGCCAGACTGGTCATGGGTCCCCCTACAGTCCACAATCCAGGAACTGAAGCTGCAACTTGGTGCTCTCTATGCCAGGGTGTCTCAGAGGCTTCTCGCCCCCAAGGAAATAGGCCAACCGCTCTCCCCACTAATCCAACAGTCCATACTGCACTGACCTCTCAATTTGTCCTTGGCATCTATGTGTTGGCAATTCTGGAAACACCACAGCTGCTTGTGTTCTGGAGTCCCTCCAGCCAGCTGCTGGTAAGGCACCCTGAGGTTAAAACCTCCAACTCACACAGGCCTGGGCTTGGCTCTGAGAGTGATGCGCTGGCTGCTCCCTGCTGCACTGCCAGGCTGTCCTCAGCAGAGGGTTAGCTTCTCTGTGTCATTTTGTGGGTTCTGGAGCTCCAGAGTTTGTTCAGAGTCCCCTTTTATATAGATTGGAAGTGGTGGGAGCTGGAGCTGTGTGGAAATGCTTTTTTTACTCTGCCATCTTGACTCCCCCCTCCTAAAGTTATTCTTAATCTGAGTAATTTATTAGCATATGAAAGTGGATGACCACTGGTGACCCATAAAAAGTACTCTAGAGATGCACAAGGAAAAAGAGGACCATCTCAATTTCATTTTTCCATGACCTGAAATTCTATTCTTGTCCTTAACAAATTTATTTACCAGAATATCAGCATGCTTTCAATTGTATTACTCTTTTTTCTGATCTCAGTTCTTATTTTGTATTTCCTATTGATTTGTTCCTCTTCTAAGTTCTTTTGCTATAGCTTCAGATTGTTCTATTTTTCTTTTTCCATTTTATGTAGGCATTTAAGTACTTCTGAGTACTAGCATCATCTATCATCATTATTTTGGGGTATTTTTTTGTAATTGTCTCTTTCATCCACCCAAATATTTAGTAATCACTGTTGAATTCCTTGTGTATTTTTTTTTACTTCCTATAACTTATTTTAGCTTATGTTTTTTAAAGCAATATTGATTCTTTCATTTATTTGGATATGAAATCTACTAAATGGAGGATTTCTCTCACTATCTTGTATGATTGATTTTTCATTGCTTCTGATACTCTACTACTAGTGTATTATTAATTATATCAGCATTCTTTGATCTGCTTCTTTTAAAATTTTTATTGCTTTTTTAATCATGTGTTTTTTAAAGTCATGTTTTCCTTCTGCATAGAACTTCTGCTTGGTTTTTTTTTTTTTTTTGGGGGGGGGGGAGACAGGAGAGGATTTTCTTTTTTCTAGTGTATGTGAGAAGCCTGGCTCCCACTTCAACTTTTTCACTCTACATTTCCTCAACTTGTTTTATATAATCCCCTCTGGGTCAGCCTATTTGGGATGATATGAAGGTATGGTATATCCTCATTCTTTCATGAAAGCAAGGACTATTCCAAGTCATTAAGATTTATGTATTCTTTCCTCAAATTATCCTTTCTGTCACTCAGCTAAAGGCAAGGTTTCATGTACTTTCAGGAAAACTGGATTTAGTCTTACATGAGAATTTTTTTTCTAAATATATGATGACAACAATTATAGGACTAGTATCTATGGCTTGAGGTGGAGATGATAGAATTATCAAAAAAGTGTTGCATTTCTTTCTGGAAGGCCTTCACTACTCATGAAAGCTATTCAAGAATTCCCTCCCTGGTCCTACTTGCCCTCCCTCTACCTTACCTTATGTTTTCCATTCCTTTTCCTCTATCTTTTTTTCCCCTCAGGTTGGGGTTTAAGAAAGGGTGAGATGATATACCTAAAATGACCTGGAAAGGAATAGTTTTTGACGTTTGATCCTGATTAGAGAAACTAAGATACTGTGAGAAATGTGAATTCTCAGGGAAAATTTTCATATTCTGTATTCCAAACCCAACAGGTGTCTACTGTATGACTGAAAGCAACAGTATATATGTACTACAATACTATTTCTGAGTGGATCTGTTTTGTAATGATTGTTGCATTGTAATAGTTGTTAGGTCCTTTTTGCCACAAGAGTTACATTTTTAAAGTTCTACAACACTTTAACAACAATAAAATCACTTCTATGATCTGTAGAAATGTGTAAGCTAAATATTGGAATATGTTTTTGGTTGCTGTTATTTTTTTACAAGTCCCAAGGTCAAAAGAAAGTTACCAGCATGCTAGAAAGTAAGGATTTCCACAAAAGAATATTTCAGATTGAATGGGAACATAAGAAAATGGAGATGGAAATGGAAGATTTAAATCAAAAAGCTTGGGATATTCAGATGCTATTTTTTTCAAGAGAGCATCAAAAGGTAATTACTCTTGGAAATATGGTGTTTTTCACCATCCATGTAGATTCAGTAGCATTTTACAAAACATCTTCTGATTACATAATTTCATTCTACAAATCCCTTACACTACAGGATACAGATGATAATGTAAATAAAGTCATTCATAATCACTATACACACATCTTAACATCTAGAGTAGGTAGGAATATGTCATGGCAAATCATTTTTTAATTCAAACGACACTGACACATATCAAAAAGCATTAAGTGCCTACCATGTGCCAGGCACTGAGCTAGGTAGGTCCCAAAGATACAAAGAGAGAAGTAAAACAATCTCTGTCTGCAAAGAACTCAGATTCTGTCATGAGAATCAGGATATAAATACATGGAATTATACAAAAAATATGCCAAATAGATACGATTTGATGGCACTAATAGCTAGGGAGATCAGAAAGGTCTCATACAGAAGAGGACACTTGAGCAGGAACTTGAAGGAAACTAAGGATTCTAAAAGGCTGAAGTGAGGAGGAAGTGTATTCTAGCCACTGCAGGACAAGTCGGTGCAATGACTTAGAGGAAACAGAGAGCTACATATGAGGAACAAGAAAGAGGTTAGGTTAAATGTGCCAGAAGGAATGTAATGCATAAGGAGGGGAGAAAAGTACATAAAGCTAGGTAGGTTGTGAAAGAATTTAAATGCCATAGAGAATTTATAATTTATCCTAAAGGTAATAGGGAGACATTGAAGTTTATTGAGAAATGACATGGTCAGACCTGAACTTTAGGAAAATTACTCTGGCAGCTCTATAGAAGGTAGAAAATAGAAATGGGGAAAACTTGAGGCAGAGTCATCATGGACGATAAGCCAGCAAAATAGAGTAGAAAATAAAGCAGGAGGAGATCCAGGAGAGTACGGTGTCAACAAAATCTCAGATTGGAGATCACATTTGGGAGGAAAGGGAGTCAACACTGCCAAAGGCTATACAAAAGAGAGATAAAGGACTGTAACTAGAAGGTGCTGGTTTCTTATAAATCTTTTTTAATCATGAGAGAGCCTTGGACATATTTTTAGGTAGCAGAAAATGAACCAGTAGAAAGGGAGGAAGAGCGGAAGATGATTGTAGAAACAGTGTAAGGGAGAAGAAATGAAAGAATGGGATCAAGGAAACAAATACAGGCATTGTCCTAGGCAAAGAGAAGTGGCATCTCATCATCAAGGACTGGAAAAAAGGAGGAGAAAATGAGAATAATGCCAAGAATAAAATGAAAAGGAAAAAAAGAGAGGGACAAATAGCCTATTTTTTCTCAGTAGATTATGAGTTAAGGTTCTCTTAGGTGAGAGTGTGAGGAAGGATATCAACAGAATATTGCAGAGGGAAGATAGGGTATTTTGGGGAATTGGATAGAGAATCAATTAAGGAGATGTAAAAAGGGCTAGACCAAATTGAAATTAGATAACAAATTTGTACTGGACTTGGTTCAGTTCTGATGTGTGACTTTCTCCAGCTCTATTCAGCAACGATTGATTAGAAGTAAAAAAGGAGGACGTTGGCAATAATACAGGATTGGGGTTTGGCAAAGCATGAGCAGCAACAGGACAAAGGAGATAAGAATTTGATAGCAGAAGATAGAGAAGAGTTAAACTGAAGATAGAGAAGAGTTAAACTGATTAACTAAAATATATATTTTGGGAAGAGAATAAATTGAAAACAGAGCAGGGGTGATAACTTGGAAAAGTACTGACCTGTGAAGGGATAAGAGATCACAATGAGGACAAAGAATAGGTTAGATTGAATGATAAAAATTTATAATATACTAGTTACATAAATGACAAACTAGTAACTAGTTAAAATAGTGATTTAGCAGTAGTATATATAAGCAAAATAAGTGAAACACTAGTGATTTATTACTCAAAATAAAATAATGTGAGATTTTCATGTATATTAATCTCATCTTTCTTCCCACTAGTTCCTAAACGAACCAAACTATGATCTCCTGATCGGCCACCAGATTACTGTGATGGAGCAGAATATTGCTATTATAGATAAAGTAAGAATCAACCTTATTAATCATTATGTTACAGTTTCAGAACATTGTCTTCTTTATTAGTCTTAGAGAATTGCCTATGGCACTGAGGATTTTAAGTAACTTGCCCAGGGTAATATAATATGTGACTGAGGTAGGACTTGTCCCCAACCAGGTCTTGACTCTGAGTCCAACTCTCCATCTACTATTCCACAATGCAGCTCTTAAGATTATAAGTGATAGGAGAAATGCCAACCTGCATTAGTAGTAAGAGTTTCCATTTATGGAAATTCCCTGGGTCAATGAAATCACAGGTTCATAACTTCTATCCCAGATCCAACTAGTATCATAAAGTTCTAAAATGTTTCAGGTAAGCTTCAGTGTAAAATTAATTATTTGAAATTTCAATTCATGTCAGCAAATATTTATTAAACACTTTATGCATAAAGTTCTGTCTTAGGTGCTATAGAGACAAGAATGAGGGAAAAAAACCCAAACAGTCCTTCAAGGAGCTTTTATACTCCATTGAGAATAAGGTGTGTGTAGGCAATAGGCAATAAACAGAAAATAACAAGGTAATTTGGCAAGAGAGTGCCAACAGCTATAAGGAAGAGTAAAGGCTTAATGAAAGGAGAAACAATTGAATGGAGCCTTGAATATAAGTGAGGATTCATAAAGGAAATCTTTTTTTAAAGGACGGTACTCAAAGCATAGAAGATAGCTTACATAAATGCAGGAGATGGAATATCAATTTCATTAAACAGCCCAATTTGGCTAGAATGTAGAGTGTGTAAAAGGAAGTAATTTGAAATAGGATTGGAAAGATAGGTTAGCACCAGATTGTAGGGTCCCATAAAGGCCAAAGTGGGGAGTTTGTATTTTATTCTAGAAGCAATAAGGAAATTCTCATGGTTTTTAAGTATATGAATGACATAAATAGACCTGTGCCTACAGAAGATTATTTTGACAGCTCTTATAAAGAGGATGGATTGGAGAATGCAGGACTGGAAAGAGTATCCCCAAAAGGAGATTAACCTGAATAACAGGGAAGATGGCAGCATGTTCCACAAAAATAAGAAGTTTGAATCCATGGGAGCACATGGAAAGACCAAAAGACAAATGCAGAAAGAGAAGATAAGAAGATCCAGGCCAGAATCTTGGGGGACACCCGCACTTAGGAGATAGTGGACAGAATGTTATTAGGAACAGGGCAGAGACACTCAATGGGAAAAGGTTGATATAACAGAGTGGGAAGAATAAATGATGGGAAAAACTATAGAAGTGGCACAGGACGAAGAAATCAAAGTCACAAAGAAAAGGGTTAACCTTGGCAAGAAGAGCTACATTTTCCTTGAGAAAAGGAGGAAAGGATAGATAAATAAGTAGAGGGGTTTTGAGATACAGATTAGGCCAGAAGGACTAGGCAAATAGGGTTGATTTTCTTAGTTACTCCATTAGGGGCTTAAGGCAAGAGAAGGTTTAAAACAAAGTGAAAGTGTGATAACCAATCAGAAGAAAAAAGTGACAGCAGTGAAGCCCCAGTTGAGAACACTATGAATTTTCATAAATATTACATAACTTCTACCAGCAGGGTTCAAGATACCTGGAAGAATAGCAGAAAAGAACATTTCTTGCCTGAACTTTGGCAAGGAATTAAGAGCAGAAAAAAATTGCATAATAATAAAGGGCTAAGGGAGCGGAAACCATGCAGAGCTGAAATGGTTAACTGTAGTCAAGAGTAAGAAAGGATAGCCATAAGGGGTGATGAAATGGGAGAAGAGACAGGAAAGAAAGGAGTCAAATTTATAGCAAGGATGAAGAATATGTTTGAGAGGAGTTGAGGTAAATCGAGGGATTGATGAACAAGAGATTATGATCAGAAAAGAATCTCAGAAATCATCAGAGGTTCTGAAGACAATGGGGGTAGCCGGCACAGAGGCTCTGAAGAGGCATCATCAACATGGCGGCAAGTTGACCCACCAACTACAAGGGCTATTGCCAGGCCTATCACTGCAGGGCTGGGAATGGACAGAGCTGGGTAAGAGTCAAATACAGGGCCCCTGGCAATGGCAGCAGCTACTCCTGGGACTACTAACCCACAGCCTGGAAATTTTAAAAGCCCCCATCTGAACTTCCAGGGACCAGGATGGCAGAGTGAACCCTGGCTGCTCCAATCCGCCCCCCCCCGACCCTGAAAACATAGTTATTATTGTCTCAAAGCAAAACTTTAAACAGCAAAGGCTTGGGAACCCTAGAGGAAGGGCATGGCTAGGGCCCTTCCTCAAAATGGGTAAAAAGCAAACTGCAAAGACAAAGACTCTGGAGTCTTACTATTGTGAGTGGGAGGAACCAAATTCAGAGGGAGACAGTGTTGACTCCACAGCAGAAGCCTCAACAGGGAACTGGTCTCAAACACAAAGAGCATTCTTAGATGAGCTCAAAAAGAACTTTGAAAAACAAATTAGAGAGATAGAAGATAAAACGAATAATTCTTTTAAAATAAAAAATTACAAAATTAGAAAAACATTACAATGAAGAAAACAGCTCCTTGAAAAGAAAAATATGTGATGTGGAAAAGGAGCTTCAAAAACAAAACAAGGAAAATAATTCACTAAAAACTAGAATCAACCAAATTGAAGCAAATAACTCTATGAGGAACCAAGAATCAGTCAAACAAAACATCAAGAATGAAAAAATTAGAAAACGAGGTAAAATATCTCAATGAAAAAAAAATAACTGACTTGGAAAACAGATCCAAGAGAGATAATCTGAGAATCATAGGCCTACCAGAAAATCATGATGAAAAAATGAGCCTGGACAACATCTTCCAAGAGCTCATCAAGGAAAACTGCCCTGAGATACTAGAACCAGAGGGCAAAATAGAAATCGAGAGAATCCACTGGTCACCTCCTAAAAGAGATCCCAAATTGAAAAGTCCTCAAAACGTTGTGGCCAAACTCCAGAACTATCAGGTAAAGGATAAAATACTATAAGCAGGCAGAAGGAAACAATTCAAATATCTTGGAACCACAGTGAGGATGGCACAGGATCTGGCAGCTTCTATTCTGAAAGATCAGAGAAACTAGAATATGATTTTTCGCAAGGCAAAAGAACTACCTGATCTTACAACCAAGGATCACCTATCCAGCAAAACTGAACATATTCTTCTAGGCAAGGAGATGGTCATTCAATGATATAATGGATTTCCAGAACTTCCTGATGAAAAAGCCAGAGCTCAATGGAAAATTCAACCTCCAATTACAAGATACAAGAGAGACATAGAAAGAAACAAGGAGCAGATGGACTTCATATTTATCTGGAGAGGCTTATACTAGCTGATGCTGAGTGAGAAGAGAAGAACCAAGAGAAATCTGTACACAATGACAGACACAACATATGTTACATACCAACTTTAATAGACTGAACTCTTCTCAGCAATGCAGGGTTATAAGTCAACTCCAAAAGACTCATGATGGAGAGAGATGTCTACATTCAGAGAAAGAACTAGAAAGAACAGAGTTTGAATCCAGATTGAGGCAAACTACTTGATCTTTTTCTTTTTCTTGTTTGGATTTGTTTCCTCTTTCCCATTGTTCATTCCATCTGATACAATCCTTCTTTATAACCTGACTAATGTCTAATGTGAAAGTACTTGCAGATCCTATACTTGATTGTATGCCACCATGGAGAGGGAGGGAAAGGAGGAGAGGGAGGGGGAGAAAATTTGAAACTTAAGGAATTGTGGAATTGAATCTTGTAAACTAAAAGTAAATAAGCAAATTAATAAAGACCCCCCCAAAAAAAGAATCTCATAAATCTATAACCATTATCCATTACCAATCCAAGAAACACAGTAATAGACTACAATCTCCTAAGCAGCTATCTGCAACAAATCACACAGCATAACATCTTGTAACTATAATTTATATCTTCAGAGATTAATGATTGCATTATACTAATTTGCTATTTATAAAACACCAATTAGTTATCTGTTTAATGAAATATTTATAATCTCTTTTATGTATATTGCATAAAACAAATGCCAAAATTTTGATGCTTTGTTATAAAATTAAATTTATCATAACATTCATTTGGGGCTGATAAAAAGCATGTATATTTTTTTTCTGCTTCTATAGCCATAGTCATACAAAAGGTTTTGGTTGCTGTTAATATCAATGATAGTCATTCATATATCTAGGAACTGTTCATTTTTAATAGGACCCTTAATAAAGTAGTAAGTTCCAATGTTCTTTTCTCATTAATTTTTTTTTTTTGGAAATTATGTAATTGCCAGGCTCACAAAAGAGAAGTGGAAGCCTGCAAAAAATTACTCAAGCAACTAGGAAAGTTTATCACTCAAAGAGATTTAGCAAATTATAATCTAAGTTGTGAACTAAAAGAAGAGTTGGTGACCGTCAGTGAAAGAAGAGAAATCTGTAAAACACTTGGTAAGCCAAATTACCTTTGTACAATTAAAAAGTTGTCAGGAAGGTGCATATTAGAAAGTTTTATTATAGCAGTACACAAAGCTCTTAGCATTTAAAATGTTTTCTCTGGTTTAATGGTTTTATTAATCAATTTAAGATAAATTATGTTTTTTCAGTACTTTAGACAGTGATCCCACTAATCTTCTGGGGGGTTTCTGTGTTTTTGTTTTGGTAAACAGGGTCCAAGCTGACTTGTGAAAACATTGCCAAGCAACGATATGGTGCTATGTTGCAACAACAAAAGCTTGTAGATATTTCAAGAAGTCAAGCTGAACAGATTTCAATTTTGCAGGCAGAAGTAGAAAGATTAAGAATGAAAACATTTCCTGCTCTTGTTCAAATGTAGAAATGATGATAGAAAACATGAAAACATCACATTTTAAAATCATTTTCTTAAAATTTCTTTTCTCTAGTGACAGAAAAATACTTATTAAATACTCTTAATTTACTGTTCCCTTTCTCTGTCCCTTAATTGAAACTTTTTGGTCCCTCCCCCCAAATTGTAGAAATATAAGTTTTGTCCTTCACAAATAAAAGTGCTATATCCTTGAATGTGTCCTTTTTTAAAGAAGTGAACAAAATTTCTATTCTGATGTATTAATTTACCCATAGATTTGACAATACTTGCTTTCAAAAATAAAATATTAAATATATGTGAGCCCTCTTTCCTCTCTATTTGTTGGTGACCTCATCATGTCCCATGGGTTTAATGATCATATCTATGCTGATGATTGTTAAAATTAATTTATTTACTTTTAGTTTACAACATTGTAATGGAAATGCAAATTTAAAGATCTTCCCTGCCCCTAGCTTAAGTGCACCTGGAGCCTGTGGTGGGAGGCTTGTTTTTCAGGAAAGCCCAACCTTGATACTTTTGTGATTGGGCAGTGGGTCAAGGAGGTTGTTACAATAATTGAGCCAGGAGAAGGCTATATAAACTCTGATGACAGGCTTTGCTTTGGGGCTCACTTTGAGAAGTGTTGTGTGATTTGACCAGATGAGACTCTGGGAAGCCGTTGTTGAGAGCCCCCCGGCTTTGAAAACCCAGATGTTGATGCTTCCCTATCTGGTAACTGTGATTTGGTATTGATATAATGGTAGGACAGTTTGGAAGCCTGTCTGTTTGATCTGTAAGTTCTGTAACTCTGAAGTTCGGGTGCTGACCTTTTTCCCCTGAACTAGGTAATGTATGTTTGTTTGATTAAAGTAAGCTTGTTAACCCATTTTGAGTTGCTTTCCTTTTGAAAAGCAGATCTAAGAACCTATATTGGCAGCTACCCTGGGGATATTGGGGTGCTTGCCGCTACAAACATTCAATTCCACAATCCCTTGAGTTTCTAATTTTCTCCCCTTCCCTCTCCTACCCCAACCCCCATCCCACCATAGCAGAGATATAGGATCTACAAATACCTTCATATAAATATTAGTCAGGTTGTAAAGAAAGATTATAACCAATGGAATGAACAATGGGAAAGGGGAAACAAAACAAGAAAAAGGAAGAGAGCAAGTAATTTGCTTCAATCTGCATTCAAACTCCATATTCTTTCTCTGGATGTGGATATCTCTTTCCATCATGAGTCCTTTGGAGTAACATTATAATCTCACATTGCTGAGTGGAGCCCAGTCTGTCAAAATTAGGCCTCACACATAAGTTGTGTCCATAATTGTGTACAAATTTCTTCTCATTCTGCTCTTCTCACTCAAAATCAGTTTATATAAGTCTCTCCGGGTTATTATAAAGTCCATCTGCTCCTCATATGTTATAGAACAACAGTATTCCATTCATTACATTCACATACCACAACTTGTTTAGCCATTCCCCAGTGATGGGCTTCCCCCTGATTTCCAATTCTTTGCCACCACAAAAAGAGCTGCTATAAATATTTTTGTACATATGGGTCCTCTTCCTACTTCTATGATCCCTTTGGAATACAACCCTAGAAGTGGTATTGCTGGGTCTAAGAGTACACACTTATTTGTAGCCCTTTGGACATAGTTCCATATTGCTCTCCAGAATGGTTGGATCAGTTCACAAGTCCACCAACAATACATTAGTGTTGCAATTTTTCCATATCATCTTCAGCATTTATCATTTTCCTGTTTTGTCATCTTAGCCAGTCTGACCAGTGAGGTGTGATACCTCAAGAGTTGTTTTGATTTGCATTTCTCTAATCAATAGTGATTTAGAGAATTTTTTCATATGCTTATAGATATTTTTAATTTCATCCTCTAAAAACTTCCTGTTCATATCTTTTGACCATTTATCAGCTGGGGAATGACTTGTATTCTTATAGATTTGACTCAATTCTCTGTATATTTTAGAAATGAGGCCTTTATCAGAGACACTGGTTGTAAAAATTCTTTCCCAATTTTCCACTTCCCTCTTAATCTTGGTTACATTGGCTTTATTTGTAGAGAAACTTTTCAATTTAATGTAATCAAAATTATCCATCTTGCATTTTATAATGCTAACTCCTGTTTGATCATAAAGTCTTCCCTTCTTATAAAACTAAGAGGTAAATTATTCCCTGCTCTCCCAGCTCCCAGACTGCTTACAGTATCAGCCGTTATACCTAGACTGTGTACCCATTTCAACTTTATTTTGGTATACGGTGTTACATATTGGCCTATGCCCAGTTTCTACCTTACTATATTCCAGTTTTCCCAACAGTTTTTGTCAAATAGTGAGTTCTTATCCCCAAAACTGGGGTCTTTGGGTTTATCAAACAGTAGATTACTATAGTCATTGACTGTTGAGTCTCGTGTACACAACTGATTCCATTGATCCACTACTTTATTTCTCAGCCAGTAGTTTTGATGACTGCTGCTTTATAATAGATTAAAATCTGGTATCACTAGGCTACCTTCCCTAGCATTTCTTTTCATTAATTCCCTTGACATTCTGGATGTTTTGTTCTTCCAAATGAATTTTGTTACTACTTTTTCTAGCTCTATAAAGTCATTTTTTGGTAGATTGATTGGGTATGGCACTAAATATGTAATTTAGTTTAAGTTAAATTGTCATTTTTATTATATTAGCTTGACCCAGCCATAAGCAATTGATATTTTTCCAATCAGTTAGATCTGACTTTATTTTTGTGAAAAGTGTTTGTAATTGTGTTCATATAGGTCCTGGGTTTGTTTTGGCAGGTAAATTCCCAAATATTTTATAATGTCTACTGTAATATAAAATGGGATTTGTCTGTCTATCTTTTGCTGTTGGGTTTCATTAGAAATATATAGGAATGCTGAGGATTTATGTGGGCTTATTTTATATCCTGGAACTTCGCCAAATTCATTTATTATCTCAAGTAGATTTTTCCTTGATTCTCTAAGTATATTATCTATCAACTGCAAAGAGTGATAGTTTAGTCTTTTCTTTGCCTAATTTGATTCCTTCAATTTCTTTTTCTTCTCTTATTGCTACTGTTAACATTTCTAGTACCAAATTGAATAAGAGGGGTGATAGTGGGCACCCTTGTTTCACCCCTGATCTTACTGGAAATGCTTCTAGCTTATCTCTATTACATATAATACTTGCTGATAGTTTTAGATAGATGCTACTTATTATTTTAAGGAAGACTTCATTACTATACTCCTATACTTTCTAGAGTTATTAGTAGGAATGGGTATTGTATTTTGACAAAAGCCTTTTCTGCATCTATTGAGATAATCATATGGTTTCTGCTAGTTTTGTTGTTGATGTGATCAATTATGCTGATAGTTTTTCAAATACTGAATTGTATTCCTAGAATAAATCCTACCTGATCAAAGTGCATTATTCTCGTGATAAGTTGCTGTAGTCTTTTTGCTAATACTGTATTTAAAACTTTTGCATCTATATTCATGAGAGAAATTGGTCTATAATTTTCTTTCTCTGTTTTGTCTCTTCCTGATTTAGGTATCAGTACCATATTTGTCTCATAAGAATTTGATAGGACTCCTTCTTCCCCGATTTTCCCAAATAGTTTGTAAAGCATTAGAATCAATTGTTCTTTAAATGCTTGATAGAATTTGCTAGTAAATCCATTTTTTCCTAGGGAGTTTATTGATGGCTAGTTCAATTTCTTTTTCTGAGATGGGGTTAAGTAGTTTACTTCCTCTTCAGTTAATCTGGGCAACTTAAATTTTTGTAAATACTCATCCATTTCACTAAGATTGTCAAATTTATGTGCATACAATTGGGCAAAATAATTCCTAATTATTGTTTTAATTTCCTCTTCACTGGAGGTATTTACCCTTTTCATTTTTGACACTCATAATTTGGTTTTCTTCTTTCTTTTTTATCATATTGGGTCTATCATAAGGGTCTATCAATTTTATTGGTTTTTTAATAAAACCAGCTCTTAGTTTTATTTATTAATTCAATGGTTTTCTTAATTTTAATTTTATTAATCTCTCCTTTGGTTTTCATTATTTCTATTTTAGTATTTACTTGAGGATTTTCAATTTGTTCTTTTCCTACCTTTTTCAGTTGCATGCCCAATTTATTGACCTCCATTTTCTCTATTTTATTCATGTATGCATTCAGGGATTATAAAACTTCCCCTAAGAACTGCTTTTGCTGCACACCACAAGTTTTGGTATGTTGTCTCATTATTGTCATTCTATTGAATGAAGTTACTGGTTATTACTATAATTTCTTGTTTGACCAACTAATTCTTTAGGATTTAACTATTTAGTTTCCAATTAGTTTTTAGTCTCTCTTCCCATGGCTCTTTACTGCATATAATTTTTTATTGTGTCATGATCTGAGAAGGATTTATTTAGTATTTCTGTCTTTCTGAACTGAACTGGGAGGTTTTTATGCCCTAGCTCATGGTTGATTTTTGTGTATGTGCCATGTACTGCTGAGAGGAAGGTATATTTCTTTTTTATCTCCATTCAGTTTTCTCTAGAGGTCTATCATATCTAGCCTCTCTAAAATTCTATTCACCTCCTTAAATTCTTTGTTTATTTTGAGGTTACATTTATCAAATTCAAAGAGGGGGAGATTGAAGTCCCCCACTAGTATAATTTTGCTATCTATTTCTTCCTCTAATTCCCTTAACTTCTCCTCTAGGAATCTGGTTGCTATACTGCTTGGTGCATATATGTTAAGTAATAGTATTGCTTCATTCTCAATGGTGCCTTTTAGCAGGATATAGTTTCCTTCCTTATTCTCTTTTAATTAGATCTATTTTTGCTTTTGCTTTATCTGAGATAAGGATTGCTACCCCCGCTTTTTTTTTACTTTAGTTGAAGTATGATATATTCTACTCCAGCCTTTTGTCTTTACCCTGTGCAAATCCCCTTATTTCAAATGTAAAGTAACAAAATACAGCATACTATAGGATTATGGTTTTTAATCCATTCTGCTATCTGCCTCCATTTTATGAGAGTTCATCCCATTCACATTTATAGTTATGATCAATATCTGCGTCTTTCCCTCTAACCTATTCCCTCCCCTGTTTATGTTTATTTCTTCCTTCTCCCTTCCCCTCCTTAAGAGCATTCCTTTTGGGGAGAAGTGAGGATGAGGGAGTAGAAATAGGACTTCCACAAACTTTGGAGCTACAGAACCCACAAAATGACAGACAGAGGGGGCGGAGCCAAGATGGCGGAGTAGAAACAGCTCTTCCAAGCCTCTCTGCCCCCAGATTCCCCACAAACTATGTAAAAAAGGACTGTGAACAACTTCTGGAGCCCCAGCACCCACAGAACGACACAGAGAAGCTAACCTCCCGCTGAGGACAGCCCAGCAGCCCTGCAGGAAGGACCAGCGCAGCGGTCTGGGAGCCGGCATCACGCAGAGCGCAGGAGCCGAGCCGAGCCCAGGTCCGCGTGAGCCGAGGTTTTAGCCCCAGGGCGGCAGGGCCAGCAGCCGGCTGGAGGAACCCCAGAACACCAGGAGCTGTGGCAATTCCAGAATTATCAACATAGACATGCCTAGGACAAAGTAAGAGGTTAGTGTCCTATGGACTTTGGGGCCTGTATTTGGGGAATGCGTCAGCTCCCTCCCCTGGGGGCTAGAAGCCGCTGAGGAGACACGCCATTTTGTAGTTTTCAGAGGCAGGTCTGGCTCCCAGCCTACAAATCGTGGGGAGATCCAGCGATCAGTCTTGGGGGGTAATCGCTCTTGCTTTAACCTCCCTGGATCTGGATTGTGATCTAGGGTGGAAGTTGTGGGTGGGTTTACAGCTTGCCAGAAACGGAAGTTGCCCCCCACACGTTCGGGACGAAAATTCCTCTATCTGGCCTTAAAGCCATAGTGTGGCAACAAGCCCAAAAGTCAAGTAATTAAGTGGCAACATGCCAAGGCAAAGGAAACAGAAAAATGCAACCCTAGACTCCTATTTTGGGGGCATAGAGCGGGAAAAGGACTGTGAGGTCAGAAGTCCTGCTCCAAAAGCCCCAGGGGAAAACATGAGCGGGTTGCAGGCCATAGAGGACCTTAAGAAGGACTTTAAAAATCAAATAAGAGAAGTGGAGGAAAAATTGGAAAGAGAAATGAGAAGGATGCAGGAAAAGTATGAAATGAGGGTCAACAGCCTGACTGAGGAAAACAACACCTTAAAAAATAGACTAACTCAAATGGCAAAGGAGGCCCAAAAGGGCAATGAGGAGAAGAATGCCTTAAAAAGTCGAATTTGCCAGATGGAAAAAGAATCTCAAAAGTTCACTGAGGAGATTCATTCCTTCAGAGTTAGACTGGAGCAAATGGAAGCTAATGACTTTATGAGAAATCAAGATGCTGTTAAGCAGATCCAAACAAACGAAAGATTAGAAGGCAATGTGAAATATCTCATGGGAAAAACCACTGACCTGGAAAATAGATCCAGGAGAGACAATTTAAAAATTATTGGACTACCTGAAAGCCATGATCAAAGAAAGAACCTAGAAATCACCCTTCAAGAAATTCTCAAGGAAAACTGCCCTGATGTTTTAGATCCAGAGGGCAAAATAGAGGTTGAAAGAATCCACAGATCACCTCCTGAAAAAGATCCCAAAAAGAAAACTCCCAGGAATATTATAGCCAGGTTCCAGAATCCCCAGATCAAGGAGAAAATACTCCAAGCAGCCAGGAAGAAACAATTTCAATATTGTGGAAACACAATCAGAATAGCCCAGGACCTGGCAGCTTCTACACTGAGGGATCGAAGGGCATGGAATATGATATTCCAGAGGGCAAAAGAACTGGGAATGAACCCAAGGGTCACCTACCCAGCAAAACTGAGTATTTTGTTTCAGGGGAAAATATGGTCATTCAGTGGAATAGAGGGCTTTCAAGCATTCTTGAGGAAAAAACCAGAGTTGAATAGAAAATTGGACATCCAGACACAAGAAGCAAGAGATGCCTGAGAAGGTAATCAGGGAAAAGAAATCAAAAGGAACTTATCAAAGTTGAACTATTTACATTCCTATATGGAAAAACAATAACTGTGACTGATGATATCTTTCTCACTATGAAAATAATGGAAGAAGGGTGTGTGGTCATATGAATACATATGTGAATGTGTGTGTATATGGTTACAGTTATATATGGATAGAGGGCATAGGTTGAATTTGTTGGGAAGGGAGAATACTCAAGGGATGAAATTATGAGGTGAGAGAGGAAAGTGGCAAGAGGAGATGGGGAGAGACAGGGTGGGGTAAACTATCCCATGTAGAAGAAGCAAGGGGAAGTGGTTGCAAAGGAGGGGGAGAATAAGGAAGGCTAAAAAGACAAAACCACATTCCCATTGAATTTGGTTCAGGGAGAAAATGACATACATACTAAATGGGATATCTCAACCTGCAGCAGGATAGGGGGAAGGGGGATGAGAGGAGGGATGATGGATGGGAGGGCATCCTTGGGGGGAGGGGAGGTTGGAAGTACCCACTATAGAAGAGGGACAGGATTATGTAGGGAATGGACCAGGTGGGGGGTGGGATGAGTGGGAGGGAATTATAAGCAGCCTTGTACAATATATCTACTATGATAATGTTTTGCATAGCTAGACATGTACAACATATACTGAATTGCTTATCTCCCAAGAAGGAATGGGTGACAAGGGAGGAAGGAAATGGATCTGAAATTCGAGGTCGTAACATTAAATGTTTCAAATATATATAAATATTATTAGTAATACTCTTTCGCTTGTAATAGGGAGATAAGATGTGCAGACATTGGGACACAAAGACTCACCCTCCTCTAATGGAAAAGTCGATGGGGGTATGGGAGAAGGTATGGGAGAGAGCAGATTGGAGGAAGTGATATCTTGTGGGACTACTATTCTGGGAGGTTGGGTAGGGGAATAATGGGGGGAAAATGATTGTAACTCAAAATCTGGCGGAAATGAATGATGTAAAACAGAAGTTAATAAAGCATTTGTTTAAAAAAAAAAATGACAGACAGAAGCTAACCTCCCACTGAAGACAGTCTGGCAGGAAGGGGCCAGCTCAGTGCTCTGGGAGCTGAGCCCAGCCCTGGTGAGCCAGAGGTTTTAGCCTCAGGGCAGCTACAACCAGGCCCCAGCTGGAGGGACTTCAGATTACCAGTAGCTCTGGCAGTTTCCAGAATTATCAACTCATAGAAGCCAAAGAGAAGTAAGAGTTGAATGCAGCATGGACTTTGGGAACCCAGAATCTGAGAGAGCAGTCCAGCCTTTGCCCCCTGGAAGGAGAAGTGGCTAAGGTGTGGTGGCTATGTAGCTGTGTGGCTGCTTCAGATTTCCTGGCCTGCAGATTGTAGGGGGAACCAAACAACCAGTCTGAGGGGTAATTGCTCCTGCTTTAACCTACTTGGATCTGGATCACTGTCTTGGGTAGAGGTCCTGGAGTGAGTGACCAGTTTGCCAGAGCTTGTAGAGGCTTCAGAGAGGGCACCCAACTAATAGCTCCAGCAGCTGAGAAAACACCAGATATTGGGACAAAGCTCCCCTGTCTGGTAGCAGAGTTCTACTATGACAAAAAGCTCAAAAGTCAAATAATTGAGTAGTAACATGAGCAAGCAAAGGAAGCAAAGCAAGCACAGCAATCTGACTTTACACTCCTATTCTGAGGACAAAAAGGATCAAAGCATGAAACAGGAGGAAAACAATGAAGTCAGAACTCCTGCACCAAAAGCTTCCAAGAAAAATATGAGCTGGCTATAGGCCATAGAGGAGCCTAAGAAGGATTTCAATAACCAAATAAGAGAAGTGGAGGAAAAATTGGGAAGTGACATGAGAATGATGCAAGAAAATTATGAAATGAGAGTCAATGACCTGACTGAAGAAAATAACACCTTAAAAAATAAACTAACTCAAATGGCAAAAGAGGCTCAAAAAGCCAATGAATGCCTTAAAAAGCCAAATTTGCCAAATGGAAAAAAAAATCTCAAAAGATCACTGAAGAGAATCATTTCTTCAGAATTAGATTGGAGCAAATGGAAGCTAGTGACTTTATGAGAAATCAAGATACTATTAAACAGATCCAAATAAATGAAAAAATAGAAGGCAATGTGAAATATCTCACTGGAAAATCCACTGACCTGGAAAACAGATCTAGAAGCGATCACTTTAAAATTATTGGACTACCTGAAAGCCATGATCAAAAAAAGAACCTAGAAATCATCCTTCAAGAAATTCTCAGGGAAAATTGCCCTGAAGTTTTAGAACGAGAGGGCAAAACAGAGATTAAAAGAATCCACCCTGGGGCAGCTAGGTGGCTCAGTGAGTAGAGCGTCGGCCCTGGAGTCAGAAGGACCTGAGTTCGGATCCGGCCTCAGGCACCTAACGCACACACAAAACAAAAAAACCTAGCCGTGTGTCCTTGGGCAAGTTACTTAAACCCAATTGCCCTCCAAAAAGCAAAAAAAAAAAAAATCCACCCATCACCTCCTGAAAAAGATCCCAGAAAGAAAACTCCTAGGAATATTATAGCCAGGTTCCAGAGTTCCCAGATCAAGGAGAAAAATATTACAAGCAGCCAGGAAAAAAACAATTTCAATATTGTGGAAACACAATCAGGATAACACAGGATCTGGCAGCTTCTACACTAAGGGACTGAAGGGCTTGGAATATGATATTCTGGAGCACAAAGGAGCTGGGATTAAAACCAAGAATCACCTACCCAGCAAAACTGAATATCATGTTTCAGGGAAAAATATGGTCATTCAGTGGAATAGAAGACTTTCAAGAATTCTTGATGAAAAAACCAGAGTTAAATAGAAAATCTGACATTCAGATACAAGAAGAAAAGCATGAGACGGGGCGGCTAGGTGGCGCAGTGAATAGAGCGCCGGCCCTGGAATCAGAAGGACCTGAGTTCGGAGCGGGCCTCTGACACTTAATCCACACAAACAAAAACCTAGCCGTGTAACCTTGGGCAAGTTACTTAATCCCAATTGCCCTAAAGGGGCGGCTAGGTGGTGCAGTGAGTAAGAGCGCCGGCCTCGGAGTTTGGATGACCCGAGATCAGATCCGGCCTCAGAAAAT